>OZ008368.1:226554168-227754168 GCA_963931995.1 Phaonia tiefii | reverse complement strand
AAGCATTTTAAGAGTTAAATATTCCTTAAAAGATGGATGTCATAATTTTACACCTACAAGTGAAATGATTAAATTATTCACTTTTAACAATATGTACACTGCAACTGCAGAAGATTTAGAAATTTTAGACTCTTTTGGTGACGAGTAGTACGTAAACATATATATACGGATCAATGTATATATTTACTGAATTTTATTTTTGTTTATTTTTCTACTTTATAAACTGAATTTTTACTTATATATTTTTGTAATTAATTTGATTTAAAATATTTATACCTTGAATTGTTTTTTTTTACCTGCTTTTTAAATTGAAATAAATATTATTATATTTGTTTGTTGAATTGAATTTTTGAAGTGTATCACCACAGGATTTTTTTTCACAAAATTTGGAAAATCGTTTTGTACGTATTTAAATTCCTAAAAAAAATTTGGGGGTTTTTGAAAAAAATCTAGAACAATTTAGGGGTTTATTTTTCAATATTTAGGGGGAAGGTTCAAAAAATACTTGGCAACACTGACACAAACTGTTTGTTTTGCACACGACCAATGAATGACAAGCAAACGAAATACACATACGCACACACACATGCATGAACGAATGCAAAATAACGGCCGGCAACATCACGTCACAGCAACAGCGTAGTTATTTCATTCAATTGTAATTTCATCACCGAATTGTCAAGTCGTGCAGTGAACAGTTTCTTCAATTAAAATAAAAGTGGTACAGTTTGGTAAAATTGAAAAGTGACATAGTCCAGTGTTTAGGAAGGAACAAATTTAATAATCTTGGAATAGGAACTTTTTGGTAGAAGCATCCGCTCCCAAACAATAGCCGTAGGAGTAATCTATTTTCCACCCCTAAATCCCCGTCGAACTAGAAGCGGAACTAGGTAAGTGTGGACACGGAGCAAGAGAGGTGTTAGAGGGAAGTTTCTCATAATTTTCTTTTTCCCTTCCTAAATAAATCTAGCGATCAAATCCGCTTTTATTGCAGTCGCATTTATTGCCGTCACAGATTTATCGCAGTCGCAAATCTTGTGCAGTCGCAGAATTTCTATTGGTTCTACGAATAATCCGTGCTGCCGAATTTCTAAGGCCACAGAATTTCCAAGCCAAGTGTTTCCCCTGCAAGACGAGAGCCGCCGAGGAAACGCGCTTCCCACCCTTCGTCAAGGCGCCAGTAAGTGCCAACCGTGGTAACAGACGTAGTGGAAGCGTCGTGCCCGGGGAGAATTCGGTCGCCAGCGAAATTTCGTGACTTTAGGCCTGTTCGAAGTCTGATCCATCCCAGCAAGACAACATTTCCGGCAGAATAATTCCATCAGCATTCAGCCAACATTCAGTCAGCAGCATTCAGCCAACATTCAGTCAGCAGCATTCATCTGTCCTCAGAACATCGGTATACTCATTAAACACCATGAAAGGGCAAGTAAAACACCATCACCCCAAAGGACAAGTAAGGTAAGTCCGTGATTCATTTTCACTCCCGGACTTACAAGTACCCTCGACTAAAGATAGGGCCGAAAATCAGGGAAAATAAAAAGCTAAGAATCGAAAAGGTTTAGTCATTAAGAAAATCTAAATAGTCAGAGTATAAAATATTGAAAACGGCGACAACATAAAACCTGGAAAGGAAAACATTAAAGTGAAGAAAAAGATGAAATATAAAATGGTTCGAAATCAATAAAGACCAACCACGATAATAATTACAAATAACCAAGTACGACATAAGAAGAAATTTTAAAGGCCAGAAAGCGAAATTCAGAACATGAAATGGTCAATAACGCAGGACTAAACAATAAAAGTAAAGTTCAATATTTAAAGATCGAAAATTAGTGTATAAGAGTGAAAAGTTAGTGAGAACATAAAAGTGTGTCTAGGAAAATATTTTGTTATAAGACAAAATACTCTTCTAGCCAACAGAATAGTGAAAGTGTATTTCTAATATTGAAATCTAATAGTGATCATAATAAACAAGCCCTTAGCATGTTTTAAGCGAATTATACGCTTCATTAAATTTTTGTGACGTAAATTAAAGTTGCATATTAGAAGTACATTTGAAGAACAAAGTTGGAAAATGTAAAGTGTATTCCAAGTATAATTTAAAAGGAAAAGGAATACGTTCTCATCATTGTGATTTAAAAAGGCGGAATTGAGAAGCGCCTATAGTAATTAAGTTAGATCTGTAAGAATTACGGTCATAGTCGGAAAAGGCCAATTGATATGACTTGTAATGGCATATTGAGAAAAATGTAAACACATGATTCGTTCGCCATAAACAAAAGTAGTATTTTGGATAAAGAATAAGGAACGAATAGTGACTTTGACCCTCACGACTGACATATGCTAATATATATATATATATATTCATTCTTACTGATTATATTGATTTATACCATACTTATATATATGATAGGCCAATTCGGGCCAAAAGTGAGTTCGATCGGGATTCGGATCCCAGAACTAGCTCGGTAGTGGTACGTTTTTATTCGGCACGAAATAACGCATTTTAGCCATCGGTTATATGGCACATCGAATATATTAAAACGATATCGGGCGAAATTTAAATTTTTATTCGGAACACGGAACAGAAAACCGAAAACTCGGTTCGTGATATTCGAGACTTGACAGTAAGTTCTCCTTTTATTCCGGATAACACTTATGGTTTAGGCTACAACGAGCGTATTAAATAACTAAGAGTAAGAATTGATTGAATTCACAAGAAAGTTGTTAAGTTGAATAATAATTTTAAGCAAAGCCTATACAACCCGTTGGTCTGTCAACGGGTATAATGATTAAGTCTCAATCAATCTTTAAGATAATTGTTTTTGTAGCGCTTCGGCCGTGGGGCAACATTTTATTTAAGAAAAATTCACTGCGGATTGTAAGACAGAGTATAGGAATGATAAGTTGAGATTAATTTTATTGGTATTCCATTAAGGGAATAATAAAATATTTATAACGTTGTAAGAAGCGATTGTGTTTCTAATATGGCTGAGTAAGCAGTCCATAATGGTAATAGGGGTAAGCAACAGGTAAGCCTCCTTGGGGCAACAAACATTTTGGGACTCTGGACGTGAAGCAGAGTCATGGTGAAGTCGTAGGGACTTCATGAGGGTGGGCTACACTAACCACAACATCTGTCAGTGAAATTTTAATGACAAATAAGTTTACCCTACGTTCGCAAAAATATGTTATTTTCTTCAAGGCGAATAATCGCATAGTAAATTCAGATCGGTTTTGTTTTTTTATTGTTTATCCATCCATCTAACGAAATATCCGTTCGGGCTCCGTTTTTTATAATTGTTATGTCGTAGGATATTGTGTGCTTTCGGTTCATTTGTTTTTTTTAGCCTTGGTATGTATTCTTGATGTTTGCCCTGTCAGATTGTGTCGATGTCATTAAGTGGAAAGATCCCCCCCGTCCGGCGAGTTTACCAGCCCAGGCTTAAGCATGGCATACCAAGCAAGCTGCGCATAAGACACAATGGTGCCCAACTTAATGTATTCAGTCGGGATGCATTAAGATGGAAAACCATTTGTCTTGTACGTGGCGGTGACAAAGGACAAAGATGGTTTTGTAGATATAGACTATCGTGGAAAGCATAGTAACCATTTACCCGTGAACCCGGAAGTAAAAAAAAGCATAAAACAATTTATTAACAATATTCCAAGGGTCGACAGTCACTACTTACGTGCTCAAACAACTCGTGAATACATTGAGAGTGGCAAAAGCCTAACAGACTTATACATAGGCTTACCATACGTCCCGATTTGACCGGGATGGTCCCGGTTTGAGACCCCTGTCCCGGCGTCCCGGCCGGTCTGCATTAGCGTCCCGGTCAAACTTGAACAACACCGACACCCCGGCCGATAAGAAAATCAATTGAGCACAAACAACGATCTGGCGTAGAGAGGAGAATAATAGAGCGTATAGCTGAGAGCGTGGGTTTCATTAGAAAATGAGAGACCGTTTTGTTTTGATGGGTGTAAAGTCGATATATGAAACAGACAATCTATAAGTTGTTATGTAAGTAGTTGTGCACATGCAAGCATGTCTACCGCACGCGTCCATAATTAAGTCGTGTTGTGTTCAGTTTACGTCGTTACGTCATCGTCGCCCGCCTTTGTTGTATTTTCTGTCTAGTGCAGTGGTCGTCATCCATAGCCCCTGGGGGTCGAACACGATCGGCTTTTCACGCGCACACAACACGACTATTAACGAAACGCAATACAAAGCGTAAGAAACTATAACTTTTAATCAGTTGTATGGTAGCTTTTACACAGGTAGGTCGTTGTCGCATTTTTGTTTTTTTTTTTTTTGATAAAACATCAACAAAGCATGTAATTCTCTATCAGCAAAGCACGTAATTTTTTTAACCACTGGTCTATTGTATTGTTTTTTCGTCAGATATTTATCGTACGATTTTTCCTGCCTCAGCATGCCAAAACGAAATTGCACATTCACAAAAGAACTTGAAAATGACTATCCGTTTCTCAAAAAGCTCTGCGGCCATAACGACAAAGTGAAATGTCAACACTGTTTATCAGAATTTTCAATAGCACACGGTGGAAGAGCGGACATCAAGGACCATCTAAAGTGCTCGAAACACAAGGCCAGCGTAAGTGCCATTGCAAGCTTATCTACCATAACATCGTTTTTCAAAAATGCCGAACCCGCTGAAAATGAAATTTCCATTGCTGCTAAAGAAGCTACTTTTGCATTCCATACAGCAATGCACGATATAAGTTTTAAAACATCTGATTGCTCCTCAAAATTAATATCGAAGCTGTTTGAGCCCAAATTCGGGTCTGCGCGTACCAAGTGCGAAGCGATCCTCACAGGAGTGATCGCACCGATGGCAAGATATGAATTACACAACGAGCTAAAAAAATACAATTTTTTGAGCATTTCAACAGATACATCAAACAGACATGATGTTAAATTGGCACCGATAGTTGTTAGGTACTTTGTTCCTGAGAGGTATATCTGTAAAGTTACTCGATTTTCGATCTGTCGCCGGAGAAACGTCTGAAATTCTGGCAAATCACATAATGTCGATAATCAAAAAACACGAAATAGAAAACAAGGTGGCTGCATTCTGTGGTGATAACTGTAATACGAATTTCGGAGGGGTAAACAGGCGAGGCACAAACAACGTCTATTCCAGGCTCAAGGAAGGTCTCGGCGTTAACATAAAAGGCATTGGTTGCAGCGCACACATCGTTCACAATACAATTCAACATGCAGTTGATGGTCTTCCTGTCGAAATAGAGGCTATCGTTGTAAAAATATACAAATATTTTTGTATATATACCGTACGCGTCACAAACTTAAAAGAGTTTTGTGAGACAGCTGGCATCGAGTACAAAAAATTAGTGAAACATGGAAATACAAGATTTCTGTCTTTATTACCAGCTGTGGAAAGAATCCTGCAGCTATACGAAGGCCTGAAATCTTATTTTCTTGCTCAAGTAAACTGCCCGCTCGCATTGCGACAGTTTTTCACAACAGAAATTACACTTTACTTTTGGTTTGTGCACGGACAGTTAAATGTATTCAACAAGACCGTTGAGTCTATGGAAAAGACTAACTCAACTGCGACAGATGTAGGTATGGAATTGGCAAAGTTAAAAACTAATCTCCAAAACAGGATGGAAAACAAATTTCTTCCACAAGCAGCTAAACAACTCTTAAATAAACTGAAAGATTCCATAAATGTCGAAAACTTCATGAGTAACGTTCACGCTTTTTATGAGCGCTGCATTTCGTATTTAGAATTGTGGGAACAGAGCTTCGACGGAGCTGAAGATTTTGAGTGGATCTGCTTGAAAAATGAGCTCAACTGGAGTGAAATCGAAAAAGCAGCAGAAAATATAAATAAAATGCAAAAACCTCAATCGAAAATCCAAATAATGATTGATGAGCTATTTGATGAGGTGACATTGGCAAAAGGTTTCTTCCAAAATTCTAATGAAGCTAGTTACTCCGACAAATGGGTCCAGCTATTCACCCATTTCCACAAGCAGCATATTGAGGTGCCAAATTTAAAAAAAATTGTGGAGTTTGCTATGTGTCTACCTGGTACTTCAGCGCCAGTGGAAAGAATTTTTTCACAGATGAAAAAAATGTGGTCGGACGATCGGGGGAGGATGGAAGAATGCGTTGTGGATGCCTTGCTTACGTGCAAACTCAACTTCAACATGTCATGCAGTGAATTTTATGACAAAATTAAGCACGACAAAAAGATTCTGAAGAAAGTGCACTCTAGTGAAAAATATAAAGCAAGCGTGGGCGAATAATAAAACTGGCCAAATTTTTAGTGTTGTTTGTATTAATTGTACTCTATCTCTATTTCTTTTTAATAAAAAATATATTAATATGTTTTCAGTTCTTAATAATTTTGATTGCATTTCAAATATGAAAAACACAAATTAAGCGAAAAGCAAAACGAAAATGAGCCTCTTCCCCTTCTGCGTCCCGGTTTGGCTCTTCGTTATTATGGTAAGCCTACCTATACAGTGATTACAAAGAGTTTCGAGAATCTGAAAATTTGCCACCAGGTAATAAAAGTATGTTCTACAGAATTTTCAAGAACGAATTTAATCTTGCACTTTTTAAACCAAAAAAGGATCAATGCGATCTTTGCGAATCATTCTTGAATTCAGATGAGAATGAAAAGAAAGACTTAAACGAGGTTTACAACATACACCAAGAAGAAAAGAACTTATGCAGAAAGGAAAAAGATTTTGATAAAAAAAATTGCACAGCAGCTGTTTACGACCTGCAAGCAGTTCTCCCACTTCCAAAAGGGATGGCATCAAGCTTTTATTATACAAGCAAAATAAATTGCTATAATTTCACTGTCAGTGACCTCAAAGCAAAACATGTCGAATGCTTTTTCTGGACGGAAGTAGAAGGAAAACGTGGAGCATATGAAATAGGAAGTTGCGTACTTCAATATATAAAAAATTTGGTGTCAAAATTAAATAACGCTCAGGACTTGGATTTAATTTTTTATTCTGACAATTGTTGTGGCAGCAAAAAAAGAAGTACTTACTCACCATGTATTTTTATGCACTACAAAAGTATAACTTAAGAAGTAGAACACATAAATATCTAATCCAAGGCCATACTCAAAACGAAGGTGATAATTAAGGCCTAACAAAAATGTTAATAACATTTTTTTCGTTGTTACAACAATTTTCGGCCATTTTTCGCTTATTTAACAATTTTTGCCCATTTTTGTAACAATTTAACATTTTTTTGTTTTTTCTCTTTTTAGTCAATAAAATTCCATTAAATGTATCGCAAATCCCACAGATAAAGAATACGAATCATTTGTGTACGAATTCTACCGTATACATGCATGTGTGTGTAGTGTGTACCGTTATTCTAAACAAAGAATAATATTCAGTATGATTTTGCTTTGTATATAAACTACATATGTGTAAATCAGTGACGGGCATTTTCTGAAATCCTATTCCCGTGGGATAGGCAATGAAATGCTGCTTGTGCGCTGCCGACACATGTACACAATAAGCTTCTTTGTGTGTTGTTGCTGTTCAGCACTTGTTCAAGCAATACTTCGCAGCGTAACTTTTTGAGTACACTCAAATCCAAATGTTTGTTGTTGTGCGACGCTGACTCATGCACACAATAAACTTCTACTTGTGGCTTCGTTCGGCTTCATTGTGTCGAAGTTAATTGGAATTGTTGGTATTATCATAATTAATAAAAAAAATATATAAATATGTGAATAAAAAAGATTGAATAAAAAAAAAATAGAAAAATAAACCGAAAACACTTTTATTTTGACTAATGAAAAATTGTCGAGTGTAAAACTACGTTTTTTGCTGCTTCCCACACAAACATAAATGTGATAGTATGTGTGTTGCCCGTCACTGGTGTAAATATACATCTCTCACATTCTAACTAAGCATGTATACGCGTGAACGCACCGCTGCAAAGTGACAATATTTTGCATGCTCTTGCATGATTTTATTGAGTGTCGCATTTGAGTTTCGTATTTTCTTCTAGTTCGTCCTCAGCATAGTAGTGTTCAATAAATCAGTTGTATTCGGACTACCATAAAGACAACATGCCAAAAGGAAAAGACTCACTCGCCGATCGTGCTAAAAAATTAATTGGCAGTGGCAGTGTATTTGAAGTACAGTCAAGTAAATATGGTGTTCACATTTACTGTGCATCGTGCAAATGTAAAGTTAGAGTGGATGAAGTTCATTTGAAATCACAATATCAATCACACGTTACGTCATCGAAGCACAACAATTCAACTGTAAAGAAAGGTTTGCAACCATCAATTGCCGCTGCAATTGCAACCACAAGTGTGAAAGAAACATACGCAGAAAAATTGGCGGCGGCATTCCTTGAAGCCGGCATTCCAATATGGAAATTGCAACATCCCAGCATTAAAAAATTTTTTTGGGACGAACACAAAGAGGTTTTGCCGACAGCATCGACGTTTTACCGAAAAATTGATTCCATTTTCAATAAAACAATACAACAAATTAAAGATTTTGTCGCTGACCGTCCAATATATTTAATTATCGATGAAACTACAGATGCTTGCAAACGTTCGGTTTTAAATGTTCTTGTTGGTGTTTTTGGTGGAACTCCATCAAAGCCTATGTTGTTGCAAACAATGTTTTTGGATAAAACAAACAGCACCACCGTACAGCAAGGCGTGAATAAAGCATTGTTTACTTTATACGGACCGAATTTGCCATACGAAAAATTATGGCTTTTGATTAGCGATCAAGCATCGTATATGTTGGCAGCGGGCAAAGGATTAAAGCAAATGTTTCCAAACATGAAACACGTCACCTGTATTGTACATGGACTGAACCGGGTTTGTGAATTGATAAAGGACCGCAACAAATTGGTGAATAAACTGATTGCAAAAATGAAAGCGATTCTCTTGAAATCAAACAATCGTCGTGAAAAATTTGCAGAAATGTGCAATTTTGCATTGCCACCAACTGTTATTGAATCTCGCTGGAATTCCTGGTTGAATGGTGCCTTCTATTACGCTGAACATTTTACTGATATCAAAAAGTTTGTACTTGCATTGGAAGACAAAGATTCGAAAGCGCTTGATCAATTAAAGGAAATTATCGTTAAACCAGAATTAGAGCAAGATTTGTTTGAACTATGTGAATACAAATTTTTGACTGAAGCAATTACCAAATTGGAAACACGTGGCCTGACTGTAAAGGAGCAACTCAATGTTTTGAACGATGTGAAAAGCAAACTTTCTGGTGATGATTTGACAAAGCTAGAAAGTGTTTTATCAAAGAATCCTGACTTGTATTTTTTCAAAGACATGGCTGTTGATGAGAAGTTAAAGGCATTGTATGCCCCGTTGACTTCTGTAGATGTTGAACGTTCTTTTTCAATTTATCGTTATATTTTGTCTGATCGACGACATTCACTTACAAATGAAAATGTAGCTATGTTGAATGTGATTCAATTCAATAATTTCATTGATACTGACGAATAAACAAAATAATTTCAATTTTACATCTGTTTCTACAAATACATTGAAAATTTGAATAAATTTATTTAACACTTTTTTTTAACATTTTTTGTGTTTTTTTCTAACAATTTAACAATTTTGACCGATTTTATTTAACATTTTTTTAACAACAATTTTAGCCCATTTTATGTAACATTTTTGTTAGGCCCTAGTGATAATGTACACAGCGTAATTGAGAAACAGGTAAAACGGCATCTAGTCACCAGACCAATATATACACCAGGTGAATATACCGCTCTAATAGCAACAGCAAAAAAGACTGGAATGCCATATAAAGTTTACGAATTGTCTCATGAAGATTTTTATGATCTAAAGGCCATACAGGAACTGTGGGGCAAAAACTTTGTTGTAAATGAGGAGCGCCAAAAAATAAATTGGCATAGTATTAAAACTCTCCGTGTAGAAAAGGACAACATCGATTCATTTTTTTACAAAACTTCATACAAGGACAAAGACTATTTAAGAATTTTTGTACATAAAGATAATTTGAAGTCTACAGATTATTGGAAAAACCTGGAGTAAGTTCTAAACCCATTTTCAAATTCTAATACCAAACTTACATGTTTGTAATTATTTCAGGTTATCTTGTGTTTATTTGGGAAAGCTGCCACTGTCGGAAAATAAAAAAAGGATATTATGGACCTAGTCAAGAAAAACATAATCCCTAAAAAGTATTACGAATCATACTACAAAAATATAATAGGGAATTAATTTAATAAAATATATATTTTAAACTTTTTAGCAGTTGTTAGCATTTATTTAGCTTTAAAAAACTTTGTTTACTTTAGTCTTTTCTCATTTCATGTTTAACACTTTTATTACAAAATGTATTAAATACAGCAATAAATTTCATGTAAACAAACACAACTCAAAATATTTACTTCTTATTAACAAAACTAATTCAAGAAAATGATAATAACTAAAAAAATCGCGTTTCTATCTGCAAACAATAAAAAAATAAAAAGGTTATGTGGTGCAATACAATAATTGATGGGGTTTCTAAATATTGCCTAACTTTTGTTAATGGAAAATTCCTTAAGCATTAAGAAAACAGTTTTTTGTATCTCCTGAACACTGAAGTTTTTGAGTTAATACAGTATTGTTGAACGGGTGCGACATATATATGTGACGGTGAGTGTAGGTGTAAAAACTATATGGAAAACAGGATACAAATAAAACGAATTTAAAAGTTTGGCAATAGTGATTAAATTTTTAATTGTGCTAATTAAATATTTAATTGAAAATTAACGAGGTGATTGATAAAAATTTTAATCAATTCAAATAAATATTTTGTAGTATACATTTCTCAATTGCTGCTTTGTGTTGAACAACAACAACAACAAATTGCTTAACACGAATAAAAATCGTTACGTTTTTTGTAATGTGGTTTGGTTGTGTGTATAACATTGTTCTTGCATGATTTTGCTGGTAATTTGTTTGTGCATTATGAAAGAAGGGTAAAGAGAATGGAAAAGGGGATGGAATTGAAAGTACTCCAAATTCATTTTGTGTTGTCAACCACACCATTTGCTATTTGTTGAACAACGTCAAAGCAACACAGAAAGAGAATGCTGAGAGATCTCAATATTTTTGAACTCTATTCAGTTTGCATACATATATATGTGACGGTGTGTGTAGACGTAAAAAGTATATGCCAAACATGATACAAAAAAAACGAACTGAACAAATTGGTAATACTGATTATGTTTTTAATTGTTCTGATTAAATACTTAATTAACTGTACGATTCATAACCAGCAAAACTCCTTTAATTTCATAACCAGGTACCCGGGTACCCGAAGTAGGTTGTTTTGCGTTTATTGAAATAAAATAATATTTTCCTGTAAATATTTTTGTTGTTGATTATATTTTGCGTTCTCAACTGTACAAATTTGATATTTGGAAAAAAAACTGGTTTCTGTTCGTATATAAGTACCTAAAGCGATTTGTGGACGTCACAGGCTCACCCAATATTCCGCGCCACCATGGGAATAAACAGGTTTTTCGATTTGCTGCGTTTTATGCGGTTTGACGACCCCAGAACACGGGTAGAGCGGCAGCGTCAAGACAAAGCGGCGCCAATTCGCGATATTTGGATAATGCTCAATGCAAATCTTGCCAGATATTATGTGCCATCAGAATATTTGACCATTGATGAACAATTATATCCATACCGTGGTAGAACCAAATTCACACAATATATACCCTCGAAGCCAGCAAAATATGGTATAAAAGTATGGTGGATTTGCGATGCCAAAAACTCATATCCACTTCATGGCCAAATATATACTGGCAAACAAGAAACTGGTCGTGAAGTTGGTGTTGGCGAAAGAGTGGTGAGAGATTTAGTTGGGCCATACTACGGTAGCGGACGAAATATCACCATGGATAATTTTTTTACGACGCTGCCGTTGGCTAGGCAACTAAAAGTAGAAAAGCTCAGCATTGTGGGTACACTCCGCCGCAACAAAGCTTACATCCCTGCGGAGATGAAAGAAGACAAAAAAAAAGACGTTGGTTCAAGTTTATTTGGCTTCCACGACAACGTAATACTGCTCTCATATAAGCAGCGGAAGTCCAACTCGGTCATCCTTCTTTCTAGTATGCATGATGATGCACAAATTGACGAGAATGGGAAACCAGAAATTATCAATTTTTACAACCAAACAAAAGGTGGGGTGGACGTTATGGACCAAACGCTCCAAGAATACACGACCCAGCGACAAACAAGAAGATGGCCGATGGCATTTTTCTATAACATCATTGATGTGAGCGCATTTGCATCACACATCATATATTATGGAAATAATCCAACTGCACGATACACCACGACGCGCAGGAAGAATTTCCGGCGTCAACTGGCAGAAAACCTGTGCATTCCTGTTATAGAAAATAGAATTTCAAATGTGCAAAGCGTGAGCCAATTTTCAACAAAAAATGCAATTGAAAGCATCATCGGAAGGCATTAGGGTACCCGGGGACCCGGTTGTGTGTTTATGGGGGTAAAACATTTAAAATCATTTTTTAAAGAAAATATTGAAAATATTTTGAATTTTTTGGTATTTAAATCTTAGTTTAGCCAAAATCTCCGATGATTCGGAGTTTTATGTCCATATCTCAAAAATTATACGCACAGCAGCACTTTAAAGTCAAAAAAGGTACACGGGTACCCGGTTATGAATCGTAGGGTTAAAAATTAACGAGGTAATTTAGTAAATATTTTATTAATTCTAATAAATATTTTGTAATATTAATTTCTGGATTGCATAAAAGAGATGAAAAAATGTATGTATAACATTGTTTTTGCAAACTTCTTTGATGGTCTGACTGTACTCTAATTCGATTTGTGTTGTCAATCACAACTTTTGATATAAGATAAACAACATCAAAGCAAGTTCAAAAAGAAATAAAAAACACTAACAATGTGTGAAGAAGAACTTTCTTCAGTACATCGTTGCGCGTATATCAGTGTAGTTCTTCTTGAGTGTAAAGGTGAATAAGTGTTAAGTAAAAAACTAAGTGAAGAGAAATGGATTTTAAGTGTTTTATTTGTGATACTATTTTTTCTTCCACAGAGATTTTTTTTAAGCATTTTAAAGATCACGTAGTAACCTCAAATTCAATTTATGAATGCACATATAGTAATTGTTTTCAAAAGTTTACGTTAAAGTATTCATTTAAAAGACATGTGGAAAACCATTTTAAAAACAAAAAACCGAGTGTGTTCAACAAAATTGCATGAGAAAAAACAAAAAAAAAAATAGTAGAAAACTCTGCAAAAAGTAATGACGACAATATATCGGATTTAGATGTCGATCAAACCACTATCTCATACCATTATAATTACAGAAATCACCTCGAAAATATTTATGATTCAGCAGGGAAGTTTTTATTAAAACTTCACTCGTTCAACAATATGTCCCGTTCGGACGTAAAGAGAATTAGCTCGTTAGTTCAAAGTTTTATATTAACTCCAGTGCTTCAGTTAATAGAACATAGTCAGAATCCTTCAAATAACAGTGGTCAAGATCTTCCAAACGTTTTAAAAGATTTAAGTAAAGTTTTCGAAGGTGTTAAAACAGAATCTAGATCTGACACATTTTTACGAAAAAGAGATCTTATAGAAAATGTCACCGTATTTGAAATTAATGAGACCACAAAATCATATGGGACCATTATGCCTCTAGAATTTCAATTTAAAAAAATATTCCAAAATAATAACCACCTTGAAGAAGTTTTGACCTATATTCAAAGTGTAGAAAATAATGAAAAGTTTGTCCATTTCATTCAAGGAAATTTGTGGAAAAATAAGAAAACTTTATACTCAAATAAAATTGTAATTCCCTATTTTCTATACGCGGATGATTTTGGTATAAACAATCCACTTGAATCCAAATCTAATAAATCTGCTATGTGTAATTTTTACTATAATTTCCCATGTACATCGAAAAAGGCCTCTCAGTTGGAAAATATATATCTAGCATGTTCGATTAAATCATCCGACGTCAAACGTTACGGCAATAAGTGTTTCAAACCACTTCTGGATTCACTTAAAAAATTGGAAATAGAAGGTATTGAAATTGAAACGAAAGAAGGTATAAAACAGGTTCATTTCATTATGGGACTTCTTCTTGGAGATAATCTAGGACTAAATGTTATGCTTGGCTTTTCAAAATCGTTTTCTGCCAACTTCTACTGTCGGTTTTGTCTTATGAAAAAGTCAGAAGCTCAAAAAGAATCAGGCGAAGACAAAAACATTTTGAGAAGCAAAATAAATTATAGTGAAGCAATTGTAAATGGAATACTGGCTGAAACAGGTATACAAGATTATTGTATTTTTAACGATATTCCGTCTTTTCACTGTACTGAGAACAGCGCTGTTGATATCATGCATGATATGTTTGAAGGCGTGTGCCACCATATACTACGTGAGTCTCTACTATATTTTATAAATACGATGAAGTATTTCTCTCTTAATGAACTAAATAATCGCATTAAAAGTTTTAAATATGATAAACACGATCGAGGTAACGAGAAGTCTTCAATTTGCATCAATGAACTTGAAAGACACAAACTAAAAATGAAGGCTAAGCAAATTATGGCATTTTGCCAAAATTTTTCAATATTATTTGGCGAGTTCATAAGAGATGGAGACCAAGTTTGGGCTTTTCTTTTGGAGTTTTTTGAAATAATTGATGACGTTTTATGTTATGAAGCCTCCGAAACTCTCATAAATAATCTTGATAACAAAATTCATAATTTAAATAAAAATTATCAAACTTTATTCAAAAATAATTTAACTCCTAAATTCCACTTTTTAACACACTACTCAAGAATAATAAGACAAAGCGGCCCTCTCAGAAATCTATGGAGTTTCAGATATGAATCTAAACATAAAGAATTCAAAATATATGCCTACGTCATAACCTCCAGAAAAAATATTTCAAAAACTTTTTGTTATAAGCAGTAATTATTATTTGCAGATCTACTTCTAGAAAACAAAATCTGCAAGAACACGTTAATGAAATGTCCCGTACGGGACAGAAAAATTAACGATATTATTGAAAAAATAAACACATTAATATCAAATGCCTCCCTGTATTTAGAGGCAGAAATATGGGGCTATAAATACGACCAGGAAAAAATTGTAACAACATTTTCCAAAGATTTTCAATTATTTAAAATTTCCCTTGTAATAAACTCGGGACATAGTGGAATTTTTTTCTATTGCCGAAGAATTTTTGCTTTCAATAATGTTCATTACGCAGCATTTGAATATGAGTCGATTTCCACAACATTCGATGTCATTGCTATTAAAGATATAGTAGGGCCGCCTGTTGAACAAACGACGACGTCAAATGGAAAAATATTTATAAAATTAAAAGTATTTGTTAATTCTAGTATTAACTACATAAACTATCTCAAAAAATTAGATGATTGACCACAACGAATTTATGCAATTTTAATACAATATAATTATAAACAATTTTTTTAGAACCACAATATTAGAATGAACTTTGAAACCGGTATGGACCTCATGACACTCCTTAATAAGTGGCAATTGCCGCATCTTTATGAAATTTTGTTGAGTAAGTATTGAAGTCAAATTCTCCTACGAATCTAAAAAATTTAAATTCAGAGAGAAATTTAACTGACCAAATTGATATAAATATTTATATATGACTCCTTAAATTTAAATATACATATATATTTTCAGAACAAAATATTGACATCGAGGCTCTTAAAATGTTGAAGTCACACCAGACTGCAATATTGTTCAAAGATTTACCTCTTGGAGACTATGCAAAATAGGAATTTAAACTTGAGTGCTGGAAAAGTCAATTTGAAAGTTCGGGCAACTCAACCAAAGAAAGTAAACCCCTAAGTCAAGTCAATAGCCCAATCATAATGCGACAGAAGATTTCTGTTATGGAAATTCTATCAAATACCCCAAATGGCAAGGAAATTTTAAAATTTTACGGAAAATATGAACATCTACAAGAGGAACAACGATCATTATTAATAAATGTTATATCGAAATATATCGATTTAAATGGTATTTCGTGTTCACTATTAGACTGTTCTAAAATTGAACACGAAATATGCACGATTTTTCCAACGGAGAAAATTGTAAGTAAATCTAAAAATATTGATTTTCTAAGTGTAGTTAATAACTTCTTCATTTTTTCATAGGAATACTACACTACAGGTAAACGGGGAAAGATATATAATAAGTTGGATAATTATAAAAGGTCTGTAAAGAATCTGTTGAAAGTTGAAGAGATGCCACAAATGGAAAATTGTGAACCAGGTAAAAAAAAATCTTAAAAAATATATATAAAACATTTTTAACAACTACATTGTAAAAATATATTTGTAGAGTCCGAAGAGAATTACAGTTTCGATATTCAGTGCCTTCGAAATAATGAGATAAGCAAAAGCGATTTCCACTACCATTGGAAGAGATGCGCCCCATTAAGATTTCGACAAATTTCTAATTCGACCAGCACTGCAGACATTTTGAAACTGTGGCCAGAGTACATTGAACCTTCTGCTCATTTGCTGGTAAGATTTTTATTTGAAATAAATAGCATTGTAACATTATGTTACATATGAGTCATTCCATATCAAACCGAACTGAAAAAAATGCTCATGTCTCACATATTTCTCAAAATTCGTAAGGTTTGACATGGGATGAGTCATATGTATACGTTATATTTAATTATTATATTTTACAGATCGATATGGACTTTGACATACAATTTCCAATGGCCAAAATATTAAGCGAACGCTGGGGACAGTATAGCGAAAAACTTTTGCAGCTTATGAGAACAAAAATTTCATGCGCAGCTGTATCAAAAAAGTTGAGCCAAATAGCAGAAATGAATGATGGTATTCACAGTTGTAATAAATCTTAATTATGATTATATGTGACCTGTAGTGCGATTCAGTAACTTTTAACACTTTAGCAGGTGTTAACTTTAACCACACATTCTTATGTTTGCACTAACCACTATATGACTCACTAACTTATTTTTAACCATGGTAAATAGTTTTATATTTCTCTGTATTCAAATTGATATTACGTGGCAACTCTGCCAAGCGAAATGTCAAAATAGGAGAAAATAACAAAGAAGAATAAACAAAAACCTTGTGATGTGTAAATTTTAAATAGTTTTGTGCAAAGTAAGTAAAACATTATACATTTTTAATATTTTATTGATTTAGTAAACGCTTGTAGATATTAAAATAGAATGGCTAGTAGTTCTGCCAAAAGAAGCCGCGCGTCTGCCGAGGTGCTAAGTCAAATGATTGACTTTATGATAAATAACCCGGGACTTGCTGGCTCATTCTCCAATAAATTGTAGGCTAAATACTCCAAAGCCATTATATTCAACGATTATGTACAACGATTAACACTTTTCTAAACGGATTAAACCCCACCAAAAATGCTGGTGTTAATAAACCACAATTTGTCTTGCTAAAAACAGCTAACAGCTGACTTTAAACGTCAGCAGATATCGTTTAAAATGTTAGTGAATAGCAAAATGGTTAATTTTGTGGTTAACATTTTTAAACGAAACGGAGACGATAATAATAAAGACGATAATCAACAGAAACAGTAAACGTCACTTCTTCAGTGTTACTTTTTTAAATGTTCCACACTAGCAACTTACACGATGAACTATAATAATATTCCGACCAACAACAACACTTACTGGACGTTCGGCGCGGAGAACAATTAACGAGATAATGGGAAACTGACGAAACGAGTTGCTTACTTTTAACAGCTTTTTCACAGAAAACTAGTTTTCGCACGTAAGCTCCCTTTTCGTAGACCAGGTCACATATATTGTCTTTTTTTAAATTACAGAATCTGCAATTTTTACAATTTTGTGGTATTGTCACTACCTTTTCCCACCACAACAAAAAACTAGTGTTGATGAAACAGGTGCTAAAATTCGAAAAAAGTTTTCCGTTATCGATTCACAGGACTCATTTGCTTTGGTTGCTGGCAGTACTGAAGAAATCGATGCCAAGTTGAACTTATTGAAACTGCAAGGACGTGCAATACAGCCAAAACTTCTGATCTTGGGAGACATATGTATCTACTATTAAGTCTATTTTTGTGTATTTCGATGGCATAAAGTACCCATTCTTAACAATTTTAAATGCATTTGACATTCTAGTTAAATGCTTTTTTATATTTAACTTAAAGTTTCCTGAGGAATCTGAAATATTCTATAATTTTATTCACATTTTATTTTATGATTTTCCAACAAGTACAAAATTTGTGAAGACATCTGCTATAAAGCATGAAATTCTAAAATTAAAATAATTATTAATATTCTACATACTCGTTATTTTGAATATTATATATTGTAATCAATTTGATTTAACTTTATTTTATAACCATTAATTCGGTGAATTTGTTTATTTTATTTAAAAATGTATTGTAATGTACTTTTTTGTATTTTATTAAAAATGTGTTGTAACGTTTTTAAGTTTAAGTTTTTCTTTTTATTGTTTGAAATTATATACAAAATCCAATAAAAGACGTTAAACAAATTTTAATATTATTCTGCAAATCATTTGTAAAGTAAAAATTTAGTAAAAAAATTTAGTCACAATTATATTAAATTTCAATTCATTTTTAATGTAGTCAAACAAACTTTTAATTGATTTTATATACCGAAATCAATTAAAAATGTAATTGCACCACGTTAAATTTAATTGTATTTAAATACTATTTTCTGTAAAAATTTTAATTGAATTAATTAAAAACATTTAAAAAATCGATTAAGTTTTTAATTGTTTTAATTAAATGAGTTAATTAAAATTATTACAAAAATCTATTAAATTTTTAATTGGTTCAATTAAAAATTTGATTCTACCACTAAAGAATCAATTAAGTTTTTGATTGGGACAACAAAATTATTTGTTGGTGTGCCTCGTAATATTTCAATAAATTGTATAATTGATTCAATTAAAAATTTTGTTATACCACTAAAACATAATCAATTAAGTATTTAATTGAGACAACAAAAATATTTGTTGGTGTGCTTCGTAATATTTCAATAAACTTTTTAATTGATATAATATATTTTTAATTGAGTGAAAATTAATTTTTCATTCAATAAACGTGTTACAATTTTAATAATTGGTACTACAAATTTCTTTATTGGAGGAAAATCAAAGAAAAAATTAATTAATATCGCGAATTTCTTAATTGAAACTGATTTTGATTGTTTTCTGTGTTTACAAATATATGTTTGCGGCCCGAAGACAAAAAAGGTTGAGTATTATTGGTATAGATGATTATGTTTTGATTATTGGGATGTTAAAGGAGGGGGGATTGGTATTACACTTATACCCCCAAGTCACAAACTCCCTTTGCGGCGGTGAGCACGGGATTATCCGAATCATTCGAGGAGTCGGATATTAAAATCTGCCTCGAGGGGATGAGAATTAGACTCACTATTGTGAGAGGTGTAAAGTTAGGAGGAGACAAGTGGCTTATCCACTTGGCGCGGGACTTTGATGTAGAACCCTTCTACAGAATTAATTTTTTTTTGCACTCTAGAGTGCACATACGTAAAGACGTAAAAAAGGGAGATATGTGCACGTATCTCGGAAAATGTCGGCCTCGGGAAATGTCTCATTCCCACGAACGAAGTGGATGTGGGAAAATCACTGGTCACTGATCCGACTACGGGGACAGTTGTCCTCAAACCGGAGCATGTGACCAGATGCGTTAATTGTTTGGACGATGGGCATGCAGCTAGCTCAAGGGAGTGCCCACTTAAACTGAAACTATTGCGTGAGAAGGCCGAAGCTAGAAGTCGGCAGTTAGCCGCTCCTAGAATCGGCTTTTCACGCAATAGTTTCAGTTTAAGTGGGACCATAATTCGGCAGCTGTTCCCACTGGAGTTACGCTGCCAGGGGCCATGGCTCAGTTTCAGATTATTAACGCGGATTGTTCGCGCTTTTTTGGCATGGACTTTATGATAGGGAAGATTGAGTGTAATTTTGAATAATAAATATAAAAAAAAAATAAATGAAAATGTATGGAGCAGTCAGTTAGCTTTTTGCCTTCAACGAATGAAGTAGTGTGCCCAGTCTTATTTTAATAAGTTCCGAATGACTGCTTTACTCTGAGATACAAGAAAAGCTAGTAATACAATTTGTTTTAAACGCGAATCAAAGTGTGTTTTATTTGAATGAGGAATATATACAATCTATGCAGAAAGATTGATTCAATACTTATAAACATAATTAACCAATATTAACCATAATATAAGCTAAATTGTAAGAAAAGGAAACATTTTACTAAAAACATATCGGCGTTCTGGTGGGAACAACGGTGATATTGATCATTCTCCGTAATGTTGGGTTAAGGTTGAATACGAATTAATTTAAAATTCTAAAATCAGTTTCTAGAATATAAACGTAAAATGTCAATAAAACGTAAGGTCAATAAAACGTTATTTTTTAAAGGACATTTGTACACTGAGCAGAAAAAAGATTTTAAAATTAAGTATATATTACTAAAAATTAATTAAAAAGATTTCTGTTACCACAGTAGAAACTTAAAAACAATCGTGCTAAAATGTTATTTCAACACTCATTTCCCGTTGCTTTCATGTTTCTCTTGTTAAAAGATGAGAGTTAATTACTACGTCTCTTTTTACTTTGCCTACTACGTTTTTTTATCATTGGCACGCGTCAGCCATAATTGTTCAATTGCTTTTGTTTGTCGGGTGCTATCGAAGTCAGTCGCAATGTGTGAGAAATTAAAAAATATATTAAAAACATATGAACTGGAAGAAATATATGATGAAATATTTGGTAAAAAACTTTAAATCGTGCTGTGAAAGTTGAAAATAAATATGTGCGGTCTCGTATTTTCGATGAAAGTTTCAAAGTTGCACAACATAACATGAAAAAACACACATACATATAAAAAACGAGGTTCCTTCCCAATAAACATTGACGTAAACTAGTTTATTAACAATTGTTTTCCAAACACTATTTCCAAACTAGTTTACGAAAATTAAAATTCACAAATTTATTGTAATGTATTTATAATAGATTTGTAAAAGATGTACTAAAATAGAAATTTACAATACTTTCGTAAGTATACTGGCCTGCTTGAATTACAATCGTCGCCACCGACTCCAATGATACGGTTTTTAATACGCGGTTTTTTGATTTTAAAGAGATTCTAAATATCAAATCCCTTATAAAATCAATATCAAAAATATTTATTGAAGTCGGAAATTGTAATTCTAATTATTCTTGTTTTTTTTTATTAATTTTGTGGTCGCTGACTTAAAAATACTCTGCCGCCGCCACCGATTACAATGGATCGGCTCGTATCTCTGACTTTTGTTTTCATTTCGTCAATGCCTTCACTTTTATTTGACACTTGTCGCGATGTGCTTAAAATTAATTTGTTTAAGTGGGCTTTTAAAGTAATTTGTGTTGTATTTAATAAATATGTAAAAGGAGTGAAGGAATAGTTAAGGCATTAACGATTAACGCAAACGTCGATGATTTGACTATTCATCCACCAAAGGAAATCAACAGTCGCCCAAGCTCTCCAGATTTGGTTTTACTACAAAGCAGTTCCAGTGAAGACAATGCTGCAGATTCTTCAGAAGACGATGCTGTTGCAGACTTAGGAACAGATTTGGCAAAATGCTTTATAAAGCATCAAATTTCGACTGCCGCTGCCAACGAAATTTTGCAAATTGGGGGCAGAGTGGTAAATGGCCTACCCAAAGACGTAAGAACTCTTAAAAAAACTCCAATCACCATCGACAAGAGTCCACTTACTGAGGGAGAATATTCCCACTACGGGTTGAAGGATTGCCTTACTGACTTTTTGATGAGTGAAACACATGACTCCTTAATTGAACTTAATATTAATATTGATGGTTTGCCGGTATCAAAAAGCTCATTGCAGCAAGTGTGGCCTATTTTAGTTAATGTTAACAATACTCTCCCGGTTTATACTGTCGGATTATTTTCGGGGAAATCAAAACCGCTAAATGTAAATGAATATTTGGAACGTTTTGTGTCGGAACTAAATGAATTAGATAAGAACGGATTAATTTTTGATGACAAGATTCCACTTCAATTGAGCTTTTCAATAAGCAATTCTTAAATTTGACTCATCAAATACCTAAAGAGTTTTGCCGAAAGCCGAGAGATTTAAAAGACATCGATCGATTTAAAGCCACTGAGTTCCGTCAATTTCTATTATATACTGGACCATTTGTCTTAAAAGATATTTTAGACGAAAAGTTGTACACAAATTTTCTTAAATTAAGTTTGGGTATAAGAATTTTAATAGATCCAGAAAAATATAATTCAAGCAATGAATGTGCCAACGAATTGCTATGTGACTTTGTAAAAGAGATTCCAAATGTGTACAGTGAAGCATTACTCACTATTAACTTTCACTTCTTGACTCATTTGTCGTCTGAAGCAAAACATTTTGGAGCATTGGATACAATTAGCTGTTTTAAGTTTGAAAATTATCTTGGTAAAATTAAGAAATTTGTGAAAAAGAAAAATCATATAGCAACTCAAACAACAACAACAGACTTGTGGAACAGAGTACATTTATGTCTCGCAATCCCAAAGTTGTTACATTTCCACAAAATGGAAAATTAACAAATTGTAGTTTAAGTTTTGTCAGAACAAAAAACTTCTATTTATCAAAAAATATCCAGACAATTATTATTACGTTCAAAATGAAGTATTTGAAATACAACGCATTACAGTCGAATCTGACAATATACCGAAAGTGTATAGCTATCAAATTTTGGATCTTGGCGACCTGTTTGATTATCCACTTAGATCATCCATCCTAAAAATATTTTGTACAATTAAAAAAACATATTCTGCCAACCTTTTTTGTCACGATTTAAATGATATTTCACATAAAACAATGCTGCTTTGTAACTCGTCAAACGAAATAAATGCATTTTTTCCAGTAATTCGCCATGACGAGCAATAGTGAATCGGACCCATCATACGCAATTTATTCGCAAATATTAAACAACAGCAAACCACAACAGGATAGTACTCCAGTGACAATCAGCGAGGAATCCATGAAAAGTAAGTAATTTCTAATAAGTATATAACTAGTTTTAATATATAATTTACTTATTTATTTTCAGAAATATCTTCATATCTTGCAAAATCGCTAGAGCCAGTTTTTTAAAGCTAACTTCAGAAATACTGACCTTAAGCCGAGTTCGCTACAGACTCTCTTTGAGTTCAGTCGTCTTTAAAACAACCGGATCGTTATCGTTAAAAACAAACCCAAATAACATAGTAAACAACTGTGTAATAATTTTTGTGTGTAATTGTCTGTGTTCTCATCGAACTCTATACGTGAGACAATTTACACCAGTCGGTTAGGTCACCGGGATTTGTGATGGCTCCGGGGGCCAAAACATTTCCTCGGAGTGTGAGAAAATCCACCGTCAAGAGACATCCAAATTTGTCTCGGCCTCTTCCTTTAGGCATGTTGTCCAACGTGCCGTCGACTTCAAGAAACCGATTTAGCGTTTTAGCCAATCTCAATGACATGGAAATGGAACCTGAAACCAACATAGTAGAGCCAAAGCCGGCCAAACCACCGCCACTAGTTGTTGATGCAAAGACAACTCTATCGGATCTCCAAGTACTTTTGGGAAAAGATCAATTGTTCAAACGCACGTCTATTGGAACTAAGGTATTTACTCAAAGCAACGAGAAATTTGAATCTTGCAAAAAAGTGTTAATGGATAAAAAAAATAGAGTTTCACTCATTCAACCCCAAAGAGAACAGATTATATACCATCTTTTTGTATGGACTCCCAAAACTCAATACTGACGATATTAAAAACGAAATTCAGAGCTATAATCTAACACCTTATTCGGTTTCTGAAATTGCAACCAGATTCAGCTCAACCGACAATGCGGTATATAAAGTGCAATTTGGAAGGAAATACGAAATCCCATCAGATCACCGACCTGTTGTTTGCACCATTGAAAATTCATCGGTTGAAGTATTAGAATCGGATTATTACAATCACAAACTTACCAACTGGACGAGCTTCAGAAAATACATTAAGAATAGAATTGCTTTACGTACGGAATTATACAGCACTAAAGAATCAATAGATTTGGAAATTGACAAATTTATCTGCCTTACTGCAGAAGCTCGTGACCAGGCAACTCCAAAAGTCAGTAATTCCGGTAAATTCACTCTACCAGCAAGTACTATCAAAATGATTAAAGCTCGTAAGACATATGAAAGGAAAAGTCAAAGAACACACTGCATTGCTGAAGCTAATTTTTACGAACAATGTATGAAGCTCTTAACCATAATGATTAATAACAAACTTAAAAAGGTACGTAATAATAAATGGCACACTATGCTCTCGAAACTAAAACCCGGAGACGGATCATTTTGGAAAATAAGTCGAAATTTAAGAGGCAAAGCAAATAGAAAAATTCCAGATCTCACACAAGGCAACAGAAAAATAAACACTGATGTTGAAAAGGCTCAGATGTTAGCAGATATATTTGCCAGTACTCACAATATTACCTCCAGCTTCAAGCATTCTATTGACAGAACAGTCAACACTAAAATCAATCGCTTCATAACTGAAGTTGTGAATTCAGACGAAGATGAGCTCACATCATTAGATGAATTGTCTGCTTTAATTTCATCACTTAAGGCTTCAAAATCTCCAGGTTTGGATAATATCTCCAAGCAATTCAAGTGTTGGTATCCATTTTTAACAGCTGTATCAATTTAAAATACTTCCCCAGTCATTTCAAAATGGCTAAGGTCATTGCAATTCCAAAGCCGAATAAACCAAAAAGTGATCCAAATAGCTACCGTCCCATTAGTCTGCTCAGTAACTTGGGGAAACTTTTTGAGAAAATTCTTCATCGCCGTCTATCAGATTTTGCAACGAACGCGTCAATAATAGTCAACGAACAGTTTGGATTTAAGAAAGAGCACAGTTCGGTACACCAGGTCAACAGAATTAAAAATATTATTGTGACAAATAAACGGAAACGTCTATCTACTGGGCTTATAATACTAGATGTAGAAAAAGCCTTTGACACCGTCTGGCATAATGGCCTAATATATAAATTAATCCAGGCTAACGTACCTAAATATTTATACAAGCTAGTTGCTGAATTTGTATTCAACAGACAATTTATTGTATCCGTCAACAACTCACTGTCTCTCCCGAAAGCAATAACGGCAGGTCTACCACAAGGTTCGATATTATCACCCTTATTATATTCGCTTTATACATCTGACTTTTCTCCTCCCACGTATTTAACTACGGCGTACTACGCAGACGACACTGCACTTATTACATCAAGCAAACTTACTAAAACTCTTTTAACCAAAATGGAGAAAGGATATGCAGCCTGCAACAAATACCTCCATAAATGGAAGATCAAAATTAATCCAAACAAAACCCAAGCCATTGTATTTCCCTTTAATAAGTCGCCAAAGAGGTTACCAAGTCGTCAACTTAATGTGGGAAATCAAAGAATAGACATCCAAAGCGATGTAAAATATCTCGGAGTAGTACTAGACAAAAAACTAAACTTTGCAAGGCACATCGCAGAAACTTGTAAAAAAGGATTAAAAATAATCAAAGCACTGTGGCCAATAATAGGCAAGCGCTCCCCTCTTGATTTGAAAAATAAAAACCTTATCTTCAAAAATGTAGTAAGACCAACATTGACATACGCGTGCCCAATATGGTACAAGGCGGCAAAATCGCACATTATGAAACTACAAATTATACAAAACAAATGCCTTAAAATCATAAATAAAAAACATTGGAGATACTCAACGCACATTCTTCACACTGAAACTGGCTACGAAAATCTCGCTGACTTCATATACAGATTAAAAACCAAATACTTCGAAAATATTGAAAATTCTACTTATCAACTGATAAGAGAATGTAAAGAATTATCATGAAATAACATGTAATTATAAATTACCAACCTGAAAATTGTATACTTATATTGTATTGCAAATAGTAATACAAATGTAAGCATATATATTTTCAAACTGTAGTTGAATTTCTTTTTCTTTTTCATATAAAGGGTTTACCTAATTTCCCTTTAAAAATTTCAAAATGAATTAAATACACAAAATCTATGATGAAAAATTTTACTTGCTGTAATATATATGGATAATATCTCTAAACCTTGTAAATATATATATAAATAACAACAATTGTAAATAAAGATGAATTTAAAAAAAAAAAAAAAAAAACTGACCTTAAGAGATGAAGTAAAGCAGCTGAAACAATGCAACACACCGCCCGATGTGTTGCCACAAAAACCATTTGAAAATGAATGCGATTTTGAAAATTTCGAACAAAAAATGAATGATGCAAGCGTTATGATTTCACTGGTATTTAATTTTCTATGTTCATTAATAACTGAAATATTAACATTATATTTTCTTCTTTTCAGGAAAACAATCTAAAACACTTATCGAATAATAGTGGTCGATTTGTCAAAAACTGCTGGCGTAAAATATTCACGGACAAATCTGCCGAAAAATATTCGTGGAAGGGAACCACTGAAAAGAAATCCATTCAAAACTTAAATGTTACAATGGCTATAAAGAGTAAGTAGTTTCAGCACATTTATAGCAAATGTAAAAATAATATGTTTTTTATTTAGAACAGATGCTGCAGTAAAGCGTGGTTTTGACGAGGGCCACTTTATTCAAGAGTCAAAAAAAATAGGCAAAAACAAAGAGCAGAATATAAACACAAATCAATACCATCTGACAATGAATATTAACATAATATTTCTTATTTTTTAATTAACATTTTCTCGTTATGGCTGTATATGGGGCGGTCCAAGTGAAAAAACCGATTTGATGAGGCTCATGTCTCCGATTTTGATAAAATTTGGTGGAAAGGAAGCTTATGCTAAAAGAAACTTAACCCCAAAATTTGAGCTTTTTCGGAGCTTTTTTGTGGGTTTTGTAAGCTTAAAAGTGCGAAATTGTAGATTCATTCATTTTCAAATATCTCGAAAATGGAAAATGATCAAGTTTTGAAATTTTCCACGAATATTTAGAACTAAATTGTCTTTTTAAAAAAATTTTTGAAAGAAAAAAAATTCGAACGTTTTTTTAAAAAAAAATGATTTTTTTGAAAAAACTTATTGTAGCAAAAAACACCCATCCCTCGATTTTTTTTAAAAAAATATATGTTAAAGCAGCATCTTTTCCAAACATTTTGCGGGGTGGAGCTTGTCGATAGAGTGAAATATGAGGAAGTTATAGCCATTTATGTGAGGCAACCTCCAAAATATCAATATGAAAAAGTACTTTATTAAATGAGGTATGTCCAAGACACATGCACAATGTACAGCTTTTACAAAAGAGCTCTGTGCTTTCACACCAACGAGTGACAAATTTATTGTTTTTGTTTTGGTTTTTTCATTCGTTAATTTGTGTATCTGGCAAAGTTCTGTCAAAATGTGCAACAAATGTGTGGTGAAAGTTAACTGTTTCGTGTGAAAAAAAGTGAAAAAAAAAACAAAAATATTCCATTTTAAGCTTGTTTTTTGATTAGCGTTGTACAATTCCGAGGCAAAAATGAGTAATTCAAAGAAAGAAACCTGTTGGAATCCTTTTGGCACTTGCAGTAATCGTATGTTTGCAATTTTTGTCTAAAATCTACAGAGCTAACCTTCTAATATTTTTATACTTCTAAAGGTACTAAAGAATTTAGAAGTATTTCTGCAGAAAATAAAAAGAAATTTAAATTTGTTCCTGAGAATTCAGTAGTTTGTTTGAATTGTCGAATTGAGATTAGCGAATATAAGCCAAATAGTTCGGAAGGTGAAGAGGATAAAATCTTTGATTTGCCAGATGAAGAGGAAATGGTAAAAAAGCTCAATACGGCGTTGATTTCTTTGGATGAAAGTAAAATTGATTGTGAAAGGTATGTAGATAAGTAAAGCTTTTTTCGTAGTCGCTGATTCTATCTCGCTCATTTATTCTTCGTAGACTAAATAGAAAAATATACATGACGGAAAAAGTAGAATCTGCTCAAAAGACCATCAAACGAAAGTTTGAAGATATTTCCAATATGCAGATTTCTACAAGTAGAGATGATCAAGTTAATGCTTTTGATGAAATTATCACAACGCTTAAAGAAAAGTTTAAGTCTAAAGAAACTTCAAGGTAATTTTTAAAGATAAAGGCTTAAATTATTAGAGTGCATTATTTATGATTTAATTTAGAGATGATAAGTGCCGTATTTTGACGACTTTACCTAGTTACTTTAAAGTCGCCGACGTTATTAAAACATTTGGCTGCTCCAATACCTTTGCTAAGAAATGTTATAAGCTAAAAAATGAAAAAGGCATTCTGTCAGTACCCGACCCGAAAACAGGAAACAAAATAGCAGCCGAAACAGTTGATTTGGTTCAGAAATTTTATCTAAGCGATGAAAATTCAAGAGAGCTGCCTGGAATAAAGGACTTTGTTGTAGTAAAAAAAGGTGACGGAAAAAAAGAAAAAATACAGAAAAGACTGGTATATTGTAACTTGCGGGAATTATATCGCCTTTTCAAATCTGAATTTCCAAAACATAAAACCAGTTTTTCCAAATTTGCTGAATATCGCCCTCAAGAATGCGTTTTGGCTGGAGCTTCTGGGACCCATACCGTTTGCGTATGCATTATACATCAAAATGTCAAGCTGATGATCGAAGGTAAAACGACTTATATCAAAGTATTTTAAAGCAATCAAATGACTTAAATTAAACATTTGCAGGGTCTAACTTAAGGCATGTTATGAAAGCATGGGAAATTCCCATAAATGGGAAAAATGCTTATAAAATGATACTTCAGCAACTGATTTGCTCCGCTACAACAGAAAAATGCTATGAGAGGTTATGTTTATCCTGTCCCAGCAAAAGTGTGATGCAAAATCAATTGATGGAAGCTTTTGATGATGAGCCAATTGAGGATATCACATATAAACAATGGATTGCCACAGATAGGTTAATATTTTTGTGTTTTTTCTCCTTTTATATCCATTTTTGAATTTGGAATTTTTTATCATTATTTGGAATATTCAGATGCACTTTGAAAACGTTAACAGAGAGTAAGGAGGAGTTTGTTTCATGTTTCGTGGAAAAGCTGCATAAACTTCTTTTTCATGACTTCGTTGCAACACAACAAGCGCAGTATTTCAAAACCACTAAAGAAAACTTAAGAAATTTAATAATAAATGAATTACTTTTTTTTTGTTATATATTGATTGAATAAAATAAAAAGTATGCAAATATTTTTAAAAATACGTCTTTGAATAATTCTAGAACTTTTAATAACTGAAGAAAGTTATTTTGTTAAATTTAAAGCAAAAATATGTTTTTTTTTGCAATTTGCCGTACTTTTTCATATTGATATTTTGGAGGTTGCCTCACATAAATGGCTATAACTTCCTCATATTTCATTCTATCGACAAGCTCCACCCCGCAAAATGTTTGGAAAAGATGCTGCTTTAACATATATTTTTTTAAAAAAAATCGAGGGATGGGTGTTTTTTGCTACAATAAGTTTTTTCAAAAAAATCATTTTTTTTTTAAAAAACGTTCGAATTTTTTTTCTTTCAAAAATTTTTTTAAAAAGACAATTTAGTTCTAAATATTCGTGGAAAATTTCAAAACTTGATCATTTTCCATTTTCGAGATATTTGAAAATGAATGAATCTACAATTTCGCACTTTTAAGCTTACAAAACCCACAAAAAAGCTCCGAAAAAGCTCAAATTTTGGGGTTAAGTTTCTTTTAGCATAAGCTTCCTTTCCACCAAATTTTATCAAAATCGGAGACATGAGCCTCATCAAATCGGTTTTTTCACTTGGACCGCCCCATATACAAGGTGGCGCAAAAGTAATCCTCCTATCAGAAAATGCTATAAATTTTGCGATTGGCCCCTAATGTCAGTTCTGTTTTGACATTTGTGTAGTAAACACATGCGAAATACACGTTAATAAACAATGCTCCAGAACGCGGAATATTGCTGACTATTTATTTGACCAATAATCGGTCGGTGACTTTGGCACAACGTGAATTTCGTCGCAGATGTCCTGGCCGTCCAACGCCTGCTGGTGAAACACTTCGACGTTTAGCCGCTCGCCTCGAAGAGACTGGCACAACACGAGATGCTGCCAGGCGTGGCAGACCCCGGAGTAGCCGTTCGCAGAGAATATTGCTGCTGTAGCCGAGGATGTCATGGATGCGCCGTCGACATCGACCAGACGACGTGCCACGCAAATGGGTATCAGTCGACGGTCTTTACAGCGAATTTTGGTACAAGATTTGAAGATGTTTCCGTACAAAGTCCAGACGGTGCATCAGCTGTTAGCTGCTGACCGCCAATCGCGTCTAACATACGCTCAAGCCATCCTTAATCACCACCAAGAGGAAGATGATTTTTCATCAAAAATAATCATGAGTGATGAGGCCCAATTCCATCTTAGCGGGTACGTAAATAAGCAAAATTTACGCTTCTGGGGCACTGAAAATCCGCGTGTAACCCACGAAGAGCCATTACACCCGCTCAAAGTCACTGTATGGTGTGCTGTTTTCGCTGGAGGAGTCATCGGACCTTTTTTCTTCGAAGACGTCGCGGGCCAAACGGTTACTGTGAATGGTGAGCGCTACAGAGCAATGATCAACGAGTTATTTTTGCCGCAACTTGATGAATTGGGATTGGAAAACATGTGGTTCCAACAGGACGGTGCAACGGCACACACTGCACGTGCCACAACCGATATGCTGAAGGATGCATTTCCTGGGCGCCTAATCTCCCGTTTTGGCGATTTGCACTCGCCAGCAAGATCGCCTGATTTGACCGCTCCAGACTATTCCACAGAGCTATTCCCATCAGAAAAAAACGTTTTGGTAAGTCAAATTATAAGCTGTCAATTTTATTTAATTAACCTGCGATTTTAATTTATTACTTAGGATTTTTATTTTATACCCCGAAAAGGAAAACAAACGGCTTGTGGAAAGTTGTACTCCAAATACTTTAATTTGAAGTACAAGTGGCAGAAAGAGAGTACCGCAAAGGATTCAAATCAGTTATCGGGGGATTCGTCGGATTCTGACTGTGAAGAATATGATGACTCTATATTGACAGCAATTAAAGCTGAGCTTCAAAGAGATGTGAACGATTGGACTGCGGTGTCCGATAAGTGGGAGCGCACATTTCCTTTACGCAAAAATAAATTTTAAATGATAACAGCACAAGCATCGTCCAACAGTGGCCAAAAATAAGGGACTCTAGAGCACCTTCATTGATATTTTAATTAATTTTGTAGCTACACTCAGAAAATATATAGACTTCTTTTCAGATCGAAATTGATTTCGGTTTCTTATTCAAAGGAAAGTCACACCTGTAAAAAGCAAAGTGGAATATATTTAAGGAGAAGATCTGGACTTACTACCAATTAAATTTGAAAAATGCTGCTTGCAGAGAACTTCTCAAAAGCTCCATTGAGACTCCAAGTAAAAGTTAGTTAAAAATGTTTATGTATTAAACTAACATTTTGTATATGTCTTTAATTAATTTCTTTCTCAAATTTAGATTCTGAAGACTGTATATTGGTGCTTCTTCTAAATGGCGTTTTGAAGTGTTCCAGAAAATTTCCGGACAAAACTGGTAAAAAAAACTCAAGAAAGACACAATAAAAGATGCCGAGCAGTCTTTAATTTTACATTTGCCATCAATAAGTAATATAAAAATTAAAATTAATGAACTTATTGAAAACTCTTACGCGAACAAATCTACTTTGCAACCATTTATAATTGTGGAAGGTAGTGATATTACTGTCATTAATTCTTTTTTTGTATATTACGATGACATTTTTTATAAATTCGATTCCTTCATTGATGCTTTAGACTGCGCCTTTAAAATATTGCATGTGTTAAATTTTTCATACCCACAAATTTCTGCGCTTTCTTGGACATTTATCCAAAATTATTTTTATGAAATACACTCTAAATTAGATTTGAAGTCAGCATCACATCTTCACTATTAAACTATATGCTTGAATAATTATAATTATTTAAAACTTAAATTATTTAATTTGACAACATATTTGGCGAGCGCTAAACAACTTTATCACAATGTCTCTTTGCTTTTTATGTATAAAGAAATTTCAAGTCGTTGATGAGTACATAAAACATTTGAAGTATGACCATCTACTTTCACAAAGTGATACCAAAAAATGTACAATGTTCAAGCAATTTCATTCGATACCACGTCAACAAACACTGGCCAATTTCAAGGTGCGGCAATCTTTTTGGAGCAAATATTAGAATGAGATCTTTTCTATCTACCATGCAGACATCACATTTATGAATTGGTATTAAAAGAAGTGTTTGAAGCTGAATTCGGTAAAATGTCTGGGCCAGGGGTGCCGATTTTTCCCGTTACACAGGGCAATGGGAGGACATTAAAGATAAACGTTATAGTTCTGGCATAGAAGATGCTACGGTTGCAGAAAAAATACCAATCAAAGTTCAAGACGAGATCAAGTCTTTTTGTTTAGCGCAACTGAAGGAAAAGCAACCAAGAGATGACTATAAAGAGTTTCTTCAAATTATTTTATTGTTTCTTGGTGAAAATATTCCAAATTATCGTTTTAGACCACCAGGAGCCGTCAGTCATGTTCGATGGATGGCGAAAGCCATATACTGCTCAAAAATGTTTTTATTCCGAAAATATTTCGGCTTTAATACAGACGCACTAAGTGGACTTCGCAATATTACCATTTTTATTGTAACTATTTACGTCAAAGCTTGGTTTACAGCCACCAGTGCAATCGAAGCGATTGCTATTTTTTGATAGCGATTTCTGATTACGCTTTAATTGATGAGGATGTGGCGCAAAGATTGTGGAAGAGGTTCTTTGGACATCTTTGGTATCTAACTGGTGAAGCTGTTTCCCTCGCATTATTTGATAAAAATGTTCCCTGCGGCACCAAACGTAAAATGGCGACCGCAATTATAGCATTTAAGGAGGAGAAAGAAAAATATGAGAAAAACATAAACAGCGAGAAAGACGATGACGTGGATGAAGCCTTGGAAAAAGAAAGCGATGATAATTCAGAGCACTGCGGTAGCGGTGTCAATCAAAATCGTTCAGCAAATATGTTTAGATTCAGAGGTGTGAAGAGAATTAATAAGTAAAGAATTATGCCGCAACGAAGAAGAAAAAATATTTTTGCTTCAGGTTGTCGATGAAAATAGAAAGAAATACCCTTCTCATAATAATAATGAATTAATTTAATTATCACTATAATTACTATTAATTATAAAAATATGTTTTTATATTAGTAATAAATTTTTTTTAAAATTAAAAATTTTTGTATGGGGACCACCCTAACGGTTGAAAATAGAGGGTAGATATGTTCTGAGAAAATCTTGGAGATGCAAAAATATTGGGGGTCGGTCATATATTTGACTCCTCTAGGCGCACTCTGGGGCTAGTTAGGGCGGTGGCGGGTAATTTTATAAAAAATAATATTTAGTATGGGAGCCACCCTAAGGAGCGCAGATAGAGGGTTAGTATGTTCATAAAAATTGCAGGAGGGGGAAAAATAATGGGGGTCGGTCTTACATTTTACCCCTCTAGAAGCGACCCGGCGAGAGTTGTGAAGCGTTTCGTGTATTTTGTTTCGTTTTCCCCCACCTTTGACCCCGATGAGGAGCCATTTACCCCCACCCCACCTCCCCCATTTTTTGGCTCATGCATTTTTTTTATAAACCTCACAAAAATAGGGGTTGCCGCGTATCCAAATCTTGTTACTAAGGATCTCCATACAACACTAGTCCATACCTATTGTACAATGGATTGACGGTGCAGTGGCAAATGTTTTAACTGACACAAATGCGGCAAGTAGGTGCTTTATTTGCAATGCAAGCCCTACTGAAATGAATAATTTAAATTTATCAAAAATTCCAAATGCCGATAACTACAAATTTGGGCTTTCAACCCTTCACTGCTGGATACAATTTTTTGAGTGTTTGATACATATTGCTTACCGGCTATCTTTTAAGCTTTGGCGAGTCGGTAAAGAAAATAGAGATGAGTTTATGGAAAATAAAAAAAAAATTCAAAATGAATTCAAAAGAAGAACAGGTCTAATAATTGACCAAGTAAAACATGGATTCGGAAACACTAATGACGGAAACACTGCTCGAAGATTTTTTTCCAACAGTGACGTTGCGGCCGAAATTACCGGCATTGGAATTATACGAAGGGTGTTATCTTGTCGATCGCCAGTAAATGTAAACAGCTTACAGGACCTGTTAAGAGTCACTCGAAATACGTATTTAATACATTATGGGTGGTATTATATGCCAACCACTGTCCATAAAATTCTAGTTCATGGATGTGATGTTATTGAGTTCTTCAATTTACCAATAGGTATGCATATAAATCAAAAACTTCTTTACCATAAATTTATTTTTATTCATCTTTTTACCCAGAATGTATGTCGGAGGAAGCATTAGAAGCGAACCATAAAAACGTTAGAAGAGTGCGCTTATCTCATACCAGAAAATCTTCACGAGAAGATACAAACAGAGATTTGATGATCTATATGTTATTGCCATCAGATCCCGTACTATCATCGAAGAGAAGCATAAAAAAAAACATAATTATGATTTGGCCGGTATTGAAAAATATACACACAGGGAAAAATGCTGATTTGCAAGATGAAATATTTGAACAGGACGAGTACAGTTCTTCGTTGAGCGAAAATTAGTTTTGGGATGACTCTTCTAGCGATGATGCTTAATTTAAAGAAATATCGATATCATTAAAATAAATATTTTTTGTTCATACTGCATTTGCTAGAAAATGACCAAATGTTCTTGTTAGGAGTTTGATAAAAAAAAACAAATTTGCTGTATCACGTTATATTATTAAAAATAAAGTATATATATTAGAGACATATTACACAATTTGTATGGGGGGGAACCATATATAGTAACGTAATTATACGTTTACCCTCGTATTTTTCAAAACAAGCGCTTCACCAAATAAATTTGAAACCTACAACATCCAGCAAAGTCAGCAACTCAACGAAGTAAATACATTTGTGTACACAATGAAGCCACTTCATCCACTCTACTCCAAAACCCACAACGGAAACATCCAGCAAAGTCAGCAACTCAACAAAACATATACATTGTGTGTCTTCATCCACTCTGCTGCAACACAGACATTTGACACCACCGAATGCAAATATCCAACACTATTTTGTACTGTTGTATTTTTGAAAAAGTTTAGTTTTTATCTTGAACCAAAATAATAAAGATCTAATCAAGAAAACGTCGGATCTTTTTATTTTGTTACTGGCGCAGTCGGTAGGATAGCTTCAAAAGAAGAAAATTCGTGATGCGGTAGCGAGACTTACCAACTCTAGCAATTTTTGTTTTATTGTTATCCAAAAAAGAACACGCTAATAGGCACCCTCGCGGCGGTTAACATCGTGTTAAGTTTTATTAAAAACCTCGACAGTAGCGCGAAACCGTAAAAACGCAATCTGCCTAAAACTAAAAACCTGACATTAAAAATCAGAAAGACGCCAGAGAATTTGTGTGAGGTAATAAATCCAATTCGGTGGCCTCTGGACCCCACGAAAGTGCTGTGTGTGCAACAAGTGAGAAAGGACAACTTAGAATAAGTGAAATAAAATAAGCCTAAAATGAAGAACATAACAGTTAAGAACGTAATAAAAGTAGATTAATAAAAGACAAAGTGGAAAACTTAAATTAAGTGAAATAAATAAAGAGAACAAAATCCAACCGGAAAAATAAAAACAGGAAAAGAAGTGAGATAAATTAAATCAATATGGCTCAACCAGCAGTCGCACCAATTGTATCCCTATCGGACTCCAACATGTCCCAGGTAGCGTACCAAATCGGGAATGTGGAAAAATTTGACGGAAATCCACACTCTTTGTACACCTTCATCAGCCGAATTGACTACATTCTTGCCCTTTACGCCACCAATGATGTCCGGCAGCAACATATCTTGTTTGGACACGTCGAACGTTGCGTAAGTGGTGAAGTTATGCGAACACTCGGGATGAGTAACATTACTAGCTGGGCCGAATTGCGACGACAGCTTATACTGAATTTCAAGACGCAGACACCGAACCATACATTACTGGAGGAATTTCGCAACACGCCATACAAGGGATATGTGCGATCCTTTTTGGAGGAAGCTGAACGCCGTTCATCAAGTAATAATAAGTAAGTTAGAATTAGTAAATGATGTGCACGAGAAACTATTGTACTCAAAACTAATTAAAACAAGCATTGAGGGCTTAATTCAAAAATTGCCAATAAACATTTATATTAGAATAGTTAATCACGAAATACCGGATTTAAGACCGCTGATTAACATTTTACAAGAAAAGAACATGTACGAAAATGTCAACCACGCACAAAAGACATCCCAAAAACATGATACACCCGAAAAACAATACAAGCCATTTATCCATAATCCTAATTTATCTAATCATAACGCACCAAAATGTATCACATCATTTCAACCATTCCATAACCCACCAGTAGCCTATCCAAATCCACAACCATACTATAACCAACTAAATTACCAACCTCATCGACCTCCTATCCATAATTATGCACCTCAACTAAATCCATCTACCATGTATACACCAAGACCGAATCTTCAACGACAAAATGCATTTGACCAAAACCGTTTTGGTCACAATCGAAACCCAATCCAACGACAACCACATAATGCCGATAGAATGAGTATAGACGAGCTTAGGAATCAAGAGGTAGTCTACTATGAACAGTATAACCCATACGACAATTACTATGACCCAACTTACTACAATACAGAATATCACCAACAACAATATGAAGAACCTTACGAAGACGACTCATACACACAATTAATTACACCATCTACTGGAGACGAAAATGGAGGACAGGAATTGACTATTGAAGAAGTCGAAAATTTTCAACCACCGGCCTCGAAGACAAACAATTTAAAGGGAAGGGAAAATCATGTGGCCGATGCCTTGTCCAGAATAAGAATAGAGCAGTCACACTTTAATGAACAGACACAACATAGTGCCGAGAACGATAATAGTGATTTGATTTTTATCACCGAAAAACCAGCCAATACATTTAGCCGTCAACTGATTTTCTCAAAAGGTCTATCCAAACTAAGCCACGAAGAATATTTCAACAAACAAATAACCCGCATTTCATACGATGACATGACAAGGGAAAAGGCCGAACGGTATTTGGTTGATCATTTCTGTGGAAAGACTAGCGTATTATAACGGGTCCGCCAAATAACTTTTTTTTTTTTGAAAATGCTATAAAAAAAACTACTGAATATTTTCTCAAATTTCTTTTTTTATTTGAAAGTACAATCCTTCCGGTTAATAATGGAACATAATTTCATTCAAATGGCTGCCTCGGCTGGCCATGCAGTAGCCTACACGATTGGTCCAATTTTTAAGCACATTATCGATTGTGTGCAGCTGTATTTCACCAATGGCTTCACGAATATTGTCCTTTAAAGCGTCAATTGTCTCTGGCTTGTCGGCGTAACACTTATCTTTGAGGGCACCACCCCACAAATAATAGTCCAACGGTGTCAAATCGCAGCTCCGAGGTGGCCAAACGACATCAGCTCTGCGGCTGATAATGCGATCTTCAAAAACAGGGCGCAAAACATCGAGTGTAGCTTCGGCTGTGTGGCACGTAGCGGCGTCCTGTTGAAACCAAATGTTGCCAATATCCTCCTGTTCAATTTTTGTGAACAAAAATTCGTTCAACATGGCCCGATAACGATCGCCATTGACTGTAACGGCCACTCCTTGCTCATTTTCGAAGAAAAATGTCCCAATTATGCCTTTGGACCAAAACCCGCACCAAACAGTGACTCGTTTTGGGTGCATCGGTTTTTCAATGTATGCGTGGTGCGGGTTTTCTGTGCCCCAAATGGGACAATTTTGCTTGTTTACATACCCGCCAAGATCAAAAGATGATTTTTTTTGGCAAAATCGGCATCTTCTGTAAGTCGATCGCAGGCCCACTTAGCGAAGCGAAAACGCATTGGATGGTCAGTTGGCTTCAACTCCTGAACCAATTGGACTTTGTATGGCGTCATACCAAGGTCTTTATGCAAAATTCGTCTCAATGATGTCTCCGAAATGTTCAATTGTTGAGAACGACGGTGAATTGATGTTGATGGCGCTTCACGCACACTTTCTGCCACAGCAGCAATATTCTCGGGTGTACGCACTATTTTTGGCTTTTCACGCTTTGGTTTATCGATGAGGATGCCAGTTTCTTTCACTTTTTTCACAAGATAACGAACATACGGAGCAGACGGTGCTTCTCTTCTTCCAAAATCCGTACGCAATTTTCGCACACATTCTGCAACATTACCATGATTTTCAAAGTAATGTCGCAATATTTCCCAGCGTTGTTAAAGCGTATACACAACCATATTCGTTCAGCGGAAGGATAAAACTAATTATCTGTCAATTCAGACATGAGCTAAGTGTTACCATTCACGAAGTAAGCACTAGTTGAAAAAAAAAAACGTTAGATGGCGGACCCTTTACATAGACAATGATGCCGATTTTGAAATAATTCAAAGTGCACACAGATCTATTATTAACACAAACCACACAAAGATCGTCCGTAGCCTTATTTTGCTGAAAAATATATCCACCTTTGCAGAATTTAAGGAATTAATACTGAAAACTCATGAGAAACTCTTACATCCGGAATACAGAAGATGGGCAAACTTTTTAAGGAAACATATTACTTTCCGAACAGCCAACTGCTCATACAGAATATTATCAATGAATGTCATGTTTGCAATTTAGCAAAAAAAAGAGCATCGCGATACCAAGATGCCTATGAAAATTACACCTCAACCTAATTTCTGCCGTGAGAAGTTTGTAATAGACATCTACTCATCTGAGGGGAAACACGTAGGGTGTTCACGAAGGACTGCTTATCAGCTCATGTGCTTATCTCGCCAACAACAAAATACATTGAAATAAAATAAGCAACTTTGAGCAACCTGTGCCTTTGGCAAAAGCTTATCAGCTTATTTTTAGTGTTGGAAAATACCAAAAATTTAACTTGCTGACAACACTAAAAACACGAAGTTTTAGCAAATGGCATCTCAAATTGTATATTTAAGTATTGGTAGCACTGGTATTTACATCTGTTTTTTGTTTATTAAAAAAAAAAACAATCAAAATGAGCGCAAGTCGGGGGGTCGGGGAAACCTATGTGTACAAATGCAAAACCATAAATATTTGCATCGTATACATTTCTGACTACTTACCTTTAATGAATTCAATTTCCAAAGTACTCATATTGACTCTGAATTCCATAATTTGTTGGTTAATGCTCTGCTTAGGCATTTTACAAACAATTTCAATTGTACATTGATGGTTTTGATTTCATTTATCGAACAGCTGATTGAAAAAAATAATCAGATAAGCAGATAACCAACATGGAAGGGTGTTCACGTAGCCCAGAGCTTATTTTTCATCTTTTCAGCACATAAGCTGATAAGCAGCCCTGCGTGAACAACCTAACTATGTTAGTTGCATAGACGTATACTCAAAATTCGCCACACTAGAACAAGTACCAACAACAAAGGATTGGATTGAGTGCAAAAGTGCTCTAATGCGAATATTCAATCATTTGGGTAAACCCCATAAAACTATAAACGAGAAAATACGCATAAAAACATCTGATGATAATGAGACAAAATTGAGTAAAATTGAGGCAATACTTTATGTTTACAATCACAAGACTAAACACGATACCACAGGACAGACACCAGCACACATTTTTCTTTATAACGGACCTCCGACCGTGAATACGCAAGAGGAGAAAAAAAAAGAATAGACAAGATAAACAACGACCGACAGGAATTCGAAATAGATACAAAAAGCAAAATTGATAAGTCACAATTCAAAAAACGAAAGAAAATTAATCAGAATCAAATTTCACAGGACCATGGTGAACAATAGTGATATTGCTCACTATTATTATGGCATGTCATGCCCAACATGTCCAAATTCAAAAAAAAAAATAATCTCGATACCGATCATGGATATCTGGTCTTCTCATATAAACAACTGGAGTTGCCAACTGAATTCGAACGTCAGTTTGCGGATAAACATTACTGAAATAAACAAAGCAAACAACCTTTTTCGGTAGCATTTATCAAATTACACAAAATCACCCCATCTTAAATATTTATATGGCAAATTGCAACGACAATTAAATGGACTGACACTACATGGAGAAAGTAGGCAAAAACGAGGACTTATTAATGCAGTGGGCTCAATGTTCAAGCTTCTATTCGGAACTTTAGACGATGATGACCGAGTTAAATTCCAGGAACAATCGATTCTTAGGCGCAAGTAATTTCATTTTTCAATGATCGATTCTTAATTTTGTTTTGTCGTATTACATTAATGGTGCGCCTGTCCGTACAAGCGATACCAAAACGGGTGCACAGACATTTTCTGATGAATAGTTCCATGAAAACGCCATAGTTGGCATAGAGATTGCCACAGCACACAGAATCATCGTCCAGTTTTGGTTTTCGTATCTGTGCTGATACTCGGGGTATTGTCTTAGGAATTATGCAACTGTCCAGACTGGGAGTCTTCAATCCTAAGTGGTTGAATTATGACAAGTTGGACAATGTAAATAATCGAAACATTCTACTGGTAAAAACATCTACATGGATCAATCATCAAGATAACATTATACTTATCATCTCTCACATCCCAATTAACTTTAAAACTTTTAACACCCTAAAAATCATTCCTTATCCTGATCATAATGGATACCAATTAGATTACACTAGCACCACATCATATTTTGAACTTAACAATAAAATTTACACTCGAGAAAATATGCAAGTTGATGATGAGTGCATTTCCAGAATTTTATTGCACACAACACCAATTTGTAATTTTGAATACGTTGTCAACACAGAATCAATTATGTATGTAGAACCAAACGTCATTGTAACTTGGAATTTAAGTACCACATTTGTAAACATTTGTAACAAAATTGTCAGTCCAATACCGACTTAAGTATACATGGCAATAAAATTATTAGAATAAGAGATTGTGAATTGCAAATAAACGAAATAATTTTGTACGAAAATAAATTATCCCCCGAAATTGACCTAACACAAATGTACTCACCTTTGAAACTAACGAAAGTTAAAACAATTAAACACGACGATGTTCTAACAATCGTCTCAAAAAATAATACACTAATTTACACAATATTTGTAAGCAGTATTATTGTACTCTTAATAATACTTTTATACTTAAAATATGTAACTACAAACCCAATTGTAATGATCTATTCAAAAATCAAGAAGCAACAAAAAGAGCAAGTACCAGAAATCGAATTACAACCGCAATCACTATCCACATTATACCCGTCGGTGACATCATGAACCATTGGCTCTTCTTTAAGGGGAGGGAAGTAACGTAATTATACGTTTACCCTCGTATTTTTCAAAACGCGCGCTTCACCACACTCAAAATATTTCATAGGTAAAATACACGAAAATCGTGGTTCATTCTACAAAAATATTCGTTATTTTAGCGGCACGAAATATTTTGTAAAATATACGGAAGACCATTCGTACATATTACAATATTTTGTTTTGTTTATATTACAAATATTTGTAAAAATACGAAAAGTCTTTTGTAATATTTCATGAAAAAGCATGGTAAAATTACAAAAGTACATAACAATTTTGTACGTAAAACAAAACAATTTTGTAGGTAGAACAAAACTTTTTGTAATTGTACACATATCGTGCTTTCTTTACAAAATCAATAAAAACCTTTCGTACATATTACAAATCTATTTGTAAAATGTACAAATGTCATGGTTTATTTACGAAAGTACAAAATTGATTTTCTACATATTACAAAACTATTTGTAAAAAGTACCAATACCGGAGTTAAATTACGAAATTACAAAATAGTCGTGTACATAGAACAAAACTTTTTGTAAAATGTACACATATCGTTTTGTATTTACTAAAACACACAAAATCTTTTGTGTATAGTATTACAAAACAATTTGTAAAATATACAAATGCCGTGGTATATTTCGGAATGTAGATATGTATGTACTATATGTATCTACATCAATATTAATTATTATGGAAAAATAACACTTTTTGTATATATTATAATCATTTTGAATTTAAATGAAAAATTATTGTATTCGATACCGCAGCAATAGTTTATACAATAGCGGTTGTCACCCTTTCTAGTATTTTTAAACTAGTAGTAGTTTAACAACGATTTGTTAACACAAAGCATGAGCGTTTATTTTGTGTATATTTTTTGTTCATTACAACTAGAGAAATTTGTCCGGTGGGCTACTGAAATGTAAAAAAATATGTTTGGAAAACCAAAAAACACACTTCAAACTCTTTCTTTTCTTGTAAACATGTTTAAATTTAAAATCTGTCCACCGTTTATTTGCAAACTTTTTCCAGTTTCGCTTTAAATTACGTTTGGCATTGTTTGTTTGAATTTACTTATTTATTTTTTCCTAAAAATGTTTCCTTCAAAAATTATTTTGAAGGCAATGCGATTGAATTTTTTGTTTACCACATTTACACCTCATGTTTACACCTACTTTTTGTATTGTATTTTAGCAACAGAGATTTTAAATGCTAGTAAATTTAATCCGTTTACAATGTCTACAAGATCTACACCCTTATACATATACACTCAAGAGTGAAAACTGCTAATATTTTTAATTAATATTAGAAAACTACACCACTTACATTATGTAATAAAAACATTTTTATTTAATTTCAGTTTTAGTTTGAATTCATTTAACATAAAGAAAAAATAATTAAAAAGAGAGGAAAATACAAATATTTGTTAATTTTTTGCGGAAAACAAAAATAGTAGCCAAAAACAAATAAAATTAGTGGTTGTTGGTGTTGTGCTGCTGCTCAGCATTGCCTGCGTCTGCAAAATAAAGTTTCATGTCATCTTCATCAAGTTCTTTGTTGATTGTAAACTCGGTTATATTATTTTTATAGTCATTAGAGTCTAACCAATGGTTCAAGGTAGTTTCATTATTACACTGTGAAAACAAATTAGAAATACTGCTTTTAAGTGTGGATATATTCAATGTTGTTGCTAAGTCTTCTTTAACACAATTTTCAGATGCTAATTTATCAATTTCTTCAATAATTGGTGTTAATATATTATTGCTTATACTCTTTTGAATGTCCATCACGTCCTTTCTTGTAAAATTTGACTTGTTATGACACCATAACGAAAACAATACTCCATTCAAACAATACTCCACCTGACGATTGACCCTCATTCAATTCTTTTAAATCACATTCATTGTCGGTCACATCTATACCCGACGTGCTCCTGGAAATGCTTTTTAAAATGATTAAGCCAAGCAATCGATTTCTTGCAGTTCTTAAATGTACACTGAAATGTGCTATCTTTTTTTTTTATTATGAGCAAGTCTAAAGTGTTTTGAAATAACTTCTTCGTTTGGAAGAAAAATGTGACACAAATAGCACTCCATTTTATATTTACTATTAAAAACACTAATTAAAAATTTTTTTTAAACAAACACTTCTTACACGCGCAACGAACTTTATCAACTGAAAGAAAAATTGCATCATTCATAACTAATACAAAGAGTGTAAGGGGTGGAGTCAGAACGAAATAACGGAACTTTGGTGACAAAAACTAAAATATGGTACATTGTACGAAACTTTCGTAAATATTACAAAACAAATCTGGCTATACGATAGTTCCCTTATTTTCTGTGCAAATGAAGTGTTGTTGTTTAGAACTTGGTGTAGACAAAATTCTTTGATTTGCACCAACAAAACAAACTAAAATTTTCTTCTTGTTCTCGTATTTACTGCGCTTATGAAATTGTTGTTGCTTTGCTCCTTGTTATGAAAAATTTGTTGGTGTACTCCGTTGGAATTGATATTTGTATATGGGACTATGCTCTAGCTTTATGTTTATTAGAATTTATAATTTTTAAAAATAAATAGCTACATAATTTCGTTAACTAACAAACATTGTAAATCATACAAAAAGGTAATAATCTTTCGGAATAAACTTTTACGAAAGCGTGTTTGTAGTATATACGAAATGTTTAAATGTACGAAATTTAACCATTTAACAATTTTACGAAAATTTTGTACTATCTACAAAAAATTTGTACAATGTACGAAAAAAAGTTTACGAAATAAAATTTCGTATTATGTAGCATGAAATATTTTCAGTGCAAATAAATTTGAAACCTACAACATCCAGCAAAGTCAGCAACTCAACGAAGTAAATACATTTGTGTACACAATGAAGCCACTTCATCCACTCTGCTCCAAAACGGAAACATCCAGCAAAGTCATCAACTCAACAAAACACATACATTTTGTGTCTTCATCCACTCTGCTGCAACACAGACATTTGACACCACCGAATGCAAATATCCAACACTATTTTGTACTGTTGTATTTTTGAAAAAGTTTAGTTTTTATCTTGAACTCAAATAATAAAGATCTTATCAAGAAAACGTCGGATCTTTTTATTTTGTTACTATATAGTGGTCTGATTTCGGTAAAACTACGTGAAAATGTAGAATAAGGATAGTAGTTAGAAAACTGGAGAGAAAAAGCTAAAGATCAAGTCGGTTGAAGGAATATGCTATCCTCTTTTTGTAACGCTCCTGGCCTAACACATCGGCTGTAATGGCGAGCTAAGTAAGTAAGTAAAATAGAAAATTACGTTTTGCAAAATTTGGTCAAAATTAATCATTAATAATGAAAAAAGTATGTTATGCAAAATTTTATAGAATCCGGGAGGTCTAATAGGGTGTTAGGGATGGTAAATATTCAAGGTCCTTTGCATCTTTTGTATGGGAGGTACCAGAATCCATGGTTCGATTTCTGTCAAATTTTGCACAGAGTTTTTGACAATGAAAAATATATATTATTCAAAGTTTGGTAGAATTCGGCTAGTGTGGTAGGGTGTTAGAGCATGATAAATATTCGAGACCCATTTCACCTTTTGTATGGGAGGTACCAGAATCCGCGATTCGATTTTCCCCAAATTTGGTAGAGACATCTTGGAGGTCAAAAATGTAACCAGTGTGGAGATTGGTAGAATTCGCACGGAATGATACTGTGTTATAGTGTGTAGAGTTTTCGAGATCAGTTGAACCCTTTGTATGGGAGGTACCAGAAGGCTTGGCCCGACTGGCTTCTAATTTTGTATTTTTCTTAATTTTCACCAAATATAACTTCACACAAAATTGAATGAATCTGCGACTACTCCTTCTATTTTTGTCCCATCGATATATGGGGACAAAGCACTGTGCGGTTGTGTGTAGCGGGACAAATCATTTGACAGGTTTGACTTTACCTAGGAGAGGAGATGGATCCATCACCCGGACACAGTCTGTCGACTCACCCAGTTTCAGCATACTGACCGCTTTTAATTCGCGTGCAGCACCCAGGCTAGGGGCAGCTGAACCCAATGGCCAGGAGTCGGAGGAGGCTCGTCTGAGGAACGAAGACGCTTTGGTTCGAAGGATTTTGGAAGCGACCAGACATACTTTGGCGTTGAAGAATAGAGTTTATCGAGAGCGATGCCACCGTTGACAGCAGCTCCAGTGGGTTATCCACCCTCTCGACTAGAGGAAACCCAGTATTTGCAGCCAGAGGTAGCAGAATTCGCTGTTCAACCGCTCAGTATGACGCCTGGAGGATTACGAGCACAGGATAGCCAAAGGCTATCGGAGGATGTTACGCGCTCAGGATTCGTGAGACCTCAAGACAGGTCAATGAGAGATTTAGAAGCTCTGGAAGGATTTCGGCAACAGGAGTTTGAGCGACAAGGGCCGAGTGATCGTTTTTGGCCCAGGTACGATTCCACGCCTCCTTTAGAATACCTAGACCCTAGGACAGGTGAAGGAACGCGACAATCCCGGACGCAACGAGAGACGTAGCAGAGCTCGAATTGGGACGCTCGACTGGAATCCGCAGGTCAAGGATATCGGAGACCTGATTTAACCAAATGGGGAACTAAATTCGACGGTACCAATAGAACAATCAATGTTCAAGAGTTTTTGTACCGCGTAAATGTATCAATTGAATTCTTTTGGAATTTCCGTAAGCTGTCGCCGATGCTGAGTTGGAGGGAGGTGCAAGCGGCCATATTGGCGCACTTCCAAAGGTACGACAACGAATTTCAGCCACAGGTTCAGATCCTGAATAGGAGGCAGCAGCCCAACGAGACCTTCGAATAATTCTACAATGTAATAATGAGGTTGAAGAATCAGCAGAGTAAGCCCTACCAAGAATCTCAATTGGTAGCGATAATGAAAGGAAATCTGAAGGCATCAATTGCGCAACTGTTGTTCACGATTAAGGTGGATACCTTGTATGACTTGAATCGTGAAGTTCGCAGAGCAGAGCATCTACTGTCGACACAGCGGCAGCCGATGTCATCTCGTTCAAATCAGACGGCTAGAGTGCATGAAGTGACTCTGGAAGAGGATCAAGCAGTTGTGGACATGACGACGGAGGTTGAAGCGTTAGGAGTTCCTAGTAAATTGGTTTGTTGAAATTGCCGTGCTATCGGTCATTCATTCAGAGATTGTCCATCGAACAATAGGCGCATTTTCTGCTATAAGTGCGGAAAAGAAGACACTGTTACACCTAAGTGCCCTAGATGCCAGGGAAACGCATCGAAGTACCCATCTCAGACCGGGGAGGTGCGGGCAACAGAAGTTTAAGCCCAGTCCCAACTAATGATAGAACTAAACCAGCAGAGATGAAACTAGATGACCCTAGTGCATCTAGTATTAAACCAGACTTAACACAATACAGTGGCAAACATTTGGAGGTGACTTCGCCTGTGACCACTGAAGCAGATTTTCTGAATACTACTAACCAGATAGAGAAATTAGCAGATAATATGCCAGCATTAAAGGAAGAGGCTGGGAGAATAATTTTAATCAATAAAGAACGTTTTGAGGAAAAAACACCTATTCCAAAGTTGAAAGAACTGAAGCCATATCACTTGCGTTTGGCTGAGTATCCCGAAGCGCGAGCAAGAATCTTTGGCGTATCCGATCGCATCGAGCGAGCGAGAATAAGGTATAAAAATCGCAAGCTCGTACGTAAAGAGATTGCGGCGACGACTCTGTTCGAGGGTACAGACAACCGGTTTTACGCAAAAGTCAGAATAGGAGGAATTGAAGTTGAAGGACTCGTGGACCGCGGTGCATCAGTTACTTGCCTAGGCAAGCAATGTGAAGAGCTGGTCGAACAAGCGGTCCTTCAAATTCACCGATTTGGATAATCGGTTAAAACAGCCGATGGTAGCGCACATCGTATTCTCGGTAGAATTCGTGTGCCAATTAAGTATAATAATAAGTCTGAGATGAATTTCTACTTGGTACCTACTTAGCTTGAAGCGAGCCTTGTATTTAGGGTTGGATTTTATGAGAACTTTCCGGTTGCTGACAAGCATTGAGTCTTCCCACTCGCGGGGTAGAGCTGGCGGAGGAGGACCAGGCCCCAGAGGCGGTTAAGACCCATGTCTTGTCGCCACAACATCAGGAAGTTATCGAAGCTGTTGTCCGGATGTTCCCCTGCTATACCAGGAAGGGTCTCGGAAGGACACAGCTCGAAACCCACTCGATCGATACGGAAGACGCTGTTCCCGTGAAGGACAGATATTATCCAGTTACACCGGCGATTCAAACTCTCTTATATGCAGAGGTGGATCGCATGTTGGACATGGGAGTCATTGAGCTCAGCGAGAGTCCTTGGAGCCATCCAGTATCGCTGGTTCGCAAAGGGCCCAAGAACAGGCTATGCCTGGACGCGCGCAAGCTCAATGCTCTCACAGTAAAAGATGCGTATCCACTTCCGCATATAGGTTTGCTTAGCAGATTAGTCGACACTTTCTATATCTACAGTGTGGACTTAAAAGACGCATTCTGGCAAATCCCTTTGGATCCAGCCAGTAGAGAGAAGACCGTGTTCACGGTACCTGGAAGGCCACTTTACCATTTTAAGGTAATGCCTTTTGGTTTGTGCAACGCAGCTATGGACAAGGTCGGCTAATGGACAAGGTGATACCATCCGCCATCCGTGATCGTGTGTTTGTATACTTGGATGATCTGTCACCAGATTTCCAAACACATATGGAATTATTACAGCAAGTGGCACGTTGCCTGGCTGATGCAGGTCTTACCATCAACGTGCAGAAGTCTAAGTTTTGCTTTAAAGAATTGCGATACTTAGGTTATCTGGTGGGAGGTGGCCAAGTTAAGCCAGCCCCATCGAAAGTGGAGTCTATAGTGAACTATAGATATCCGAAAACACTGAAGCAAGTGAGAAGTTTTCTCGGTGCCACAGGTTGGTACCGAAAATTCATATCGGACTACGCTACCATTGCGGCTCCGATTTCTGACACTCTTAAAGAGTAAAGCGTTTATTTTCCCAGAAGAGGCTAAAACTGCCTTTGAAAAGGGCCTTAGTGGCTAGTCCCGTACTAGTTCACCCAGACTTTTCAAAGAGATTTTTCATTCAGTGCGATGCTTCCGATCTTGGAGCTGAAGCCGTTTTATTTCAACGGGTTGAAAATGGAGAAGAACATCCAATAGCTTACTTTTCGCATAAGCTGTCTTCAGCTCAACGCAATTACACCGTCACAGAGTGAGAGTGTCTGACAGTGGTGTTAGCAATTAAAAAGTTTCGACCATTTATTGAGCTCATGCCATTTACAGTGATTACTGACCACAGTTGTTTGAAATGGAGTTGGAGCTTGCACCTCCACTCCTTCGACTTTATCATTGAACATCGAAAAGGGAGGTTGAACATTGTTCCAGACACATTGTCGAGATACGAGATGAAGCTAATCGATTTGGAGGACGAAGCCTTCAAGAGTTCTGGATATAGCAAACTGATTGAGACAATAAAGACGAATGGCGATCGTCTGTCAGACCTACGAGTGGTCGACGGATTTGTCTATAAAAGAACGATGCCATATGACGGAGTGCCACTACACGAAGATTTTGCGTGGAAAATGTGGGTACCAGCGGAATTGACGCACGGTATTATCCAAAAAGCGCACGATCCACCTCATGCAAGCCACGGAGGGTTTTATAAAACGTTGAGAAGAGTTAGAGAATATTTCTTCTGGCCTAGCATGGGTGTGCAAGTGAAGAGTTTTGTGGATGCATGCCAGATATGCCGCGAGTCCAAAGCAGCCAATACTACTTTGCGACCTCCGATGGGCAAGGAAGTGGTGATTCAGCGTCCGTTCCAACGTGTTTATGTGGGCTTTTTAGGTCCATACCCACGTTCGAAGAACGGGAATTGCTATATTTTCATAGTTTTGGATCACCTTACTAAATTCGTGCTTCTGAAGACCATGCCGAAGGCAAGTAGTAAGAGCGCCACAAGTTTGGTGTCCCAGAGACCATTGTCTCCGACAATGGGAAACAATTCATTAGTGGTGAATTCAATGATTTTGTAGCGAATTTCGGCATTAAACATTTTCGGACCGCTGCTTATTCTCCACAGGCCAACGCCTCTGAGAGAGTCAACCAGTCAGTCTTGTCGGCCATACGGTCGTATATGAAAGAAGACCACCACGAGTGGGATAGACATTTGTCTTCAATCGAGTGTTCATTGAGATCAGCCGTTCATAGTGCGATCGCGGTGACACCGTATTTTGCACACTTCGGGGTAAATATGAGTACTCACGGGAGCATGTACGAACTGGCAAGAAGGTTGAGGAATTTAACGGATATAGGCAATGACCAGGTGCCCAAGACAGTGGCCCAAGATTTAATACGATCCAAGATTCAGATGAGTCTTCATAAAGCCTATGAGAAAAATGAACGCACGTACAATACCCGGTGTCGACAAATAAAATACATTCCGGGACAAGAAGTGTTCCGTCGGAATTTCGCTCAAAGTAGTTTTAAGGACAACTTTAATGCCAAGTTGGCTCCGAAGTTACTGAAATGTCGGATTCTTAAACCCATAGGCAATAGCCTTTATGAACTTGAAGACCTGAAAGGCGAAAGATTAGGCGTTTTTCACGCGAAAGACTTAAAACAGTAATTTTGCTTTCGTTATTTTTCTGAGCACATCGATCTCAGGACGTGGGTTCGCGCTTTCGGTAAACCAGATATCGCATGGATCGCTAAAACCACTTAAGGATTTTGGCGAAAAACTCTTTAAACATATAGTAGTAACTCGGAAGCTGATCTACTTCGTTTGTGGTGCATTAATGGGTGCTTAAGATGTCTTCAATCACCAATAGGATGAGGTGTTGGCAAGTTATTGATGACGGAGGCCCCCAAGTACCCTAGGTTTGCGTATATAGTGCTCAGTTCGAAAAATTAAACGAACAGTCTTAAGAGAATTTTCTTTCTATATCATTCCAGCTAGTCCAGTGCTCAGGACCAACATTTCCAGACCCACCTAGCAAGACCCCCCCCCACCTAGATAGTAATAGTGTTTGAATAGTTATTTAGGATGGCAAGCGGCGTCGAATGTAGCGTGTGTTTGTCAATACTGGCACCATCGGATGACAGCGTTTGTGTCACCAACTGCGGGCACGTAATGCACCGGGACTGCCATTTTACTTGGCGCGATCAGGTTCGTACAGACTGCCCCGTGTGCCGACGAGCCGGTTATACCATCCAGCCGATCTATCTCGGGTTTAGCACAGGCGAGCCCATAGCCGATGTAGGCGAGTTAGTGTCGCTGCGAGCTGAAGTGCGTGCAAACCAGGAGCAGCGAGCCATCGACCAAGCTGAAATACGCAGGCAACAGGCGAGGTATGATGAGCTGCAAGCACAATATGACATACACGTGATGACACTTCGACGGGAGCAGCAATCTACTCACCAGCAAAACGTGGAGCTCCGCCAGGAGATTAGCCAGCTGCGAGATAACCCGCATGAGGCAATAAGGACTTTGCGAGCCGAGATGCAGGCCATGAGTGTGCAGCACGAGCAGAGGAACAACGCGTGGGCGCAAGATTTGGCTCAAGTGCGGGCAGAGCTGCAAGCATACCGGACAGAAAATGAGGAGTTGCACCGAAGGATGGACGGGCAGGTCAACATCGACATCCAGGCGCAACAGGCGCGTCGCCGAAATATAGTGTACGCCAGAGAGCAACAAGCCGCCCGTAACACCTACGAGGAGAGCGTCAACCGCCGCAAGATCTTGGGGTATGCCGATAGTAAGGTTACCATCCGGCACCTCTCAGCCTCAGCTATAGCCGATCCGCGACGAGCCGTCGAGGATATTTATGAACGTCTTATTGGAGTTTAAGCCGGAAGAAGTTACAATCGTCAACACTTCCCCGATGGTCCTATATCCGGAGCAACACCAGATAACGCTGTCCTTCTCTACACCGGGAGGAAAATTTGATGTCCTGAGCCGTTTTACGCGGCTAAAGGAAAGCGGCAGAGCAGCAGTACAACAGCTGGAGGCAAGAGACAGCGCAGTAGCCGTGCGATTGCATAAGCAAGTTGGTATTCGAACTTTCGGTCGGAGAGGGATCCGGAATATGCGCTTGGTGAATGACCAGGTGATAGTCCAGCTATCCGGAGAACCAGGTCCTCGAGAGATCAATGATGAGTAAGAGCTGGACTTATTACTCGACCAGCTTCCCCAGTCGTCTCGCACCGGAACGCAGCCTCCGAGTTCAGAGAACTGAACACCGTAAGCAACGAATGAAGAACCAGCCTCGCGTCTACAAGCAGTAGGCCTGATACCAACAACACCGAGGGCATGAGCCCGGACAAATAACAGGCCAAAATCAAACCAGCATCAATGAAGTAAGTGGTAGGGCGAGGTTGACCAAGACTTTACTTCTGGATGCGTCAATAACTAATTATGTGGGTGATACTGGCAGCCTGTTCAGTAAGGCCCCTGGGTGACCAAAGTCTAGCTCTACGCTAGAGGGAGGTCCGGCAAGACTTTACTGTTGGACGAGCCAGGATTAACTTGCAGGAGCGGTGTCGACAACCTATGAGGTAAGGCCCCCGATCGATCGAGCTCTAGCACAAACTTCTTTGAGCCAAGGTTTCCCTCCCATCCTTCGACTGGAGAGTCATCAGGATGGTAGGCTTTGTGGCGGCGCCGTAACGCCGGCAAGGCACAACGATCACAACAACCACTCTGGTGATCGATACCCGATTGATTGCCCCAACTCATCTGTGACAATTTTTGCCATCCCTGACATAATTTACATTTTGTTTTTGATTGTCTATGTATCGGTTATTACGCAGTTTGGTCCAGCGATAGTTTTTACATTAATTGCCCTAATACTACGGAAAAAGAGGGGAAAAATACCTAACGCATACAAACAGGACGACATCACGCCACCAACGCCGTTACAATGGCGAAATTCTGGTAATTTCATAAGTGACAACTGTTGAATTTCATCATGTCAAATTCTTTTCACTTGTGAACGTGTTCGACGACAGTCAGATCCCGCGAAGTTGAATTTTGTTAAATAAGCTTAAGCAAAAAGTGATACGCCAGTAGTAAAATCGGAGTTAGTCACAGTAATATTTATTCACCCAGAAATTTCCGAGAGAAAACTGGGGTTTGACCGCCTTTTCGTTGGCCAACGCCCTTTCGGAAATACCCCCCATACGGAAAACCTCCCGTACAAGTTCACGGGGACACCTAGGAACCAAGTAGTCCACTACAGACCTAATAGCCTCGATCGAGGACCAGTACCGCCGGATAATTGCCGGGCCATTCAAGTCTGCCACTCTTCCATCAAATCGGCTAGTCACGCAGTGACAAGATAAGCAGCGCCCGGACAATTGTTCCGGATTTCATCGGAATTTTTGCAGAACATCACCGGCAAGTTCCCGGTGACGAGGATTTGACAGCTACAGCTATACGCAACAACAAAAACGCTAACAACACCGCAAATCTCTGCCAAACTCCTTAGATTTTAAGCCCATATCAATAGCCAGAGCCAGCAAATTGCCATAAATCTTACAGGTAGCAGATAGTTAACATCATTTAGACCATCAACAACAGCGTCAGCAGAAAAAGGGGTAAGTTACTGTTTGCCTTTTTCTTTTTACCGTGCCTCCGTAATCGGATCAACGAAGGTCGCTGAAGAGGTCGAAAAACCGCCCCAGAGGGGCGAAGATGACCTAAGAATCGACCGAAATCGCTAAGCCAACATTATTAAGACCAAACTAAACTTCGTTTAAACGCCCCAGAGGGGCGAAAACAGCGCTCCCAAGTTGACCCAAAACAAAAATATGAATATTTAAATATCAAAAATATCGAATAAATCGCCGACCGATGAGCCGGGGCTAATCCAATAAGAAAGGAAAATAAAGTTAAGCGCACATTAACCGCGAATACCAGGCGCATTATTGAACAATTGGCCTTAGAATAATGTTAATATATGCTTAAAATCGTCCTATAATATGCTGATTGTCCAAATTTAAGTTAAGAGAAGAATTGAAAGTGATAAAGTGTTTCAAAACTGTGTGATATGCTAAAGTGTCTCGGGATCTAGTCGCGGTGTCCGAGGGACAAGTGTAGGCAATTTCGGTAATGTGTGGTGAAACCCTTGAATTCGTCGAAAATTCCCACAAGTCGGGTATGCAATAGACGTGGCTTGTGAGAATTTTTGCGGAAGCGACCTAAATTAAACGAAACTCCGGAGTTTTCGGTCATGTTTAAGGCCTAACAAAAATGTTAATAACATTTTTTTCGTTGTTACAACAATTTTCGGCCATTTTTCGCTTATTTAACAATTTTTGCCCATTTTTGTAACAATTTAACATTTTTTTGTTTTTTCTCTTTTTAGTCAATAAAATTCCATTAAATGTATCGCAAATCCCACAGATAAAGAATACGAATCATTTGTGTACGAATTCTACCGTATACATGCATGTGTGTGTAGTGTGTACCGTTATTCTAAACAAAGAATAATATTCAGTATGATTTTGCTTTGTATATAAACTACATATGTCAGTGACGGGCATTTTCTGAAATCCTATTCCCGTGGGATAGGCAATGAAATGCTGCTTGTGCGCTGCCGACACATGTACACAATAAGCTTCTTTGTGTGTTGTTGCTGTTCAGCACTTGTTCAAGCAATACTTCGCAGCGTAACTTTTTGAGTACACTCAAATCCAAATGTTTGTTGTTGTGCGACGCTGACTCATGCACACAATAAACTTCTACTTGTGGCTTCGTTCGGCTTCATTGTGTCGAAGTTAATTGGAATTGTTGGTATTATCATAATTAATAAAAAAAATATATAAATATGTGAATAAAAAAGATTGAATAAAAAAAAAATAGAAAAATAAACCGAAAACACTTTTATTTTGACTAATGAAAAATTGTCGAGTGTAAAACTACGTTTTTTGCTGCTTCCCACACAAACATAAATGTGATAGTATGTGTGTTGCCCGTCACTGGTGTAAATATACATCTCTCACATTCTAACTAAGCATGTATACGCGTGAACGCACCGCTGCAAAGTGACAATATTTTGCATGCTCTTGCATGATTTTATTGAGTGTCGCATTTGAGTTTCGTATTTTCTTCTAGTTCGTCCTCAGCATAGTAGTGTTCAATAAATCAGTTGTATTCGGACTACCATAAAGACAACATGCCAAAAGGAAAAGACTCACTCGCCGATCGTGCTAAAAAATTAATTGGCAGTGGCAGTGTATTTGAAGTACAGTCAAGTAAATATGGTGTTCACATTTACTGTGCATCGTGCAAATGTAAAGTTAGAGTGGATGAAGTTCATTTGAAATCACAATATCAATCACACGTTACGTCATCGAAGCACAACAATTCAACTGTAAAGAAAGGTTTGCAACCATCAATTGCCGCTGCAATTGCAACCACAAGTGTGAAAGAAACATACGCAGAAAAATTGGCGGCGGCATTCCTTGAAGCCGGCATTCCAATATGGAAATTGCAACATCCCAGCATTAAAAAATTTTTTTGGGACGAACACAAAGAGGTTTTGCCGACAGCATCGACGTTTTACCGAAAAATTGATTCCATTTTCAATAAAACAATACAACAAATTAAAGATTTTGTCGCTGACCGTCCAATATATTTAATTATCGATGAAACTACAGATGCTTGCAAACGTTCGGTTTTAAATGTTCTTGTTGGTGTTTTTGGTGGAACTCCATCAAAGCCTATGTTGTTGCAAACAATGTTTTTGGATAAAACAAACAGCACCACCGTACAGCAAGGCGTGAATAAAGCATTGTTTACTTTATACGGACCGAATTTGCCATACGAAAAATTATGGCTTTTGATTAGCGATCAAGCATCGTATATGTTGGCAGCGGGCAAAGGATTAAAGCAAATGTTTCCAAACATGAAACACGTCACCTGTATTGTACATGGACTGAACCGGGTTTGTGAATTGATAAAGGACCGCAACAAATTGGTGAATAAACTGATTGCAAAAATGAAAGCGATTCTCTTGAAATCAAACAATCGTCGTGAAAAATTTGCAGAAATGTGCAATTTTGCATTGCCACCAACTGTTATTGAATCTAGCTGGAATTCCTGGTTGAATGGTGCCTTCTATTACGCTGAACATTTTACTGATATCAAAAAGTTTGTACTTGCATTGGAAGACAAAGATTCGAAAGCGCTTGATCAATTAAAGGAAATTATCGTTAAACCAGAATTAGAGCAAGATTTGTTTGAACTATGTGAATACAAATTTTTGACTGAAGCAATTACCAAATTGGAAACACGTGGCCTGACTGTAAAGGAGCAACTCAATGTTTTGAACGATGTGAAAAGCAAACTTTCTGGTGATGATTTGACAAAGCTAGAAAGTGTTTTATCAAAGAATCCTGACTTGTATTTTTTCAAAGACATGGCTGTTGATGAGAAGTTAAAGGCATTGTATGCCCCGTTGACTTCTGTAGATGTTGAACGTTCTTTTTCAATTTATCGTTATATTTTGTCTGATCGACGACATTCACTTACAAATGAAAATGTAGCTATGTTGAATGTGATTCAATTCAATAATTTCATTGATACTGACGAATAAACAAAATAATTTCAATTTTACATCTGTTTCTACAAATACATTGAAAATTTGAATAAATTTATTTAACATTTTTTTTTAACATTTTTTGTGTTTTTTTCTAACAATTTAACAATTTTGACCGATTTTATTTAACATTTTTTTAACAACAATTTTAGCCCATTTTATGTAACATTTTTGTTAGGCTTTAGTCATGTTCTATTTGGTCATCAAAAGGTACACGTAGGCCTCGAATGACTAGCCTAGAACATCGAGATTCATCCTAAAATACGTTGAAGGAAAAGAAGTTTGATAGAAAGTTCGTCTAAACTGCCATAACCAAGCACAGATTAATGCAGGTTAGATTTTGAAACGGACAAACCGACACTTAAGGTTTGAATCCAAAGATCCCTAGATATTTTAGGAATATCCGGAAAACACTTGCCATACTAACACCAATGTACTAGTGAATAAGTGACCCAATAGATTATGGAGAATTTGTTCTGATTTTACTTTAATTGAATTGATAAAGTAATTAGATTATAAGTGCTAATGGATAGCATAATTTTAAGGCTAGTATTGAAAACGGCCAACTACTATTAAGCGCTTCGCCCTGAAGGGCAGAATCAATTCTAATTTAAGTTCAAAATAAGATGCTGTGAAATTTTAAGTGCACCTTACCGTGCTATACGCGGTCGTAACGTAAAAGTAATTTAACTTTTTCTAATAAATTGAATATTATAACGTTCCCAAAATTTATTCGCGTTATAAATATGATCGGCTAAAGAGGCCGATAGGTACAGGGTGGGATAAGATGTAAGTCATCCAGGTAAACTTTCAATTTGGGGCTCTGAAAGTCATGGCGAAACGGCAGGAGTTTCAAGCGGGAGGGTCAGAGCAGACATCAACATCAGTCAGCTCAAGAGTAAAGCATGAAATCCTGCGTCACTAATTGCTTCTTCAATTCAAAACAAAACAAAACATACATACATTTTTTTTTAAATTCCTTTTTTATTATAACTTTTCTCTTACAGGTCATCAATAGTGTTCTTATCCGTTTTAGCTTTTCTTGCGTGTTTCTTTTTGTTGTTATGAAATTAACTTCGGGTTCCGTTTATCTAAATTTTATGTCGAAGAATCCGTTTGTGTGAACTTAAAGACTCGGTATGTTTTCTAGTGTTCAGTGGCAGGCTGTAGTTGTGTCGATGAGTGAAAGATCCCCCCCGTCCGGCGAGTTCCAAGCCCGGCATACGCAAGGCATACTGAGCAACTCACTCGATCAACACGTAAACTCGCGAATTCAATTTTTCAAAAATTGCAGACCACACTGCCACACTGACATAATGGTACTCAACGTGGGGACTCCCAAGGTTGATTTTTCAACCGACTGAAATCATAACCCAGTTGAAGGCTTGCCTGTTAGTGGACCCTGACATATTCTACGTCAAAAATATACATAAAATAACAATAAATAAAGATGACCAACCCTCAACATCGAGATCTGAAACCGGGACTACCCTGAAGTCGAAGCCTCCAATGAAGTTTTATTTGAAGAATAAAACCTTAACCGGGGTTTTAGCGCAATGTGTTGCAGAAGATGGCATTTCGGTTTATGCTCTCCAGAAATCTAAGATGGCAAAAGCGTATTTGAAATCTCTAAATTTAGAAATGCCATCGAGTACCACAACTGTATGGAAATTAATAAATGAGTTTTACGAACAAAAGAAATCTGAATAAATTGTAATTTTTGAAAAGAAAAAGTTGAACAATGACAAGTTTTCTATTACTGTGGACGAATGGTGTGACAATTCCAACAATAAATATCTGAATGTAAGCTTACGATGCATGGATACAACTGGATAAAGTCTAGAGGTATGTATATATACACTTCTTTAAAATTATATGTACCCCTTCTAATTCAATATTAAAATTTAGGGTTTCAACCTAGGTCTGGAACTTATAACTCTAAAGGCAACTTCGGAAAATTTAGAAAAATACATAAAACAAAAATTAACTGACTTTGGATTGGATTTTAATAAAGATATAGTTGCATCGACACATGATGGTGCAGCCGTGATGAAAAAGTATGGACAAAGTATTCCTTCCATTGGGCAGCTGTGCTACAATCATGCTCTGCACTTGTGCGTTGTCGATACGTTCTACAAAAAGATTGATGTTCCAGATTTCTACTACGAAAATGATCCAGATTCTGATAGTTCTTCCGGTGATTCATATCCCTCAATTAGGGCGGAATTTCAAACAAATATTGAGCCAGTTATTCGGAAGCTTAGAAAATGCGTAAAATTATTTAAAAGATCTAAGGATAAACAGGACAAGTTACAATGCTATGTCTAAAAAGAAATTGGTCATCAATTGATGCTTCCACTTGATGTTAAGCACCGCTGGAACTCTCTATCAAGTATGATATCTACATTTTTAAAGCTTAAATCCTGCGTAAATCATACATTGTTAGACCTGAATTTGGAGACTTTTTCGGAATTGGAAGTGGCTTTGCTGGAAAATTTTTCTAAACTCTTACAACCGCTAGAATTAGCAGTAAGAAAGCTATCTCACGACTCTGCAACACTATTGGAATCGGAAGGAGTGTTCAAATTTCTACTAAGAGCAATATCGAAACAAGAGGGTGTTTCTAATCAAAACTTGCTTAAATCTTTGGTAGAAAGAATACAAGAGCGGAGATATGAAGTGTTAAACACACTTCTATTATATCTACATTCAGGAAATTTTCCAATATCTGAAGAATATTTATCGTATTCACCCAAAAATTTTGTTATTGATTTTGCAGAAGATCTCTATAGCAGACTGTTTGTCAGGTCTATACAATTAGATATAACTGATAGTTCAGAATCAGAATTAGAGTATTTTGAATCCGACAGTCTAAATTGTGAAGAACAGCTTAATATCACCTTAAAAGAAGTTTGCAATCCTCCAAAAAGAGCCAGAATAGTTGAAACCAGTGACTTAAGGGAAGACTTTAATTATTTAGATAAGTTTTTAAAAAGATCAACAAAATTAAATTTGTTGTATAAAGCCTTACTGACAATTAACCCAACGTCAACAATATGCGAACGTGCTTTTTCAGTATCAGCCACAATTAAAACTAAATTAAGAAATCAAATGTCGCCGAAACATTTGAATGCTGTTCTCTTTTTAAAATACTACTTTAAAAAACAATAACTAATTATACCTTTGGTTAACCTGATCTCATACAATATACATATACTATATATAGTATATACATATATATATTTTAATTAAAAAGTAGAAATGTGTTGAATTTTTTAGTAGAAATGTATGGAATTTTCATTTTTGTTTGTTAATTTGTACTGAAGTGCCCTTTTTTTGTTTAAAACGAATAAAATGATATCCTAATATTGAAAATGTGCATTTAAAAAATTATTCGAAAAACCGGTTATTCGAACCGGTTTTTGACAAAAAAAACCCGAAAACCGGGTTTTAAAATACCCCGGTTTTTTAACTATTCGAAAACCGGTTTTTGAAAAACGCCGAATAGTTGACAACACTAATTTCGATCAAAACTTTTTGAACATTTTTCACGTCTATGAAATTAATGTTGGGATACTTATTCACGTGTTTATTTGCTGTCTTTTATGCAGTTAAGTTTGGAGTTGTTGCTCGTTTTCAGGACTGTCATGATCTTTTTATCGTTTTACATTATTATGGCTGGGGAGCCAACAGGTTACATCTACTAGTGGAGTTGTATTATTTTATATACAGACATTTAATGAATTTTTATATATATTTAATTGTTAATGATATTTTTTGTTTAATAATATGTTATATTGGCCATGAGGCTTGTGTATTACAAATGAATTTCAAATAAATAAATAAATAAAAATATCGGAAGACGCTATTCCATGTGTTGATTCTCCGAGAAAAGTTGCGTTTGCGTTGCTGGATGATTTGAGGAAAGAGTTGGAAAGCATGGAAAGTATGCAGTTATTTTATGTTATTTTAATATTTGGTGAGACTGGAGACATTCATGACACAAGATTAGTCAAAGTCCTTGAGAAAGCAAAGGAAAATAGATAAAAAAAAGGTAAATTTGCAGTCAATGAAGTTATATATAAACCAATATTCCACTACAAAAATCTCCAGAAGTTAAGATAGTTATGTAGCAATGTATGATCTGACCGGCTAATACATATGGCTGCCCCATTTGGTTCAATATATCTCCTTCAGTTATAGAAAAGATACGTGCTTTTGAAAGAAAATGTTTGCGAGCATGTACGTCACTATAGAGGAGAACCCCACAAAATAATTTCACAAAATATTTTTCCAATAGAACTTCATACATAAAAGCTAGTGTGATTAGAATAGACAACTTTGTGATAATTTTAATTATATACCATACAATGAGATGCACACGTGATAATAACAAATTAATTAAAGGTCCGTATTTTGCGTTAGATAATTATTTGCTTAATACAGTTTCCAAGGGCTACGTTCCTAATCTTTTATCATACTTATAGACGGGCCACTGATAAATCTATATAATTTATAGAGCATAATGAGTATACGAAACATTTCGACACAAGTGTATCAAATAGACTTTTTATTAACGTTAAAATACTCTAAATTCTGTTGGTTATCCTGAAATAGTGCATACTATATTGTTCCCTTTTTTACTTTAAGACCATTTATGCTGCACTTCTCATATATGTGACTCCTCTTTTTATCATATATTTTGCTGTTATAATATTGTACATTTGAACAAACGTAATAAGAACAAAAATTCAAAAAATATTCATAATATTAATACGCATTATCCTAGGGACCTCTCATAGGGACAGTGTATAATTTCAAATTGTTACTATTACTATTGTTTTATTTTGTATATTAATTTGAAACCAATAAACAACATTTAAAACAAAACTCCCGTGTCACTATGTATGTGATGAGTTTGTAGATGTAAATATTTTACAATCGTGTCTTTGACAAAGAATTGCCTATAAAGGATGATAATTATTTGAGTATGATCAAAACTAAATCGATGGTTCCTGAAATGTAACGATAACCTGAGATTCCTAGAAGGGAAGTGCATCGCCAAATCGCTGATATGAATTCGTAGAAACTGTTATAACAATAGATCTTGTAGTGCAGTAAGAGTCGAATGAGTGGCTAATTTGAAAAATCAATAAGTGTCATGTGGACTACAGGCGTTAAATAGTCCAACCGTTGACGATACATTTTCTATACTGTGTATGGCGGAAATGTTTAATAAATTTGTTTAATGTACCCAATTTGCAATAGTAGATTTTGGAGTGAAGATATACATATGTACCTAAAATTGCTCTTATTTTATATCTCCACTGAATTTACAATACAATTGATCGTTATTTATACATTTTGTAACAGTTTTGAAGTGTCTCCTAGCAGTATTTTAGTGATGGGTATGTATTGGGTTCTTTAGAATCTTAACTAAATATCTTAAAGCTAGTGTATATATGTATATATTGTATATGTATGTAGTATGTATAAATATATATTTACTCACTCCCTGACTATGATAGAGTTGGCCGACGTCGTGTGCATGAGGATGATGTGTGTGGTTGGTTATGTTGATAATTGTATTGTTTCCTTTAGGAATACGCATTTTCTATACAAAACAATACGATCGTCGCAAATAATGGTGTCCTGTAACATTTCATCGACTACTTGGAGGATACGTCGCAGGTCATGGTACACGTGACAATCATTTGGTGTATAATGATCAAAAAATATTAGTTTGGAAGACGATGCCATCAATGTGGTTGGCTGTGTTGTGGTTTGTGATGAGGTCGGAGGTGGTGTCAATAATGTTGTTGTATTGGCAGTTTTTTTGGTGGCAGTATTATTATTGTATATCTTCCCACATCGCTTTTCCGCAATAGTTTGTAATAGTTCTAAAAAATCGAGGTAGTTTATGCCAAAACTGGCCCGCAGCATTGTCTGGCAATGCCCCATAAAATTATCCATTTGTCGGCAGTCATAAATCTCAGCGATGACTTTTTGCATTTGCTGTGATAAATTCAACCAGATGCGTTTTAAGTTACACGCATTGAACCAGTTGTGATTCACCGATATGGTATCGGTCACATTCCATACTTGATGGTACCAACCACTTGGTACAAATAACGATTCATTTTCCTTTTGCATTAACGTATAGTAATCGACTTTGTTTTCATCTAAAAGCTGCTCGCTGATACGAAATGGTAGATTACCTAAACGATCGCAGAGTTTTTGTTCTTCGCTCGGTGGTAGCAGAAGCCATTTCTTGATGCCCATTATATTCGTAGACCAGCTAAATGAACCGAAAACATCAGAATGGAATGGCGTCCTGAAATGAAAAAAAAATGTATTTAGAATAAAAATAACAATACTTACATATTAAAATAGAAAAATACATAACACAATACTAAAGTAAAGATTAACAATACGTATGTATTTCGCTTCCAGTGCAGTCACAGAGCAAAAACATGAAAGGCGCCTTGGGCTGAACTCAACCGCATACAGTGACTCCCAGTGAAAATGACCCACGCTTGGTAAAAAAATATTCAGTATGGAAAACTCGTGGAAATGTACAAAAATATTGAAAAAGACTGTTAACCAATGATCAAATGAATGAAAAATGTCGCAAGTTCGTCTCACAGTGAAAATGGGCCACTTAGGTTAAGATATAAAAATGGATATAGAAAGTAATTTGTTTTATTTGTAATTATTATGTAATTACGTGGCCTGAAGAAATAGATTATATAAGAGGTTTAAGAGAACTGGAAACAGTGTAGACTTCATGCATTACTCTATTGCCATGCATAAATGTGATGTAGTAAACCGTCGAAACTATGCTAATTATATTGTAAGGATAAAGGCTATAATAAACTCTGATCCGAACCGTTTTTACGATCTTGTTAATTCGAAGAGAAATGTAAGAAGATATCCTCACTCACTTATGTACATATAGCGGTGTGTTGAAATCGCTTGATGAGGAAATTGCTGACCTTTTGCTGATTTTTTTGCATCTACTTACGTTAAAGGTGTTTCCGCATCAACTAACTATTCGTATTGTATTCCTCGTTTTAATTTATTATGTGATTTTTCTTTTTCTTTCAATTCGAAGAGAAATGTAAGAGGATATCCTCACTCACTTACATATAGAGGTGTGTTGAAATCGCTTGATTGAGTAAATTGCTGACCTTTTGCTGATTTTTTTGCATCTACTTACATTAGTTAATTATTTCTATTTCTATTTTGTTCAAATTTGCAAAGAAGACAGTTTATTTTTCCGGCAACATGGTTATATATAACGACTTTGTTATTTTCATCGCAGCTTCTTGTTTGCTATTATTATTTTTATTTATTATTATTTACTTTCTTATAATTTTTTCATAATGAATAATATCGGTAATATTGTTCATGATAATATATTTCTTCATTCCCAATTATCTAGTTTAAAGGCAAATTTAAATATAGCGCATTTTAACGCCCAAAGCTTTAACATTAATCCAAATTCATCAAAGCTATCAGAAATTAGAAACATTGTTGAGGACAGCTTAATTGATATCTTAGGTGTCATTGAGACTTGGCTAAAACCTTCAGTTTTTTCCAACGCCGTGAATTTATCTGGTTTTTCTCTCTGCAGGAGTGATCGGCCTCATCGTAGAGGAGGAGGAGTGGCATTATATGTTTGGAATAAATTGTCTTACAACATTGTATATGCTGGTAGCAATTATGGTGTTTTTGAGTGTTTGTTTATAGAGATTATAGCAGGAATTGAGAAGATTTTAGTAGGTGTTGTTTATTTACCGCATGGTGATTTTGGAGCATTTGAATCTGAGATGTGTGATTTATTAGTAAGGTGTAGAAACATTGTAATCATGGGCGACTTTAATAACAACTTATTTGATGTATCACAAGCCAGCAATGTCAGAAGGGTTTGTTCCAGGTTGGGTGTTTCGGTCATCAATCGACTTCTTTGATCGATTATTTTCTGGTTTCATCGCCTAGTAATGTTGTAAGATCTGGTCAATTTATTTGTCCGAGTATTTCAAAACATGCATTTATTTACATTTCTTTAATTGCATCTGTGCGTCGCAGTGAACAGTTTTTCGAATTTTATGACTATAATAATTTCAATATTAATGAACTCCGTGAACGTGCAACTTAGTATTTTTATGCGCGGTTTATATGATGTCCATTCAGTTTTTAGGAAGAAGATTATAAAAATACAAGTTGAATCTGACAACTGGATGAAATGCCCTCTTGTTCGTTATCATGATTCCATGAGTGATCTGGCCTATGGAGCATTTCTGAATGATAGGAATGAAAATAATTGGAAAATTTACTGTAAAATTAGAAACAGAACTAAGACCATTAAGAGAAAGGAGAAGAGAAAGGCTCATTCTGGAATTTTTGATAAGAATATGCCCCCAAAATCCCTTTGGTTAATTATAAGAAACAATGGGTTGATTGGTAAGAATTCGTCAGAGTTAGCGCCTGCAGAGTCACTTGATGTTAATGATATGAACGTGTCATTTGTTAATAATCAATTGGATGAGCAGGAAGACGTAGAGGTTTTTACGATTTTCTTGTAGTGATCAGGGGTTGTAGTGATCAGGGGTTTTCGTTCAGTATCATTAACTCAAGAGAGTTATTTGGTGCATTTTCATCCATAAAATCGAATGCTGCTGGAAACGAAGGGCTTTCTTTGAAATTTCTCAGAATTGTTTTCCCGTTTGTTGTCAATTATTTTTTACATCTGGTCAACACTGTTCTTATGACATCTATTTTCCCCGATGAATGGAAGACTGCTAAAATTAATCCACTTGCGAAAAAATCAGATGCTAGTTCTGTTCAGGGTTTTAGGCCGATAGCCCTATTACCTATCCTTTCCAAAATAGTGGAACATCTCCTTAAGGAACAACTTATATCTTATATTGAAAGAAAATCTCTGCTGAATGACTGTCAATGTGGCTTTCGGCGTGGTAGAAGCACTTCTATGTTACTACTTAGTTTAACAGATTCAATAAGAAATAACTTGGCCGACCAAAAGTTGTGTGTTTTGCTTTCCCTAGATTTGGAGAAAGCGTTTGACAGGGTAAATTAACAAGCTATCTCAAATATACGGTTTTGGTAGCAGTGCCTGCAGACTTATTTATTCATATTTAAAGGACAGACAGCAGTATGTTTCAGTTAATGGGCTATCGTCGAGTGTTTTGGCGGTTAGGAGTGGTGTTCCTCAAGGTTCGGTTCTGGGGCCTCTTCTTTTTATTATTTTCCTCAATGACTTATTTGACATTATAGGTGATTGGTGTACGCCCTATGCGTATGCGGATGATGTGCAGCTGCTATTTAGTGGAGGGTATCAATATGTGGATGTATTGCAGGCTAAAATTGATTATGTTCCACTGTTTTGGAAAGGATAGGTAATAGAGCTATCGGCCTAAAACCCTGAACAGAACTAGCATCTGATTTTTTCGCAAGGGAATTAATTTTAGCAGTCTTCCATTCATCGGGGAAAATAGATGTCATAAGAACAGTGTTGACCAGATGTAAAAAATAATTGACAAAAAACGGAAAAACAATTCTGAAGGCTTTCCATCGTTTCCAGCAGCATTCGATTTTATGGATGAAAATGCACCAAATAACTCTCTTGAGTTAATGATACTGAACCAAAACCCCTGATCACTACAAGAAAATCGTAAAAACCTCTCCACGTCTTCCTGCACATCCAATTGATTATTAACAAATGACACGTTCATATCATTAACATCAAGTGACTCTGCAGGCGCTAACTCTGACGGATTCTTACCAATCAACCCATTGTTTCTAATAATTAACCAAAGGGATTTTGGGGGCATATTCTTATCAAAAATTCCAGAATGAGCCTTTCTCTTCTCCTTTCTCTTAATGGTCTTAGTTCTGTTTCTAATTTTACAGTAAATTTTCCAATTATTTTCATTCCTATCATTCAGAAATGCCCCATAAGCCAGATCACTCATGGAATCATGATAACGAACAAGAGGGCATTTCATCCAGTTGTCAGATTCAACTTGTATTTTTATAATCTTCTTCCTAAAAACTGAATGGACATCATATAAACCGCGCATAAAAATACTAAGTTGTACGTTCACATCTGACGTATTGTAAATCTCCGGAAAATTCGCTGATGAAACCTTGTCACGGAGTTCATTAATATTGAAATTATTATAGTCATAAAATTCGAAAAACTGTTCACTGCGAGGCACAGATGAATTTAAAGAAATGTAAATAAATGCATGTTTTGAAATACTCGGACAAATAAATTGACCAGATCTTACAACATTACTAGGCGATGAAACCAGAAAATAATCGATCAAAGAAGTCGATTGATGAAACGTATCATAGTGGGTCGGACATTTATTGTGCATGACCGAAACACCCAACCTGGAACAAACCCTTCTGACATTGCTGGCTTGTGATACATCAAATAAGTTGTTATTAAAGTCGCCCATGATTACAATGTTTCTATACCTTACTAATATATCACACATCTCCGATTCAAATGCTCCAAAATCACCATGCGGTAAATAAACAACACCTACTAAAATCTTCTCAATTCCTGCTATAATCTCTATAAACAAACACTCAAAAACATCATAATTGCTACCAGCATATACAATGTTGTAAGACAATTTATTCGAAACATATAATGCCACTCCTCCTCCTCTACGATGAGGCCGATCACTCCTGCAGAGAGAAAACCCAGATAAATTCACGGCGTTGGATAAAACTGAAGGTTTTAGCCAAGTCTCACTGACACCTACGATATCAATTAAGCTGTCCTCAACAATGTTTCTAATTTCTGATAGCTTTGATGAATTTGGATTAATGTTAAAGCTTTGGGCGTTAAAATGCGCTATATTTAAATTTGCCTTTAAACTAGATAATTGGGAATGAAGAAATATATTATCATGAACAATATTACCGATATTATTCATTATGAAAAAATTATAAGAAAGTAAATAATAATAAATAAAAATAATAATAGCAAACAAGAAGCTGCGATGAAAATAACAAAGTCGTTATATATAACCATGTTGCCGGAAAGATATACTGTCTTCTTTGCAAATTTGAACAAAATAGAAATAATTAACTGCCAAAATAAATAATTGACTACTAATTAAGATGAATAACTACCCAGCATTATCACATGTCGCACGTGATGTAGATATGTCGCCTTCTGAATCTAACAGCTCAGCACATTCACTCAGGGTAAAAACTTTGATAGCTCCATTCAACATTTCAACTTGTGCTGTCGGTCGATCAGCATTGATTAACTTAAATTTTTTCATCTTGTTAAATTTTCTCAAGCGTCTACAGATGTACATGAGTTTGGATGACGCTCGATTTAAATGATCATTAAGGTAGATTCTACTTCTCACATTTACATCAATTACGTTACAAAGCAGAATTGGATCTCTTCTTTAGTAATTGGCCATAATGCAGTCTCTCGCATAAACCGAATTAAATTTAACTATTACTGATTTTCCATTAGCAAAATAGCAACAATGCTGAACATCAAATGGGCTCAGCTCAATACTGCATAATGACGCTATTTTGACGATTGGTTCTCTAAGGTTTGGAATTCCATCAGGCAAACCATTTACCACAATATCTGCTCTGTTTAATCTCCTTTGCAAAATATCATTTTGAACTTCAAGATCTTGTAAAGTGGTTGTATTTGTGGACTCCGTTTGTTTAGCAACTGCATAACAATTCTTCAACTTTTCTTCCATTTGTTGCATCTTGGTATTAAAATCAATATTTGCGGCATTCATACCGCTACCACGTTTAACTGTTTGGATTTTGTTCTGGGGCCTGAATTCGGTTTTGGAAGGCCTTCGTACAGGAAGATTACTCCTATCATAATTAACCAATCTCACTTTAGTTTCAGCTGTCCTCAAAATATTTCGCCATTTGAGTACGAGCTATTTCACATGCTCCTTGGCAAAATGCAACCTTTTTTGAACGTTCCGTTTGGATAGAAATGGAACTTTTCGGACACTTTTTGCCTTTAAATTGTTTTTAGTTAGCATTTTTCTTAATGTAGAGGTGTCAACATCCCGATCGTATTGCCTTTTAAGGACGGAATTGTAATGTTTTGTTCGAACTGCGTTTGTTGCTTCTTCCAATGTTTACATTGCAAATCAGCTGTTTACATACAAAGTTCTTATTTCTTGCAAGTTTTTACTGGATGTCGTTCGTGTACTTTTTGTGATATTTTTACTCAGAGAGCAAAATCATTCTTACTCTCCGAAAACTAGTTACTTTATAATTTTTACTGGAAAAGTACTCGAACAATGTTAATTTTCCTGTTGTTCTTTTCGTATTTACTTTAAACAATATCCCAAATCTGACACCACGATAGATTATGTTTCATATTCAATACAATAATTCATTTATTTATTAAAAAGTAACTCAGATGATATCAATACAAAATGTCTATGCTTCCAGAGGTTAGGAACAAAACGAGTTCAATAGTAGGTTTGTTTCTCTACTTTACCGCGGGATCCCGCGGGAACCCAAACTTACCCAAACAATTTTTTGATATCTGAAAATGCCATATTTTACTCGAGTTACCGTTTTTTTCTGTTTTTTGAGCCGTGCCCGGGCTCATGCATTTCACCCAAAAGCTCCCTAAAATCGGCCGCATAACTGCCACTCAAAAAACTCTACGACGCGAGAGAACTCTACCGAGGAGAAAGTCCCTAATACCGGCCGCAAGCAGTCCTCTCAGAAAGCTTTATGACGCGAAAACCCTGCCGAAGCCAGTGGTTGATATACCCTGAGCTGAAAGTCCCTAAGACCGGCCGCTGTGTCAATCAATATTTTGTTCTTATAAACCTTTCTTCACACCATTTGCTATCATTACAATTAAAACCCAAAATGAAAGAACAACTTACCACGTATCCTTTGGTCCCATATAAACAAAACGGTAATCATCACTTTGAGCGGCGACTAAATATTCATTTAACCAATCGGATGCAAAATGTTTAGGAACTTTATAAAAATCATAGTCCGGTTGCTGAGCTTTCAAGTGCCAGTCTTTGAGGTAGAGTAAATCGGTGGTGTTGCACGTTATATTGTTAGATGTTGTATCTATGTTACTGATTTCTGTAGAAGAGACTATGTCTCCATCTCCTCTCTTGAGTTTCCAATAGTTAAGGAAGTCGTAAAACAACATTTCGCTCTTAGCGTGACTGTCAAAGTATTCTTTATTACAGTTTGCCACTGGCACTTGGCAGTTGCCTATCCGTTCCTTGAGGTAGTCATAGTTGATACTGGCGGTGGAGGTATTATCATCGGTTGACTGTGATTTTACCCAGTTCTTGCGACAATCCCACTGTGCTGAGACATCACACAGTATGACCGGCCAGTTATTTTCCATAAATGTCCAGTAGAACTCATTGTAACTTAAATCGTTAATTCTGAAACGCAGTATTGCTTGCGGGTATTGATGCGATGAAATTATTTTATCAGTCTCAATAGATGTGTCTTCCAATTGAAGGATTTCCAAATCACTGGCCATAAGGTTATGTAGGCTTCCGGAGCTTCTAATCCAGAGTAGCTTTTAAGTTAACTATTGCATTGGTATTTGTAGAAAAAATGCCAACATGATTTCAATCAGCCCACACGGAGCTTACGCCAGAAATTAAAAAAAAAGAACTAAAACAATAAACTAATTAATTCTGCAACCAACAATTTTTTGTTGAATTTGAGAATATAATTGCACGTATTTGTCTGGCTAGCAGCTGTTTCTGCAGCTGCCACCAAGCGAACAGGGTGAGTACTAAATAATAATTATGCGGTTTTTTGCGCTTCTGGCTTAACAACTCTGTCTTTGCCACAATAAATAAGTAAGACTGCAGTTACACGTTCAAGGAATGGCTTTCAAGGTGATCCCATACACATGGTCAGAATACATATGACGTAGCTGCAAGCAACTTGATAGTCAACTTTATTTTAATTATGTCCTTGTCAAGGAAACAACTTACAATTCCAGCCTCACCGAAAGTGCTTAAGGAATAAACAAATATGTTTTTCGTCACATCTTCCACAGACATTTTCATGTCACCAGAAATTGATTCATAGGCATTTATATGTCAATATTTCCGGTGGTATGAACCGCAACACATCAATATTTTTATTACTTTTATCCATCATTTTATTGCGGAAGAGTTCTTGTACAACAAAACACAAAAATTTGTTTAGAAAATTTGTGATCAGCTGTTTAACTTGCTCCACGACTTGAAAGGAAAAATTTATATCAAGTCGATGGTCACGTTTTAAAATGTTCATTCATTTCAGTTGTCAAACTCTACACAAATGTATAACAACAATACAAGAATACAAAAAGGAAAACAAAATAAATTTGAGTTTGACAAATGATACGAATAATGACATGGAAAAAATTAACGGCCTTATTCATAAAAAGATGTCATGGGTTTATTAAAGGTTTAAAAAGGTCAAGCCCAAAAATCGTATTCATAATCGAAAAATTCCCCTGTTAAGAGTTCTCTAACGTCACCATTTTTGTTGAACGTTTAACCCTTCTTTAAGGCTATTTTACCGGCAATAATACAAAAAAAATTTGTTGATGTGTTAACATCTATACGCGCGCCTCTAGGGCAGTAAACTATAAATTTAATACATACGCAAGTGTTAGGTTTGTAAGAGTAAATCATCGTTTGTTTGTTCGTTGCTTGGCAGTCGGTATTGAAAGTGATTATTGGGCGATTTTCATATAATTTTCCCACGCGATTTTCTCCGGAAATTCATAGCCGATTTTATTAATTTTTGGATTAAAAAGCTAGTGCGGGTTTCGACGAAGAGTTTAGGCCAAAAATTAAGGCGATCCGATATCGGCGAGCCGAGATTGAAGTGTTTTAATTTGGAGTATTAATTTGGAGTAATATTAAAAAAGTATTTTATGTTGATCTTCGGTTATATCGTACGAATATAACAATGTATGTATGTATGTACAAGTGTCTGTTGCTTTGCATTCTTTGACTTTTGTGGGAATAAAACAAAAAGTATTGAGCAAGAAAATAATGACACATGTGCTTGCACTGGGTCTTTATATAATTTTAAGTATTCATATTATTTAACTGTAACGTCATCATATGATTGAACGCTGGTTTTTATTTTCCAATGTAACATTTACGAATGTGTTCATAGAAATCGAACAGGTACCGTGTAGGAAAAAGGTGTTAACACATCGCCCGTGAGTTCGAACACTCATTGGATTTTTTTTTTACATTTCACTCGTGCCGTACTTAAATATTTATGCGATATAAACAACTTCAACAGAATTATTTTGTGTATATTTGCAGCGTTTATAGTGTCACATTATCCTGCTAAGCAACCAAATAGTTTCGTTCCAATTTTTATCTCTTTTAACCAAAATTAACTTTTGTTTACATAGTGATGTATATAAAATCAAAACATTGAAACAACAACCTATTATCCGGTTTTATATTCGACTACCCAAAACTGTAATCCAATTCAATATGATATTTTAACACTTCTTCCAAATTTATGAATATAGCAAATATTAATTGATCTTTTTATTAAATAATTCTCTCCAGTAATATTTAAAATTTTGCAAAAATGAATTGACGCATTTAAATAAAAATATTTAATTTGTTTTTACATCACAAGCACTGTGAGAATACATAAAACAGGGTTGTCAGTCAATTATCTGTTCCCTAGTTAAAATACTCATTATGAATACGGTTCTAATAAAACCTTCGCCAAATACACAGTGCAACACGAAAAAAAATAACCATATACGGACACCACTACGTGATAAAAGACTAAAAAAAAAGACCCGTGTCTCCCAATTTTCCCAAAGTCATGCACTTTTTTTTATGGGCCGCCAAAGATTTGGGGCCTCGGTATCATTTTCGTAAAAATGTGATCATTTTCTCAGGCTCATATCTTGCAAACCGTTCAGAATTTCGATTTACTCTCTGAGGCAAAGTTGTAGCTCTTGTCATAAAGAACAAACCGTAGCAAACCGTTCAAATTCAAGGGACGCAGCACACAATATAAAAGCGACACGACGCTCACATCGAGGCATTACACAGCGCGACGTCAACGAGAGCTCAGCGGTGAAAGTTATCGTAATATTTGATTTTTTTCCATTATACCTTTCAATGTTTCATAGCTTTCTTTCATGTTGATACCCATTGCTAGCGGAATGGAAGGTTTTCGGTTCGACACATGCAACAACACTGCTTTCAAGCTTGAAACAGAACCATCAATAAATAATCTCCACTCACTAATCTCCACATTTTTCACTTTTGCGTGCTACCTAAACAGTGTTAAGAATCATCTCTAGGAAGTTTATATGTTCTAGAAATTTGTTTATTGAGATCTTAGGTAAATTTTTGTAGTTGATTGTTTCCTTGAATTTTGAACGGTTTGCTACCTATGGACCTGAACACGGGAAAAAAGGTAAAAAAAAATCGAATTTTTTTAAGTTTTTTGCGATTTTGATCTGGAAGGTGAAGTTTTTTTGATTTTATATGTTCGCAATTTTTGTTCCTTATGACAAGAGCTACAACTTTGCCTCAGAGAGTAAATCGAAATACTGAACGGTTTGGCGGCCCATAAAAAAAAAAGTGCATGACTTGGGGAAAAATTGGGAAACTCGGGTTTAGTCTTTTATCACGTAGTGGTGTCCGTATATGGTTATTTTGCCATGACTTAAAAAATTACACACAGTGATATTAAAGCTTTCAATAACTGATTAATGCTTTAGAGCTACAATAATGTTTTTTTTACGAATAAGACAGTAAATCTCCTGTTGAAACGCCTATACCTGATAGATAATTCAACCATGATTAACGTGTAAATAGCAAGTTCAGACGGCTGGCTTTTTTCGTGTTTCGTTCTCTCATTCGTGTTTGGCCCCCCAATCATGTTTGAAACATCATGGTTCGCCATACAAAATTTTGAGAGCGAACCATCTCGTTTCAATTCGAAACATCTTACCAAACATGAATAATTTACTACCATCTCTAATTTATTTAGTACGCTATCGCTTTTTTATCTGAAACAGTTGTCAGATTAAGCAAAACAAAGCAAAAAATAAATAAACATAGCGCGAAAGTGAAGTTTGTGTTTAAATATAAATAAAAAGCAAAGCCTTGATTGTTAACACAAATAAAACATTTATATAAATCATAAAAGTAACAAAAAAGTAAATCACAACTGTCAATAGAAACACGAATGCGTCTTGTGAACAGGGCGATTCACAATCATGGTTGAGTAAACGAAACAAGTGTTTCACATCACCGTCTGAATTAGCTATAACATTTACTGCGCGTAGTTGTGAAAAATTTAATTCCAATTTTATTTTCAATCGAAAATAAAAATTTATCCTTCAGATTAAGATACATTTGAAATATGCGTTGTCTCTATTGAATAAAACAGTTTAAATGAACTTACCATATGTAAGGCATTTTGCAAATTTATGTTTCTGAGTCTGCCCATCTTGATACAATTTTCATTCACAAGAAATAATAACAAAATTTATCAAAGATAACTTTATGTCGCCATTTTTGGAAATTGAACTTGAGTTAACATTGTCATTGCTCAAGTTGGAATTTAGGTGGGAAATTGAAATGAGGCTTAATATTTAGCTGCCTCGTACAAATTAAGTTATAATTAACTTTAGCGGGGTAAAAAAAACACACTTATTAATAATTCCTCGTCGCACTCCATTTTATTTTTAACTCACGTTTATTACTTTTGTTTGTTATAATAATCGAAATGTCAAAATTCCGGTCACAAACATGTTGCTTTATGCCTTGTTCACGCTGCCGCGAAATTGAAGTCTTTCGCAATTTGGGCTGAAAATACAACCAAGGAAGCTTGAAAAGGTACATAGAAGCAATACTATACAAATTACAACAAAGCAACAACAACCGGCATTCTGTTTTTGTTTGGTACGTAGTTTATGTCAACACCAACGTACTACGAACAACGAACACAAAACAAAGGTAAACAGAATTTGACAACTAGTGCACACCACTTTTCACAAACAAATCATCTGTTCTTATAACACAACCTTCTTGAGCAGCCTTGTATACCATGCTGTTTTTACACATTAAAATTAAACCGACAGAAAATTTTCCAGTGTGCCGCCGTCGTAGTTAATTTTTTGAAGTTCACGCCGCCGTCATTAAGGCACCAAATGCTATTATGTAAAATCACATAAATTTTGCCACATTTTCCATTGTTTAAATTACGTTCACAAAAAATTCCCACAAACGTCAATGAGAATTATGGTAAACTTCAGTGAAATTGACAGCAGTACAGGACAGCACCTAGTGGACAAAGTTGACAATAGTCGCGCTATGTCTATTATTTCCGTTATCTATGGTGGAGACGGCTAATGTTCATGTCATGACTTACAAATCCAACTTTTTGCCATGACAGAAATTCTGTGATAAACCCTGCCATTAATTTAAAGATTCTTTCGATTTGGAAATAAAAGCGAAATTATTAATTTCAATAATATGAATGTTTATGGAACTACTAAAGTGAAAACTATAAAAGAACGGATTTAAAAAGAAAAACATGGGAAGAAATTGGACACAAATTTAAGTGTACGGCAGATGAAGTGTTTGTTCACGGTTTAAAGACATTTTGGAAATGTGTAATATAGTAAGGTAAACGCAGTAGGAAAGTAAGGTAGACGCAGTAGGAATTGTTACAACAAAAACAGGCATTTTGTTTTTGTTTGGTGTCCATAATCTGTCAAATTTTGTACATGTGTGTATCTACTGTAAAAGTAACCAAAAAGGTACAAAAACAAAATACATGTGAATTTGACATAAGAGAAACACCTAAGCAAGAAAAATGTTAAAATCAGCTGTTCTAACGAGTTTTGAATTATAGCCTAGTTTGGGTTGGTGATTTTTTTTTTGTATGAAGACAAGAAAAAGTGGTATTATTGCCTAAATTAAAATGCAATACACACTACCAAAAACAATCCTGCATTTGCATATGAATGTTGGCAAATTCCCTTTTTCGTATTTGAATGTCAAGGACTGTGACGAGACAGCAGCATTCTAAGGCCTAATTTTTGAGTGGAAAATCATCTTTGATCAACGATCAAACATAATTCAAACTCTGAATTCACTTTTTAGGTTAATAGTTAATTGCTGTTTAAACAGCCAAAGTTGGGCATTTAAACTATGACATATGATTTTGATAGAAAGCAACAAGATGAACAAACACAAAGCTTCTTTAAGACCCCTTTCACACTCGGCAAGTTACTTGCGCAAGTCTCTTGCCCAAGTCTTGGTTTGTTGAGGACAGAGGTAAGGTCGGGATAGGGGAATAAATTTTGAGTACAGACTTGCTTGTACTCGGAAAGTTGAAAAACTGACTTGCGCAAGTAACTTGCCGAGTGTGAAAGGGGTCTAATTGTTAATGTGAACAATTATAATCACCATCCTAGTTTAAATAACAATAAAAACCTATCATTTAACTCGTAGTGCAGTTAAAACTTTATTTCTGCTCAAATATTTATTTATTATCTTTACAATGCATCAAACTGACGCCATTAGCAAAAGAAAAGTGAAGTGATAAAATACAAAATATTTAATGAAATTGGAAAGTATTTGAGCAGAAATGAAGTTCTAACTGCAATACGAGTTAAATGAAACGTTTTTCTGTTATTTCAACTAGGATGGTGATTAAAATTGGTCACATTAAAAATTGAATAAACTTTATGTTTGCTGTTCTTTTTGTTTTCTATCAAAATCATATGTTCACTTGATCATAGTTTAAATGTCCGACTTTGGCTGTTTAAACAGCAATTAACTATTAACCTAAACAATTAATTCAGAGTTTAAATAATGTTTGATCGTTGATCAAAGATGATTGACGAGTCAAAAATTGGGCCTTAGTGAAGGTTTCAATAGTACCGTATTCATAATGAGTACATATTTTATCTAGGGAACATATAATTGACTGACTACCCTGTTTTATGTATTCTCATATTGCTTGTGATGTAAAAATAAGATAAACAATAACCAATAGACCGAATTAAAAGTTTTTTATTTAAATACGTCAATGCGTTTTTGGCCAATTTTAAACATTAATGGAAAGAACTATTCAACAAATAGAGTAATTAATATTTGCTATCTTCTTAAATTTGGAATTTGGATTTAATTTTTTTTGTTTTTAGTTTTATGTCCCGGCTTGTCGAAGGGACTTCCGATTGATGATATACTTTGGGGTCACGTTGAAAACCTCGTGTAATCAATATACGAATGCTACGTCTGCTGTCTTAAATTTGTCGAAAACTTACACCACATTCGCATTCGATTCTGCCCCTATCATTCTTCTCCTATCTCTTCTCGTTTCGCTCGCCTTTTCTGTTGTTTGGATACATTTTCGTCAACACCGGCTATTCATCCTGGGTACACCTTCTCTCTTTCCAGTTGCAAAAATGGAGTGTGTTCCGTATCGGTTACCATTTCAAGTGTATTGACATGTTCTATGTCAAAAAGGTCATAAAAAAATTCAAAGTTCTACTAGACTTCAAAAAGTTTCTTAGAATACGGCACAATTATTTTTGGAAAATTTTTAATTTACTTTTAAATGCAAGATTTACATAAAGCGTGTTATTTGCATATGTATTGAAACAAAACATAACAATATTACAATTCAAAGTCTAAGTAAAGGTCCTCGAAAACATTGAGTGGAAATCTAATGAAATATATAGGGTTTTCACAAGCTCCCGTAATGTCGTAATGTTGTATTGGATTGTCGTGCCTAAGTACGATAGTTGTGAACAACCATTATTGCATTTTTTGTTGTATGTCGTACGTATCCAGCTGATTGCATAAACAATTGATTGAAGAAAAACATTTTTTGAAACTAAAATGACGAAAAGGATAAAATAATAACATCAATAACGCAACATAATAATATCACAATAATAATATCACAAAATAATATCACAAAATAAGTAATAAATATCAACAAAAACTCTTATGGTAGTTGTCACATGCCTATCTGGCAATGCCACATTGTATGACATGGTGTCAGAAGTGGGATCCTAATACAAAGCCGAGCGATTTTAACGAAAAATATCATTTATTCTTCGAAAGTTTTGTCGAAAAAATGCATCGCGAAGAAAACAACAAAAATTAAAAGAGTAAAAATCAACGGCATCGAACATACGCCTATCACACAGCGCATGGTACAAATATATACGGTAAAATTTTTCTACAAGGACACAGCGGCTCGATATTGCGCAACAAAAATCAAAAGAGTGAAAATCAACGAACAAGTGAACAAAGCAAATGCAGCACATTCCAGTGTAAAGCATTAACGAGAGTGTGTGTGTATGCGAGCGACGCTGTGGTGACAACAGAACGATAGAATAAACGGAGAAAAACAGATCGCGAGTGTAATAGATTTTTGGAATTTAATAGACTGAATTTTAACAAACAAGAGCTCGCGTTGATAATTTTGATTCATTTGGTGAAAATACATAAAGAAATCCGATCGCGAACAGCACACAAAAGAGAACGTGTTGCTGAAATTCGGAGCAAAGGGAAAACGAAAAATACGAAATGGCAATCAAATTCGCATGCACAAAATTCCATCAGTATGTGTATGGCAAACGACTGGAAGTGGAAACAGATCACAAACCGTTGGAAAAAATCTTCAAGAAACCATTGCAAAATGCTCCGCTTCGATTTTTACTGGATCTGCTTCGCAGCCATTTTGCGTAAAAATGTGTCAGAGAAATTTGACTCGCGTTTTGTTGAACTCGCGTTTTGTCTTGTTGAGCGTAAAACCAGTTGGAGTAAGCCGATCAATGACGATTTTCGTTGTATTTTCAAGCTCCTTGATTGTTTCAGCGTAGATGAAAAAGTCGTCCATCGCCACCTCGCAGTTGTCGATTCCATTCAATGTGCGGTTCATTACTTCCGAAAAAATCTCTGGCGCTGATGAAATGCCAAATGGTAGTCGAAGATATCGATATCGACCCCATGGCGTCGCCATTGTCAAATATTTCGATGTGCGTTCAGTGACTTTGAGTTGCCAAAACCCTTTTTGACAGTCCAATTTGGTGAAATATTTAGCGTTGCGCACTTTTGCCGCGATTTCTTCAACCGTTTTCAGCGGATAATGTCGACGTTTGATGTTTTTATTCAATTCTGTTGGATCCATGCAAATGCGCGTCTTTTCACCTTTGTTGACGATCACCATTGGGCTGACAGCTGGTGTTGGTTCGGTAATCGGTTCGATCACTTTTAGTTTGACCATTTTATCCAATTCCTTTTTCACTTTGTCTCTCAAAGCGTGAGCGATTGAGAAATTTGGAAATTAGGATTTTCGATGAAATCGATGTCGTACACGAAATTGTTGCAGCAGCCAAGTTCATTCTCTGCTGGATCATCGATTCTATGCACTCGTACGATAAATCCAAGTTTTTCGCACATTGCGCCGCCCAGAATCGATGGCACATCATTTTCCACAATTTTGAATAAGACAGGCACGAATTTGTTTTTCACTTCACATGCAATGGTCGTTTCACCAATCACTTTAATCGGCTTGTTGTTGTAAGCGATTAGTCGTTTGGTCGTCGATTTTTCAATTTTCGCATTTAATTCCTTCGCCTCATTTTTCGAGAGTACATTGCATTGAGCTCCAGTGTCTAATTTCAATTGAAGCTCCTTTTCACCAACCCGCACTTTCGCAGACCATTTTTCGTCTTCGTCAACTAAATTAACTTTAAATTCTTTGTTTGATTTTTTGTTTTCTATTTTCACCATGGCGACCTTGAATTGGTTCGGCTCATCACTGTCGGAATCGCTTGAATCATCTGAATCGCTTTCGTCTTCGCTGTCCGAATCTGATTCCACTCAATGCACTTTTTTCCTTTTTTATTTTTATATTTCTTATATTCTTTCGATTTTCCTTTTTTCGAACTGGATTTGCACATTGATTCGAAATGACCTTTTGTGCCACACTTTTTGCACTTTTTGTTGAATGCTGGGCAACTACGATAACCGTGTGTGGTGCCACAGCGTTTGCACTGAAACACTTTGTCGTTGTTTAAAGCGTTGACATTTGCGCTTGTGCTCGCATATGCACCGTCTTGAATTTCCGAAATTTGTTTCGTTGCCCGTTCAGCTACTCGACAAATCTTTTTTGTTTTCGCGAAATCCAATTCATCTTCCGTCCACAATTTTTGTCTGGTGGCATCAGAATGAATGCCAACGACGATTTGATCCATTGTGAATTCGTCTGCTTTGTTTCCGTATGAACATTTTTTCACTTGCGTCTGCAGCTTCTGTAGAAAACTCTCAAACGATTCAATCAAATTCGCATGCACAAAATTCCATCAGTATGTGTATGGCAAACGACTGGAAGTGGAAACAGATCACAAACCGTTGGAAACAATCTCCAAGAAACCATTGCAAAATGATCCGCTTCGATTGCAAAAAATTCTTTGGGATGTTTTGTAATATTGACCGACCGTCAAATATGTTAAAGGACTCGAAATACCAATCGCTGACAAAGATGAAAAATATTGTGTGTTGACAGCATCTGTGTACACATCGTGCTGAAGCGAAGCGGAAGAGTGAGAAAAGCGGGAAAAACCCAGAAGACAAAAGGCAGTAGACTGCAAACGAGTTCGAAGAAAATAATTGAGGACGTGAAGAAGGCCGTGGTGATAGCTGACGGCGTGGGAATTTATCATCCAGTGATGGATGAAGCGATGGACGAGGGGATGAAGAAACGTAGGAGAGAGTCCTACGATGCGGAAGAGTACAAAGAACGATACGAGGCGGGTGTCGTGAAGATCGAGAATCTGGAGGCAATGCTGAAGAAGGCATTGTGCGAGATCGCCAAGCTTAGGAAGATGGTCCGGAAGTCTGAGTCCGGCACCGAAGAGGAAGAAGACGAACAGTCCTCTGAGGACTACTCCACATCCGATGAGGGAGAGGAAAGCGAGATGGTGTCCGTGGAGGCCATCAACAACAACAAGGAGGAGTTTCCATCGTTGAGCGAAACGATGTCGAGACCGACAAAGAGGGATTCGGCAGGGCAAGTCGCCACACCTGCCAGAGTAAAGGATGCAGCAGGGCAAGACGCCACACCTGCTCGGGATACGGTAGGGCAAGACGCCACACCTACCTGGACATCAGCAGCGGCCAAGAGGGTCAAGGCAGCAGATGACGACGCAGCAGCTTGGACAACGGTGGTATCAACGGCAGCGGCCAAGAGGGCGAGGACTATGGCGAAGGCTATACCAGCAGCATCAGGTACAGTTGCCGCAAAGGGTGCGGTGGCTGCTGACAAGCCATCTACATCGGCAGCTGCAAAGAAGGCGGCAACGATGTCATCAACTGCGGGAGCAGGTACTACGGCGGCATCAACTGCGAGAGCGGCAACAGCGGCATCGACGAGAGCAGGTACAGCAGCTAGCATGAGGGCAGCTGCGGCAAGGAAGAAGACGGGAAGATCGATCCCGGTCATTACGACCTTCGATATAGACGTCAAATTGATACTGCGGAGCATAAAGAATACGCTGGGGCATGATAATTTCAGCCTCAGTATCTTAGGTAGAAAGTCTACCAACATTGCCGTGAATTCCCTTCAGGATCACGAGAAGTTAAGGACGCTGTTGGAGGCAATTAGCGTAAGGTTTTACACCCACACTCCTCGGAGTGTGAAGCCATACGTGGTGATAATTAGGCGGCTATCTGACACGTTTGACGTGGAGGATGTGAGGGGGTATTTGGAGGGTCTTGGGCTGAAGCTCGAGATCATGGGACTGACGAAAATGGGTGGCGATCGTTGGCTGATAAAGCTATCGAACGAATCCGATTTGGTCAGTTTCCATGAACTGACGAGTATTTTGCATTGCCGTATCAGATTTGAGCGGTTTAAGAGGGGTGGGCCGACGCAGTGTTACAGGTGCCAGCGGTTTGGACATGTGGCCAGGAATTGTAACATGCCATCGAGATGCGTGAAGTGTGCAGGACCGCACGAGTCGGAGGCATGTACTTTACCCAAGAAGGGTGAAGCTGTGAAGGAGGTGCCGGTGGAGGATGAAATCACCGGGGAGGTGACTATGCAGGCCCCACGCAAGGTAAAATGCGTGAACTGTGATGCTGAGGGTCATACGGCTGGGGCAAGGGATTGCCCCAAGAAGATGGCGATTGCGGCGAAGATGCGTGCAGCGCGGAATGGACCGAGGGTCAGTGGACCAGCGAATACTCGGGCGACGATGGTGAGAAGACCAGGAGTGTCATATGCGGATGCGGCAGGTGGTACTCCCAGTGTACGGGCGAATTCGGGCCGTGCTACGGCTCCTATGGCGGCTGTTTTTGGAGGTCCTAGGTCTGGGACAGGGACTGATGCGGAAGTTGGTGCATTGAATGCGGATTGTCGCAGGATGATGGGAGGCAGCGTTTTCGACTGCATGATGAAGGTCCGGAATTTCGCGGGAGGCTATGCGGGAATCCGGGATGAAGCTGGAAGGATGCGGGCCATGGCGGCCTTTATGGAATCTCTGTTTCATTCATGAACAGACGGCTGAAATGTATATTCATCAATGTGAACTCCATCGTTTCAAGGCAGCGGAGGCACTATCTGGAGCTGTTTTTGGCGGAGCACAGACCAGACGTGCTTATGATGGCAGAACATGGACTTGGTGACCGGCATAGACTGGATGTCAGGGGTTATGTGACCCATAGGTGTAATTCGAGCAGTGGTCGCGGTAAGGGGACGGCGATACTGATACGGGACGGGATTCATTGCATCAGGCTTGGAGTGGATACCGGAATTATGCAGAGCACTGCTGTCAGGATCAGCAGGCCGGGTGGCACCGCCATCTCGTTAGTTTGTTTGTATTTGCGTCCCAGCGCAGTACTTTCCGACTCTGACCTACTCACACTTAGTGAGCTGGTGAGAGACGGAGATGTACTGATTGGCGGGGATTTAAATGCTAAGCATCCTGACTGGGGTGGATCGGTGGTTAACACGAATGGACGACGCTTGCGGAATTTCCTATTGGGATGTCCTGATTTGGATGTCTTTTCTGCAGGGGAGCCGACCAGGGTTTCTGGTACTGCAGCATCGTACATCGATATATTTATGGCTTCTCCGGGCATACGTGTGTCTCAGGAGCTGAGGGTTCTGGACTATGAATCGGATCACAGGGCTGTGGAGATTCAAATGGACTGTGGCGAGCTGGTTCGGCGGGAGCGACCGGTGATGTACAATTTTGGGAGGATGAACGTGGACCGGTTCAACTCATTGCTGCGGGGGTCTCTCCCCTCTGCTGCTCTTCCGGTGGATCGTAATGTTACCATTGGCGAAATTGATGACTGCGTTGAGTCTATGGCTGAGTCTTTTCGACAGGCTGTTGATGGTGCTGTGCCGAAGATGACAACTGGGAATGGTGGACTGCCTGACCTCCCCCCCAGGATAAAGGACCTGATTGGACAGAAAAAGAGGCTTCGGAGGACTCTTTGCAGGACGGGGGATTTCTCCCGCATTCCTACTCTCAGGGCTGAGATAAGGCAGCTTAGTCGGATCATCGATGGTGCGATTGCTGAATTTGAGGCTGGTTTCTGGACGGATCGGCTCAATGCTATAAGGGTGGACAGCACTACATTTGCTAAGGTGAAGGCGGCTGGCGGACTACGTCGAAGGGATCCTGTCCCGGATATGTTGGACGAGGGCAATGTGCCCATTATTGAGGAGGTGGGCAAGGCTAATCTCCTTGCGGCGGGATTTTCTGCGGTGCATGGCATGAATGGTCACTTGAGGACTGGTGACTTTGGTGAACAGATTGCTGCTGAGGCAGCTGATTTGGTGAGCCACATACCACGTGTTGCTTTTGGATCGGGGATCATGGCTGACGGCGCAGTTGGTGCTGGGCGTGTGGATGACCTGATTATCAGGGCTGCGGATGTTGGTGGCGCTCTTAGGAGGCGTCCGCCTAAAAAGTCGTCTGGACTGGACGGCATTCCTGATGTCGCTTTGAAGGGGACTGATTCCTTCGTTTGGACCTTTCTGGCGGTTCTTTTGAACCATTGCGTCAACTTGGGCTACTTCCCTAGGGCCTGGAAGAAGGCGGCGGTGGTACCTATTCCCAAGCCTGGGACGGATCGGAAGAGGGTCAGTGGGTATAGACCAGTTTCACTACTTTCCCCTTTTGGGAAGCTTCTGGAGCTGTTCATTCTGGACCATGTACGGGACCATTTGGCTGAACGCGGCATCTTGCTGGATAACCAGTTTGGTTTTAGAGGGCGGCACTCGACATCACATGCGCTTATGGTGTTTTCTGACCACGTGACTAGGGGTCTGAACAGGAGATACATCACAATAGCTGCTAGCCTGGATTTTGCCAAGGCCTTTGATACGGCTTGGCAAGCGGCGATACTGGTGAAGATGAAGGCGGCTGGATTTGCTGCTGACGTACTCAGGATGGTTGCTGGCTTTCTGGCGGACAGGACGTTCCGTGTAAGGGTTGGCGACTCCCTCTCTGAGGAGAAGATGGTGACGGCGGGTGTACCGCAGGGCTCACTATTGGGACCTGTCTTGTACAACATCCTTCTCAGCGATATGCCCCTTCCCCCGGGGGGGGATCTGTTGCTGGTTTATGCGGATGACATCCTTATTGCGGCTTCTGGCCCTAGGGCTGTCAACGTCAATCGGAGGCTGACCACTTACCTTGAGACCCTGAGTGGTTTCTTCTCCAAGTGGGCAATTGGGCTAAATGTGGCCAAGTCGAAGGGGATCATCTTCAAGGGGAAGCGCGGGAACCTGTACCCGAACGCCAGGGGCTACATCCCCAGGCTCAAAGTAGGAGATGCGGACATCGGGATTTCAAGGGAGATCAAGTACCTTGGAGTGATGTTCCATGAACGGTTCACCTTCGTGAGCCATGTGGACTACGCTTTGCGGAAGGCAAGATTTGCCTTTTCTGCATACTACAGGCTGTTGGCGAGGGCGAATGGACTGAGTACGGAGGTGCGACTGCTGGTGTACAGGCAGGTTATAAGACCTGTTATGACGTATGCTTTCCCGGCCTGGTTTCCCATCTCGTCGTGTCAGATGGAGAGGCTAAGGCAATGGGAGCGGAAGATACTCAGGACCTGTCTGGGACTGAGGATGACGGTGATGGCGGATGGATCTTTTCGCTCGCCCTCCTGTAGGAGGGTATATGATGGTGCTGGTTTTGGGAGGATTGACAGGTTCATGGTGGACTCTGCTCTATCCTTCCTGGGGAAAGCGGCGGGTGTGGGAAATGACCTGGTTAGGGCATGTTTCGACACAACGGATGCGGACAATCTTCTGTCTCGCTGGTTCTTTGGACCAACGGACCTTCTGGCCCTCAGTAATGGGGGCTATTTAGGAGCGGACGGGGATTTGCTTTTTTACCACAGGAGATTCGGTACATTGGGTATCGATGATCCTGTGTATAATACTGCTCAGTAGTATTGTACATGTCAAGGTGGAGACTGGAGATTCTTCGGAATTTCTAGTCTATTGATTTATGCGATCCAGCTTGCTGGATATATTGTTTTTTATTTTTTATTTAGTTTTTAGGTTGTTATTTAATTTTTAAGTTTCTTTTATTTTTAGGTCGAGATGACAACCGAGGCGTTCCTGTTTTTCTTCAATTTTTCAGGAAATTTATATTTTCAGCGTATATAATTTATATTTAAGACTCGATGTACGTATATAATGTTTTTTATAGGAGGATGGAAGTTTCCGAAGGGCACCCTATGGGTGTGAGGGAAATAGAATAGGTAATGTTAAGTAGTATGTATTGTGTACAAGTAGAATGTGTAGAAATATTACAATAAAACCAGTTTAAAAAAAAAAAAAATCGCTGACACACTTAGTCGCGATTGCAACCCGAACGAATACGAAGAAGAAGATCAATACGCGGTGAACATCGTGTTAGCAATGACAAAAGAGGCTGAGCAACGATTCATCGAAGCGACGCAAAACGATTTCGAGTTACGTTTGCTCAAAGCAATCGTGCAACGTGGATGGCCCGACGACGACGACCAATTGCCAAAGGCAATCAAAAAATACGATACGTTCAAGGAGGAGATCACATACGAAAATGGATTGCTATTCAAAGCGCATAAAGTGATCGTGCCAGAATCTGAAATTCAAAACATAATCAAACAGGTTCACACTGGTCACGCTGGCATCACGAAATCATTAGCCCGAGCCAGGCAATCGCTTTATTGGTATGGTCAAACAAACGATATCAAAAATTACATTGAAAAATGCACCGCGTGTCAAAGCACACAAAAAAGCAACGTTCGTGAGCCAATGCTGATGAAAGCTGTGCCAGATTACCCATTTCAACACGTTTCGAGCGACATTTTCTACTTCAAGGGGGATGATTTTCTTCTAATCGCTGATCATTATACGGGATTTATCGATTTTCGCAAATTAAAGGCATCGACATCAGCTGAGGTGATTCAACACTTCAAACAATGGTTTTCGATTCTTGGAATACCTGAGATTTTGGAAACCGATGGTGGACCGCAATACTCATCAACCAAATTCGCAGATTTTGCGCGTGATTGGAACTTTACACATCGGATGTCATCACCATATTATCCACGATCAAATGGTTTCGCCGAGAGAAATGTCCAAACTGCGAAAAATCTAATGAAACAGGCGTATCTCGACAACACCGACGTATACAAGGCGTTATTGATGCTAAGAAATACGCCACGCAATGACACATTAAAATCACCGTGTCAACGCTTGTTCAGTCGATCAACACGAACGATGATACCAACCGACAGAGAGCAATTGAAACCGAAAGTGGTCGAAAACGTCACCGAGGAGCTACGCACTCTGCGATTGAAACAAAAGCATTACGCAGATCGTGTCGCTAGCCCATTCGAACAACTGAAAATTAGCGACAAAGTGCGAATGCAAAAAGGTCATCGTGATTGGACATCAGCAAAAGTGGTCAACGAAACTGAGTATCCACGGTCAGTCATTGTGCAAACAAACGATGGCAGACGCTATCGTCGTAACAATCATCATTTGCACAAAACAAAAGCAAATATTCACAATCCAAACATCGATTGGCCATCATTCGATACTAGCGAAGCAAACACATCGATTTCGCATTGCGACGACGACACAACCAACACGACAGCTTTCACAGAGGGTCAAATGGATGCAAATCATAGCACGCATGAGAAACCAACTGCAACTGCGAGTGCTACTACTTCGACGAAAACCAACGATAAAACATCAAAAGCGCCTATACCGTCGACAGAGGGTCCATATATAACACGAAGTGGTCGTGTCTCAAAGCCGAATCCAAGATACACGGAAGAGAAATAAATCAAATCATTTTCATTGTAGTGACAATCCACCCATTAACGTAACGCAATAATTAAATTTGTAATTTGTTTAGGTTTTTGATTTTGATAAAATGAATTGGAAAGTTTAAATTAAATTCTCTACAATTTAAGTAAAGTAAAAGCAATTAATTTGAAAAAGTAATTTTCTTTAAATTTACATTCAATTTATTTTTTCTTTTAAAAAAAAAGGGGGATGTCACATGCCTATCTGGCAACGCCACATTGTATGACAACGTATGCGACAACTGTCAATAAAGCCAGTCAGTATATTCTAGACCTCCATGATTAGCTAACGTCTTTCACTTATACTCTATCACCCGCTCCGTGCTATTACAGTAGTGATGTTCCTTATCAAATGTATTCGGTAATAACATACTCGGTACAAGAAGAACAGCACTAGTAAAGTACGACAATCAGTAACCATACCTTCGGTGTTGTACTTGTCGTAAGTTAGTTTTATATGGAAGCCAACAACAAAATTCGTACAACTGTTGTGAGAAGTTACGACAGTACGACAAGTTCGAGACCTTGTGAAATACCTAACTGTATTGGAATTAGGGTACCCATTTAATCGGGTTTTTTGATTAATCGGTTAATCGTCAATCGTAAATTTCAATCTGACAATTAACCGAACAAAACGCACTCAAATTATTCGATTAATCGAATAAAATAAAACCAAAAAAGAAAACAGTGTTCAAACATTGTACTAGGCACATTTATTAAAACAAAACAAAACGTAACAAAAGCAACTCCATTATAAAGTATAAAATATACAGGGTGATTCAGGAAGTTCCGGACAAATTTCTCCAGCGTATTCCTTGGCTCATTTCATGAAGAAAAGTCCACTAGGACCATGTCCGAAAATGCAAGGGTGCGAAATGGCAGCGGGTTCAAAATTTTCGGATGGCGGTCGGAGGGTAAAGTTGCTAAATTCTGAGCCAGTGGTCCGATTTTTTTGTTTTTGGGCTTGTTGGAAAGGTCTTTAAGAGGCCATAGAAAAAAGTCAAATCGCCGAGATACAGAGTTGTTGGAAAAAAAGGTAACTTATGTTTTTTTTTCTGTTGAAAGATAGCCATACCTCTTACCTTTCCAAAATGACCTAAACGAAGGGCAGAGGTCTTACCGTTCCAAAGTTATGAGCATTTTACTGAAATGCAAAAATGTTTGTTTTTGTTTTTTGAAGCGAAACAACAGCACACATTTATTTGTTTTTGTAAATTAACACGTTTAAGATTTTATTTTATTGAAATTTTTGGCTGAAGAATCAAACACATAAGGAAAAAAACATTTGATGTTAAAGGAAGTTTTCAATGTGGTTCCCATTTTCTACTAAACACAATTGCAGCCGTTTGCGAACCACATCCGCCACGTTTAGTTCACTCATTTTGGAAAGAGGTATGGCTATCTTTCAAAAAACATAAGTTAGCTGCCATCTGGCTGAGCAAATTGAGGTTAAGCTCTGTATCTCGGCGATTTGAAAGGCCTCTTAAACCCCTTTCCAACAAGCCCAAAAACAAAAAAATTCGGCCACTGGCTCAGAAGTTAGCAACTTTACCCTACTACCCTCCGACCGCCAATCCGAAAATTTTGAACCCGCTGCCATTTCGCACCCTTGCATTTTCGGACATGGTCCTAGTGGAATTTTCTTCATGAAATGAGCCAAGGAATACGCTGGAGAAATTTGTCCGGAACTTCCTGAATCACCCTGTATGTAGGTGCAATTCACAAATCGTAGTTGCAGCAACATGAAAATTAGTGACTTTTGGTACCAAGCCAAAATTAAAAAAAATCTCAAAGTTTAGACCCAAAAGTGCCACGTTTTCCGGTACCTCCCATAGAAATGGTAGGGTCGCTCTGAAACTATATCCACTATAACACCCTATAACAAATTTTGCAAAACGTAATTTTCTGATTATTATCCTTATTGTATATAGTTTGAGCAGAATCGGACCAGGTATTTTGATACCCCACATACAAAGTGACCAGTGGGTCCTAAAATTTCATCAGACTATTACACCCAATTTAATGAACCAATTTTTAGACAATTTTTTTTATGTATGTATGTCTATGAACCAAAGTACTGTGCGACGCTTTCTCTCTACAAACTATCAAATCTGTTCGAAATATGTGTAAAGTTATGAAATTTGTTCGCAAATCGTTGCCATATGAGTTGCCACATTGTAGGAGTGTTTTAAGACGGACTGCTTGCCATAAACATGTACTTAAATTTTATTAATCGATTAATCGCTATGATTTGTTCGAGTTAATCGGTAATCGAAAAATTGAATTATTAAAATGTTCGGTTAATTTTTCAGCACGATTAATCGATTAACCGAATAATTATTCATTGAATGGTTACCCTAATTGGAATAATATTGAACTGAACAATTCTTTTTAAAAAATTTTATTTTTTAGTTAATGTATTTGTTGCCTATAAATGCTGGAATCTAAAAGTGTTTTGTTATTTTCATAGAGCTCAAATGTGAGGTTGACCTGAAGCCCTGGAGGCGAAATTGTTTTCCAGAAAATCGCTCCTTTATTTTAATTGTTTTTAGATGTTTGTATATAAGCGCTAAATTCAAAACGTTGTTGTTTAAAGAGAATTGAAATATTATATTGGATAGCGAAAAATTGTTCACGAAACGTTGTTTTGAAAATGTTTTAATATTTTCTTAATTTGTTGCAAACGCTGGAATTGTTAAGTTAAAATATGTAAGTATGTATATCTAATTGCACATATTCGTAATCTAAGTTTGCGTCACAAGCAAATGAAAAACTCCAGCTTCTTTAACTAGATTTATAACTGTAAAATATTTATATTTTCAATGTGTTGTATGTATATTTATTTGAACATTCGTTGTAAATACTCAAGACCTCACGTTTGACCATCTATTGATAATATAATATTATTGCAGCAAAATATTGTTAAAGGCAGTCCGCGATGATGGGAGGACATAACCCACAAAATCGATTTCGGGATTATGTCCATGGGGGATATATCCGGGCATCTAAAAATACATCCTGAGCACTTGTTTTCTAGACGGTAATTTCTTTCCCATTAAACTCGAGGATGGTTGCCCGGTTAAAAAAATCGGTACGTGATCTCAAAATGCTCACAACGCCGGTAGATGTTGATGCAATTTTAATTTTGATTAAATTACACTGAGCAACAAATTACAAAAAATGTTTTGTCCTAAGAACGCCACTATGTTTTTCGGATGTAGTTTGATCTAAAACATGAAAAAAAATATTAAAAAAATATCTGTCACGCCACTGAATTTTAAAGGGTTAAAATCCAATTTGCGCTAGTTTGTTTACTCTTTAGCCCATATCTTGTGAACGGATGCTCCGAATATTTAGTTTAAGGCAGCAATCGAAAGCTTATTAAACACCCATAATAATTTTCTAATATATCTCTTCACTTGATCAAACCGTTTGAGCACAATTTAGAAAAATAAACAACTTTTCGGAAAAATTTCAAATTTCTTCGACATTCAAAAATCACGGAAAAATAGTAAAATCGATTTTAAAAATCTACAAAAATATTACTTACGTGTGCTATACTCCAATGAAATTTTTGAGACATAAATGGAGAAAAGCGGTGTATAAATGCGGATTTTACTACAATTTTATTGAATTTACCCATTTATGCAGTTTTCCTCACTTACGATACTAAACCGTATATAAATAAATGTTTTCCCACTACATTCCATGAAGGAATTGGGGAGAGCTTCTCACAATCGGTGAGTTGTGCGCTTTCTATTTTTAAGACTCACTGATTAAGATCTACAGTTTTACACCGGTTCCGAATGGATTATTAAAAGAAGTGAAGTCCATGGCCGATTACTCGACAGTGTCGCCGGCACTATGCGCGGTGACCGCCGTCGAAGTAAATGTTAGGTGGTCAGAGCAGGGATCGAACCCATGATCTCTTGTACAAGAAGCGCGCACGTTACCCATTGCACTACCGACGGCCACAACACCGTATATAGGAAATTGATATTTTTGACTTAGTAATATAACAATTTAAAACTGTGAAGAGGCTCCAAAACAAAGCAGTTACAATGAAAAAATTAACAATGTTTTTGAATATGATTTAAATGGACTTATTAAGATTAAGATTTATTACTTTCGTTATACATATATGATAAATTTTTTTGTCTTTTTGGTTTTTATATTGCCTTTTAAGTATCTCTGCGTTGGACTATCTTATGAGAAATTAAATATAGTCTCCCATCATTCTTGCAGTACAACGTCCTTTATAGCGATCTTCAATGTTTTTCATTTCCTGATGGAATCTCTCGCCATGTAAATCACTCATATCGAAATACTGGGTATATATTTCTTGAAGGGTAGAGTTAAACTTAGTACGAAAATGCTTTCGTACATATTCACCACATACTTAACAAAAATCGTTTGGATTATTTATACACGCATTAGTTCGTTTTATTTGTTTCGAGATTTGGTTTGAAAATTCATTAATTTTGGTGATTAACTTTTTTGAACAAGAAAACTGACACTAACTGCACGTGATTCGCAAACAACTATCATTATATATAGGTAGAGACGTCATTACATAAAATATCCTGGGGTAGACAAAGACGGCACACATGTCAATTGCTTATAGCTATATTCTCAAAACAAGTTACAAGCTAAGCACTCGTGGCGTCTTTTTCTCACACGGTATATTTATGTAAATATATTTATTTTTCTTTTTACAAAAATGTAGTCAAACCTCTTGTTAATGTTTGATCCACCAACAATTTATTCCAAATGAAATATACATAACTGAAACCTAGATGGCGCCTGAACTCGATTCACATTTGAAAGTAAAAACATTTAAACGAAAAATAATGCAATTCGTTTGAAAAGATTTATTTTCAACTATAATTTTTGTAGATATTATGAAATGCCACTAGTTTTTATATCTGAACATTTTAGTAATATTCAAACTACTACACCGTATAATTCACTCGCAGTGAGTCAAAAATATCAATTTTGTAACCACCAATCCACAGCTTACCACAACTATACATTATATACGGTTTTGTATCGTAAGTGAGGAAAACTGCATAAATGGGTAAATTCAATAAAATTGTAGTAAAATCCGCATTTATACACCGCTTTTCTCCATTTATGTCTCAAAAATTTCACTGGAGTATAGCACACGTTAGTAATATTTTTGTAGATTTTTAAAATCGACTTTACTATTTTTCCGTGATTTTTGAATGTCGAAGAAATTTGAAATTTTTCCGTTGATTATTTTTCTAAATTGTGCTCAAACGGTTTGATCAAGTGAAGAGATGTATTAGAAATGGGTGTTTAATAAGCTTTCGATTGCTACCTTAAACTAAATATTCGGAGCATCCGTTCACAAGATATGGGCTAAAGAGTAAACAAACTAGCGCAAATTGGATTTTAACCCTTTAAAATTCAGTGGCGTGACAGATATTTTTTTAATATTTTTTTTCATGTGTTAGACCAAACTACATCCGAAAAACATAGTGGCGTTCTTAGGACAAAATCGTTGTTGCTCAGTGTTATTAATGTCCCTTTCAAAAGTACTTGGACATTAACTTTGAAAAATTCGGAATTACAAATGTCACAATGTTGTTTGCAACTTGTAAGCAGGATGACTTATCTTAATGAACAATATATTATGGATGAAATTATTACTTTTCGATTTCGTAAACACTTGTTGAATGAGGAAAAGTGAATGAATGAACACTTATAAATACTTAGTATTTTGGTGTAAATTTATCAAAATTCAACACTTAATATTCGGCTGTTTATCATTTTTTTAAATTCTAAGAATCATAAAAAATATTCAAAATGTCAAGTGATTTTTCCGAACAACCGTGTAATAAATTTCAATGCAATTTTCCACATAACATATTGAGTTCAAAATTCATTCAATTCGAATAAAAACATTAATCACTCATTATTAGGTAACCCAAACAAAAATTCACAATTCTTGTTAGAATTAGAACCTTCACTTAATTTTGAATAAAAGCGAAAAGCATCCATCGATGTTCATGATTTTCATTTTATTCATACGACACATATGTACTTAGTGGCTTTACGATAACGTAGTAAAGTTGAGCACTTTCTGCCGATTTCGATTTTTCATTATTAAAACAATATTTTAGCGAAAATATTATTTTGTGGAGAATTATTTTTTTGTTTTTGGTTTCTGTCGTTGCACTTAAGCATTTTATATTGGACCCTCCTTATGGATTATAGTAGTATATTCGGAAAAAATGTTGCTCTATATTTTATTAGAGCATTCAATTGCTTAAATACTGTCTATTATATGCTTAATAGAGCATTTATTGCTTATTATTTAATCTCGATAAAACACCTATGAGAACCCATAATTACACTATGGAAGTCGAAAAATGCGACAAGTCGGTAGATGACGGTTTAACCCTAATTCACATACAAGGAATCGAACTGCATCATTAGTTTTTTAAGTTACAATTACGGTTTCATGCAAAATATATGTATTCTTTCCAGGGGTACTGTTTTCAAGAGTTCGCGCACATTTTTGTTCGTTATACTGTTTTCTGCGTATCCCATCAAAAAGCAGGCGATAGTACAACCATTGTACTTTTTGTTTAGTGTTTTGTTTTTCTTTGACTCAAAACCCGATTAAACAAAGTGGTTTTAATCCACAAAATTTTTTCAGTGTAGAGAAAGTAAAACTGTGTGAAATTGATAATTAATTGGAATTTGATATCGAAAATAAAGATGAGTACATAAATACAGTTATATAGAGAAATGCTTTCTCTTATTTAGCGAAAGAATCTGATTACTGGCAATTTGTGAACGAGAAACTCAAAGAATGTCGGAAAATTACTTTTTTGCTGATGATCTGAATCAAAGACCCCCAAAAACCTGGTTTTAGAGGTAAGCTTTGTTCTCAAAGGTTGAAGCCCAAAACGTTTGGAACAAGTTTGTTAAAGAAAATTTACCGGTACAACCAACCAAATATAAGTTATTGGCTGTCAAAGTGAGTCAAAACAGAACAGTTAACAGAAAAAAAAATCAATGAGTGTTCGAACTCACGGGCGATGTGTTAACACCTTTTTGTTACACGGTACCTGTTCGATTTCTATGAACACATTAGTAAATGTTACATTGGAAAATAAAACTAGTACAGAAATTTCAGTCGGGTGAACCGACTTAAATATACCCTCACCCGAAGTCATCCATTGCGTCTGAGTTCTATTGAATATTGGTAAATGTGCGAATATTCCCAACTTACTTCTCGTGACTACCAGCCAATTGTCCGCCCAATATTTATATGGCAGGTACAAAAATGGGCATGGCGAAGTTGTTCTTCTGTTTTACACAATATTACACAAAATATTGTGGCCGTCGGTGTGTGCGCCGTGGTAGTGTGCGCGGCTCTTGTGCATGAGAATGTGAGTTCGATCCTTGCTCTGACCACCTTAAATTTCTTTCGATGCGGTCACCTCGCTTAGTAACGGCGACAGTATCGAGTATATTGCCATGAAAAAGCTTCTCAAAATACCGTTCGGAACCGGTATAAAACTGTAGATCCCAATCAGCGGGTATAAAACTAGGACGCGCACAGCTCACTGGTTTGTAAGGAGCTCTCCTTAATCCCTTCATCGTGTGTAACGGGAAACCATTTATTTATTTTATTGATCAGTACCAAATTTTGTTAAGATCGGTTGTGGTATACGGGAAATAACGATTCGGCTATTGTATGGGAGTAAGAAAATGGGCGCGGCCAGTAGTTAATCTTTAATTTTTAGCGAAACATTGCCGAGTACCGAATTTCATTAAGATCGCTTGTAATCTACGAGAGTTATCGTGTCGATCTACTGGTCGTCCGCCCAACTTTTGTGTGCATTTGACTAAATTTTGTTTAGTACCAAACTTCATAAAGATTGGTTCGGATTTGCGGGACTTATCTTGCCGAACAACCAGCCGGCCGCACAACCTATCTTGGTAGGGCATGGCAAAATCACCCTTGTCTTAATCGGTCACTCGCGTTTGATGGCATGAAGCCTATAACCTAATTTAATTAAGATCGGAAGTTTTCACGCGACTGAACTTATCGAAAACCCGGATGACCACCAAGCGTTTCTATGGAAGGTACCACAATGGGCATGGTAAAATGACTCATTTTCCATCCGAACGAACCCCAAGCTTTTATATAGGAGGTACCGAATGGGCGTAGCAACCTCGCCAATTTTGTCCAATTAAGTAGACAGTTACAGATTATTAACCAATATTTGAGTGGAAGCTAATCACATCTACCAGAAAAAGGTTTTAGAAGAAACATGATTTTGTAATAAATGTGTCGATTTGTATGGGAGGTACTAGAAGGGGCATGACCAAAACGCCCATTTTCAATCCCAAACTAGCCATCGAAAAATAATAGACACTGACAAAATTTGGCTGTGATCGATGAAGATTTACGACAGTTATCGTGTTGACCAGTCAGACAGACGGACATGGCTGCATCGTCTTAAAAAGTTCCAAAATGAATTTCGTCCAAAGATACTGAGGGTTTAATATGGCTCCTTCTATGCGCTAGATTTTTTCCGTATTAAATGATATATACCCCCATCCTATGGGTGAGGGTGAATGCTCTTTCCCTATTGCACTTTCTTTTTTCTTACATCTGCTTTTACATTAGATGTAATATTGTTAAAATAAATAAAGCAATATTTAGATCACTGAAATAATTGTTTTTGTTTTTTCAAAACAGAGCGACGACAAAAAGTATTGAATATTATAGATAACTTATTGCACTCTTTTTCCGCTGTCATGTAGAGAGTCTGAGTAAAAGATCATAAACGAGTTTTATTCTCTTCATAGAACATTTCAATGTAGATGCTCCATTTCGACAATGTTATTACATAAAACAATAGAAAAAACATAAATGTTTCAAATGGCATTAATGTTTCACATCAAAATTATGAATGGACCAAGTTATGACAAAAAGAGAATAATACGTTTTGAATCATTCGCCAGATGTCGCCAGTGCTTTTGAGTCATACAATTCGTTCCATGAGACGATGGCGATGACAACCTGCTTGTTTGTTCGCTGCCGCTACATCAATACCATCATACTTATTTTCAGGCAGAGACCTATGTGATGCTAACGCTGTGTGTAGATTGCCTTACTCGTGCCTATAGATGTTATCACATCAAAAAAATTTTATGAAACAAAAAACTAATGATGCAGCTCGATCCTCGTACCCGAATTAGAGTAAAACATTTTGGCCAAAAACTGTCACAAAGTTGTTATTAGTCATAAATTATATGCTCCCTAATTAAACTTTATTATTGACTATTTTTTTGATATTGCTATTTAATTAAGAAATATATTTGTTATTTAAATTCATATTTAATGAGAAGATACGAGTATAAGCTTTGTTCGATAACTCGGAAATTTATGCAAATTTTTACTGAATCGGGTTCGTTTACTACAAAAGTCCAGTAAATGAAAGACAGAGAGCGAAATTTTTGATACTTTGTAAAATTTGTAAGATAGAACAGCTGTTTGAAATCTGCTGTTTTATGTACATAAACAAATAAAGGTGCAAAATAAATTAACAACGGGAAAAGTGCAAATGAGTTTTTAATATTTTATTTAACATATCGCTGAAATTTATAATGTAGAAACCAAATGGAAAGTAGTAAATAAGTGGCAGTACATATTCCTTGAAAATGTTAACTGGAAGTCGTTCGCAAATTTTTGTGCAAATTTTCATAAAGAGATTTAAATCATTCTTTCTCTCTCAGAAATAGATTCTTGGAAATTTTTACATAGAATAGTTTTAAGGTAATTTATTTGAATTGGCCTAAAGGTTTAATATTACAAATCTGAATAAATAAATAATTAAAAGAGGAATCATCTTACATTTGAGCCCTCCAGGAGGCACCATCAGAGTTGTAGGGGATATTTCGTACAAAATTATAAAAAACAAAAAATTTGTATGAGGTTCAAGATAAATAGTAGATTGTTTTGAGAAAATGCTGGGGTGAAAAAATATTGTTGGTCGGTTTTACATTTAACTTCTCTAAGGACGCCCTTGGGGCAGTTAGAGAGGTGTGAGCAAATTTTATAAAAATTGCATGTTTGTGTGGAAGTCCCCTTAGGGGGTGGAGATAGATACGGTCTCCAACAACCCCAGGGGGTCAGACATCTTACAAAAAGAAGATAACATACTTCGCCAACCAGTTCGATCTTTTGCCATATCTATCCAGTTGGTAATACCAAGTGTAGGCAGGGATTCGTCAATCTGATCCCTCCAGCGGAGTCTTGGGCTTCCTATTTTTCATCTAAACGAGATTGTCCTATCGTCATTGGATATCTCAGATACCAGTAGCGCGGAGAAATGAACTCTGCATAAAGTTGCAAGAGCTTCGTTGAGTAGGCTGTGGCTACCTCTGGTAATGACAGCTTTCCGATGTCCAGCTTCCCCTGCGTGTGGTTTCGTACGATTTTCGCTCTACTTAATCTTGTGCGAACCTTTGCTGCTACCAGGTAGTGATCAGAATCGATATTAGCTCCTCTGATCACTCGTACGTCCTTTACACTGGATGAGTGCCATCCATCAATTACCACGTGATCAAGTTGGTTCTTCGTTCTTTAATCAGGGGATACCCAAGTAGCCTAGTGGATGTATTTATGTTGGAATCTTGTACCACTAATGACCATGTTCAAAAGTTTACACTATTAATCAGCTGTTGATGTAGTGAGATTTTATTTCATACAACTTTTTGCAAAATGCAATTCGCGCAGTTTTTTTTTTTAATATCTCTTATGGCCAGTTTTTAGTGCAACTTTATCGTAATTGAAAGTTAATTAGAGATTAACTTTGGATTGTGTTTTTTAGTGACGAGTTAATGTCATATTGTTAACGGTTCTGGCAACTCTTGTATTCTTTTCGCGGAAAACATAGAAAACATATGGTTTGTGCTAAATACCAAAACAACAAAGAGGAACAACCAATTATGTAAAATAATAACTAAATTAATCAAATAGAAGTCATTTTAACAAAAATGTAAGAATTTAAAACTATGTAGTGATTGTATATAATAATGTGATTGTCAAAATCACATGGTTCTGACCACAGGTTCAACCAATATTAAGGCTGTTTTTTTATTCCATTAAGCTATCGCCACTTACGATCCACACTTAATATGATATGCCAACACGTGTGTAACCAGTGCCATCAAATACATGGTAGCAACAGATACTGTTGTAATTATAAGCAGTAACAACAGACATTAGCGGCATTCATGCAAACGTGAAAGCCGAGAACTTTTGCTCAGCGCAAGTTTCCCTCGCACCGTTGCATGAGGCACCAGGTAAAGTTGCTCAGCGTAGTTGTGTTCAAAACCATATCAGCTGACCAAGATGGATACATAAGGTGGTAGAAGTAGCAATTGCATGTATTATGTATGTGTACTTTTTCTACTGTTCTAGTGCTATCACCTTATTTATCCATCCTAGTCAGATGACAACGAAATGTCAAAAGTTTACACGTTTCTCCATCCCACGTTTGCGCAGCAAATTTGCCTCGAAAACTTTCCACTTTTGAGCAAGTCGCTTGTATGGGAAATTAGTTTGTTTTGACGTTTTCTGTGCAAGTTTACGATGTTTTCGAGTTTACGAGGTTCTTTCGAGCTTTCATGAAGACCACTATTGTTTTTCGTTCATTCGTTTCAGTTGACAAACTCTACACAAATATATACCAACAATACAAGACTATAAAAAGTATAAAAACGAAATACATACATATGATTTAGGCAAGTAAAACGAAAAACGACATAGAAAAAATTTCAGCACCTGTTTAAACGATTATACCTGATAGATTATTCTACCATGATCAATATGTATAACATTTACCTTAAAACATGTTTATACTGCACTCGAAATCTAGAGATATCTAGATTTCATGGCCTAAACATCTGATTTTCCATACACAAATCAGTTGTTCCTGTGAATGAAATCTAGACAATCGAGATTTTGGTTGCAGCATAAACGCGGCATTACCGCGCGTTGTTGTGAACAATTTAGTTCCAATTTTATTTTCAATCGTAAATAAAAATCGATCCTTCAAATTTAGAGATATAAAAGTATACGTGGTCTTCCATTAAATAAAATCATTTTAATGAACTTGAAATATGTAAGCCATTTTGAATATTTCTGCTTTTGAGTCTCTCCTTGACATCATATTCATTCGCAAGAAATGATAACAAAATGTATCTAAGATAACTTCTTGTTGTCATTTCTTGAATTGAACATGTGGCAACATTGTCATTGCTCAAGTCGGAATTTAAGTGAGAAATTGAAATGCCACTTAATATCGCTTAGCTGTCCCGTTTAAATTAAGCTATAATTAACTTTAGCGGGGTAAACTTATTGAATGGTTAAATCTTTGACAACTATTGTGGTGCATGGTTAGTGTGCGCGGCTCTTGTACATGATAACGTGGGTTCGATCCCTGCTCATACCACCTTACATTTCTTTCGACGACGGCCACCTCGCTTAGTGATGGCGACACTATCGAGTACTTAGCCATGAAAAAGCTTCTCAAAATACAGTTCGCAACCGGAGTAAAACTGTAGGTCCCAATCAGTGAGGTAAAACCTAGAAAGCGCACATCTCACTGATTGTGAGAAACTCTCCTCAATCCCTTCATGGGATGTTATGGGACACCATTTTTTTTCAACTATTGACTGAAACACACAATTCGCTTTTAACCACAATTTAACTAAGAAACAAAGATGACCACTGACTGATTACTGCGAGAGCAAAATCGTTCCTAGTTATTTAATGTGGTCGAAACTAATCTTTCCAAATATACATACTTTTCTATTGGCATTTGTTCTTATTTTTTTTAAATCCAAAATATAAGTTTTCGTCTTAATTTAATGAGAGTAGGAATTTTTCGCGCGAAACATTGAAGTTAGTACAGGCCTTTACAAGTAGTTATTGGATATTTTGTACTCAAACAGAAAACAAATCTATAGTCAGTGAAACCAGTTTGGCTTAATTTCGTAATTAAACATGGAACTTATTGAATTAATATCAAACTGGATAATGTTATGCTATTAAATATATTCCTTGCAAGTCGTGTAGCTAGTTTATATCGAACTTATATTACTGTCGCCGGTTGGTCAGAAACATCTGTGGACAATTTGAAAACGTATTGGGATGCTATCGGGGAGATTACACTTACTTTGAGGTACGCTACTAAAGGGCATACATATCTTGGCCATATGTCCTTGCCTTCAAAATATCGACACAACCAATTGTGATTTATTACACTACGTGTTGATTTTACTCGGAAATTCTCGCATTCGCTCGAAGTACGTAAATCCACATTGCGTATTAGAGGAATTCCACATAGAAACGCCCACTGTATTGGTATCGGAAACACTCTAATTGCACAAAACAGATCAATAGAAATCAACAGCCGCCGACTAATGTAACAAATGCCTGTTCTGCTAGTCTTTGGGAAATACCAGTTCTGATAACAACATGACAAACTCAACAAAACCCAGTACACGCGAATAAAATACATACAATGAATCCCAAAATGAGAAAGAGCGACCGACGGACAGGCTGGCCTACCAAACTACACGGGAAGAATTCAAGAGATGGGGAATCTCAGAGTAAACATGAAAATTCCCCTGTACTCATTATGCAAAACATCTCTTTTGATTCAATTGAAGGGAAATTTGCAGCAAAAATTACACTGAAGTGAGTCAGTTAAGTACTCGTAACTACTTGACGTCATGGCCATCATGTTCGAGATTCATTATCACCTTCTTCGTTTTAATGGCACAATCGGATGTCTGCCTTCGATTTGTTTAAGTATGTAGGTGCTGTCTGTTGTTTTTTGGGGAACAAGTAATCGGTTGCTGTATTATCACTGGAAAACGAGTCACTTTCTTTTATTTTTTTCTTATTTTTAGTCAAAAGGGGATTTACTCAATGCTGTTCTACGAGTATAATCCGAAAGTTCTTACAAGACTAGTACTCGTAACTAAACTGCTCTCTCTCGAGAGCGAATCAAATAAGAGTACTCATTAATAAATTGATAATCATCAATGACTATAAAATTCCAGTTTTATTTTATACAGAATATTTCACAAATACTTTTTGGATCGACAGTGGTCTCACTGGCTGATAATTCAAATTCTGAGCGATAGCCTTTTAAGTTCACAGTTTTTGAGGCGTGTATAACACCAACTATTAATTGCGAGAAGCTCTTTCCACTTCCTTCATGGGATGTAACAGGGGGATTCTATCTAGAATTTCTATGGCACAGCTGATCGAACAGGTACTAGGCCGATGATGGAGAATGAGAGAGCAAAGAAGACAGAAACTAATTTTAAATAGTGTTTATTAATACTAATGACAGCTAAATTATGTTTTATTTTGTTTGCATTGAACGAAAATACGCATTCCCTTTGATTTCTGTCCTTTTTATGTCCAACGAAAGTGTAAAATACAGCAGCAAATAACACTATGAAATGGCCTACTACCTCGTCGTCATGAAGAGGCATCGAAGAGAGTAATGGAAACTCTTAAGTATTACTCTATGGATGCAATGGAAAATTAAGTTGGAAGTAATGAGTTTTGCTAATTTGATTTAATTTTTGACAATCAAATGATAAGTTGAAACCATGGTACAAATAAATGGTAGAAGCACTAGCCCAACTGATTTGAACTTTTTAATGGAGTGAGTATGAGTAAGTTTTCCTGTTATGTCAAAGTTTGTTTACATTTGGTTGTTCGCAACCCCCATTCGTCTGCAACTGCTATTTTCGAAAAGTTTTCTCTGTAAAAATCACATAAAAACGTTTTAATTTTCACACTTAAGCACTTTCAGAATATCAACTAAAACACAATCATTTTCTAAATGGCACTTTTTCCAATTTTGTCAACAATTTCAGTATTTTTCTATCAGCTGACTTGACACAATACAGACACTGATCAAAAACAAAATGCCTGTTGTTTTTGGCTTGTTGTATTTGTTGTCGTACTGCATCTACCATTATATTTGTACCATGGTAGAAACAAATGTAAACATTTGTATTTGAGTCTGCCAAATCACTGTGTGTAATTTAAATTAAAATTCGTCGAGCAAACATAAACAAAATAGTAATACGTTCGTAGAAGCGGCAGGCACAAATTTAAGAACACCGTACAATATTTTTATTCGAAAAGTCATTCCACATTTGCTCTCTTGCCAAATCGTAGCAAGTCCATTATTTCTATTATCTCTTGAAAATAAGTTTTCAGACCCAGCTTATGACTGACATCCGTGAATTAACACTGTTTACCCACACTAAAACAGAATGTTACTCATACAACTTTATTCTGTAGAAACTTAAGATTATTTTTCATCTTCATTTTAATCTTGGGCACAATTTGCAAAAATTCAAACATCTTAGGAAAAATACCAAAAAAAAAATCAATTAGTTTGCGAGCAATCCACGCAGCAGTGCTGCTATTAGTATTTGCATATTTATTTAGCTATGTACATATGTACAATATATTTCCCCTTTTTTGTTGTTCACCCAAAATTTGCTATTTTAATTATGAACCGCAAACAAACAAAACACGAACTTGGGGAGTGTAAACATCAAAGATTAATATGCAGGTTATCATCAGTTATCTGTCTGCCGAAAATCTGGGCTCAAAATGCCGCATTATTTGCCTCTTATAGCAAACACTAGTCTTGATTTAATTCAAGACAATCGTCCTAATCTACGCGAAGCCATTGTTTGGGACAATTATTTTTAAATTTTCTGTCAAGTCAGTTTGGGTTTGTCTATTTCGTCCCAAAGGATTTGTTCGCAATTTTGTAAACAGCATTTTCTCTTTTTGTGATTTTTATTGTTTTTTATAACTATAATTAAAGCTTATTTGATATTAATTTAAAAAAATTTTTTAAAATATAATAGTTCTTATAATTTTTGTTTCAAAGCGTCTTCGCTGCAAACGTGTTTGCAGTTACTCTAAAATTCTGCTACAGACAGAGAATGTATTGGAACGAAGTTCCTTATCGCACGTTGAAAAAAAAATAAACAATTTTTTAACACTTATGCTACATCCCATGATTACTGGGTACTTTTGCTTTGGTTTGTGTCTAGACTCTAGACTAACATATCGCACCTGTTCCACAAAAGTGTAACAACTCAAAATTTCTAAATTTTCGTTTTTTGCAAGAAAACAACACACTGTGGTCATCTCTACCCACTGTAAAAATCATCTATTATTTTGTCTCCTCTTTCGTCAAAAAAACCGTTATGACTCTCTCTTTGTTTTCAGAATAACTTTTTTAGACTCAACTAAAGAGTAACATTTTCATTTAACATATCATATAAAGAGTAACATTTTTAACGCAAACAACGCTTTTATTCTTTTTAATGATAATTTCTTACAATAACATATTTTTGTCTTGAAATATATCATCAATATTAACGGAAACAGTTTTTCGTCTCTACTGAAAATTTTGAAATTTTGAGTTGTTACACTTTTGTGGAACAGGTGCGATATGTTGGGAAATTTCTTGTATAACGGGAAGTTTTCTAGGTGGAGCCTGTAACCAATATTTAGTATATATTGTAGTTTAGAACCCAATAAAAAGTAAATTTAGAAAAGCCAAAGTGAAAGAAGTTTAAAAAAACCAACCGGTAAAAAATATAGTTTTTTACTATAAATTCTTTATATATGACCACGCCCCTTTGTCCAATCCCGTCCATATTTGCAGCAGATCTTAGAAAATGTACACCTAACCAACATACCCAATTTTGTTCAAATACCGTTAACAGGAGCAGAAATAATGGATTTTTAATTTGTGATTTGTATGGGAGGTACCCCATGTCCAATATTTTGATAGTTAATTTTTGTCATCAAAATATTGGACAAAGTTAGTTAATTTTTTATAGTTAACTTTTGTCGTCGTGGCCGTCGGTGGTGCAATGGGTAGTGTGCGCGCCTCTTGTACTTGAGATCCTGCGTTCGATCCCTGCTCTGACCACCTTAAAACTTCTTTCGACGGCGGTCCCCTCGCATAGTGACGGCGACACTATCCAGTATTTAGCCATGAAAATGCTTCTCAAAAATACCGTTCGGAACCGGTATAAAACTGTAGGTCCCAATCAGTGAGTATAAAACTAGAAAGCGCACAGCTCAATGGTTGTGAGGAGCTCTCCCCGATTCCTTCATGGGATGTAATGGGAAACCCTTTTTTTTTTAATTGTTGTCGTCGCCATTAGTTTGCCGGCGAATTTTCAGCTCGATTGGATTACGGGAAAAGGGTTAAAAATCAATTCAAAGTTTTTTCGGTGCGCATGCATGTATTCATACATAGTACATGCATACAGACAGGTGAAGTTAATATAAAGAATTTAAAAAAGAAAATTTTCTTGAGATAAGTACCTACTCTTAAAAATGTACCTATTGTTTAAAAAGAACCAATTCTAAAAAAATCCAATTCTTAAAAAAACCTTTTCTTACAAAAATTCCTTTTCTTAAAAGTACATTTTCTTAAAAATAAGATAATACAATTTCTTTTCTTATCTTGTGATAAGTAGCCATTCTGAAAATAAGTATATTTTCTTAAAAAAAAATAACCTTTTCCTAAAAGTAGCACCACTTCATACTCTTATGGCCTTTTCTTACAGAAAGTACTTCTTCTTATAAATATTACCTTTTCTTAAAAAAAACATAAGCTTTTAATAAAAGAAGTACCTCTCTCTAAAAAAAGACCTTTTCGGGAAAATGTATTACATATTCTTACAAAAACGACCTAAAAATATACTTTTTTTTTTAAAAATACATTCTATAAAAAAAACAATGTTTGTTAAGAAAAGTGTATCATTTTACAAAAATACCCATTTAAATTATCGTATTTTTAAACGGGCGCCTTATGCGTGATCGCCCTAACTAACTAACTAGTACATAATATATAATCTAACTAAATAGTACATAAACTATATAGCGATAGGAACTTTGTTCCACCCGGGTGTCCCCTGACACCTCATGTGATTTTTTCACATAGAGTTAATATAGAATAGAGAAGTTTATTCTCACAATAATTTTAACTTCATAGGTACATATGGTTGCATGTAAACATTGGATGGTGGAATGCACGAGTTCAATAATACCAGATAGAGACATTATTACAAAACATCCAACAAGACAATCACCTTGGCTTTTCGTGTTTGTGTGGTAAAATATTTATGTCAAATACAATACAACTTTATATGAACAATAAAAGTCAACAAAAAAGTGCAAAATATATTTAAATTTCAGAGTTCTATACCAAAACGACATGAAAAAGTTAAGTCAACCGTTCATATTAACCGAGTCTCTTTTCTACACTCTTTATATTTTGTCGTTACTATTATGTCCCATTGCCGATTATTTCAGTGAGTGACATATTCCAAAATAAATCGTTGAAGACATGATTATGTGAGACGGTTTTGCCAACTGGGAACATAAGACATTGTACTTTACTAACTGCACCCATACAGTTATCGGGTTTATCGAAAATATTTGACTCTTCTGACGTTTCCTTTCACTCTCTTCGTGGTGCGGTCGGTGTGAAAGAGAGATGTTTGACGAAAAGTGACATACACCAGGTGGCATTACAATAACTTCTGACTTTAATTTTTCATGTCGTCTTGGTGAAAAACTGTGAAATTTAAATGTGTTTTACAATTTTAACTTAACTGTTATTGTTAGCAAACATTTGTGTTGTATATAACACAATAATTTTAACACACAAAACGAAATGCCATTGATAATTGTATGTTATTTTGAACTATTGCCTCTATCTGGTATTATTGAAGCAATTCTTTTCAACATCCAACGTTCATATCACACCAGGCCAAATGTTATAAATTTGCTGGGAAAACTGTTAAGTCTACTATAAGAATTAGTCTACGAGTAAATCTTACAAGAGAGAATATTTGACTCATCTGACGTTTCCTTTTACACTCTTCGTGGTGCGGTCGGTGTGATAGAGAGATGTTTGACGAAAAGTGACATACACCAGGTGGAATTACAATAACTTCTTGCTGTAATTTTTCATGTCGTTTTGGTGAAAAACTGTGAAATTTAAATGAGTTTTAAACTTTTTACTTGACTGTTATTGTTAGCAAACATTTGTTAAATACAACTAACACAATAATTTTAACACACAAAACGAAATACCGTTGTTAACTATTGCCTCTATCTGGTATTATTGAAGCAATTCTTTTCAACATCCAACACCACACCAGGCCAAATGTCATAAATTTGCTGAGAGAACTGTTAAGTCTACTATAAGAATTAGTCTATGGGCCCAATTTTTGTCTGGTTATGTAAATTGGTAATGAAATAATAAAATGTGGTGCAATGGGTAGTGTGTGCGCCTCTTGTACATGAGATCCCGGGTTCGATCCCTGCTCTGACCACCTTAAAAAAATTCTTTCGGCGGCGGTCACCTCGCATAGTGACGGCGACACTATCGAGTATTTAGCCATGAAAAAGCTGCTCAAAATACCGTTCGGAATCGGTGTAAAAACTGTAGGTCCCAATCAGTGAGTGAAAAATTAGAAAGCGCATAGCTCACTGGTTGTGAGAAGCTCTCCCCAATCCCTTCATGGGATGTAATGGGAAACGGTTTTTTTTTTTAATAATATATATGTATATATGAAAGTATACAAAAGTTTTTTTTTAAATAAAACAAAACCGGTTTTAGATACCAGTGAAATTCTTTATTCCTGTGAAAGTACGTTCGATGCCATTATGTATGGAACTCGATTTCTTTTGCATGACCACCACGGGCACGCTTGCAGAAGTCCAGACGCTGAACCCAATTTTCGACGGTTTTCAAGCATAAATCGGCCGATACTGCTGCAATTTCACGTTCGATATTCGTACGAAGTTCATCAATCGTCGTTGGCTTGTTGGCATAGACCATAGACTTGACGTAGCCCCACAGGAAATAATATAACGGCGTCAAATCGCACGACCGAGGCGGCCAATCGACTGGGCCATTTCGTGAGATAACACGTTCACCAAACTTGGTTTCCAATAAATTGATTGTGGCATTCGCTGTGTGGCTTGTGACGCCGTCCTGTTGGAACCACATGTCCTCCAAGTCCATATTATCCAATTGGGGCCAAAAATATTCGGCTATCATTGAACGGTAGCGATTCGCATTCACAGTAATGTGCCGGTCTTTATCATCACGGAAGAAGTACGGCCCAATGACGCCGCCGGCCCATAAACCGCACCAAACCGTAATTTTTTCGGGATGCAATGATGACTCATGGATTACGTGTGGATTGCTGTCTGACCAATAACGCATATTTTGCTTATTGACGAAGCCATTCAGCCAGAAATGAGCCTCATCGCTGAAGACCATAAATTGGACGTAGCGCTCTTAAAGTTGAGGCCACTGACTCCAAATTTCGGTAGTAAATTTTAATAATTTCGACTCGGTGTTGGCTCGTATATCTTTCCATGATGAAATGGCAAACCTTACTGAAGAGAAATGTCAAAAGAGCGGGAAAAAAATATGGCGTCGTTTGCTGTCCCTATCGATTTACTTTTGTAGCGTATCTGTTGAAACACCCTTTATATGGAAGTTTGGGATGAAGCACGCATATATTTCCACGTAAAAGCATACATATTTGTCAGTAAACATGCTAGTGATTGCATTTAAATACACCTGAGTTTAGGTCTTGCAAACATATAAATGTTTGAAGTGTGTTCCAAACATATTCATGGTTCCTGCACAATATGTTTGGGAGAATATGTTACAGAGACCGTTTTTTTCAGCGTGAATGAATAGCGTCAATAATAGCCGGTATTTCGAGTTTGTGGGGTAAAATAATTGTGTTAAATACAGCACAAATGTATACGAACAATAATAAAAGTCAACACAAAAGTGAAAAATACATAAAATCGGAAAGAGCTAAAGCCAAATGTCAAACAAATGCCCAGGAGGTTAAAGCCATAGAGTAATGTCATATAGAGCTGCCATTTTTCTCCTCTGACGTTTCGTTTCACACTCTTCGTGGTGCGGTCGGTGCGATAGAGAGTTTTCTGACGTAAAGTGACTTACACCAATAGACGAATATAGTATAGACACATTTATTCTCTCATCTGACGTTTCATTTCACACTCTTCGTCGTAGGTTTGTGGAAATGAGAGAAATTAAATTTAAAATTAACTTCCACCAGGTATTATTGAACCCATGTTTTGCACCATCCAATGTTTACTTGCAACCATACCTATGACGTTTAATTTATTGAGAGAATAAATGTGTCAATACTAAATTCGTCTATGCTTACACCAGGTGGAATTACAAAAGGTTTTGAGTTCAATTTTTCATGTCGTTTTGATGAAAAACTGTGAAATTTAAACGTATTTTGGACTCTTTTGTTATATTCTATTGTTAGTATATATTTGTGGTGAATTTACACAACAATTTTAGCGCACAAAACGAAATGTTGTGGCTGTTTCCTTTTGGGTTGGTTTGAGCCATTGCTTCTATGTGGTATTATTAAAGCAATACTTTCCAACACCCAACCGCCCATCTGCACAACACCAAATGCCATCAATTTACTGAGAAATTTGGGTGTCTATACGTCATTACTCTATGATGTTACTCCTAGGTATATTTACTCTATGTGTTCTCATTGTACACATGCATAGAATAATACATACATAGATAAACTTATTCTCTCATCTGTCGTTTCATTTCACACTCTTCATCGTAGGTTTGTGGAAATGAGACCAATTTTATATAAATTGCCTTACACCAGGTGGAGTTACAAAATATGTTCACTTAACTTTTTCCTGTCGTTGTGGTGTAGAACTGAAAAATTTAAATATATTTTGCACTTTTTTGTTGACTTTTATCGTTGGTGTACATTTGTATTGTATTTAACACAACTAGTTGGCCACAAAAACACGAAATTCGGTTGTTGTTCCTTTGTTGATCGTTGTATACTATTGTCACTATCCGGTATTATTGAACCCATATTTTCCACCATCCAATGTTTACTTTCCATCGTACCTATGACGTTTAATTTATTGAGCGAATAAAAGTTTCTATGTATGTATTATTCTATGTACATATGTATTAAATTTGGCAGAAAAGAAACAAAACAACAAACTTGGAAAATCATGTAAAATAAAGTGGATTAAGGAATGTGCCTATCATAGAGTAAATCATACTAGAGATAATATTTGGCTCATCTGACGTTTCCTTTCACACACTTCTTGATGCGGTCGGTGTGATAGAGAGATGTTTGACGAAAAGTGACATACACCAGGTGGAATTACAATAACTTCTTGCTTTAATTTTTCATGTCGTTTTGGTGAAAAACTGTGCAATTTAAATGTGGTTTAAACTTTTTTATTGTCTGTTATTGTTAGCATAAATTTGTGTTGTATTTAATACAATAATTTTAACACACAAAACGAAATGCCGTTGTTGTTATTTTGTTCGTTGTTTTGAACCATTGCCTCTATCTGGTATTGGTAAAGCAATTCTTTTCAACATCGCACATAAATATCACACCAGGCCAAATGTCATAAATTTGATGAGATAACTATTAGGTCTCCTATAATTAAAGGGGTTTTCAACCGAGACGCTGCAAAAGTAAATCGATAGGGACAGCAAACGACTCCATATTTCTTCCCGCTCTTTTGACATTTCTCTTCAGTAAGGTTTGCCATTTCATCATGGGCCAATACGAGCCAACAACGAGTCGAAATTATTAAAATTTACTACCGAAATTTGGAGTCAGTGGCCTCAACTTTAAGAGCGCTACGTCCAATTTATGGTCGTCATAATCGTCCTACCAGATCAACAATCGAGCGTCTAGTGGAAAAATTTGAATCCACAGGCACAGTACAAAATGTTCCCGTGCCAGTGAGACAAAGAAGTGCCCGTAGTGTCGAGAATATTGCTGCCGCTGAGGCTTCAGTTCAAGAAAGCCCAAATGTGTCTCTCACACGTCGTTCTCAAGCGTTGGGCATCTCTGTGACGTCGTTGTGGCGAATTTTGCGAAAAGATCTTCGCCTACATCCTTACAAGATTAAATTGACGCAAGAACTGAAGCCGCTTGACCACCATAAGAGTCGTATGTTCGTGAATTGGGCTGAGCAACAACTTGAAAATGGTTCGGATTTTCATTAGAAAAACATCTTCAGCGATGAGGCTCATTTCTGGCTGAATGGCTTCGTCAATAAGCAAAATATGCGTTATTGGTCAGACAGCAATCCACACGTAATCTATGAGTCATCATTGCATCCCGAAAATATTACGGTTTGGTGCGGTTTATGGGTCGGCGGCGTCATAGGGCCGTACTTCTTCCGTGATGACCAAGACCGGCACATTACTGTGAATGCGAATCGCTACCGTTCAATGATAACCGAATATTTTTGGCCCCAATTGGATAATATGGACTTGGAGGACATGTGGTTCCAACAGGACGGCACCACACAGCGAATGCCACAATCAATTTATTGGAAACCAAGTTTGGTGAACGTGTTATCTCACGAAATGGCCCAGTCGATTGGCCGCCTCGGTCGTGCGAATTGACGCAGTTAGATTATTTCCTGTGGGGCTACGTCAAGTCTATGGTCTATGCCAACAAGCAAGCGACGATTGATGAACTTCGTACGAATATCGAACGTGAAATTGCAGCAGTATAGACCGATTTATGCTTGTAAACCGTCGAAAATTGGGTTCAGCGTCTGGACTTCTGCAAGCGTGCCCGTGGTGGCCATGCAAAGAAATGGAGTTCGTATCGAAATTCCAACTTGGGACGTAACATCCGGTCAAAGCTTTAACAGCTGTTGCACACTCTTACGGCCTTATTCATAAAAAGTTGTGAGAGTTTGTGTGTACAAAAATCATCTCTCAAACCTCTAATAACTTTTTATGAATAAGGCCGCTAGTATATGTATTTCTCAACACAAAAAAGTGTTGAAAACTGAGATAATGATGTCATTCACAAGGGTCAATTGCTTCCGGCGTTTTATACTCAACCATAACTGCACCGGAATTCTGTAACTAATTGATAGTTAAATTGTCAAAATTCATAACATTTCAATACAAAATTCCCGAATTTTGTCAATTTATCTACCGATTTTTCACGTTAAAATGTTACAGGATTTCGGTGCTGAAAACATTCCACTTGGAGTATTTCTAATTTGATTATTAACTGGCAACTACGTACATATACATATGACACACAAAATTCAAAGTAGCCAGTGAAATTGAGATAATCGCGTTTATGAACCCCAGTGTATTAAATAATTTTTTTCTTTTTATAGATGCAAACTGATAAATATTTTTCTGTTACAAAAAAAAAACGCAAACGTTTGGATAAGTAACCATTGCCACAAACTGTCGTAGGATACACCACAACACACGTCGATGTGTTTTCGTAAAACAAGTTATTCTCAGTTTTTCGCATGATTGCGATTCTCATTAGTAGCAAAACAGAGAGACCTGAGTTAAATTACAAAGCTTGGATTGTTGGCGGCTCAGTTGGATGAGTCGCTTGAAGAATAGCACAACGGTTAGAGCGGGTACTTAACGACGAAGCAAGTTTAAAAAAAATATAAAAAACGCCGCATAAAATTATCATACAATTATTTAATTGCATATATAGAATTGTATTGAAACAAACAAATTGCTATATTGACCACAACAAGTCTAGAAGAGGTTTACTAACTTAACTGGTTCAAAGCGTCATCTGTGTTTTTGATTTAAATAAAATTGGTGCGCTATCAAAACACCCTGCTAAGTGATGAGAATTTTTCCAAACCACCAGTTTGCACCAGCACTTTTTGTGTTTGTGGCATGTTGCCAGTGTTCTACATTAGTGGCTGATGACAACGTACCTCGGGATGGATTATTCTCACAAGTTATACGAAATCCTATAAATTTCGAAAATAAGGAAACTCCACAAGGCTTTCCACCACCAATTGGTAACTCCGCTGCGCATGCATTTAGTTCGGCATCCGCATTCTCATCAGTGTCAACCCCAACCTCCCCAAAGGATAGTGTGTCCGACATATCGGATGTCATAGCTGAAAATGTTTTACAGTTTGGACATAATATCGGTCTTCACTTAAATGAATTGGATCCACATGCTACAAACAGTGAAATCTTCTCTCCCCTCAGTGTTATGTCGGCTTTATCGCTGCTTACGCTCGGTGCCAGGGGCAAAAGCTATCAAGAGCTAAAAAATGTACTTGGCTTTGATCGCTCACCAGTGGTAGCCTACAATCCAGGCAAATATCATGAAGAATTCGGTGCGATGTTGGATGATGTCCAACATTTTACTACAAACAATGCGAACAACTTAAAGCCCAGACGCAAACAGGCTAAATGGCGTGATACTGTACTTAAAACACCAAAGCCCGGTAACGGCGTTCGCCAACCGGATGTAGTGGAGCATACAATCAATGTTGCTAATGGTATATTTGTACAAGACGGCTATTCGCTGAATCCTAACTATAGGTAAGTAAAAGTGATTGATGTCACTACTTGTGATAAGATTTCCTAACTCTCTTAAGGATATGACTCACTATCGGATTTAGTCTTTGGAACTGTCGAGACTATTGATTTCCACATGTACTGATTTTGACGGATAGAACGAAAATCGTTGGATGTCATAGGATAGACATGTAGATTTAATGTCAGTTTTTGGGAAGTAATTCAATGCTTTTTATTGGTTTAAGCCCGGATCTCAGTTCCTGCAAAATTTTCGAAATCAATTTTGTCATTTATTTCTAAACGGAAAATTTTGTTGTGGAGAGTTACCAGCTACCTCTCAATTGCCTGTCAAATATTTCTGTAATAATTCATATTTGCATTCCATTTTATTTTTAACGCATGTGGTGTTACTTTTGTTTGTTAAAATACTCGTAATGTCAAAATTCCGGTCCCAAACAAATGCTTTCGTGGGAAATAACTTTGGCGTAACAACCCTGCTTCTCACAGTACTGTTCGGAACCGATGTAAAACTGTAGGTCCCAATCAGTATAAGTGAAAGCTAGAAAGCGCACAGCTCACTGGTTTTGAGAAGTTCTCCCCAATCCATTAATGGGACGTAATGGGAAAGCGTTTTTTTAACAACCCTGTAATTGATTTTGCTTACGAATTTGAGTACCAGCAAATGAGTACCAGCAAATGAAAGGTGATAACAATTATCGGTTCTTGAAATTTTTGATACATGCTCTTCTTATGGAACCGAAAATTTCATAAAAATTTAATACAGACTGGGCTTTAAACTAAGAATTCTGTTTTTGTGATCTGGTTTATTTTCTTTTAATTCCAATGCGGCTGCCGTCGCTCACAAATCGCAATGTATTTTGTTGCTGTTGCAATTTCACTATTCTTTTAACAAATTTCAAAACTTCTGAAAGAGATTCTGAAAATGTATGCCATATAATTCATAACTACAAATAAATATAAATTTTTCAGTTTGAAGTTTTTGAAAAATTTTAAAATCCACACACATGACTCGCAGTTAACAAATGATGAAGACTTCCTCTATCGACCATAGAGTAATATCATACTAGAGAGAATATTTAGCTCATCTCACCTTTCCTTTCACACTCTTCTTGATGCGGTCGGTGTGATAGAGAGATGTTTGACGAAAAGTGACATACTACACCAGGTGGAATTACAATAACTTCTTGCTTTAATTTTTCATGTCGTTTTGGTGAAAAACTGTGAAATTTAAATGTGGTTTAAACTTTTTTATTGACTGTTATTGTTAGCATACATTTGTGTTGTATTTAATACAATAATTTTAACACACACAACGAAATGCCGTTGTTGTTATTTTGTTCGTTGTTTTGAACCATTGCCTCTATCTGGTATTAGTAAAGCAATTCTTTTCAACATCAAACGTAAATATCACACCAGGCCAAATGTCATAAATTTGGAGAGAGAACTATTAGGTCTACTATAAGTATTAGTCTATGCTATCGACATTCATCATTGGCCTTAGTAAGAGTTAGCCATGACAAAGTGCTGACAAATCAATAGGACGGTCTTGCGTAGAGTGTAAGGCCCTTCATAATTAATGTCACCTAAGTCAAAACTAGTGACATGTCAAGAAGATGTCTTATATAAATTGTCATCACCTATTGATATGGACCTAAGGAAATACTACTGACAGTTTCTTCAAGACCAAATTTGCAACTGGGGCGCATTTTCGAATATTCGAAATGTCACTCGATAGCTCTGCAGTTCTAGAGAAACCAAATTTTCGCGGAAAAATGTGCACACAAAATTTAATTTGGTTAACTTTTGTTAAATAAACCCCTTAGAGTTTTAATTAATAAAAAAAATCTGTAGACTTCACAATTTCTGTCAAAGAAACAATTCATGGTAGAATTATCTATTAGGTAGTCGCATTAGCAATTCCGTCGTTAAGCTGTCAAAATTAGCTGAATAATGAAAACCACTATGTATACAAAATGTGAAAATTTTTATAAGATTGCCTTACTTGATACAAAGTCTATGCTATTAAATTGCATTTTGGTTGAAATTCTTTGAATTTTATTAACAAACAAAGAGAAACAAAATCGAAAAGACGGAAAAGATGAAAAAACCACAAATCAGCTGGGCTGACGCGTTTACCCGATAGATAATTTTACCATGAAACAATTCTGACATCGGTAGAGAATATTCTTGAAGAATTATATGTATGTCTGTTGCTTTTTTAGTTTAGATAAATTCTTCACATTGTTCGTTTCTTTCATAAATTATCACAAAGGTATTTATATGCTGTAAGAAAAAAACATAAAAAGGTATGTTCAGTGTAAAACTAATTTCAAAAACTTGGATCGGGAGCCGTGATCCACGTCTCGATCACGATCGTCGTGATTAGGCCCGTGCACACTTAAGATTTCGAAGAAGATTCTATAATTTTTTAGCTGAAATGCGGTATACATGAACATGCTTTTATTACGCAAATGTATTTGCCGTTGCCAGACCAGCAACATAAGAGATCCACACTGAAATACAACCCTGATCGCCACAAGTCATACCAACTTTTTGAGGAATTACAACAGACAGGCGTGCCGCATTTCATTCTCGGCACATACTATGCTATTAGGTCTGTTCGCGTCTTTTGGATGATCTTTGGACAAAATAGGATGGTGTGTCAGGACGTTTAAAAGCACTTAAATAAAATTGTATACTAAAGAGTGGTTGTGTTTTGTATGAGTTAACATAAGCTGTTATGTAGTTAACAATAATTCTTAATTTTATACGTCACTTTGTTTATTTAACAAAACAAAATAGTACAAATACAATGTACTTTAATCTATCAGAATGTGGCGGTTTTATGCCTTCGTCACGCTGCAGCGAAATTGAAGTCTTTGGCAACTTGGGCTGAAATTACTCAGTTTCGCACACATTTTGACAACTACGAAACCGAGATGCTTATGCCTTGTTGACCCTGCCGCGAAATTGAAGTCTTTCGCAGTTTGGGCTGAAATTGCTCAATTTCGCATATATTTTGACAACTACGATATTGAGCTATTTACGACAATTTCGTTGAAATGAACTTGAAATTGTCGTAAACAACGCTGTTTTTACTCAACAAAATAAACTTAGTACTATTTCTTGCACATATGCAAGAGAACGAAGCCGACAAAAAATTTTCCGGTGTACCGCCGTCATAGATAATTTTTGAAGTTCGCGCTTCCGTCATTAAGGCACGAATTACTAAAAACAATATCAACATTTTTTACACGACCAACGACATGAACCTAAAAGTAACGTGTGCCGACAAATCAGCATTTTTTTTTGCTCCAACGCCGTCGATAATTGTGGGTCGGCTTCGTTTACTGAACACGTGGTTACCAAAATGACAACAAAATATAAACAATTGTATGCCTCCTCATTCATTAAATTGAAATTTTAAGTTTTCATCGACATAGACTAGTGAGAAGAAACTATAATCCTTGTAAAATCACTGCTTCATGTTAGAATTCATGCACCATTCATTTATTTTATTGTTTTCATTAATTTTCTAACTAAATTTTGGTTGAGTGCAGGAACGAAAGTTTTACTCATGGTAGTGTTTATAAACAAACAGTTGTCATTTTGCAACGAAATTGCTCCAATGACAGTGTGAACGATTCCAATTTCGTTCGACAATTTCAATTCCAATTTCGTGGCACGGTGAAAAAGGCATTACGTCAATTTCGCTGAAATATCCCAATGTTTTACATGAGCCTCAAGTCGCCGCCGTTGATAATTATGGGTCGGCGTTGTTCAGTGAACGCGTGGTTTTTAAAATTTATTTACTTACTTATTTCGCCAACCAGCCTTATCTCTCCAGTTGGCAACAGCATGTGTACGCAGGGATTTGTCAACCTGATCCCTCCAGCAGAGTCTTGGTCTTCCTATTTTTCGTCTTCCTTCGAGTTTCGAAAACCCTTCGTGCTGGTTCGTCTTCATCCATTCTACTGACATGGTCTAGACAGCGCAATCGCGATATTTTGATCCGCTTAACTATGTCAGTGTTGGGATATAGCTCATACAGCTCATGGTTCATGCGTTGCCGATACTTGTCGTTGTACACTATAGGGCCATACATTCTTCGGAGTATTTTCTCTCGAAGACTCCTACAGATGTTTCATCTGCTTGCGATAAGACCCAGGATTCTGCGCCATAAAGCAAGACAGGTAGTATGAGAGTCTGGTATAGTTGGATTTTCGTCATTCGCGAGAGGGCTTTATCTCTAAATTGTTTGCTTATCCCAAAATAACATCTACTCGCAGCACAATTCTCCGCTTGATCTCAAGGCTGACATTGTTGTTTTTGTTTACGGCAGGTCCAAGGTATATAAATTCGTCCACTACCTCGAAATTATAACGGTTATCAACGTTCACGCTTTGGTCTAATCGCGTGGAGGCCCTGCTCGTTGAAACCATGGTTGAAATATGAGGTTGTGTTATAAGAACAGCTGATCGAAGTTTTTTCATGTCGATGTACAGAGTTCTGTCAAATTTTAACTAATTTGTTTGTTTAATTAGTAAATACTTAACAGATTTCAAGAAATTCGATATAAATCCAGTTTGACCACATACTAATTGTGTTAATTAAATGAAAAGTTGTTTGTACAATTAAAGAATGATAGAAACAAATTGAAAAATCAAATGAGTTTGACAGATCTCTGTATTACTAATACATACACATTCCTCCTGCTACCACCTACTAATTCCATCATGGTTGAAACCATTAATTTTGTCTTGTCCTCATTTACTGTCAGACCCTTTTTTGCTGACTCCTTCTCAATTCTCGAGAACACCGCAGTAACTTCTCTAACTGTGCGCCCAATACTATATATATCATCAGCATACGAGAGCAGCATGTGACTTTTGCTGCTGATGGTTTTATTCATGTTGACTGCAGCTTTTCTCATTTCTTAGTGTTCGTCAAGGTCATTCTGCAAAGGCGTATAAGTTTTGCAGGAATACCAAGCTCAGACATTGCTTCGTAGAGTTTATCCCGAATCGGGATATCGAAGGCCGCCTTATAATCGACAAATAGATGATAGGTGTCGATTTATTTTTCGTGGGTCTTCTCCAGGATTTGGCGTACACGTTACCCGAAAATCGTAAAAATTAATTTTTTGCTGCATTTTTAAACAAAAACTTTTATATTGACTTCTTTACCGCAATTCATTATTTTCAGAATTTCGTATCAGAATACAAAAACGGTTCAACGCACACTTGGATCTTTGGTTTGAAATTAAAATACCAGAAATCTTACAATATTATTATAAGGTTTTTGGTGTCTCTGAATTCCAATACTTTAACACAATGCTGGAACTCAAAGAGGTCGACTCAATATAGCGGTCAAGTTTCAAGATTATGCTGAAGTTTTAAAGACTTCTAACTTCACATAAGAACGGCATCCCCGATGGGAGCCGACATATGCAAACTTAAAAGTTCGAACTGTCGAATTCAACATATGGTGCCCGCGATCATCAGAAATACCTTATATCAGCTAAAAATTTCCAAAACATTTTCAAAATAACGTATGCGGAATTAAATATAAACAAATTTTAGTGATTTGGTTAACATATTGAAGATCACCCTTCAAACTTGTACAATTACACAGGTTATCAAATTGTTTAACCCTGAGACCGGAGTATTATTTTCACTTACGCTGAATACGAACCCGTCCTCAGAATTGCTCCAAATTCGGGTCGTTATAGCATCGTGTATTAAGTCCTACTTGTTGCCATTAATATGCAGCTTTAACCTTGCCAATATCTTATTCCTTCTTTGAAAAATCGTATTCCTGCTTTGCGAAATTGTCCGATAAAATTCATTGGTATGGTATTTTCGAAATTAAAACCAAAAATAGATATTTCGCTAGATTCTGCTTTTATTTTATTATAGCTTATTATCTAAGGTATCGTCTGTTGAAATCCCGTTGAGATTCCAATCAATTCGCAGTAAAATTAAAGCAAAAAAATACCGAAAACCGGTTTAGTTGAATTAATTGCCAAAACACCATACCAATAAATTGCAATGAACAATTTCTCAAAGAAAGAATAAAATATTAGAATGGTTAAACCTATATTTTAAAGACAGCAGGTGCGACTTTCAGATGACACAATTTTGAGAAGAAAGAGTAATGCACGATATTATAACGTCCGGAATACGGGCGGATCAATAAGTCCATGACTTTTCGAACTTCCCTGGTAGTTATATGAAATGCAACACTGCTCCCATCAAGTACCACCTGTTAATAGACTACTGTCTATTCCGTTCCGTCATTTACTTTGCGTTTAACAGCTGTTCAAAACATACAACCTCGTGAATTTTTTTTAAAAATGGAAAAAAGGAAATTTCGAGTTGTCATTAAACATTATTTTTTGGGAAAAAAACCCGTCAATCAAACCCAGGAAAAGCTTGGTAAATACTATGGAGACTCTGCACCATCGCACAGTGTTCGATTTGCTATTTTTTACGATGAAAATTAATAACTTCTGAACGGCTTATCGGAATTGGATGCTTAATGGATTGTTGGAAAGCTAACTAAATGTACTTTTGAAAAAATATAATAAATTTGAATGATAACCTTACTTTTTTTAACTTTAACTTAATTTTTTTTTTAAATTTTTTTAATTTGTAATAAAATTAATAACTCCTGAACGAGTAGTCGGAATGAGACGTTTAGTGGCTTGTTTGAAAGGTAACTAAATGTTACCTAAATGTAACTTAATTAATTTATCAAGAAATTTTAAAAGGTAAATTTATAACCTCACTTTTTTAACAAAAAATAAAAAAAAATTTTTTTTTAGTTTAAATTTATTTTTAACAATATTTGTTAAAATATTTTTGTATTTTAATGTTTATTCATAAAAACTTGTCGATTTTATTGAAAAAAATGGATTTGTATTCCTTTGTAAGGAACAAAAAATTAAAAAAAGATTAAAGCAAAATTTATTATATAATAAAAGAACATGGTATATTAATTTTGTCTATCAATATCAAGTAGATTAAGCATTTATGCCGGAAATTCGTCAACATGATCCATTTTCAATTTATCACCTCTACGTAGACTTGGAATAAATGGATCAGATGATACTATGAGCATTTGTAATAGATCTTCATTGGTATGTTGTCTAGATGTCTTCCTGGTGTGAATCATCACACCATCAATTGGAATCTTCATTTGTGACAATACCCAAGGACTGTGTATCAGGATTTTGTGAATAGAATCAATGCAGAATCTTTGCAGAATAGAATCAATGTCGTTCATTTCTGTTGGCTTGGCTCCTCAAATGTAGCATGTTTCAGATGATTTGGTGTCAGTGATGGCATTGCAAATTTTTCCATCTATCATAGTCAAAATTAATTTGTGTTTAATCATTATTTCTCTGTTGTACAGTTCTACATTTGTTGGTAAAAGATCGTCAATTTGATCTGTAATGTATTGCTGCACATTTTTAGAAATATCAGTAGTTTCTTTTAAGAATTGAAATCGAATTGGTCTGCAATATTTTGTTGATGAAGGAACTGGATTTTGAAAAAGAATATTGCCATTCGTCGTTTCCATTTTAATGGGTACTATGGATGTAAAAAATATGCTGGAATCATTTGCTAATGTGCTGCCGTCGCTGTATCTTTATTTGTGGTCCAAGAGTTGTTGAAGTTTTACTTCTGCCATTGTTTCCGGGATGATGATTCCATCCTTTTCAGGATAACAGTATTTTTTCGCTTCTAGAATTGCTGTGTATGATGGATATATATCATGGTTTAAATGCAAGGCAAGTGCTCGCATGTGTTTGTAACTAGAAACGGTTATATCGGTGTCGATGATCATTGCCAATGCCTCATCTTTGGCCATTGCTCTCTGTGTGTGGGAAAGAGACTTTTTATATGCCTTAAGCTTTTTTTTGCTGTTGTAGGTGATGATGTAGTTACAATCTTTATAACCTTTGATGCATCCTTGTTTAACGGTCTGGTATGTACTGCAGCAGCATAAGAAATTTGTGCAACTCCCAAATACTTTAGAGCAGCCACTTTTTTCCGTTTTTGGGGAGATTTAAGATCTTCAAAATTTTTTGAAGGCCTTCCCGATCCCGATCTTCTTCCTCCAGATGTTGAAGGTACATATTGGAGAAGGTTTTCTGGCAAAATCAAATCTCTAGCAAAATATTGGGACTGTCGTTGAAAAAATGGGGTCAAATCATGTTGGTAGCTTCGGATGACGTTTGGAGTCGATATTTTTGCAAAGTATTTGCAGATTTTATGTACCTCGCATTTAAATGCAGCAACAATGTTGTTTGGCAACGTAGAACCATTTATTAGATAACATTTGTACACTTCTTCCAGAACAGCCTTTGAACATTTTCCATTTTTCCAAACCAAAAATAATTGTTTTTTATTGACGGTATTGAAACAAATCATAATATTTAGTATAATGTTCATAATTATGGACAAAAGTATTGAAAATTAAAAAAATCTAATTTTGCAGGAGGTTTCAGTCAAGTCAATGTTTTATACTTTTTCCATTGTCTCCCGATATGCATTCATACCTTAAAATGTTCATAAGAAAGTAGACTAAAATTCATAGAAGAACAATATAGTGGGCACAACAGGGGCAAATATAGTTTCAGTCCATGCAATAATTAAAAACTCATTCAAAAAACTGGAAAAACCCCTCCTCCAAAGAATTTCAAATAACAATCAATAGAATGTTAATTGTATATATATTTTTTTTCCTAATTAATGTCTATACATACCTTGTTCTAGTTCCATAATGATTTCTGGATTAACGAAATCGTTTTTTAATAACACTTACTTAAACTTTTGATTTTAATAAAAAAATTATCTCATTTTTTTTATGTTTACACAACCACTGACTTTGAAGTTCTAATTAATTATGAAAAATATCTGATTTTTATACCAATTATTGTTTTGACACGGTGAACTTATCTAAATTAATAAAAAAAATAAAAAAAAGGATGATTTTGAACGATAAAAAATTTTGATTTTCATCGCTTTTTTATTAAAATCGAACACTGTGCATCGATTTCAATAGTAAAAAAGTGGTTTACTGACTTTCGTTGTGGTCGCACAAGCACAAATGACGCTGAACGTTCTGGACCGCCAATTGAGGTCAATACACCCGAAAATGTCGAAAAAATCCACGATATGGTGTTGGCCGCTCGAAGAGTAAGCGTTAGATTGTTGATACCATAGGCATTTCATATGGCAGTGTGGTTCCGATTTTAAATGATCAGTTGGGTTTAAGAAAGCTGTCTGCAAGATGGGTGTGTGATTGTGAGAAGTTCTCCCCTGTCCCTTCATGGGATGTAATGGGAAACCATTTATTTATTTTTATTATGCCAACTTATTGGATCGATTTAACGAGGATTTAAAAAAAAAGAAAAAGATTTATTTATTTTTCATCATGATAATGCACGGGTGCACACGTGTTATCCGCCATATTCTCCGGATTTAGCCACCAGTGACTATTTCCTATTTCCAAACCTAAAGAAATGGCTCGGTGGAAAGAGATTTAGCTCCAACGATGAAATTATTAATCAAACAAATGCCTATTTTATGGACCTCGAAAAATCCTATTTTTTGGAAGGGATACAAAAATTGGAGAATCGTTGGACTAAGTGTATTGAACTAAACCTAAACCTAAAACCTTTGACAAAGTATAGCCTAGTCTCAGAATCTTCACTTTTTAAAATTTTATCAATCTGCGATTTTATTTAAACATCAATAACTTTTTGAAAATAAAATTGATAACGGGATGTTTAGTTTCGAATATCCTTTGCAGTCGTAGATTTATTCTAAATTTTAAAAAATAATAAATCTGAAATTCAAAACTCGCAGTTAAATTAATAGTTGCAAGAAAACATTATTTTAAAATTGATTGTATTCCAATTTTTTCAATTGCCAAGGGTACAATGTATTTAATAAGCTTATATTCGTAATTAAAATCAATTACAGAATTGTTCCGCCAATGCTATTTCGTACGAAAACAATTGTTTGGGACCGCAATTTTAACATTTCAACAATTTTAACAAACAAAAGTAACACCGCTTGTGTTAAAAATAAAATGGAATATGAAGAGGAATTATAAAATAACCGGTACCAAATTTTGGGTGTGTCAGGTATGCGCGAACACCAAATGAACATAGCCCTGACTCATTATGGTTCATGTTCGTTAAGCTAAGGTCGGACGGGTAAATATTGTGCGCAAAATGCCTGATAATTTTGATAAATAGTTTTGTCATGTGCCTCACAGCCAAAAAATTTGCCAATATAACAAAAGAGTTTGTCATCGTTTGCAAGCAAAACTTTTCGATTAATGTTTTTGCAGTGTGAAGAACATTGTGCGACAAGACACACAAAAATGTTTGCCGATTTTGTTCCGTTTGTTCTTGCACAGCAAATGGAGGAATAAAAATTAAAAAAAGGATTTTTTCCAGTAAGAACATAAGTACATATATATGTAAGTTAAGGCTACAAACCGGTTATAAAAATCGTTATGTTAATACAAGTTCCAATACGGAAGCAAATCCTGTTTATCTAAACATAACCTGTTTATTGGAACCAATTTAGATCCTAAATCTGGATTCCGAAACAGGGGTCAAGGAGCTTAAAAAATTAGGACGACATTTTCTTCCAACCGGCTCGATCTTCAGTTTTCCTTTTGAAGTTGAAAACACCAAGCTCTCGCAGGCAATATTCCACCTTTTATTCCCAGCGAAGTCTTGGACGTCATATTTTTCGATGTCCTTCGAGTACGTCTTCGAATACCTTTCGCACTGCTTCATTCTGATCCATTCTGCTGACATGGCCTAGCCAGCTCCGACATAGCTTGGACCAGTCGTCCGAGTAACGGACAATCGAAGGTAGCCTTATAATCTACAAAGAGGTTTTGTCGTAATGTGAATATCTGGTATTGTGATAGCTGGTACATACACTCGGGTCACCTTTTTTGAAAATAGGACGTATTATGGTAATACGGCATTTACACCAACTAAGATTAACGCATTTCGATGGTTCACTCCGTTAACCCAGAAAATTACACATACAATTTTAATTTGTAGAAACTGAAGTTTAATTTTTAACCTGATTTTAAACCAAAAACGATGTACAAGTAGGCAGTCAAAATTTCTCTTCACTCAAATGCCAACAAACAAAATGAGTGAAAACCTAGTACTTCTCTAACTCTCTCTCTTACTCTCTTCATTGAATATTTCAATACACGAGCAGCTTTTTGATTGTGTTATTGTACATAACTATACAAATTCCAACCATGTTGAAGTAAAATTACATAAACTATGCAAAAAGTATGAAATAAGCAAGATATGACGCGAGAGAGAAATACGTTTGAGTGAACTCGTAGCACTTTTTGGTTCTCCTTTACCAGGGTTGCCAAGTTGCGCACATCTTCTGGTCGTCTAATTGTAAATCGTCTTTGAGAAGGACAAAAACGATGTACAAGTAGACAGTCAAAATTTCTCTTCACTCAAATGACTACAAACAAAATGAGTGAAAACCTAGTACTTCTCTAACTCTCTCTCTTACTCTCTTCATTGAATATTTCAATACACGAGGAGCTTTTTGATTGTGTTATTGTACATAACTATACAAATTCCAACCATGTTGAAGTAAAATTACGTAAATTATGCAAAAAGTATGAAATAAGCAAGATATGACACGAGAGAGAAATGCGTTTGAGTGAACTCTTAGCACTTTTTGGTTCTCTTTTACCAGGGTTGCCAAGTTGCGCACATCTTCTGGTCGTCTAATTCTAAATCGTCTTTGAGAAGGACAAAGAGGATGTACAGGTAGAGAAGAAAAAACTGCGTAATTTGGCAACCCTTATAGAAGAGATCCAAAAAAGTCGACACGAATCACTCAAACGCATTTCCCTCTCCCGTCAAAACTTGATTATTTCACACTTTTTACATACTTTGTGTAATTTTATGTGAATGTGGTTGGAATTTCTATAGTTAGATACAATAACATCATCAAAAAACTGCTCGCGTATTGAAATATTCAACGAAGAGAGTAAGAGGGAGAACAGAGAAACGAGGCGCTTCACTCGTTTTCTATGTTGTCATTCCAATCCATGAGTGAATTTTCTTCTCTATGTAAAATTCCATACTCTTTGAGATAGAAGCCTATCTAAAATTTCCCGACGCGTCGCCGCCACCAACAATTGTTTGAGGATCATGCCGCCGCCAATATAAATGACCCTTATTGGTGTAAACTGTGAGCAGATTTTATCGATTGACCCGATTTGACTCACTGATCCAATTTTAAAGGTTCAGTTATTTCAAAAACATCCCAAATTTGTACAAAACTGGCAAAATCAATAGCCGCCAACTGAATTTTTCTGTTGTGCCGGCGTCTTCGATAATTTTGTCTCGGCGCGGAGTTTGTCTAAGCACGGAGTTGCCAGCTGAAATGTGAATTCAATCTCAAATTGGGCGGTTTTTCATAACCAAGCACGGGCTCTGCAGCAGTATTCACAGAGTGGGAAATGTATTTCCACTGCGCTTCATGATCATGAGACGGAGGTGCGTTCTGCGCCAGTAGCTGAATGAGCTTCTCTGCGTAGACCGTGGCTATCTCTGGTAAATGCAGCTTTACGATGTCCAGCTTTCTATATGTCTGGTATCGACCGACTTTCGTTCTGCTTAACCTTATGCGAACCGTTGATGCAACCAGCACCGGATTTCTGTAATGTTTTATCGATAAAAATCTTTAGTTAAGCTGCCAAATTCATAAAATTTCAACACAAAATTTCCGAATATTCTCAATTTAACTACCGATTCGTATCGTTAAAAGGATACAGAATTTGATATCGGCTCATTTCGAATTGATATCAGCTCCTCGAATCACACGTAGACCCCAAAACACTAGTAGAGTGCCTACAATGAAGTCAGTCTGTCTCATCAGTCTAGTTTTGTTGTTTGTTGAGCACGGGATATCCAAGTAGCCTTGTGGATGATTTTATGTTGGAATCTCGTACTTGTAGCACAATCCGGTTCTAAATAATTGAAAATTTACGAATACATTCTTCGGGTTTTGAAAAACCCTAATTTTTGTATAGCCAGCAATTTGTTTCCGTGGCATCATTGTTTCTGTGTAAAATGCAAGGAAACATTGAATGTTTGTTTGTTTAAATGAGCAATAATACAATTTAAATCATATTCGTTGGACGTAGCATTATTTACAAAAATATTATTTACATTATCGTGAGGGCAATTTGTGGGTTGGAAACTATTATTCGAACATTGTTTTGAAGGTTTCAGGTGCTTGTGAGTCATATAGCTTTAAGAGTTTTAAAACTAGAAAATTTGTGGGTACAATTTTCTTGATTGCACTGCACTTGTAGTACATTTCGAATTAAGAAAATTAACAATTTGATAATCTATGACAGGTATCTCGTCATTACATATAAAGCAAGAAAACCTTTTGAAGTTTAGTATTTAGTTTTTAAAAAGTTAAGCATTAAGCATAATATTAGGCCTGTTTTTTATTCCCTGCTAAACTAATTTTTCGAACACTGTATGGAGAGCTAAGCGATTTTAAGAGGCTCCCCATACAAAGTCGTCGAAAAATTAGTTTAGCTGGAAATAAAAAACATGCTTATTATAATTAAAATATTTTTGAAGGACACGTTTCCTGCAAATATTTTTCCTAGAGTTATATTTAAAATAACACTTAAAATATTAATATAGCATTAAAATAACTTTTGGTTATTCATCCATTTAAAAACAACCATATTTCGTTACATTTATATTTCGTTACACTACATTCACATCGAGCTATTGAAGGCGGGTCATAAAAAAGTGAGAAAATCGCATTACGGTAACCTATTACAATATATAGCTCAGGGTCATTTTGAAAGTATTTTCATTGTTTTAATGTCAACAAATTAATTTTGTGAGTATACTTTACAATAAATAAATATTTACCATGTACGATACACAATTATTAATAATAGATTTCCGTTTTCATAAGTTATAATAGTAGAACAAAATTTGTCAAATCCAATGGTTCTACAAATTAGGTGTGTGTACATAGAGTTAAAAATATCAACATTTAATTTTTCTAATCAATTATTGCATTATCAAGGGTACAATTATATATAATTTTTACTATAATTATCGCTGAAAAGAATATTATGTGTTATACGTGATTACCTCCAAATTTGTGTTTTCGGTTCCAATTATAGAGTAAATATGCCTAGGGAGACTTCTTTTCTCTGTAAATTTAGGACATTAAGCTTGGTTGCATATGAACGTTGGATGTAGAATTGGTTTGCTTTTATAATGCCAGAAAGAGACATTAGTTCGAAACAACCGACAAGAAAATAGCAACGGCATTTCGTGTATGTGCGTTACAATTGTTGTGTTAAGTACAATACAAATGTATACTAATGCTCTGTGTCTTATCGCGCAAAAAAATTTATCAGAGTACAATTTTGACATTTGCGTGGTGAGTTTACTTGTCAATTTTTAAAGAATGTAATTTGACATGTAATTTGACAATGTAATCAGTCTTACAAGGTTGTATTTCACTGAATTGTGTGTAAAGCGACACATACAGATTTTGTTCCTGATATAAGTATGTGTGACAAATTTAACAACATGTTTCTCAATCTCGAACGAAAGCTTTCGTTCGTGTTCTAGACGAAAGAAAGTTGATTTGGGTTTCACAATCTGATCGTTTCAAGTCGAATGAAAACAAATTTATCTATTTCGATGTGCTGTCACTTACGAACAAACATGGAGTCAGGCGAACGAAAATTTCGATGATGAGAAACACAATTTGAGTCGAATGTGAGTGACTGATATTCTTTCGCTTAGCTTTTGGTTAGATATAGAGAGACAGGCTATAAGTCAACAGTTCTCGAAACTCTCGCCTGGTGGAAGTCAATTTACGACGAACATGTCTCTATGGTACCTACTAGAGATGGGCACGAGTCACGTGGTTGGCGTGACTCACGCGTGATACACGGGTGAACATGAGCGTGACCAAATTTTGCTCACGGGAGCGTGCGTGAACGTGAGTAGCGAAAAAATCTTCGTGCGTGAGTCCAATCTTTGCGTGAGAGAGTGTGCGTGAGCACTATTTTCGCGCGAGTCAAGCATATTTCCGAATTATTAAACAAAGTATTTTTGGAAGGCTTCTAATAACATCAGAACTTCAAACTATAGGTCCGAGTGTTTCAGAATGTACTAAGTATTTGAAGAGGACGAGTCAGGCTTTCAGAATCTGGTATTTAGATGACCTTGTTTTAACATACGTTTTGCTACAGGCTATCAACTACAAACGCAGCAGTTTTAAAACGTTTTACAGTGAGGCCGATTGCAAAAAAGTGGTAATAACAGCAGAACTTCTAAACTATAGGCCCGATTATTTCAGAATGTACTAAGTATTTGTAGAGGAGGAGTCAGTCTTTCAGAATCTGGTATTTAGAGGACCTTGTTTCAACATAGGTTTTGCTAGAAGCTGTCACGATGACCCAATTATCGTGGTAGGTAACTTCTTAACTTGTAGCCCGATTTAAATGTTCTTTGGTTTTGAGATTCTACTGAGCCACACAGACCAAAAACATGCAGAGTCGTGTGTCGTATCTCTAACCGTTACAATGATATTTCGAATGAAAAGTTTAAAATGTAAACTTGTGAACTGACTTTCTTTAGTTTTTTGGTAGTAAGTTGGTAATATTTAGTAAAAAAGTGGTTCTAAAAACACAGATACATTGGCAAGACGTCAACCAAATGTAAATTAAAAATATTTTTAAATTATTTAAAATGGGTTGGTAACGACAACTTCTCAAATTTAAATTTTTCAAACTGAAAAAAAACAAACTTTTTAGGAAAGCTATTATCATTCTTTCAGTAGTTTCTCAAATTTTTTGGAAGAAAGATATAAAATGTTGTGATATTTTTTAAGCAAAGGCCTTGCCAAAGGTATTAAATGTAATTTAAATTTTTTTTTGGGCATTTACCCTAGTCAGCCTTGGCAGAAAATTAATGATTTTTGAACAACATTTTTAAATTATGAGTTTAGGAAAGGTTTCGCTTGTTGATTTTTACACTTTTTTAAACCAAATCCTAGACTGAAATGCTGTTAACTACATGGCAAACAACTTTTCATCGTACGCATAAATGTAAACAAGTTTCAAATTAAAAAATAATCAGAAAATAAGAGGCAAACTTTGTTGAGATAAAGGTGATAAAATGTTGTTCCTGTATAAAAGGGCTTAGTTAATGTGCTACATTTTTTAAAAACGACACTCAACTTAACTTAGGGCTTTAGATTTAGGTATAGTAGCGTCTAATACCTGAATTTGATCCTAATTAACGTATTTAACAACTTACTTTTTACGAAAATTGTATTGGATATATTTTTTAATATTGGTTTGAATTCATGTAAAAATCTTGTTTTATATTTGTGAGTAATTTTTGCGTGATTGTCAAGCGTGATTCACTCGTGAATGTGAGTAGGATCAAATTATCGTGCGTGACTAACTGACTGACTGTCTTCCTTTCGTGAGCGTGAGTCAAAACTTACTCACGTGTCCATCTCTATTACCTACCTTTGACGAAGAGTGTAAAATTAAATGTCGGATGAGACAGATGGTTCCTCTACGTATATTTACTCTATGGTTCAAATCAACCAAGTTTTCCCATACAAAAGTTATAGTTTCAAAAGCATTAGATATAACCCAATTGAATAATTCACAACTGACAAAAATAAATAAAAACAAATGGTTCAATCAGTTTTCCTAATTTGACTCTTTTTTTATACTCGTATGTATTATACATACATATTTGTTATATTTAAATCAAAATTAAGTCATTCAGGTTTCACTGATTATAATTGATTTGGTTTGTCGGGAAAAAACGTACTACATTAGCAAAACAAATACAGTAATATGTAGAGTGTTCAAATTCACGCCGACAGTCTCTGGGTTAATTGGAATTTTTATACATGGTTTGTTCGCGTAGTTTTTTAATAGTAATAGAAAACGAGAGTTTAAACAAAAATAATGAAATATTCTCTCTGAGACATCAAGTTTTAAAAAAGTACGGAAACTAAAAAATTGCTAATGTAGTAAAACCATAGATTAATACTTATAGTAGATCTACTAGTTCTCCCACCAAATTTATGACATTTGGCCTGGTATGATATTTACGTTTCATGTTGAAAAGAATTGCTTTACTAATACCAGATAGAGGCAATGGTTCAAAACAACGAACAAAATAACAACAACGGCATTTCGTTTTGTGTGTTAAAATTATTGTGTTAAATACAACACAAATGTATGCTAACAATAATAGTCAATAAAAAAGTTTAAAACACATTTAAATTTCACAGTTTTTCACCAAAACGACATGAAAAATTAAAGGAAGAAGTTATTGTAATTCTACCTGGTGTATGCCACTTTTCGTCAAACATCTCTCTATCACACCGACCGCATCAAGAAGTGTGTGAAAGGAAACGTCAGATGAGCCAAATATTATCTCTAGTATGATTTACTCCATAGAATAATACATACATAGATAAACTTATTCTCTCATCTGACGTTTCATTTCACACTCTTCATCGTAGGTTTGTGGAATTGAGAGCAATTAAATTTAAAATTACCTTACACCAGGTGGAGTTACAAAATATGTTCACTTAACTTTTTCCTGTCGTTTTGGTGTAGAACTGAAAAATTTAAATATATTTTGCACTTTTTTGTTGACTTTTATCGTTGGTATACATTTGTATTGTATTTAACACAACTAGTTTGCCACAAAAACACGAAATTCGGTTGTTGTTCCTTTGTTGTTCGTTGTATAGTATTGCCACTATCCGGTATTATTGAACCCAAAGTCCCGAAAGTGAACGTAAACCCGAAAGCCACCGCGAACGCTGATGTAAAAAATTGTAGTTTATACACACGGTTGCCACAGTTGGTAATATCCAACCAAAATTGGTAACATTTAAACGGCTTGGTAACATGGTAAAATTTTCTTCATTTTGGTAAGCTTTTGAAAAGAAATAATTAGTTAAAGAAAAAACATTTGATTTCAAACTTCTATTAGAAAATGTGTCCAAATAAGATCTAAAATTTTACTTACAAACAGAAAAAAATATGAGGTAGTGGCAACACTGTTTGGGAGAATTGAATGGTTATGGGCCTAACCAAAATACGCGCTTGCCGTAGTTCGCACTAAACAACCAAATATATTCGTCTCTTTCGTACTAACGAACTCTTTGTGCTGTTTAAATTCACTTTTTGCAATCAGTAAACTTCCCAATGGACCCAAGTTCACGTTCCCCAGAAAAAATAAAGTGGAAAAATCTATCTGAAAAGCGAAAAATATTTCAAATGAAATGTTATTTATGATTAAGGCATAAATTGTCTTGCCTTCGACCGGTTTTGTTCTGAATTTATTTCCCTATTTACATAGATTTTGCTCTTAATTTTTTCTGGGAGCAAAATGTTCCGCGCAGAGTTTGATGCGTGATTGATTATAAAAGCGTTTTAATGAATTTACAACGCCGTTTATCGCGGCCAGGTTAGCGATAACCTTGTTCTCTAATCGTTGCCGTTTACACCACCCACTTTAAGATTAAATTTACATTTGAGTTGGCAACTCTGTGCTTCGACAAACTCTGCGCCGAGACAAAGTTATCGAAGACGGCGGCACAACAGAAAAATTAAGTTGGCGGCTATTGGTTTTTCCATTTTGTACAAATTTGGGATGTTTGTGAAATAACTGAACTTTTAGAAATGGATTAGTGAGTCAAATCGCGTCAGTAGATAAAATCTGCTCATAGTTTAAACCCATATGAGCCATTTATATTGGCGGTGGCGTGAACTTCAAAAAAGTTTTGGTGGCGGCGACGCGTCGGAAAATTTTTGGTCGACTTCCATCTGACAAGCAGTTGATTTTTTGTGTGTTTTTATTATGGTTGCATTTTTTAGTAGCTAACAGTGTTGCATAAGAATGAACACCAGTTTAAAATGAGGTTAACAATTAAACTTCAGGTTCTTGGATATATTTTTTAATATATTTGTATCGCATGAGTAATCTTTTGGGTTATCGCGGGTTAACGGAGTTAACCATCGAAATTCGGTAATCTTGGTCGGTGTAAATGCCGTATTAGGTAACTTGTGCACTAAATAATTTTGCATTGCAATTAAAATGCAATAAAATGCAAAAAAAAAGTGAAGTTTATGGTTTGGTTCACTTTTTTTGCATTTTATTGCATTCCAATTGAAATGCAAAAAAAAGTGAAGTTTATGGTTTGTTATGCCATATTTTATGTTTTTTTTGTAATCTTTATATTGATGTATGTATGTAATATGATTATCTATAATTAATTATTTTAAATAAACATTTAATGTTCTAAATGTTGGTAAATTTTGGTAACTTTTTTGGAAAATTCTGGTAATTAAAAAATTATTGCGTTCGCTTACGAAAGCTGTCACTGATATTTTTGGTTTATAGAGTTGCCCAACTAAAACAAAAAATAATAAATTGGATAAAGTTGTGAGTGAGAGTGAACTGCACACAATGAGAAAACTTAAAACAGTTAGCTCAATTTCAAGAGATCAATAGACTTTAAGAATGCTATTGATTATAATAATACAAATACCAACAATATTTAAGGAAATGCGCATAAAGTGTGTAAAAACCCTAGGTTATTTTGGGTTGCAGTTTCGAATAAATTTTCCATTCGATATGTATTAAATTAGTTGTCTTTGCAAAACTATATGCCATTGGGCCATAATCAAAATTGATTGGTTCTTTTGTTTAATAATGTCAACATCAACTGATGTTTATAATTTTTTTAAATATAATTATACTAGTTTTGCAACCCATTAATTATTTAAAAAAAATTGAGCTCTGTCGGTCGATTCCATTTCAGCCAAAATTGGCAACTACTTATAAGCAAATTATTTCCATCTGTCCATCAGCGTTTGACATATTTCTTTAAATTTGTAATTTCTTCAACTAACACGAGGATATTGTACCGGGAATGTGCGAACACTATACAGGACGGGTGCCGTTTTCCAACTGGGGGTGTCCTCGAAAAATATAAAGCTGACATCACAGCTATGCAGGAAATGCGATGGACAGGATATGACAGAGACTGACACCTAGTTTTAAGGTTCAATCCAGTGAGTGAACGCATAGCCACAATTCGCATCAAAGCGAAATATTTCAACATATCGTTAATTTGTGTGCACGCACCGACAAAGGATAATGCCGATGAGGTCACAGAAACATTTTATGAGCGTGTCTGGAGGAAGTACACGAATGCTGCCCTGACCACGATATTAATATTATTCTAGGCGATTTTAATTGGGATACTTTCCTAATGTCTTTCGACCAACCATCGGTAATCACAGTCTCAATGATACCACCTCCGATAATGGAATAATACTGATACACTACGCGCTGCAAAGAACATGGTAGTTAGTAGCACACTATTCCAGCATAAGGACATACATAAGGCGACCTGGTTATCTCCTGATCAGAGAACGAAGAACTAGATGGCACTCTTCTCGTGTAATGGATATACGTGTGATTCGAGGTGTTAATTTCGAAGCTGATCATTACCTGGTGGTTGCGAAAGTTCGCACAGGAACTTATGCCGCAGATTTTAAAGTCCTATCAACAAAAGCTCACTCTCCTGCTGGGACAGAATACTCCCCCTCCTGAAGACCCAGAAGCGCAGTCGAAGCACATCTCCCATTCTTTGGAAACCGCTGCAAGGACTGAACTTGGCTATCAAAAACCGCAGAAGGATAAGCTGGGGTACGACGAAGAATGTCACATTGCAAAAAACTGTCAGTTACAACGCGTGCTGCGAATGAGCGTTACAAGAGGCTGAGAAGGGAGGAAAACCAACAATTTAAGTGGAAAAAATGGCAGTGGGAGCAGAGAGAGATTGAAAATACCGAAATGTACAGGATGAACAATGAACACCGAAATTTTTTCCAGAGGGTAAGAAGATCGAATAAAGGGCCTAATAATGGGCTCCCCTCCTGCAAGGACGAGAATGGGAATCTGGATACTGCTTATCAGTTAAAGTATTGCATAAATACATTTGTAACACTGTGTATAGTACTGCACTAGTTAAACGGGTACACTGAAGCGAGAATTAGTTAAAAAAACACGATAACGTCAGTGATAGCACCCAAAACGGTTCGTTTAATGACGAACACAAATTTTCACCAACGACTCTACTCTGAAGTTCTTGATTCGAGCGGATATATTAAACATTGCCAGAGAGAAGAGAGATTGTCTCGAGAAGTGAGCAGGTTTTCGAGAAGCGAGCAAGTATTCGAAAAGTGAGCAAGTTTTCGAGTAGTTATGATTTTTTCGGTGTATGCAGACACACATGGTATACAGTTATAATTGTTGATATTTCTTGCTTTGCAATAGAATAGAATAATGCAATAGAATAGAATGAAATTAAGTGCTTAATAAGAACATTTTAAAAACATTTCTATTAATTGCATTTTTTTATTTAAATTAAATTATCAATGTACAATGGTAAATATAAATGAATTTTGAAAGATAAGAATTTCAGTTTTTTATAGACATTAAAACCTAAGGCTAAAGTTAGAAATCATAGGTTTTAATATTCTTTTCAAAGAAAAAACGGTACAAATTAAATGGTTTTTGAAATTAATATTAAGTCGTTTGTTTTCTTTGCATTTACTGTCAGATATACTGGTCTTTATATACATATTTACATAAATACATTTATTTTTTTCTATTCTCTTTGTTGAACCATAAATTGCTCAATTACTTCACTCGCTGTTTGCTTTAACTGGTACAGTGTCTTCGAGTCTTTCTCGATTACTTTTGTCTTACAAGTCATTTATCACTTAAATAAAACATTTCAGTGAGGTTGTGTTTGTTTTTACTCTGATTTGCTCTCACCCAAGAAAGTAGCGGAACTTCAGTTTTCTATTTAAAACACGTTGAGTAAGTGCAGTGAAGTTATTGAATGTGTGTCGCTGTCCTCGAATATCAAAAAACGGTTCCATGCAATGGTTTATTATCAGTAATGTGGAGAGACCACTTTTCAGCCCTACTCCACTCAGATTCTTCCACTGAATATCCGGAAGTAATTATTGTGGAAAACAGTGTCGATTGCCCCCCCCCCCCCCCCCCAACCCTGGCGAGATTAGAACGGCAATCTCCCGGCTTAAGAATAAGAAAGACGCTGGTGCGGAGAATCTATGCCTGACGATTGGAGTCTCAGTGTATTATGTCCAGTATTCAAAAAGGGTGATCCGAGTGTCTGATCCAACTATCGCGGTATCAGTCTTTTATCCATCGCGTATAAGGTCTTGTCGAGCGTATTATGTGAAAGACTAAAGTCAATTGTTGAAAACCTGCTTGGACCTTATCAGTGTGGTTTTAGACCAGGTAAGTCCACTACTGGTCAAATATTCACATTATGCCAAATCCTGGAAAAGACCCACAATAGCAAATCGATACATAACATCTTTTGTCGATTACAAAGCTGCTTTCGATAGCCCCATGCGGGGAAAATTGTACGAAGCTATGTCTTAACTTGGGATTCCCTCAAAGCTGATCCGATTCTGTAGAATGACGCTGACCAACACCAAAACAGCAGTGACCTCATCGAACCATTCTGTATCAAGCGAGGACTGAGACAAGGCGACACACTTTCGTGCAATCTATTCAACATCTTAATGGAGATAATAATGAGAAAGGCAGCGGTAAATACGAACGAGACCATTAACACGTAAGCGTATGCTGACGACATAGACATCATTGGGCGAAATTTGCGAGAGGTTACTGCAGTATTTCAAGAATCGAAAAGAATCATACTGTTAATGAGGGCAAGACAAAATTGATGGTGTCAACGACTAGTCAACCCTCTCGACTTGGTCCGCACTTGAACGTTGACAACCGTTTTAATTTTGAAGTGGTAGATGAATTTGTCTGAATTTGTAGATGCTAACAACATCAGCCTGGAGATAAATAGGAGAATTATGCTTGCAAATAGATGCTATTTTGGGATCAGCAAGCAGTTTAGGAACAAAGCCCTCTCTCGACAGACAAAAGTGCAGCTATATCAGACTCTCATTTTACCTGTCGTGAGTTAGGGCTCCGAAACTTGGGTCATATCGCAAGCGGATGAAAAACACCTGGGAGTATTCGAGAGAATAATTCTCCATAAAATATATGGTCCTGTTAGGGAAAGCGGCGAATACCGACGTCGCTGGAACCAAGAGCTATATAATTTATATTCTGACGTGGATATCAAATTAGGCCATGTTATCAGAATGGATGAGGATGAACCAGCGCGAAGAGTTTTCGAAAACGTACCAGATTGAAGCAGGAAAAGAGGAGGATTCGCTGGAAAGACCAGACAGAAGAATCCCTCCGTACCCTTGGTGTTACCAACTTGACGAGAAAAGGCGAAGGATAGAGTCAGTTGGTGGAATATGTTGAAATTTGTTTGTTTAATTAATATGTGTAAGACATCTGACCTCATGAGGTTGTCAAATAGTCAATAAAAGTAAAGTATCGTAAGTTTGTTGTTTTTACATTTGACTTTGTCACTTTTGCAGTGTGAGAATTCAATTAAAATTTGTCTTTGTTTTAAACAATTGTTTTCTATTTATATCCGTATATTTATATGTGGAACTAATTATTGTAAATATACAATTCTCGTTTTCTGAATCTTATCTATGCAAATCTTGTTACAAGTTGCAGGTTGTTTTTAATGAGTTAATTTAACAAATTTACATATCTACATATTTGTCTATTACATCCCATGGAGGGGCAGGGAGACCAACAAATTTACGCCGGCTCTGAAGGGGGTTTTAATAAGCGGTTTCATGGCTCTTTACTCGATAGTCCCGCTTTCGCTAATGCCATATTTCCACTACAGAATTAATCGTAATTCGTTCTCTCATTCGTAATTCAATCTCCAATTACAAACCGATTTTTGAGAGCGAATTACCTTGTTTGTAGGTAATTCAGTTTGAATTATCTTACGAATTACCATAGAATAATACATACCACAGAAGCTTTTATTCGCTCAATAAATTAAACGTCATAGGTACGATGGGAAGTAAACATTGGATGGTGGAAAATATGGGTTCAATAATACCAGATGGTGGCAATAGTATACAGCGATCAAAAAAGGAACAACTACCGAATTTCGTGTTTTTGTGGCAAACTAGTTGTGTTAAATACAATACAAATGTATACCAACGATAAAAGTCAACAAAAAAGTGCAAAATATATTTAAATTTTTCAGTTCTACACCAAAACGACATGAAAAAGTTAAGTGAACATATTTTGTAACTCCACCTGGTGTAAGATAATTTTAAATTTAATTGCTCTCATTTCCACAAACCTACGATGAAGAGTGTGAAATGAAACGTAAGTTAAGTTTAAGTTTATCTACGTATGTATTATTCTATGCGAATTACGAAGAAATCATTGCCTTCTCTAATTTTTATCAACAGTTTATCGTAAAGCGAACCACAGACTTGTATAGTACATGAACGTCAGCTATCGTTGATGTTTAAGCGAACCACACACTTGTCATTCATGAGCACGGGCTTGGTCGATAACTTTTATCTGGCTGATGAATTTCAAAAAATTGTGTACTATTGCCTCTATTTGGTATTATTGAACACATGTTTCCTCCATCCAATGTTTACTTGCAACCATACCTATGACGTTTAATTTATTGAGAGAATTAATGTGTCTATACTATATTCGTCTATGGGTTCACTTAACAGCTGTCAAAATCAAACAAAAGCAAAGAAAAATAAACTTAAACCATTGAACAATACGCAGCGGATGAAAAGGTAAATTATAAAAAAAAATTGTGATGTTCAGAAGACTGTTGGCCACTGCGAAGTTAATGGAGGAGACGAAATTAAATATAGAAAGGTTGTTGGATATCCAAAATTTTTTTTAAATATTTACGTTACTAGAATAGCACATACTAACCATTGATCCACCGACGGTGTATTTAAATGGGTTTGCTGTAATTTTCGGAGTAAAATAGACTCTGTGAGTCCCAAAATACACTTAAGTATGTTTGGAAAATACACTTAAGTATGTTTGGAGTTGTCCGACTTTTTATTAAGATGTATTTTGGTCGATTTGGTCCCATACTCTGTTCTTGCGAAATTTTCGTAAGAAATGTAATTTCTTTCGACTCGAAAATTTTAGTTGCAGAGTATCACCACGTACATATCTCTGATTTAACTTGCAAATATGTCATCAATATTTCCTGTTCACAATTCATTTTAATTTTACCGCTTGTAGTGTTACTTATGTTTGGTAAAATCATAGAGAAAAATAGAATAGGTTATTTTATTCTCTCATCTGACGTTTCATTTCACACTCTTCGTCGTAGGTTTATGCTATAGATTTATTTATACATAGATTTGTCAACTCGCTCATCAGTTTAATTATTGAAAGGAAAGCGAACTTGTGTTTGAACGTTAAGGGAACAATTCTGTCGCGGAGGTTTGACAAACACAGCTGAAATTGCGACTGTGAATGTTCAAAATATGTAAATATATGAACATCGTGAATGCACAAAACTAAAAATGGAGGATTTGGTTCGATTTTGCTACCAGAAGTTCGTTCGTGTAGAACTGAAAAATTTAAATGTATTTTGGCCTTTTTTGTTGACTTTTATTGTTGGTATACATTTGTATTGTATTTAACACAACTGGTTTGCCACAAAACTATGAAATTCGGTTGTTGTTCCTTTGTTGCCTCTATCTAGTATTATTGAACCCCTGTTTTCCACGATCCAATGTTTACTTTCCACCGTACCTATGACGTTTAATTTATTGAGAGAATAAACGTATCTATGTTTGTATTCGTCTATGAATAAAACTACATATATATAAATTAGTCTATGGTTTATGCCATAGAGTAAATCTTAAGGCCATGACTCACTATCAGATTTAGTCTTTGGGTCTGTCAAAAATCGTATGTGTGCTGAAAAAATAGGATAGTCTGGATTGTATGCGAATAAGTATGAAAGAGAAACGAAAATAATTTTGGTAGGTCTGTTACAACATATGGTTGGTTTTGCATCATTTTTGTGTGATGGTCTGGCATCTACAACACACTTGGATCGGCTTTTTTCAAGTGTGATGCGATTTTCTTCAAGTGTGATAAGATTCTGTCAGATTATTTTTTGAATAAATCGCACCACTATCTAGGATAGTGAGTCACGGCCTTTAGTAGAGAAAATATTTGGCTCATCTGACGTTTCCTTTCACACTCTTCTCGACGCGGTCGGTGTGATAGAGAGATGTTTGACGAAAAGTGACATACACCAGGTGGAATTACAATAACTTCTTGCTTTAATTTTTCATGTAATTTTGGTGAAAAATTCTGAAATTTTAAATGTGTTTTAAACTTTTTTATTGACTATTATTGTTAGCATACATTTGTGTTGTATTTAACACAATAATTTTAACACACAAAACGAAATGCCGTTGTTGTTATTTTGTTCGTTGTTTTGAACCATTGCCTCTATCTGGTATTAGTAAAGCAATTCTTTTCAACATCAAACGTAAATATCACACCAGGCCAAATGTCATAAATTTGGTGGGAGAACTATTAGAACTACAAGAAGTATTAATCTATGGTTTATGCATAGAGTAATGACGTATAGAGACCCCAGCTCTCTCAGGAAATTTATGACATTTGGTGTGTTGCAGATGGGCGGTTGCATGTTTGAAAGTATTGCTTTAATAAAACCAGATAGTGGCAATGGCTCAAACTATCCAACAATAAATCAGATTTGTGCGTGAAAATTGTTGTGTAAATACACCGCAAATATATACTAACAATAAAATAGATCAAAAAAAGTCCAAAATACGTTTAATTGCATCAAAACGATAGAATTGCATCAAAACGATATGAAAAATTTAAGTCAACAATTTTTGTAATTCCACCTGGTGTAAGTCAATTTACGTCAAAACCACGAATAGTGTGAAAGGAAATGTCAGATGAGAACAATGCCAGCTCTAAACGTCATTACTCTATGGGTTTATGCAAACGAGAGATATTCGACAAAAATTAACTTACACCAGGTGGAGTTACAAGAACTGTTGACTTTACTTTTTCATGTCGTTTTGGTATAGAATCGAGGAATTTAAATGTATTTTGCACTTTTTTGTTGACTTTTATTTATTGTTGTATTTAACACAACTATTTTGCCACACAAACACGAAATGCTTTGTTGGAGGTTGGGTATTTTTGCCTTTATCTGATAGTATGGAAGCCATGCCTTGAAACAGCCATCGTTTACATGCAACCAAACCTATGATGTTAGAATTATTGAGAGAATAAAACTCTCTATTCTAATTTATTCTATGGGTAAAATAATCAAAATGTGAAAATTCCGGTCCCAAATAATTATCGATCAAACAATTGTATTTGATTTGACTATCCTTACGAAATTTTCGAAGAGCTGAGTACCAAACAAATTAGAAGTGATTTATATTTTCGGTTCACGAAATTTTACTCTTTGCTACTTATCAAGTTCACAGTAAGCGTGTATTTTTTATTTCCCGCTAAACTAATTTTTCGACGACTTTGTATGGGAAGCCGCTTAATATCGCTTAGCTCTCCATACAAAGTGGTCGAAAAATTAGTTTAGCAGGGAATAAAAGAAACCTAGAATTGCATTCACTCTCCGTACAATTCGTCCAAATTAACCTCATTTTTGGAGAAACCGGTCGGAACTAGGAATTGAACTCACGTTGGCGAATGATCGTCTCGAAGTTTGTGGGTCTTCTGAGTAACGGTCTTGTTCACATTTTCAATAATTGCACTTTTTTGTTGGATTTTCTTTCATCTGTCAATCTCTCAATCTCGTGTTATAATTGTTGTTAAACTTTATATTACACTGCATGCTGAATCTATGCCCGACGATTGGAGTCGTCTCAGTGTATTATGTCCTGTATTCAAAAAGGGTGATCCGTGTGTTTGTTCCAACTATCGCGGTATCCGTCTTTTATCCATCGCGTATAAGGTCTTTTCGAGCGTATTATGTGAAAGAGTAAAGCCAATTTTTGAAAACCTGATTGAACCTTATCAGAGGTTACTGCAGTATTTTCAAGAATCGAAAAGGAATCAGCGAAGGTGGGTCTTTCTGTTAATGAGGGCAAGACAAAATTGATGGTGTCAACGACTAGAGAAACCTCTCGACTTGGTCCGCACTTGAACGTTGACAACCGATTTAAATTTGAAGTGTGAGATGATCCGCTACCTTGGATCCGCCGTGAACAAGGACAACAACGTCAGCTTGGAGATAGATAGGAGAATTGTGCTTGCAAATAGATGCTATTTTGGGCTCAGCAAGCAGTTTAGGAACAAAGCCCTCTCTCGACGGACAAAAGTCCAGCTATATCAGACTCTCATTTTACCAGTCTTGACATATGGCTCCGAAACTTGGGTCATATCGCAAGCGGATGAAAAACACCTGAGAGTTTTCGAGAGAAAATTTCTCCGTAAAATATATGGTCCTGTTAGAGAACACGGCGAGTACCGACGTCGCTGAGCTATATAGCCTATATTCAAATTAGGCCAATTGCGTTGGCTAGGCCATGTTATCAGGATGAATGAAGATGAGCCAGCGCGAAATGTTTTTGATAACGTACCCGATGGAAGCAGGAAAAGAGGACGACCAAGACTCCGCTGGAAAGACCAGGCAGGAGAATCCCTCCGTATCCTTGGTGTTACCAACTGGCGAGAAAAGGCGAAGGATAGAGCCAGTTGGAAGAATATGTTGAAATTTGTTTAATTTGTTTGTTTAATTAATATGTGTAAGACGTCTGACCTCATGAGGTTGTATAATAGTCAATAAAAGTAAGTAGCATGCCGTGTACATTTAACATTGAATAGAGCATACAATGCTAAAAAATCTGTATTTTGTTGTTGTTTGGATGTAAATGTAACGTTTTTGTAGCTTGTCGCAAACACACTATACTTGTGCCCAAATACATTGTGTTTGTGCATAACATGTTTGAGACACAATGATTAATAGGCTATAATATATGTTTTTGAGACCCAGATGTGGTTTTGTTTGTTGAAAACCGATAAAAACAAAAACGAGACAGACAAGAAAGAAACGAAAAGGCAGTAGGTCTGCAATTCATGAAATCAATATTTGCAAACATGTACATGTTTCCTGCAATATGTTGCTGGGGACATTATTTTTCAGCGTGTACGAACTAAATTTGGGGTATCCTGGGATGACTCTATAATTGTTCTGATATATTTTTGGAGGCATTCAAACAATTTTGGAACATTAAATATATCACAATAAGCCCATCTGGCCTTTAAACAAGTCAAATTGGAATTGCCTACACCTGCATGCGTTTAAAGGCTTTCAATATAGATCAATTCTTAACTAAAATTGGAAAATAAATAATAATTAATAATATTTCCTTTATTTGCAGTCAAATTGTTAAATCAATTTACGATTCCGAGATTACACAATTGGATTATCAACATAAATCGAGAGAGGCCCGTGATTTTATCAACAATTGGGTTAGTAGCAGTACCCGCGGTAAAATCCCTCAAATTATCACAGATGACATTGACAAAACCACAAATGTTATACTCGCCAGTGTGCTATATTTTAAAGGTTTCTGGGAAACACCTTTCTTCCCCCGATCAACAAACGAGGATAATTTCTACCCCGATGGCATTCAAGATACACCCATCCGAGTGCAAATGATGGCCACCGGTGGTGTATTCCCTTATTATGATGCCATTGAGTATGATTGCCGCATTATTGGTTTACCATATCGAGGAAACGAGACCACTATGTATGTGATCCAACCAAATAATTCGACGCGTCAGAAGTTGAGAAATTTGCAAAATGTATTGAATGCTCAAAAGATCAATGAAATGATTGATAATATGGCTTGGAAGACAACGATAATGGTATTCCCCAAAATGCATTTTACACGTTCCATGAATATGAAGAGCATGTTGCAATCAATGGGGGTGCGCGATGTATTCCAAGGAGGTTATAGTGATCTGTCATTGATTGGTGGAGCACGAAAAACAGCTGTGCCCATACCAATGGCATCGGTACAACCGCTGGCAGAGGAACGTATGCAGGAAGTGTTTGGGCAAGAGTTTACTACGAGACCTAAGCCTAGACCCCTTAAACAACAATTCTTTGATCGATACCATGAACCAGCATTAGTATTCAAAAGTCGTTTTGGTGGAAGCAGCGAAGAAGCAGCATTGAATAAATCTTCAGCATCAGCCGACGAAACGAAACTTCCAACTACTACCGAAAAAAGCACAAAGTGTTCACATCACGTAAATAAACGTCAAGTTCCTTCTAACCCATCCAACATCCGTAATGCTCAAGCTTTGGCAAATCTTGAAGAGGACCGCGTCAAGAGCGATTCATATGTGTCAGATCTTTTTGTAGGTGATATTTTACATAAAGTAGATTTTGCTGTAGATGAATATGGAACCGAAGCGGCTGCAGCGACATTGAGCTACCTGCTTCGTTCGGGTACAGATGTGGTATTCCGTGGTGATACACCTTTCTTGGTTGTAATACGTCATGACCCTACCAAATTACCCTTATTCTATGGTATTATAAATAAACCTGAACTTTAAAGACGTGACTGTGCAATTTTCAATTCGAAGTGGGAGGATGTATGTATGTAGATTGTTTTTAATTTTGCATTGAACTTTTGAGCGTTTTGACATAAGACGGACTGTCAAAGGTGTCACTGATCGTGTTTAGGTAGCCTCCTCTTACGAGTGTATATTTAGTGGCATTTATTAATTATAACATTAAAATATATTTGTAATTATAACAAAATAGTTTTTGTTATGACTTTAAGCACGAGCATTGGTTCTATTCTTTATCAAATCCGATTAGTGTACAATAAAAATATTTTTGTTCTATTAACTGATGGATTTTTTTTGGAATTGGAAGCGGAAAACAGAAACAGGCATCACGACAGGAGTTCTACCTAAATAAGGACGGAAAACGCAAAACCATTTACAATAGGGTTTGTTTGCGTGTATTCTTATGAGAGTTCCCGAACAATAAATCAAAATAAAGAGGTGTAACCACCCTATGCAATCACCCTTATTATGCATGTCGTAGTCACGTCGTTTGTCGTTTTTTAAATTCGGCATTACAGATGTCGAAATTCGACTCTGTCGTAGATCTTTTACAATTTTGGTATTGTGTATGTCGTCTATGACTGTGAAATTCGAGGAAAACAGTCGTAGTGAATTTTACTGGTGACGACGTCGAAAATATAAAAAAAATCGGAAATGAGCCCAAAATTTGAAAACAAAACATGGATAATATTAAAATGTAAGTTCAATTATTAGCTTTATATCAGATATATATGTACATAATAAAAAAATATTTGAATAAATATTTAAGGGTGAAAAAAACTACACCCAAACAATTTCAAACTCTTGTCAACTTTATGATGCAAAACGACTCATTGGCAAAGGGATCCCATAAAAACACAGAGATCACAGATTAAAGAAAAATGGAACGATCTGACACGAAAGCTCAATACTGTTGACCCGCCTTGTAGGAATAGGTTGTGCAAGGCCTACATTGAAATCATTCCCAGCACCCCTTTGATAACTTCATTCAGCAAGGATTGGCATTGTTGCTGCTAGTCGCAATGTTTAACTCGTATTGACCTCAACGATTCTGAAAGTTTAAGTGATATTGTTCTTAGCACGTACCAGAAAGCGCCCTTGTTCAATCTAAAGCTCTTACTTCTACATTTTAATTCTCAGACGAATGCTCAATAAACTTACATGCAACTTAGTAGGGTAAATATGTTAGACCGGAACCATAATTGTATCCTATAATTTATGAGTTATCTGCGCTGTCATTCATGTTATTCATTAGAGATGAAAAATAAGCCATACATTTTTTTGTTATTTGTTTTAAAATTTACTGAAGAAACACACGACCGCGATTACAAAAACTTTTTAACTTTGATTTTTTTCTATCAGTTGATCTGTTTCGGTGACAGGGTGACACATAAATTGTAAAAATGTGCACCAACAATCTATTACAAAAACACTCACGTCGAAAGTGGTACACAATACCAATAAAATGTAAATTCGGGTTCGACTACGACAGTTGTCAAAATTCGACTACGACATACATAATAAGGGTGAATATCTTTAGTATATATTTTATGCTGCTGCAATCTGCAACTACACTGAAAGAAAAAAATGCTTCGTCGCATGGATGAAACATTTTCGTTAATGTTTTTACGTTGTTATAGTGAGAAGTGTCGTATATCCGACAATTTGGTAGTCGCTGCAACGAAAAATTTCATACTTGACTTCTTTAACAAATTTTCATTTCGTTGCTGCAACAACTTACGTTTTGTTCCTGCAACCATTTTATTTAATTTGAATTTTGTAGAAAAATGGGTTGAAAATTAAACCCATGAGTTTTAAACTACTGATATTTGGTTTATCTCTTACTTTTTATAGTTTATACCTATTATTTATTTATTTTGGAGGTTTGTCAACATTTTTAGTTCACGAAACAATTTTGTTATTGTAACGAAACTAATGTTTATGATGGTATAGAGCGAGAAGCAGTCGAAAAAATGAGCGAGCGTAAAAAAGAGGCCAGCAAGAGAAAATGGTGAGCGTGAGTGGTGAGTGGAGCGTGAGTGGACGGACGGTCAGTACACATCTTAAATCAGTTCCATTGCAACAATCGATAATGGTACACATATTTCTCGGCCGGAATAATTTAAATAAATTTGTTAAAACAGACTAATTAGTTATACTTAGTAATAATCTTTTATTGTGAAAACTAAATTGTGCGAATTTATGTGTTTGCTGTGATCGTTTGTATAACTTGCGAATCGAAAAGCCATCGATTACCTTCCAAACTACCCGCAATGCTTTTGAGCGGCGAATTTAACAAGGGGATGGCCGTTTTGGTGATGACTCAGCCTTTGAACTACCATTCGTCGATGAATTCATCGGTAACGTTTCATCGACGAATTTGTCGGTGACATTTCGTCGACGCATTCATCGACAAACAGTTATAGCAAAGTAAAAAGAACCCAGGTTCGATTCCAGGCTGGGGGTTTTTTTCTGTTTATTTTTATTTTTTAAATAACCGATGTCGTTTTAACGATATTTCATGTTTGTTTCAAAACAAATTTGTCCATTGTTAGTGGTAAAATGAGAAATTTTTTCCGGCAATACAAAAATTAACAATCACTCGACGCACGTCTTTTCTTTTTTAATGTCAAACACTTAATGACTCTTTCTCTTTCTTGCGACCCTCAACCAAGCTCAAATTCTCAAGTGTGGGAAATGAATGATGCGTTTTTGTTGTTTTGTTTCTGTTTACAATTTAGTATGTGTTGTTGGTGGGTTTTTTATTTCGGTTCCCGTTACAGTTTTTTGTTTGTGTCCTATGGCACGCGTTTTTTGGTTGTTATCTCTTTGATTCTGTGTAACTCTTTCTTGTTTGTCTCATGTGGCGTTAGTTGTTGGTTGGTTGTTATTTCTTTAATTCTCATGTGGCATGTGTTTTTGGTAACAGAATTCTCATTACAGTTTATCCAAATAATAACTAATCTGTAAAGTTGGTATTTCGTTGCGGTGTCAGTACTTTTGAAAAGAATGCGTTTAATAAATACTGTACAATAAATTATCTCCAGTAGCAACTTGCATAAAATTTCATGCTAACGATTAATTAGTGGTGCTTTTCTGGATTCCTTCGAACGCATTAGAAGTAAAATTCTAAAAAATTGCACCAAGAAATTGGTGTCCAAGATAATGCTTCTTTTTCGGTGTTGGTGATATTCCAGTTACATGACAAGGTGGGTTTGATTCCTGCTCTGAACAACTTAAATTTCTTTCGACGACGATCGCTTACTGATGTCGACACGATCGACTACTTGCTACTGAGCCATGAAACGTTCGGAACCGGCGTAAAACTGTAGGTCCAATCAGGGAGTAGAAAGAAAGGGCACAGCTCACAGGTTGTGAGAAGTCCCTTGATGGGAAGTAATGGGAAACAATTAATTTATTTATTTACCTAAAAGTTTGGACTCTAATGCAAAAAAAATGTGACCCATGAAGTCGTGTATGATATTATGGCCATGCACGAACGTATTATTATTTTATACCATTTCGTACCATCTTTACTTATCCAAATGGTTTTATTGGAGGCCATCTCTTGGTCATCATGGTCGCCGTCATCGTCGTCAGATTCAAGATCAGATTTTTTCTTCCTCAATAAATTTAGCATCCGAATTCATTCCTTCCTTATCAGGAAAAGTATTTTATTTACAGTCTTTTTAACTCCCAGCGTCAATTATTTTATAATTGTCAATTATTTTATTATATTATGTGATTGAACCATACGAATGACATTGAATATTTCTGTATCTACCCGGATAGATATTATTAGACCGCGTAGTAAAAATTTGTTATCAATGCGAAGGTTAATATTTAATTTTCGCACGCCATTGGATTTTTAAAGCGTGAGGTGCTACATTTGTTTGTCCAAATAGTCGCACTGTCAAAATTCCGGCGCCAAACAATTGTTTTCGTACGAAATAACTTTGGTATAATAACCCAGTAATTGATTTTGCTTACGAAATTTTCGCAAAGATCTGAATACCAAGCAAATGAAAAGTGAGATAAATTTCCACCGAGTAATACTAACAAGAGTTTTCAACAGCTATTTTATGTACAAATAAAATAAAATGTTAACGGTATTATGCGAACTATTCCTCTCTCCGGACCAGTTAATACTGTTGAGGTTGACGATCTTACCGATTCGCTCATCTCAGCTCTTAAGAGATCACTTGATTCTGCATGCCCCACCAGTTTCTATCGAAGTAAGAAGAAACCTCCGTGGTGGGACAACGCTCATTAATAGGGCTAAGTCCTCATGGACGGAACAAGAGTGGAATGTTTAGAAAATTAGAAGAGTGAAGATCTTCAAAGAGGTCTTGGAAACATGTCTGCGACGGCATTGAAACCCCCTCTGAGACTTACAGACCGCGCAAAGTCATCTAGACGATTCCCACATCTCTGGGATATCTGAAAGAACAAACCGGGCGTTGGACGACATCGAGTGATGAATCGTTAGACCTCCTGTTTAACACACACTTTCCAGAAAATCCTTGCGTAAGGTCGAACTCAACTAATAACCTCGTTTATGCTATACAAATAAACTGGCCCTGACCATGTAGCACCAGTAGAGTTACGAAGTAGACTATACATTTTCGATTTCTGGCTTTTGAAACTCTATACGAGATAGATTAAAAAAACATGGTTTCCCATTACATCTCATGAAGTAATTGGCGAGGGCTTCTCACAACCAGTGAGCAGTGCGCTTTTTAGTTTTATACTCACTGATTGGGACCTACAGTTTTACACCGGTTCCGAACGATATTTTGAAAACCTTTTTCATGGCGAAATACTCGATAGTGTCGGCGTCACTTTGCGAGGTGACATCCGCCGAACGAAATTTAAGGTAGTCAGAGCAGGGATCGAACCCAGGATCTCATGTACAAGAGGCGCGCACACTAACCATTGCACCACCGACGGCCACAACGAGATAGATTAATCTGTCCTATATTCTGTAAGATGGAGAAAACCAAGAAGGTATTCATTCCGTTAGATGGGAAACCATCGCATGTTAGCCCAAAAGACTTTATTTATTTGTTTCAGTCTATGGATACACAATCCTTACAGACTAGCTAGCTTAAACTAAAATAATATGTATCTAAAATATATATAAATTTACTTAGAGAAAATGATAAATCTATATCATATTTGGTATTGACTAAATTATATTCTTTTAATGAACATAAAATAGGTTCACAGAGAGCATAATTACTTCGATGCACAGGAACATTAAAAAATTCATTGGAACGATGGTTTCTAACGGGAACGTTGAAGCCAATACGACTGAGAAATTCAGGACAATCAAAACTCCCTGAAGCAAGTTTATATAAAAATATTAAAGAATTTTTGGATCTGCAATTTAGTAAAGTATCCAAATGTATCAATTTACACCTGGAGACGTATGAAGGCAAAGGGATCGAAAAGTCCAAGGAAAATAGAGCAAACTTTATAAAGTTTTTCTGTAATCTCTCTCTACGCGGTATATATTAACCGTGTAATAGGCATTCCAAACAATTGAGGCATAATCAATTTTTGATCTCACAAAAGTTATATGTATATAACAATTTCCGAGTATAGGGATCCGCAAACTCCTTACAATTTCGTTTAATAAAAGCAAGCACAGAATAAGCTTTAGGCATTATGTATTACTCAATGTGTTGATTGAAAGTTAATTTAGCATCAAAAACAACCCCAAGATCAATAACGCTATCAACCTTATTCAATATAAGATTTTGCATATGGTAGTCTGTCCTGATTATGTTAACCCGTCTACCAAACGGGAGATACAAACATTTAGCTATATTAAGGGGCAAGTAATTTAATTCGCACCACTTACACAAGCGATCAATATCTTCCTGTAGAAGATCACTGTCCTGCATGCTCATTGTGGCGGAAAAAAGTTGTAAGTCATCAGCGTATAAAAGGAATTTACCAAATTTGAAGCACGAGTCTATGTCATTCATAAATAGAATAAAGAATAACGGACCCAGAATACTGCCCTGAGGTACGCCTGAAGTAGCAATGCAGAAATCTGAATTACAACCATCTATAGTCACACATGAACGCCTATTGGAAAGATATGTACTTATCCATGAAAGAAAAACTGAATGAATTACCATCTTTTCTAGCTTCATTAAAAGAATAATGTGGGAGACCTTTTCAAATGCTTTGCAAAAATCGAAGTAAATAACGGGTCCGCCAAATAACTTTTTTTGTTGAAAATGCTATAAAACAACCTACGAATATTTTCTCAAATTTCTTTTTTTATTTGAAAGTACAATCCTTCCGGTTAATAATGGAAAATAATTTCATTCAAATGGCTGCCTCGGCTGGCCATGCAGTAGCCTACACGATCGGTCCAATTTTTAAGCACATTATCGATTGTGTGCAGCTGTATTTCACCAATGGCGTCAATTGTCTCTGGCTTGTCGGCGTAACACTTATCTTTGAGGGCACCCCACAAATAATAGTCCAACGGTGTCAAATCGCAGCTCCGAGGTGGCCAAACGACATCAGCTCTGCGGCTGATAATGCGATCTTCAAAAACAGGGCGCAAAACATAGAGTGTAGCTTCGGCTGTGTGGCACGTAGCGCCGTCCAGTTGAAACCAAATGTTGCCAATATCCTCCTCTTCAATTTTTGTGAACAAAAATTGGTTCAACATGGCCTGATAACGATCGCCATTGACTGTAACGGCCACTCCTTGCTCATTTTCGAAGAAAAATGGCCCAATTATGCCTCTGGACCAAAATCCGCACCAAACAGTGACTCGTTTTGGGTTCATCGGCTTTTCAATGTATGCGTGCGGGTTTTCTGTGCCCCAAATGCGACAATTTTGCTTGTTTACATACCCGCCAAGATCAAACTGAGCTTCATCTGAAAAGATGATTTTTTTTGGCAAAATCGGCATCTACTGTAAGTCGATCTCAGGCCCATTTTTCCAATATTTCCCAGCGTTGTTCAAGCGTATACACAACCATATTCGTTCAGCGGAAGGATAAAACTAATTATCTGTCAAATCAGACATGATCACGAAATAAACACTAGTTGAAAAAAAAAAACGTTAGATGGCGGACCCTTTACTATCAACTTGACGTCCTAATTCAAAATTTGAAATGCAGTAATTTGTAAAAACTAATAGATTGGTTACAGTCGTGCGTTTTTTCATAAAGCGCATCTGAGAGAAATGGGCGCATAGAATTAATAATTTTTTGATTAACAATGTGTTCAAAAAATTTCGAAATAGGTCTACAATTGCTTATATCACTTTTAAGGCCCGACTTCAAAATAGGTGTAATGAAGGAAATCTTTCATCTATCAAGAAAAATGCCCTGCATTAAAGAAAGATTAAATATATATGCGAATGGAATACATAAATTATTACCGCATTGCCCAATGAAGTGAGCCGAAACACCATCTATATCCTCCTTACAAGATCCTTTTAAAATACATATAACAGACAAAACATCATCCTCAGATACCCTTAAGCTTCCCATGTCAGTCACAGATTTAATATTATCCAATAGTCCCGAATCGACAGTATGATAAGAAGACTGAAAATTAGATTTAGAGAAATCCGCAAAAAGATTAGCTTGGTCTTTAGTGGTAACTCGTTGTCTATCACCATAGCGCATTACCGACGAAAAATCACTAGTAGATTTTTTAGATTTAATAAATTGAAAAAAGGACTTGGGAATGTTTTTGATTTTACCTAAAAAATTCACAATATATTGCTTGTATAAAAACTTGTTTAAAAACGAAAATCCTTGCAAATTTAGAAAAGTTAATCAAGTCCAGAAAAAGGATGAATACTTGCAATTCTTTAAAAAATTACATGAGGCGTCAGGGGACACCCGGTTGGAACGAAGTTCGTTTCGCTATTTATTATGTACTAGTTAGTTCCAACACGCCTAAGGCGCCCGTTGATAAATACGATAATTTAAATAGATCTTTAAGAAAATATACTTTTTGTAAAATGTTAAACTTTTTTTAGGAATTTTTAAATTATTGAATGGATTTTTTTAAAAAAAGTATATATGAATATGTATGTAAGAATATGTATTATATTTTCCCGAAAATACCCTTTCTTTAATGAGAGGTACTTCTCTTATTAAAAGCTAATGTTGTTTTAAGAAAAGCTACAATTTTTAATAAGAAGTGCTTTCTGAAAGAAAAAGCCTAAGAGTATGATTTTTTTTACAAAGAACCGGTACTTTTTAAAGAAGCGGTACTCTTTTTAGGAAAAGGTTATTTTTTAAGAAAATTTACTTATTTTCAGAGAGGTTACTTATCTCAAGAACAAAAGAAAAGGTATTATTTTATTTTTAAGAAAAGGAATTTTTGTAAGAAAATTTATTTTTTTAAGAAAAGGTATTTTTTTTTGAAGAAAAGTTTTTTTTTACGAAAGAACATGTACAATTTTAAGAGTAGGTACTTATCTCAAGAAAAGTTATTTTGTTTTACAAAAACTTTTTTAAGAAAAAGTACTTAAATAAAAATATTACTTTTTTTAAGAAAAGGTATTTTTGTAAGAAAATTTACTTTTTTAAGCAAAGGCACTTCTTCAAGATAAATTTTTTTTTACGAAAATGTACATTGTTTAGGAATATCAATAGGTATTTTTTTTTGAGAAAATTTATTTTTTTTTTGAGAAAACGCACTTACTTAAGAAAATATTATTTTTTTAAACTTCTTTCACTTTGGATTTTCTAAATTTACTTTTTATTCGGTTCAAAATTACAAAATGTAATAAACAGGTTCCACCTAGAAACCATTAAACAAGAAATATCTCCCATGTGTTAGTCTAGACACAAACCAAACCAAAAGTAGGAGTGTAATGGTCAGTTTCACAGCTGAAAATTCTCCATTTAAATGTACTTTAAATGACAGATGCTTGTCATTTAATGGCCAGTTTTTAAGTGGGTAGTTAACTGTGGGATTACTTAATCTTAATTCTAAGTTAATTAGAGGTTAACTTTGAATTTTGTTTTTCAGTGGTGAGTTAATGTAAGTCGCCATATTGTCAACTAATATGGCAACCCTTGTACTCTAATTGGAAAAACGCGTGTTTTGTGATAAATACCAAAACAACAAAGGGGAACAAACAAAATGGAATTATGTACAATAAGAAATAGATGCATAAAATCGAAGTCATTTTAACAAAAATGTGTAAAAAACTATATAGGAGCAACAATTTAACGATCTAGACTCAACGTATGTGTACAAATACGCAAATCTGAAACATGTATTTTATACAATTTTCATTTCTCACTTGAGTCAGTAATTTGATTGTCAAAATAATATGGTTCTGACTATAAGGTAACCAACCAACATTGGGTGGTTAAATCATAGTTAAACAATGACAAAAAACACAATTCGATGTTTAACCAGAATTTAACTAAGAAACGAAGATCACCACTGACTGAAAAACTGGCCATAAATGTTATTTAATATGAAAATTTTCTGTGAACTTTTAAATTGAGCTTTTAAATGACGAGTGTGAAACTAGCCCTAAGAGTGGAAGAATAAGTGTGCTGCCAAATATAATTCCATGCTCAGGGTTGCATTTCATAGATTTCTCAGTCTTGCACTTTGGCTGTTCAAAATTTACTTTATATTGGGTTCAAAACTACAATATGTAATACACAGGCTCCACCTAGAAAACTTCCCTTCAAACGAAACCAAAAGTACCCAATATAGTTGATAATAATGGGTTGTAATAAAGTTGTTGTTTAACATTTGTTCATTTAGCCCCCATCCCGCAACGTGGGATAAGGAACTTCGTTCCAAAAAAGGTGTAAAATAATATCTCTGATTACACAGTGACACAAATTCAAACTTTTTGGAAAACACCCGAACGTGGCTATGCAGGTTCGATAGTACTACCGGAGCTGAGTAAAACCCTATCTCAGTTTGGCTAGATTGGTTACCCAATTTTTTTTTTGGGCCCCTAAACATTTTGAAAACCGGTAGGCCCCTCGAAAAAAGTTGACATCAGGTTTTGGCCAACAGTTCCTACAGTTTTGGCGGTAGCGCTTTCTACCATTCAGTAAAGTTGGAGGTAATAGTCCGCTTAACAAATTCCTAGAATAGTATATCCAAAAAAAATATCTTTTCGTTGTTTTTTTTTTCAAAAAACTTCGAAAAAAAATAAAATTTTTTAAATTTTTTTAGTCTAAGTCGCAGGGAATCCAGATTTTTTGCATACTCTATTCAGCAAAAAAAAGTATAGATACCACTGAACAACTTCTCTGAACAAACCTATGCAATCTGAACATGTCTAGGGCTATTAAATAGCTGTCAAAGCCCACTATTTACTTACAAAAATACTCTTTTTACGGGTTTTGGGCCATAGAATGCCTAGTGTTGGAGATTTATTTATTATTTTATCATATTTTTGTTATATTAATCGATAGTTTATTTTATTCATTTTTATTTCATACATTTTCTAATAGTTTTCAATATTATAAGTATTTTGTTTTAAAATCCCTAAATATCGGGTCACCCTAGCGTCAGAATATTCTATTTTCGTTCGACGGACGTTTCATTGCAACACGAACCTCATCAAAGTAACCTTGTTGAAAGTGGAAATATGGTAATTGTTAGTTGTGACAGCTCAGAATCAGACAACCATTCAGAATATAGTCCTGGACCATACCATGCACAAATGGGGCCAGTCCTAATTACACAAGCCCGACTCGATTTTATTGTAGCAAAATTGGAGGTATCACAACGCAAGTCAGAAGAGCTTGCTAAACTCTTGAAACAGCAAAACATTTTGATGCCCGATGTGAAGATCTCTGGTTACAGAAAACGCCAAGCAGACCTTCAACAATTTTTTACTGTTGACGAGGAAAAAAAAATTGGGTACTGCCGGGATACCAAAAAACTAATGGAACACATGCGTATTACATATGATTCTGCTGAATGGCGCCTATTTATTGACAGGTCAAAGCAAAGCTTGAAAGCTGTTTTATTGCATAAAACCAATTCAAAGCCTTCTGTCCCGATTGCCTACAGCATTGATACAAAAGAATCATATGAACGATTACAATTAATTTTGAAGTTGGTAAACTACTGCGACCGTAAGTGGCGAATTTGCTGCGACCTCAAGGTGGTGGCTATGCTGTCAGGATTACAAAGCGGTTACACTAAATATATGTGTTTTCTTTGTAATTGGGATTCCCGATACAAAGGAAACCAATACCAAAATCATTCGTGGCAAAATAGGGGACTGCCCAAGCTGGGTTCGATGAATGTGGCAAACGAGGCAATTGTGGCACGAGAAAACATTCTTATGCCACTTCTTCATATAAAGCTTGGACTTGTCAAAAACTTTATTAAGGCTGTCTTGCGTAATAAAGACAACCCTGCTCATGCGCTTGAGGTTTTAAATTTTTTGAGACACCAAGTTTTTCAAGAAAAGATCAGCATAGACAAATTAAAAGAAGGTGAGAAGCAACACTTACTATTAATTCTTTATTGTTTTTAAAAATGTTTTGTTCTTTTCTAGGTGTGCTTAACGGTCCCGATATTCGAAAACTGATGAAGGACAAGCGTTTTGGCTGCATTTTGCTTGACGCTGAGAAGAATGCCTGGAGCTCGCTGAAATATGTCATTGTAAGCTTCCTTGGAAAAAATCGTGCACAAAATTATGAGGAATTAGTTAGCAACATGCTGGCTTCATTTGAAACAATTGGTGTTCATATGTCATTAAAGATTCACTTCCTACACCATCATTTGAACTACTTCCGCCGCCAACTTTCGACGGAATCCGATGAGCAAGGAGAACGGTTCCATCAAACAGCATGGCCATTTGAATTAAGGTAACAAAATCTGCTCAAATAAGTTTTTTATCACTTTTACGCTATACTAGTTTCTGAAGCTTTCTTTTTTTCCTTTAATTCAGGTACAGAGGGAAGGGGCGTCCAGACGCGATCATGGCCGAAATTTGCTGGCGTGCAAGAACTTTGCTCAAAGAGCAAATCGAAAAACATACAGGATCGATTGTAGAAGAAAGTGATGAAATCGGAGAGAAAGTCCAGGAAGAAACTGCACATTTTTCGGACTATAGAGATTCAGAAGCTGATGATGATGATTATTATGAAGATAATGAAGTTTTTTATGATGAAAATTAACGGGTTAGGAAAAATTTAAACTGAATAGGTGGGTGTTGCAACATACAAGAGTACGTAGCTGTTATATGCTTGTCTAAAGCTGCATTTTTAAAAATTGTCTACAATGATGTTTTAAACATTGAATTTTAATTGACTTTCAATAAATTTTTGTTTACTTTATTTGAAAGCTACTTTAAAAAATAATTCTGCACAAAGTATTGAATAAAAACCTTGAATTTTATTTATTTTAACATTAAAGTTTATATTGGTTGTTTACAGACGTTTGTGAGTTTTGCAATAATCACGTTTTTGGCAAAGATAACGCGCAAAAAACTTTCCAAGCATATTATGGGACAAAACCCGTAAAAAACAGTATTTTTTAAGGAAATAATTGGCTTTGGCAGCTATTTAATAGCGCTAGTTTCATGCTTGATGTTGATTGTTAGTCAAAATAGAATATTCTGACGCTAGGGTGACCCGATATTTAGGGATTTTAAAACAAAATACTTATAATATTGAAAACTATTAGAAAATGAATGAAATAAAAATGAATAAAATCAACTATCGATTAATATAACAAAAATATGATAAAATAATAATTAAATCTCCAACACTAGGCATTCTATGGCCCAAAACCCGTAAAAAGAGTATTTTTGTAAGTAAATAGTGGGCTTTGACTGCTATTTAATAGCCCTAGACTTGTTCAGATTGCATACGTTTGTTCAGAGAAGTTGTTCAGTGGTATCTATACTACAATTTTGCTGAATAGAGTATGCAAAAAATCTGGATTCCCTGCGACTTAGACTAAAAAAATTGAAGTTTTTTGAAAAAAAAAAACAACGAAAAGATATTTTTTTTGGATATACTATTCTAGGAATTTGTTAAGCGGACTATTACCTCCAACTTTACTGAATGGTAGAAAGCGCTACCGCCAAAACTGTAGGAACTGTTGGCCAAAACCTGATGTCAACTTTTTTCGAGGGGCCTACGGGTTTTGAAAATGTTTAGGGTCCCAAAAAAAAAAATTGGGTAACCAATCTAGCCAAACTGAGATAGAGTTTTACTCAGCTCCGGTAGTACTATCGAACCTGCATACCCACGTTCGGGTGTTTTTTTCACTTTTGCACTGTGTTATTAAGTAATTAAAACAAGAATATTCTGAAAATATTATTATTCAGAGTTAATATGTTCAATATTAATATATAAGTAGAATAGATTACACTTATTTTACGTTTTAAAACTTAAATGTGAAACACCTGACTAATTGTAATTTTTATTAGAAAAAAATATTTGTCATCTCTTAGTTTGTTCGTTTTTTTTTTTAAATTTATAAATTGTTACTGTTGTGTACGGATTTTTTTTTATTTCTTAGGCCCAATTTTTGACTTGTTATCTAAATTGGTAATCAGTTGATTTTGATTTATGTTTGATCTGACTTAAAATACGAAAAGAGTTTTTCAGTGCTTTGTCAAATAAACTTAATAACATGTGGCAACAGTGGCAAATGCTACGAAAAATAACGGGTATTCATACATTTATCGGCTAATCGTTACGATGCATCAAAGTGACGCCATTTGCAAAACAAAAGTGAAGTGATAAAATACAAAATATTTAATGACATTGGACAATATTTGAGCAGAAATAACGTTCTAATTGCACTACGAGTTAAATGATACTTTTTTTTATTGTTATTTGAACTAGGATGGTGATTATAATTGTTCACATTAACAATTAAAGAAGATTTGTGTTTGTTCTTCTTGTTGTTTTCTGTAAAAATCATAGGGTCCACTGATCATTGTTTAAATGCCCAACTTTGGTTGTTTAAACAGCAATTAACTATTAACCTAAACAGTGAATTCAGAGTTTAAATTATGTTTGATCGTTGATAAAACATGATTTTCCACTCAAAAATTAGGCCTTAATGACTGAAATTGTTAATTTTCTGCACTGAATTTGATGAGTTTTTTTATTAACAAAGTGTACTTTTCTTCTTAATTGTACTGCCTTTTTTCTTCCATGTACTTTTTTCGTTGGGTTTAAATCTGGCATCCTTAGGTGCAGCGGTTAGTATGCGCGGCTCTTGTAGAGGAAAACGTAGGTACGATCCCTGCTCTGGCCACCTTAAATTTTTTTCGACACCTTTTCACTCCGATTAGTGATGGCGTCACTATCAAGTACTTAAGTCATGAAAAAGATTGTCAAAATACCGTTCGCAACCGGTATAAAATTGTAGCTTTCAATCACTGAGTGTAAAAACTAGAATGCGCACAGCACACTGGTTGTGAGCAGCTCTCCCCAAATACCTTCATTGGATGTAATGGGAAACCATTTATATTTTATTTTTTAAATATCTGGTGGGGGATTCTATTTTGTTATACGACCTTTGTAGTACCAATAAATAATTCAAAGTTTTCGAGCTTGAGGTCAATGTTACTTGTTTTATTTTCGATATTTAGCTTTTTTATAATTTGTTAATTTTGTTTGCCAATGTTGTAACGAAATATCGAAAATAAAAAAAACTTCGAAAAATTTGTTTTATTTATGTGGTCGGTTGTGGATTTTTCAAGTTTGATCCATAGAGTTACATATACAGAATGTGCATGAGCGTTTCAGTTACACCAAATTCTCGTCGAAAGTAACTGGGCTAACGACAGTTTTGATACAGTTTTTATTTATCCCAGAATTTTGGCGTAATAAAAATAAAAATAAATGAAAATTATGCGTATCTCATCCGGAAAAAAATTGTATTGTCGATATTAGTAATAGGTTTCTTAATTTAAATTATTAATCCTCCTATCGCGGAAAATAACTTGTTACTGTGTTCAATAAACAAAGATTGATAGAGTTATGGACGAAATGAGTGAAATCTGTCGTGCATATAATCAAGGACACATGAATATTTTTGCAAAGACACATATTTATAGAAAAAAGTTAATATTTTGTTGCGAAACCATTATTGTCGATAACTGCTTGACTTCTACGGAGCATCGAGCTCACCAACTTTTCACATACGCTGTCTGGAATAGCTTCCCAAGCGTGTTTCGTTTCGGCATAGAGGTTGTCAAAATTACTAATCTTTAACAGGCTAACTTCGGTTTTTACAACTTGCCATAAGTTCATGATGGCCAGTCAGGAACTGTAACCGAATTATTTGTAAACCATTGCTTTACGAGTCCAGGTGTGCTTTGGGTCATTATCTTGCTGAAATATCCATGTCACCGGCATGTTTTCGTCAGCATAAGGTACGTACCAATGTATTGATTACGATACTTGCATACTGGAACCTGTCCATAATGCCCTCAATCTTGTACAGCGGCCCAACTCCACGAGACGGCATAGCACCTCAGAGCATGATGGAACCTCCTCCGTGCTTTAATGTGGCCCGAATGTACTTTGGATCAAATTCTTTGTACTTAGGGCGGCGAACATATTTTGTCCCGGAGACTCTATTAACTTTAGTTTCGTCAGAAAATAAAACTTTTTCCAGTCACAAGCTGTGCAATTGCGGTACTTTCATGCAAACTCAATCGGTTTCTTTCGGGTTCGTGTAGACAATAGTGGAGTTCTGCTTCTCGTAATCGTCGTTTTACTGTGTCTACAGATGGGGTTGCTTCAGTTTCACAAAATACTGCAACCCTAATTTCGTTTTCTGATTTTCTCGCGGACAAGTAGTTCGTCTTCTCGAACATTTGTAATTCTGCATCTTTGTTTACGGCCCACCTGTTCTGTAGTCGAATGCTTTTTGAAATATTGTACAGCGTTGTTAACCATGATTTTAGAAACTTTTAAGGCTGGCGCGATTTGGCGACAACTGCTTCCATCCTGATGCATTTGTTCTATAATCTTCCAAGTAGTGGCGTCACAAGATTTGTTTCTACCCATCGAAACAAATAGTAAAACCATTTCAAACAATGCAAAACGATAAGTTTAATCACCACCAAAAGAATACAACTTTTTAAAATTACTTGATTTTACCAATATAAGAAAACTTACAACTGTCCACGAAAAATGTATTTCGCACACTATAAAATGACGCCATATCGAAAAAATAACGTCATTCGAAAATAAAAAGCAGTGTCGAATCTTAGCGTTTTATTTTATAAATACAACACAACATGACGTTTTATATATTGGTAACTACTGTCTCTAATTAGTTGCACGCAGCTGTAGTACACAAAGTTATTTTAAAAGTCATAAGTGTCATTAAAATCAAATTCAATGTAAAGTGCGGAACTCAATTGCGACGTTTCGACGTACGGCGTCAAAAATGATACGCTGTCAAAAATAAAACACACATGTTCCTATGATCTCGCCCACAATTGACGAGAACAACGTATTGGCGTTTTTGCGTCGTACGTTCAATTATATCTATTTCTATTTTTTACGCCACGTACGGCGATGTTTGTAAATAAAATTCAAATTTGGTGAAATTATTTATAAAATAAAACAATTGCTGATAAAAAATGAGCGGAAATAATTTAAATGAAAAGATTATCGAGGAGGTAAGGACATATAAAATGTATTATAAAATTGTAAACATATGTATGTTGAAGTATAATACATTGCTACGTTGTACGCCGCTATTGTGTGCATGGTGGACGTATGGACGTATTTTCACGACGTTTTATGTCCGAACGCCGTACGTTATACGTCGATGCGTCGCAATTGTGTTCCGCACTTAAGTTTTTTCTATTTGCCTATCGCTCATTCTCCTTCACATTCTAGCCTGTATCAAATTCGAACAGCTGTTTCAGCGATTAGGTGAGCTACAATTGGCTTTTGTTTTTCGGGTATTACACTTGAAAAGATCTCATTTGCAATGGATAAAAAGCCCATTCCCCGATAGTTTGGACACAATTTCGGTTCACCTTTTTTAAATATAAGACATATTGCGCGGAGACTATAAACGCCAGACATGCATTCGTCTAATAACATATTGTATATGAGCTTATGCATGCAGTCAGGGGGTATCCACGAAACAGCTGATAGACCAAGTAGTAGAAAAATGATAGATAACAGAGCGGATGAGCGAGAGAACTATAAGCAATCAGAAGCAAACCATGTAGCAAACTAAGTTTAAATATTGATATTAATGACAGCAAAATTATGTTCTATGTTGGTTGCATCAAACGTAAATATACATTCCCTTTTATTTCTGTCCGTTTTATGTCCAACCAAAGAGTAAAATACAGCAGCAACTCGAACTCGATGAAATGACCTACTGCCTCGTTGTCATCGAGAGAACGTAAAGATAGGGATAGAGACTCTGGAGCTCATCGCCGCAGGCCGTGAACAGCCAGCCGTATCTGCAGTTTTGTTACATTAAGCCTCGTTTTCAGCTCTTGCGAAATTTTCGTAAGCAAGTTTATCATTTATCTCTACAGGGACATTACTACAATTCCACTGTGTTCGCCAGTTTTGGGCATGTGGTGTTATTTTTGCAAAAACGATGTACAAGTAGACAGTCAAAATTTTTCTTCACTCAAATGCCAACAAACACAACAAGTGAAACCCTAGTCATTCTCTGTTCTCTCTCTTACTCTCTTTTTTGAATATTTCAATACACGAGCAGCTTTTTTATAGTGTTATTGTATATAACTATACAAATTCCAAACATGTTGAAGTAAAATTACATAAACTATCCAAAAATTGTGAAATAATCAAGATATGACGCGTGAGAGAAATGCCTTTGAGTGAATTTCTAGCACTTTTTGGTTCTCTTTTACCAGCGTTGCCAAATTGCGCACATCTTCTGGTCGGCTAATTCTTTTGTTTGTTAAAACAATCGAAATCTCAAAATTTCATTGTCAAAAAATTACCAAACATTTGTGTTCTTACAAAATAACTTTGGCTCACAACCAAACGAAAAGTGAGCGTAATTTTCGGTTTACGAAATTTATACCGTCGTCTATCGTCTATTCCCTCATCTGCATTGGACTCTTCGCCAAGTTATTAAGAAACAACTATATAAGTCAGCAAAAAATGAGAATTTAAAACTTTTGACTCCAACTATGTTTTTAACGACAAGAGATAACATATGCTTAAAAGTCTTGGTACGTTGGACATAACCAAAGAGGGTTCTTTTGACACCCTGTAGCAGACTTTGCATTTCAACAGGCTGCCTCTGGCTCCTCGCTTGCAAATGTATAGTACACTCTAAAACGATCCGATCAATAGTTGAGAAGTTCTAATATTATTACCACTAATTTTGCAATCGACCCCACTGTACGATATTCGGTTCAAATTAATTGTAGAATTATCACTTGATAATAAACTCTACTTCTCCATGGGACAACTTTGTGCCATCCAGTAAATCTTGTATGCTAATCTAAAAAACATTGTATGACTCAATATTATTAAAAACAGATTATCACTCTCGTAAAATCGGAAAACCCCAAGAACAAATTTTAGTTACTTTCGAGACTGCGAAAGACATGGATCGTTTTTGTTTCTCAAAAATTTTAATATTCCTGATCGTTGCTCCATTCGCATTTAGTGAAAATAGGTAGGTACTAAATTATTTTGCTCGCAAATAAACGTAACGATGATTTTAATTTCGTAGCTACTACACAGTTATTGCTCCGGGCACCTTGAAATCAAATCGTCAATACACGGTGTGTGTTGCCCTGCACGATGCACCCGAACCTGCTGACATACGAATTAGTCTTGTGGGAGAGCCTTTATTGAATCTAATTCAAAATGTGGAATTGCAACCATTCGAGTCCAAGTTAATAGATTTTATGTTGCCTAAACTAAATGATCTTCTTGAGTATAAACTATTGGTAGAAGCTGTCAATGGTGCAACGTTTCGCAATGTCACCACATTGGGCGTTTTCGAATTCGATTCTCTCAAGATATACATTCAAATGGATAAGGGTGTTTATAAACCGGGTGATGTGATGCAATTTCGTGTCTTAGTGTTGGACGAACATTTGAAGCCATTCAAATCGGTGGAACCTATTAAGGTTTTAATATTTGTAAGTGGATAATACAAATACGTATGTATACTAAGTTTAAAATTCATATTTACTGAACTTGCTTTGTGACAACTTTCTAAGGGAAAAAGTGAAAGTTTCATTATAGCTTCAATCAGATGAACTTAGAACGATTCCAGTCAATATTGTTTGTCAATACCATAGATTAATGCCTCTGTCAAATATTTATATGTGCAAAATAATTTTGTTTTCTTTCCTTCTGAAAACTAACTGTAATTTAATGTCGAAAAATTTTTGGAATGAGACTAGCAGGTAAAGGAATTGGGGAGATTACAGCTGCTGTAAATCGGCATCGCAATACAGTTTCGAATTTCCTCAAAAACCCCGGAAACTATGGTTGTATTAAGCACAGTGGACGCATACCAACTGTAGACCAGAGGACTAAGCGGCGCATTCGGCATTTAGCAGCTAATGAGAATATGAGTTGTAGGGAAATAAAGGTGGAATTGGGTCTAAATGTAATGAGACAGCGTGTCAAGCAACTGCTAAAGGACGATATAGGTCTTCGGTACCAAAGCAAAATGGCCAAACCACGCTTAAACCAGCGCCATAAAAATGCGCGTATTGCTTTTGCAGAAAAGTACAAGTTTAGGAAGGACGAAATTGAAACCGTTATATTTAGTGATGAGAAAAAGTTTAATGTGGACTGACCAGATGGTCACCATAAATATCGGAGAGATTTACGACATCCTCGGCAAACGTGCTACAAGCGAAACCACGGTGGTGGATCTCTTATGATATGGGCAGCATTTGGAGCACGAGGGAAGTCAGAAATATTCTTTGTTCCAACTAAAATGAATGCGGAAGCATACGTTAATCTGTTAGACAGCAATTTAATTGACTTTGCTGGCGAATTATATGGAGATAACTGGACTTTTCAACAAGACTACGCCCCGATCCACATTGCTCGGCTCACAAGGGATTTTTTAAGTTCCGAAATATTCCATTACTGGAGTGGGCAGCCATAAGTTCCGACCTCAACCCAATTGAAGACCTCTGGGTGATACTTTCCGCCAAGGTGTTTTCAAAGTCGAAGCAGTAGACGACGCTTAAAGAACTAAAACTAGCAATATTGGCGGTATGGGAGAAAATTGACGTGTCCACTTTAAGCCATTTAGAGAGTTCAATGCCACGCAGGCTACAACAAGTTCTTATACACAAGGGCAACTCAATATCATATTAATTACATATTTTAATTGGATAAGAATAAGAATTAAATTTAAGTGTCATTTTTGCATATATAAATATTTTTTATGAAGAATATAATCAAATACTTTTTTTGTTCTAAAAAAGAAAGGACAAAATATATTTTCTTATAATTTTAAAGAACACATAAATATAAACTAATATATAAAATAAAAATCAAAAAAATTTTAGATTTCAAAGCTCCACCTCAACATGATACATTGCACATATAAATATTTGACAGGGGTACTTATAGTAGATCTAATAGTTCTCCCACCAAATTTATGACATTTGGCCTGGTGTGATAGTTACGTTTGATGTTGAAAAAAGAATTGCTTTACTAATACCAGATAGAGGCAATGGTTCAAAACAACGAACAAAATAACAACAACGGCATTTCGGTTTGTGTGTTAAAATTATTGTGTTAAATACAACACAAATGTATGCTAACAATAACAGTCAATAAAAAAGTTTAAAAGACATTTAAATTTCACAGTTTTTCACCAAAATTACACGAAAAATTAAAGCAAGAAGTTATTGTAATTCCACCTGGTGTATGCCACTTTTCGTCAAACATTTATCTATCACACCGACCGCATCACGAAGAGTGTGAAAGGAAACGTCAGATGAGCCAAATATTTTCTCTACTAAGATTTACTCTATGGTCAATACTTATGACACAGTTTTGAAAAATGCAATGCTTAATGGTATCATCGTAATTCAGAAAGTGTTACACAAGAATGTAATATAAAACATGTTACTTACGTTTATTGGCCAAGTCCTGTTTTCAGTTTTTATGAAATTTTCGTTCCCATAAGAAGTATGCGTGTAAAAAATAATGAAAATTTTGTGAACCGAAAATTGCATTCACGTTTTACTTGCTTGCAGTTGCTTTTGGTTGTTAAAATTATCAAAATGTCAAAATTCCAGTCCCAAACAATTATTAAACAATTGTTTTCGTACGGAATTACTTTGGCGTAACAACCCTGTAATTGAGGGATCACAAATGAAAAGTGATGCGAAATTTTCGGTTCATGAAATTTTCGTTATTTGTTATACACGTACTTCTTATGGGAACAAAAATTTCATAAAAACTAAAAACAGGACTTGGCCAATAAATGAAAATTTTATAAAATGAAATTTTCAATGAAAATTTCATAAAAACTGAAAACCGGGCTTGAGAAAAAAATTGTTTGGACCCGGACATTCGGATTTTTTTAACAATCAAAAGTAACACCACATGCGTTACACTGGAATTAGAGTACGAAGAGGAACTATTCATGAAATGTTTGCAGAGTAAATCAGAGATAGGGGGTAACTCTCTGCAACAAAAATTTCAGTATGGAGATAAATGACAACCAGACAATTCACAATCAAATCACAATATACATATGTCATAGACGAATATAGGTATAGATACATTTATTCTCTCAATAAATTAAACGTCATAGGTGCGGTGGAAAGTAAACATTGGATGGTGGAAAACATGGGTTCAATAATACCAGATAGAGACAATAGTAAACAACGTCCAACAAAGGAACAACAACCGAATTTCGTGTTTTGTGGCAAACTAGTTGTGTTAAATACAATACAAATGTATACCAACGATAAAAGTCAACAAAAAATTGCAAAATACATTTAAATTTTACAGTTCTATGCGAAAGCGAAATGAAAAAGTTAAGTCAACAGTTTTGGTAACTCCACCTGCTAAATAAAATACTCTATCCTAAATTACTCTATGCCCTGTCTAGTGTCACGTCAGATAAAGGAATAGCACTCAAACGACGCGCAATAATCAGCTGATTACGGGAAACATAAAAAATATTAAGAACATTTTTCTGAAAAAAAAATATTTTTTAACTTAATTTTAAAATCAAACCGTCTTTTGAATTCAGTGACCCTTGGTATTTTTGAAATAAACTTTCACATTTTTTTGTAATATGAGTCTGAAAAGTTGCGTAGTGTGATGCTCATTACGGGCTATTTATTTACATCGAAATGCGAATAAATATTCAATGAAGTTTCCATGCTTCGCCGATAGAAAAACAAATTGCGATGGAATTATGGGGACAAATTAAAACGTAGTATGAGTTCCCCTGATGGCGCGAATGCATGAACTTACATAAGTAGACTCACTGGAGAAAAGAAATTTCAATTCTAAATCAAAACCTAGTGATGGCTCTAAAACAGGCATCGGCAGCGCCTATGCCCATGGGCGCTCTCTCACACCTACATAAGCTCACACATAGAACCTAAACATAAATAAAATCATTTAGTCGCTAACAAGCAGTCAATGAAGCAGGTTCTTACATCGCTTGTTTGCGAATTTTTTTTTACACTCGACAAAATGTTTAATATAGAATGGGAGTATGACTACTTGTTTGCCGAAAATTTTTTTGGTAATGCACAATGTTTGATATGTGCAAAGTGCAAGATTTTTATTCGCATTAAAAAAAATCAACAAAAAACTTAAAAAATTTCACATTTTTTTTATGATTTTTTTGTCTACTAATATTTATCAAATTTTTTTGCTGATTTGTGAAGATTAATTTGTTACTTTCAGTAAACTTAAATTTAGCTCAAATGTAACTAAAATATAGCAACATTTTTTACTAACATTTTTCTATGAGTGCACTGATACGCATTGACAGAGAAAAGCTGCAACTCACTCATACAAGCACAAAATAAGTTTGTATATGCTTGCCGATGCCTGCTCTAAAAGCAACTACTGTTTTTGTGTTCTGCAACTCATACTGGGTTTAGCGCTATCATTAGCGCTATTGGTCAATCTTGCACCCTTCAAAACTATATTGTCTGATATTGTTCTCATCATAGGAGAGAAATATAGGGTTTTCCAATAAGGACTTGACAACTTTTTTTTATAAATAAAACGCAAACCATTTGAGATATTTCCAAAACTATATGATCGACTTGAAATACAATCAAAACATTTATGAATGGAACTCGACTTCGTTCATATGGCCACCGCGGGAACGTTGACAGCGGTCGATTCGTTGGACCAAATTTTCGATGACTCGGTCACACATTTCGGCCGTAACGGCCGCTATTTCGAGTTCAATGTTGGCTCTGAGTTCTTCCAACGTCGTCGGCTTGTTGGCATAGACCAATGATTTGACGTAGCCCCAAAGAAAAAAGTCTAGAGGCGTTAAATCCCACGAACGAGTCAATTGGCCGACTGGTCCTTTTCTTGAGATAACACGCTCACCAAACTTACTCTTCAATAAATCGATTATAACATGTGCTGTGTCGTTCAAGTCCATGTTTTCCAATTCGGCCCAAAAATAGTCGGTAATCATGGCGCGATAACGATCGTCATTCACAGTAACGTGACGATCTTTATTGTCGACGAAAACATATGGCCCAATGACGCCGCCGGCATGCAAACCGCACCAAACAGTTTTTTTTTTGTGGGTGAAGTGGTGATTCATAAAGCACATGTGGATTTTCACCAAACCAATAACGCATATTTTGTTTATTGACGAACCCATTGCGCCAAAAATGAGCTTCGTTACTGAAGATGATTTGGTGGATGATTTGATGATCATGGTGCATCTTCTCCAGAGCCCAATCGGAGAACGTATGTCGCGTCAAATGATCCATCGGCTTCAATTCTTGAGTCAACATGATCTTGGATGGGTGTAAACCAAGATCTTTACGCAAAATTAGCCATAAAGTGGTCTTGGCGATGCCCAGTTCTTAAGAACGCCGCGGAATCGACTGATTTGGATCGTTTGCTACGGACGCCTGAATGGCAGCGATATTTTCGTCACTTCGGCCAGCCCGTTGTCTCACTGGCACGGCAGCATCACACAATGAATATGTAGACTCAAATTTTTGCACTAAACTTCTTATTTCTTGTCTACTAGGGCGAAAATAACGACCGAAAATTGGAGTTAACGATCTTAAAGACACCGAATTTCGGTAGTACATTTTTATAATTTGCATACGTTGTTCGTTCGTGTACTTTACCATCATGAAAATTTTGAGTTTACTGAAAAAAAGGAAAGTAACAGCTAGATGATCGGTGAAATAGTGCGTTCACAAATTAAATTCAAAGTTGTCAAGTACCTATTGGAAAACCCTTTATAATGGAAGTAGCTTCTTTCTAAATTTTTATAAAATTTTACACTTTTGTAGGAACTATGAAAGTGTACCAAAACCGTTCGGACTGGGCAACGAAAGGAGACATAAGCTCTTAAACTCTAAATAATGGACCGGCAAAAATTGCCAACACTGCTTACGGGAGAAGGGCTTTTATGAAGAGTTGATTGTGTGAATAACGACCACTGATTTTCAAATTTGAGCTCGGACTCGTACGTGCCTGTCTCGAATGCTCGTAAGCGAATTAATCGGAATACACAGAGAAGAGGTTCATTGTCACAACTTTATTTACAGCCAACTAAAATTTGGCGGTTCCTTGGACTATCACATTATTCAGTTGTGCTTACCAATAATTGTGTTCAGTATCAACAAATGTTGTGCATATCAATTGATTTGTAATTCAGTTTTGGTTGCAAATACTGAAATATTAAGCTGAAGCCACAGCAACAAGAAATAAATGTGATCTGTTAATCGAATTTTAGTTGTAGCAATCAAATTATCCCGTAGTGGTAAATATTCTATTAGTTGGATGAACGAAAAATGTAAAAACAAATTTGGTTGTACCAAATAATATATTAGTATGCTCAACTAATTACTTGAATTTGATGGTTGTCACAACCATTTATTGATGCCATATCCCATTATGAAAAAACCAAAAAAAAATAATTTGTTATTAAAATCGTGTAAACAAAATTATTATCATTTATAACCAGGGTTCGTATTTCGTAGCTAATGGGTTACCCAGGGTATTTTTGATCGAAAATATAAGAAAATTAGTAAAAATTTCTATATCTCTGAAACGGAGCGTCTTTCCGAAAATATAACTAATTTTGAGGGTTTCTAAGGGTTTCCATAAAGTCGCCCAATTCGCATGAATTTTGTTTAAATTCGCCAAAATATGAAAATCGTTAAAATAAACATGGCTACAACTCGGAAACGATGCGTCCAATCGCAAAAACAATAAACTGTTTACCTCCACAGGAGGCTGTAAACCAATGGATATCTTTAATACAGCATCGCTTTTTTTAAACAAATCGCAAAAAATAAAATTTTGCGAATAAAAACTCGCTAAGAAACGAGTTGGGAAACGGAGCGTTCAATCGAAATATATCCAATTTTTTCGGCTTTCTAAGGGTTTTTCATAAAGTGGTCCAATTCGTATGGACGTCTTTTTTTTAAAAAAAATCGTCAAATTAAGTAAACCGCTAAAATAAAAAAAAAATAGCCATAACTCGGGCCGTTTCCAACCGCAAAAATAATAATTGTTTTACCTCCGTAGGAGGCTTTAGCCAAAGCATATCAAATACTGGGTCTATACGGCGTAAAATGTGTATATGTACACTTACAGGGACGTACGCAGGGTGTGGATCCGGGGGCTCGGGCCCCCCGAAATTATTTTTTTAATAGGTGATTTTTGAGTTTAGTGCTATTTGTCAACCTAAATATCAAACTGGGCCTCCCCCGAAATATAATCCTGCGTACGTTACTGACAATTGCCATATTCTTCGGTGGATGATATCTATACACTTTATTGTTTTTTCACAATTTTCTTTACCACTTTCTGTTTAAAATAATAGTTTTTCTGTAAAGTCCTCGTGTAACATTCCAATACATGTAGTTTCTCTGTAACAATAAAGCCTCTTGTAAAAATTCGAATACATAACTTTGTAACAAGTGTTTTTGCAAGAGAAACTAAATTATGACTACATTGGCTAATATTTGAACGAGAATTCTAATATTGTACTTTTCATTAGTTGTATCTTCCACTTCAGATGAATGAGGTTTTTGAAATACTCAAATTGGTAAATACAACTAAAATTCGGTAGTAGCAACTTGTAATTAGTAAAACCGAGTTTTATTCTATCAATAACATCGACAAATAATTCTAATGTTTGAGAATTACGAATTCTGATCGAAATATAGACTTTATCATGGAATTTCCAATGCCTGAATTGATTTCCAACTAATCTTTTCCTTGTGTGTAGTGAGTTGGTATGTGGTCACAACGGCAAATATTTAGGCGTAGTTAAAGCCTGGTATTCAGTTTTTATGAAATTTTCGTTGCCATAAGTAGTACATGTATAAAAAATAACGACAATTTCATGAACCGAAAATTTAGCTCACTTTTCATTTGCTTGGTACTCAGCTCTTTGCGAAAATTTCAAGTACAGGGTTGTTACGCCGAAGTTATTTCGTACGAAAACAATTGAAGCCCTTGGTGGAAGAAGGTGTTAACTCACTTTTTTTTCCAAAACAATATTTTCCTTCTTTTAAACAAAATCAGATACCATGGATACATTAACAGAAGGACAATATTGTTTTTGAAAAAAGTGAGTTAACACCTTCTTCCACCAAGGTCTTCAATAGTTTGATAATTCTTTGCGACCGGAATTTTGACATTTCGATTATTTTAATAAACAAAAGTAATACCACAAGGGTTAAAAATAGAATGGAGCGTAGACTAATACATATATAGATACTTTTATTCTCTCAATAAATTAAACGTCATAGGTACGGTGGAAATTAAGCATTGGATGGTGGAAAACATGAGTTCAATAATAGCAGATATAGGCAGTAGTAAAAAAACGTCCAACAAAGGAACAACAACCGAATTTCGTGTTTTTGTGGCAAACTAGTTGTGTTAAATACAATACAAATGTATACCAACGATAAAAGTTAACAAAAAAGTGCAAAATAAATTTAAATTTTTCAGTTCTACACCAAAACGACATGAAAAAGTTAAGTGAACATATTTTGTAACTCCACCTGGTGTAAGTCAATTTTAAAATTAATTTCTCTCACTTCCACAAACCTACTACGAAGAGTGTGAAATAATACGTCAGATGAGAGAATAAAAGTATCTATGTATGTATTAGTCTATGGAATGGAGTGCAAAGATGAATTATTAATGAAATATTTGCAAGGTAAATTGGAGAGATGTGATAACTCTCTGTAACATAATTTTCCGTTTAGAGATAAATGACAAAATTTCTTACAAAAATTTCGCAAGAACTGAATACGGGGCTTAATCAAGTTGCAATACACATCACAAAATTTGTCGACATATAACATTATTATGACATAGATGTTAATTAAGCCAAACATGTTAAGCAATTTTCGTTACAATATTAAACACAAATCAATTCGCTGACGATTTCAAGCAAAACAATTTAAAAAGAAAAATTGACAACTTTACTTACTCTATACAGGATAGCAATCGCAACCGCGTTAAACAGCACAAGGACGTGCAGCTTGACAGCGGCGTGTTTACGGGAAAATTCAAAATATCCGAACAGTCCGTAGTGGGGACTTGGAAAATTGTGGCTTCTGTTAGTGGCAAATATGAAGCGAGCGCCGCAAAAATGTTTCAGGTGGAAAAATATATTTTGCCCAAGTTTTCAGTACATCTGGAAACAGATTCCCAATTGGTAGTGGGTGAGCCAACGTTAACCTTCAATGTGTTTGGTAAATACACATATGGTAAATATGTTGAGGGCACTGCAAAAATTGCGATTATATGTCCCTACTCCAATGAAACAATGTTGGAAGACAGTGGCCCTCTTACGAATTATCGTGCAACATTCCAGTTTCGAGCGGACCAATTAAATGGCTTACAAAATATTCCTTTCGTTAATGTCCTAGTAAAAGTGACGGAGCTGCAAACGGGACTCACACAGTCGACAATGCAACACGTAACGATACACAAAGAGAAATATGATATCATTGTACCGGAAACGGATATAGAGTTCCACAACAGTAAACCATATAAGATTAGAGCAATTGTTCAACATTGGAATGGTAGCAGAGTTCAAGATCGTGACACACCCTTTTTAATGAAGCACGGCAATGGTACCTATCGATCATATCTCGATGAACAAGGAGCTACAACATTTACATTTGACTATTCACCTAAGAGTAGTAGTTTCTTATATTTTGACGGCGCATCCAAGTTAATACCCAATATATTTATCAGCGATAACCTAAGGTTTGATGAACCAGAGACCCGTTGTGTTCTGAAATGGAAGGAGGGAAGGTAAGTGTTGAAGGTTTAAACTAAAGGTTTTTAAACTATGGTGTATGATTTCAGATTAAAATTTGGCACTGGTATAGAAATTGAGTTGACATCGAAGTTTTACATACCCTACATTGTATATACTATAACAAGCCACTCCTCCATTGTGCGCATGCAACTTATCCAGCTGCCAATGAATCAGAAGTCGCATATAATCAAAGTGTACCCCGCAATTGATATGATTCCCACTGCCTACGTCTATGTGCATTATATAGAGAATGGTAGTTTGCGTTATTGTGAATTAAAATTGCGATTTCCGCATGAGTTCGAAAACCAGGTAAGAATCAATCATGGCAAAATAAGTAAGGTAGAAGCAGTAGGAATTGAAGGCATTTTATTTTTATTTCAGGAGCCGACCTTGTCAAATTCAGCCGATCAAATTATCAAGATGTATTTATTTTAGGTTATATCAAGAGGGATTGTTGTAATTTTCGGTTTTAACGCTACCACCTGTACTAAATACATCTTGGAATTGGTATAAACAACATTTGACAAGGTCGGACCACAATGACAAGAAAAAATTTAAATCAGCTGTTCTAACGCTTCCACCTGTAATATTTACATTGGAATCAATGAAAAATAATCGAAAAGTTTCGGTCGAAATCTGGCGAAATTTTAAAAAATACATTTTGATAAAAATCGGTTGTTAAATTGGCAAAATTAGGAAACTTTTTATTGAAACTTTTGAAAATTAAAAATTGACTAGCGATTTTTATCGTTAAAAAGATGCAGAATTTTGCTGCAGGCGATGTTATGCTTAAAATTTATCTTTTACAATTTCATCGGTTTTCGACCAACACTTGTCGATTTTTTTCAGAATTCCGGTGTTGCCAAATCCACTTAATATTGTCTGTTAATTTAAATTTCATAAACTAACCTTTACCTACATAGGTATCAATTGGAGCACCTACCTCCGCCAAACCTGGCGAGAATGTTACATTGACTGTTAACGCTGAAACTCAATCATTTGTAGGATTGTTGGCTTTGGACCTGAGGGCTCATGTCTTGAATTCCGATTACAATTTGAATAAGGCTAATATATTTACTGAACTTATGTTGGACCGTTCATTCTCGATGACCGAAATGCTATATCCGGGGGAACAATCGGGACTACTAACGCTTACAAATGCTCACTTTATTTATGACACACCTAGGGGTAAGTATTTAGGATTCGTTGATGATTTTTGTCTATCTAATTATGATTAATATACTATGTAATAGACACTGCGCATCGTATCAGGGATTTGAATGACATGAATGAAGTGGATCCTGCAGATACACGCTCAAATTTTCCTGAAACTTGGATTTTTACCGATCTAAATGTGTAAGTAGCTAAGTAAATAAAGATAGGTTCACACTTTTGTGATCTTAATTACATACATGCAACTTCAGATTTTCATCACACTGTGATATATAGCCAAAAACTATGTACTAAAGTAGACAGTCAAAATGTCTCTTCACTCGACTGCAACATACAAAACGAGTTAAGCCTTAATCATTCTCTGCTCTCTTTCTCTCTCTCTCTTACTATCTTCATTGAAAATGTTCAACTATTCACTGTTCATCTTGATAGTGTTATTGTATATAACTATACAAATTCCATCCATATTTTTGGGTAGACTAATTTGGCAACCCTCGTAAAAGAGAACCAAAAATACTTTTTACATTAAACAACTTTTTTTTAACTACTTTATTACAACATTACTTTTACATTTATTTTTATTACTTTTGTTTGGCTTGGTTTAAAGGGAAGTGTTCTAGGTGGAGCCTGTGTATTACATATTGTAGGTTTGAATCATAGATAAAGGAATTAACTAGATGCTAGATAATAACTAGATATCACACATGCCTTGGGAAATTTCTTGTTCAATGGGATATTTTCAAGATGGAGCAATAATTATAACATTTGATACCAATTAAACTACATAGATAAAGTAAACAAACAGATGAAGCACCAGTGTTGGGAAAATTTTAGTGTAATGGGTAATTTTCTAGATGTCGTTGAAAGCAATAAATGGAATTTTTTTTGTTCCCAAAACAAAAACTGAAAAAATATGACAATAAATATCTAAAATTTCATATCAAAAGAAACAATAATTTTCAACAAAAATATCAATAATACAACACGTTACTTAACGTAGAATATCTGATGGCCGTCGAATTGCAAAGTTTTTAGATTAAAAAGGCGTTCCGGGATGGTTATCTTGGGCGGTCTTACGGAGTTTCTCCTATTGATATCCCAACACCGGCCTCATGGCTTTGAAATAGTTTTTTGTTATAAGAAACAAATGCTCTTATGTAAAATCACATACATTTTGTCACAAAAATTCAAATTCACAAAAATTTCCCACAATTTTGAATAAACGTCAATGAGAATTATGGGAAACTTCAGTGAAAGTGACAGTAGTACAAGACAGCACCTAGTGAATAAAGTTGACAATGGTCGCGCCATATCTATTACTTCCTTTATCTATGATAAAACATACCCTGCGAAATGTATTTGGAACAGGTGATAGCAGTAGGTGTTGTAGGCAACATCAACAGACATTTTGTTTTGTTTAGTGGGCCCATGCTGTACAAGTCAACATAAACGAATACCAACAATAACAGTACACCAAAATAGCATATAACTAAAATGCATTTGAATTAGAAAGTGTGTTCGAATAGCACACCCTGGAAAATGATTCTATTTTTGTATTGAAAAAATGTCCCACACTGTTGAATAAACGTCAATGAAAGTCCTGAGAAACTTCAGTGAGAGTTACAAAACGAAAACACAGCACTTAGTGGTAGTACTTGACAACGCCTGTGCGATGTCTACTTAATTCCTTTATCTATGGTTTGAACCCAATAAAAAGAAAATTTAGAAAAGCCAAAGTGCAAGACTGGCAAATTCATGAAATACAATCCTGAGCATGGAATTAAATTTGGCAGCACACTTACTCTTACACTCGTACTTTTGGCTTGGTTTGTGTCTAGACTAACATATTCTTGTTTACTGGGAAATTTTCTAGGTGGAGCCTGTTTATTACATTTTGTAATTTTGAACCGAATAAAAAGTAAATTTAGAAATCCAAAGTGAAAGAAGTTTACAAAAATAACATTTCCTTAAGTAAGTGCGTTTTCTTAAAAAAAGTAAATTTTCTCAAAAAAATACCTATTGATATTCTTAAACAATGTACCTTTTCTTAAAAAAATACCTTATCTTAAAGAAGTACCTTTGCTTAAAAAAGTTAATTTTCTTACAAAACGTTTTATTAGTACCGTATTCAAGGTTTTATTAGTACCGTATTCATAATGAGTATTTTAACTAGGGAACAGATAATATTTTTAACTTCATACGTATGGTTGCAAGTAAACATTGGATGATGGAGGGTGTGGGTTCAATAATACCAGTTAGAGGTACAAAATGTTCAACAAAACAACACACCAACGGCATTTCGTGTTTGTATAGTAAACTAGTTGTGTTAAATACAACACAAATGTATACAAGCAATAAAAGTCAACAGAAAAGTGCAAAATCCATTTAAATTCTTGGCATGAGAACGTGGGTTCGATCCCTGCTCAGACCACCTTAAAATTTCTTTCCCCTCGCTTAATTGAGGGGAAAAAGTACTGAATAGTATATTAAGCCATGAAAAATCTTCTCAAAGTACCGTTCGGAACCGTTGTAAAAGTGTCCCAATCAGTGAGTGCAAAACTAGAATGCGCACAGCTCACTGGTTGTGAGAAGCTCTCCCTAATCCCTACATGGGATGTAACGGGAAACCATTTATTTTTTTTACATTTAAATTCAGTTCTATAACAAAAGGACATGAAAAATTAAAGTCAACAGTTCTTGTAACATCACCTAGTGTAAGCTAATTTTCGTCGAATAGAAGCTTTTTCTTGGCTAAGCACTCGATAGTGTTGGCTTCACTAAGCGGGGTAACCGTCGCCGAAGGAATGTAAGATGGTTAGGAATCGAACCCTCGTTCTCATGTACAAGAGCCGCGCACACTACTATTGCACTACTGACGGCCACGTCAGTTTTAGCAACTATGAACTGAATGACAATTTGATAATTTCTTCATACAATTTGATTGCCTGTTGTATTTTTGATGTGTTAACATCTATAGGCACGGGTAGGGCAATCTATCAAAGTAAACACATGCAAACAACACACAGCGTTAGCATTACATACGTGGTTGTTGTACAGCAATAGTCTCTGCCTGAAATTAAGTATGATGGTATTGATGTAGCGGCAGCTAACAAACAAGCAGGTCGTAGTCGCCAAAGACTATTGAATACAGTGTTACCAAGTTGGCATAATTTGTGCCGTTTTGCCATAATTTTGAAAAATTATGCCAAGTGCCGTTTAGCAGAATTTACTCAACATTTTTAAAAATTTTTTAATTTAAGTGCTATGTTTTGGTACAATCTTTTTGCAAACGGCACATTTTTTCGTACTGAAAGTTTCTCTCTTTAATTTATCTGAAAATGATACATCATATTTATCGGTAGATAAGGTGCAATGTCATATTTTTAGGTTATTGGCGAACAAACCAACTCCACAAGCATAAAAGCAAAAAATTAATTCATGAAATATCACAAATAGGTTCACCACTTCAAAAATTCCATACAGAGATAAAAGATAAAATTCCTTACAAATTTATTAACTAATACGGAATGCTCTCCTCAACTCAGGAGTGAACAACTTGTTGAAAACCATACTTTTTTACCTGGAATAAAAATAGGGACGATTATTAACAAACTTCAAATTATTCGTATTGGACCGTACAATGTCTTCAATATTTAGATGTGATGTTTGTAAAATGGTCTAAATCCAGGGAAAATCTCCGGCTTCATTATGAGAGAAATATCCGACAAAGAAAATTTCGAAGTAGAGACGATTTGACCACCGTTCGCTGGGATATGTGGAACGGATTCCAAAAGAAATTATCCAAAACTTGGGAAATTCTATTCTATGATTGAAAGAAATTGTTGAAAACAATGGACCTTAAACAAAATTAAAATTTGTTTTAAAATTTTATTTAAAAAATGTGATATTGAAGCGTAAAATCATCCTCAGTATGGCTTTCGTTGTTGTTGTAGAAATTCTTAAAATATTTTAAGTTAGTGATTTGTACGAAATTAAGATACAGGCTATAACAAATTAAAACCATGCTAATACTTTTTTAAGTTAAACGGTTTTAAGTTAAATGTTTAAAGGCGAGATACCCATTTCTTGGAGGGACTTTATGTGTTTTGGACTCGGAATTAGAAAAAATACTACAACGCCAATTTTAGCATAATGGTTTTGAAAACGGCACAATTTTTGAGGACATTTGGCATAATTCTTTAGTCCGTCTCTGGCAACACTGATTGAATAGTATAGAGAACTCATGGAACGAATTGTATGACTCAAAAGCACTGGAGACATCTGGCGAATGATTCAAAACGTATTACTCCCCTTTTGTCATAACTTGGTCCATTCATAGCTTTGATGTGAATCATTAATGCCTTTTGAAACATTTATGCATTTTGTATTGTTTCATGTAATAACATTGTCGAAATTGTGCATTTATATTGAAATATTCTATAAAGAGAATAAGACTCGTTTATTCACTTTTACTCAGACTCTCTACATGAGAGCGGAAAAAGAGTGCAATAAGTTCTCTATACTATTCAGTACTTTTTGTCGTCGCTCTCTTTATGACAAAACAAAAACAATTATTTCAGTGAGGTAAATATTGTTTTATTTATTTTAACAATATTACATCTAAATGTAAGAAAAAAGAAAGTGCAATAGCAAAACAGCAAAAACTATACTTTTTTTATTTTCCAATGTAACATTTACTAATGTGTTCATAGAAATCGAACAGGTACCGTGTAACAAAAAGGTATCAACAAATTGCCCGTGAGTTCGAACACTCATTGATTTTTTTTAGAAACGTTTTGATGTTGCTAATATACTTTCGTATATATCGGCCAGCAACGGATCAATGTTGACGACTATATTTCATCTGTTTTTAATTTTTTTTTAGATATCTTATCTTAGGAAATTGTCCAAATTTGTCTTTAATTTATAAAAATTACGTGTGTTGCAATATTATTATTTCGGCTAGGCCAATTTTTTTAAGTACGTACACTGAAAGAAAACCCCTGATTCGCAGGGAGAATATTTACATTACTGCAATGAAAAGTTTTGTACATTCGACGATATTCTCGCTGCTGTACAAGATTTTTGTCGTCGTGGCCTTGCTTCAACAACTGAACGAATACATAAATTTAAAAAAATAACTAAAAAGTACGTATTTGAGATTTAAACTATTGTTTTTGGGTTATCTAAAGCAGTCGTTTATGCGATGAAATAGATTTTTTCGAAATTGTTAGAACTCGTGTATGCAACTATTTACAAACATGTATACTCGTACAAATGTTGGCAACTACGTACAAACATATCGAAGCTAATGTCATTAATATTGTTAATACTGTTTGGTGTCCGTAATCTGTCAAATTTTCTACATGTGTGTATCTACTGTAAAAGTAAACAAAAGGGTACAAAAACAAAATACATGTGAATTTGACATAAGAGAAACGCCTAAGCTAGAAAAATGTTCAAATCAGCTGTTCTAACGAGACTTTACCTTACTTATTTTACCATGGCCATTAAAGTTCATGAATTTGTGAGTTGGCATCTTTAAACAATTATTTACATATACAGTTGTGTGCGTTGAAATAGACTCAACACTAATCAAAATTTTCAAAGCAAAAACAAATGTAGAAAAATTTAATTTTGTTTATAACTTTTATTTTTTATTGTTCAATTAAGAACTAGATATAACATTTTAGAACATTAATGTCGTAATCTAAAATTAAATCATTAGGTTTAAATCAAAATATTTCAAAATGTCCCATTTTGCCTGTGAATTAAAATAGTCATCGCGATTCATCATCTGAACTAGAATAAATAGATGTGTCAAATAAAATGTAAGTTTCATTAATCCTTTATATTATCTCAGTACTTTATGAAATAACTGTTATTTTTTACCACAGCTAAGCAACGCCTTGACATTGAATCCACAAGTGCCCTAAGCTCATCTTTATTAAATTGGTTCATTCCTTTGATAGACACTTCAATGTCCCGCCACAAATTCTGAATTGGATTTAAGCCCAGCGACTGCATAGACCATCTTAAAACTATGACACTATTATTTGCAAAACAAGCTTTTGTTCGCTTAGATGTGTGTTTGGGGTCGATTTTATGTTGAAACACACATCGAAGCGGTATTTCCCATTCAGCACAAGTCATCATGATGTTTTTTTAATATAGTGGTATAATATGCAGCGTCCATTGTCTGTTCAATTTGGAATAAAGGTTCTGTCCCAATGTAAGAGTAACAACCCCGTACCATTATGTTCCCGCTACCATGTTTAACTGTATGGATTGTCTTCTGGGATCTGAATTCGGTTTTGGAAGGCCTTCGTACAGGAAGATTACTCCTATCATAATTAACCAATCTCACTTTTGTTTCAGCTGTCCTCAAAATATTTCGCCATTTGAGTACGAGCTATTTCACATGCTCCTTGGCAAAATTCAACATTTTTTGAACGTTCCGTTTGGATAGAAATGGAACTTTTCGGACACTTTTTGCCTTTAATTTGTTTTTAGTTACCATTTTTCTTAATGTAGAGGTGTCAACATCCCGATCGTATTGCCTTTTAAGTGCGGAAGAGGTAACAAAAGTTCTGTAATTTTCAGGGTTTTCCTCTGTTTCCTGGATTGGGGTTATATTTTATTCCGGTCTCCACCATTTTCTTTGAGCATCCAATTATGTCAGTAATTTGTATGTAGTTTATGAATTCTTTTCTCACCTCTTTAATTCTTTCTTGGCGCTCATGATTGCAATACTTATATCGGCCCATTTTAGAACGTCAATAATGACAATTTATTAATGTTTAAATCATATTTAGAAGCTAAACTTTGTTTTCAAATTCAAATCCAAACTACCATTAAACATCTCAAAAAAAAACAATTTTTTGTAATTGACTCTATTTTATAGCACACGTCATTACATAGCCTTTAAAATACTGACACTGACCGACCTGGACAACAGTAGTGTACAAAATTTATTAAAAATTACGGCGTTATATTCAACAGAGGACCGGTCGGTCAATCAGGTTCAGAATTCCTTGATATGAAACACCTTGGACAACTGATTTGCAGAGAATAAAAGTTTAGACGAGTGTGTGACTCTATTTCATGGCACACCATTGTATAAAATCAACATGCTTCGAATGCAATATTGAAACATGTTGTTTGCAACAATGAAACATTTTCTTACCATCAGTGAACCCATATTCGTTGCACTGATGAATCTGGCCGCTAATCCACTCTTAATTAAAATATTTGTCAAGACGACGAACAATTTCACTCGGGTGACGAAGCTTTTCCTTTTAGCGTACTTCACAGCATAGATAAAGTAAACAAATAGATGAAGCACAAGTGTTGGGAAAATTTTAGTGTAATGGGTAATTTTCTAGATGTCGTTGAAAGCAAAAAATGGGATCTTTTTGTTCCCAAAATAAAGTACAAAAATATGGCAATAAAAATCTAAAATTTCATATTATAAGAAAAAATAATTTTCAACAAAAATATCAAGAATACAACACGTTACTTCACGTAGAATATCTGATGGCTATCGAATTGCAAAGCCATGTCACCACCGTCGATGTACTAATAAATTGGTTCTTCGTCCGGTTCAGCTACCATTCCTTGTTGAGAGTCCTCAGACGCTCTAACGGTTTTGCAATCTGCGACCACAGAAGTTGGTATAGTTTTTGGACGGGGAAGTTTATATATTAAAAAGGCGTTCCGGGATGTTCATCTTTGGACGGTCTTACGGATTTTCTCCTATTGATATCCCAACACCGGCCTCATGGTTTTAGTTTTTTATATAAGAAACAAATGCTATTATGTAAAATCACATAAATTTTGTCACATTTTCCATTGTTTAAATTACTTTCACAAAAATTTCCCACAATTTTGAATAAAAGTCAATGAGAATTATGGGAAACTTCAGTGAAAGTGACAGTAGTACAGGATAGCACCTAGTAAACAAAGTTGGCAATGGTATATCTATTATTTCCTTTATTTTTTTTATTAAAGTAATTTAAACAAGAGAAATGTAACAAAATTTAAATGATTTTATATAAAACCATTTGTTTCTTATATAAAAATCAATTTCAAAGCCATGCGGCCGGTGTTGGTATATCTATAAGAGAAAACCCGTAACACCGCCCAAAGATGAACATGCCAGAACGCCTTTTTAATCTAGAAACTGTCCCGCGCAAAAACTGTATCAACTTTCAACAAGGAATGGTAGCTGAACCGGAGGAAGAACCAATTTATTAGGACTTAGTCGGTGGTGTCATGGCTTTGCAATTCGATTGTCATGAGATATTCGACTTTAAGTAACGCGTTGTATTCTTGTTTCGAAGTGATATTTTTATTGAAAATAATTTTATCTTTTGATATGAAATTTTAGAATTTTAATGTCATATTTTTTGACTTTTGTTTTTGGGAGCAAAAAATATCCCATATATTGCTTTCAACGACATCTAGGGAATTACCCATTACACTAAAATTTTCCCAACACTTGTGCTTCATCTATTAGTTTACTTTATCTATGCTTCACAGTGCTTCTCAACCATGTGGCAAAGCTTTTTCTCTCAGTGTACTTTACAGGATACAACTAGAGGTTAGGCGTTTGTTCTTAATAATCTCCGCAATAAAAATCCATGTTTATCAAAATCGTATCAGATTCTCGTTTAGGAGTTATAATAAATGACACCATTATATTGAGTGGGACGCAAAATTCTGAATTATGATATAGAATTTGAGTAAGAGTTTGCTGTCCATTGAAAAAAATTAATTATTAGGTGGAATTTTAACATAATATTACCATTTTGTTTTGCAGAGACAAGGCTCAAACTCAGCTATCCCTGAAAGTACCGGACTCCATTACTACATGGCTTATAACAGCATTTTCCATTAACGATAAAACCGGATTTGGCATGATGGATTATCCGGTTAACATAACAGTCTTTAAGCTATTCTTCATTAGTACTAATCTGCCGTACTCTATAAAACGGGGAGAAATTTTACAGATTCCAGTTACGATTTTCAACTATCACTCAGAAGAACTGTTGACCACAATAACCATGAGTAATACTAAAATGGAATATGAATTTGTGGAGCAAACTAATGACTCTCAAGAAAGGGTTATAATAAAACGAAGGCAAATAAATGTCCCCGCGAATAGTGGTAAGAGTGTTGACATCGCAATAAGACCAACAAAACTCGGTTCTATCGATATCGAATTGAATGCAACAAGCAAAAGGTATTCGGATGCCATTATCGAACAACTGAAGGTGGAACCAGAGGGTCTTGTCCAACTATTCGTTGAAAATACTTTTGTAAACCTTTCGAGCAACCAACAAAAATTTACGACCACATTTGAAGCCACTATTCCGCTAAAAACTGTGCCCGATTCAGAATTTATTCAACTGTCTATTGGAGGTGATGCACTATCTGCGGCACTAGATAATCTGGAAGCTTTAGTTCTCCTGCCCACTGGATGTGGCGAGCAGAATATGATTAATTTTGCTCCTAATGTGCTAGTTTTGAATTACCTAAAGGCTATAGGAAAAACGGCCGAAAATTCGAAATTGGTAGACCAAGCATTGCGTTTCATCGATACCGGTTATCAACAAGAACTAATTTACCGTCACGAGAGCGGTGCCTTCAGTGTATTCGGTCCTATAGCGAACAGTGAGGAAAGTACTTGGCTGACAGCCTATGTGATGCGATTTTTCATTAAAGCTCTACCCTATGGCAGTGTTGAGCCTCGTTTAATTGAAAGTGGTTTGGAATATTTGGCTGGAAAGCAAGTAGGCGATGGCAGTTTCCCGAATACCGGACATTTATTTTATCCAGCGCACCAGAATCGCTATGGCTTCACGGCGTTTGTATTGATGGCTTTTCTAGAAAATTCCGTGAATAAAATGATTATTCTCTTGTGAACAACTCAATTGCTTATTTTTGTCCACTTCTAGAAATACGCCAAGAAGTATCAAAATGTGGTACACAAAGGAATCAACTTCCTCACTAAGGATCTGGATCAAATCGATGACACCTATGCTCTCTCGCTGATGGCAGTAGCCTTACAAATGTCCAAAAGTGATCGCACATCGACAGTAATTAATAAACTGTTACCAAAGGCAAAATTAGACAATGGACTTAGATGGTGGACATCTTCGGATAGTGATCACACAAATGATGTTGAGATTACAGCTTATGTTCTGATGACACTATTGGACCACTCATCATCCACTGCAGGAGACCACATAGCCATTTACAAATGGTTGCTGCAACAACGTAGTCAAGTTGGAGGTTTCAAGTCAACACATGACACGGTTGTAGGATTACAAGCCCTAATCAAATACAGCCAAAAGTATGGAAACTTAAATAGTGACACTTTATTAAAGGTTGACTATACGGCAAAAGATAACCAGGGTCAGGATTTAAAGAAGGGCGTATTTGGTGTAGATCCTACCAATTTGTTAATATTGCAACAAGTGGAGGTAAGGGAATATCGTGGTAAATTTCAAATCTTCAAATAAATTTCAAAAATTCAATCAAAATTTAAAATTTCTAGCTTCCTCAATCTACGCGTTCTGTTGCTGTGGAGATAGTTGGACACGGCAGCTCCGTACTGCAGTTTTCTTACCATTTCTATCTGCTATGCAATAAACCACATTCAGACTATACACTCAACCTTAATGCTATGGATACAGCTACAAAGGATACGCGCAGAAGGGAACCACAATCGTTGTTAACACAAGAATCATTTAAAATTACCCCCATTGCTAAGATGTCTACGCCTCATGTCATGGAAATGGAAATTTGTTTTGTCTTTAAACCCACGGACAGTTTGAGGCATAGCAAAACAAATATGGTCATAATGGAAGTCAATCTACCTTCGGGTTTCACCATAAACTCCCATGTGATTAAAGAACTTCAGGAAGAAGACTCTGTGGCAAGAGTTGAAACAAAAAACGCAGATTCAACAATCATGATATATTTTGAGCATTTAAACGCCGACGCGGATGAGAAGTGTCTTGGCCTAATGGCGGATAAAAATCACGATATTGGGAAGATTCAACCATCCAGGATTGAGATGTATGATTACTATTATGTAAATCACCGAGACACAGTGATGTATGAACTTAAAATGTAAAAATAAAATATGTTTTATATGATTAAATAAATAAAAATATTAACAACCATGTTTTGGTAAGTGATCTCATACAACATAGAGATCATATATTTTTAAACGTATTATTAAAGTCTAGATTTAGACCAGAAATGCCAGTTGGATGCATTGGATCAGAGATCATATTAACTCCTGTAAGTAATAAGCTCATATTAACTCCTGTAAGTAATAAGCCAGCCGTCGGTGGTGCAATGGTACTATGCGCGACTCTTGTGCATGAGAACGTGGGTTCGATTCCTGCTCTGACCGCCTTAGATTTCTTTCGACGGCGGTCACCTTGCTTAGTGACGAAGACTCTATCGAGTACCTATCCATGAAAAGCTTCTCAAAGCACCGTTCGGAACCGGTGTAAAATTGTAGGTCCGAATCAATGAGTGTAAAACTAGAACGCGCACAGCTCACTGGTTTGTGAGAAGTTCTTCCTAATCCCTTAATGGGATGTAACGGGAAACCATTTATTTATTTTAAGTAATGTATGAGAGTCCTCTGCAGACTACCGGTTTAAGCGTATACAGTTAATCAGTTTAAGCTTACACAGATGGGAAATTAAAGGAAATTAAAATTAATTAAGGTCCGTAAAGAATACTAATCAGCAACCTCAAGTCGCTCCTGATCAAATTCGAGGCGTTCATGTAAGATAACGTAATCCCCGTGAATAAATCCACATTTGCTATTTCATTTTTCCTTGTTACTGCCGAAATGATGGTCTAGTTTACCTCACAGTAGGGTTTCTAGGGAGCTTTGCTATTCTTCCTACTGGGCACGTCCCTAGGTAATGGATAGGGTAACACGCTTCAGATAAGGCAGGTACCCAAAAAACATGCGGGACGAACTAATAAATATACATTAGTAGCGTCCATATGAGCAACCTGAATGGCATGCTAATACCGGTGCATCTTAAGTTATCAGTGACAAGAACAAGTGATGTAAGCCACTCTTCCAGTGTAATGGGCGTATGTGTGATTCGAGACGCTAATATAGGTTTGGCTCATTACCTGGTTGCAGCATTACTTCGCATAAGAATAAGCAGGGTGAAAATCTGACGAAATCAGACACAGAGTAAGGTGGACATCAAAAAGTTGCAATTACTACAGGTAGAGGTATTATCAGGGAATGAAATGTCCCTGATGACAACTCGTTCTTTGATCATAAATACATCCGATTACAGTTGCATTTGAACATGGCTGACTGGTATATCTACGAACAGGATCCCCTATAGAAATAAGGTGCGTAGATGATATAGAGAATGTAGAGAGCAGAGTCATGAGTGTTCTATTAATGGGGATAGAATTGAATTATTGGATAAAATGGATCCAAAGACACTTGAAGATGTTAAATTTACGAATATTACAAGTCAAATACTCAGTTTTAAGCAGCCAATTATTGTAAATTTCACAATTTTAAGATTAATAATGGTGAGTTTTCAGCACTTAGATTGAAAAACTTCTGCGATTAGTTCGTAATTGTGAATTCAAATGTAAATTGAATTTGTAGTTATCGTAAAATGGTTCGTGATGCAATAATGTTGAATGTTGTTAAAACTGCCACTATACAGTGACATCTTTATTTGAAGCTCTTTAAAAGCAGAAGCGTATGAGTCAGCCCAGAACTCCCTATCAACAGTAAGAGATAAATCCCCCACCGGTAGTAATGAACTCCGGGAGTAATGAACTTGCCGCGATGTGAGGGCTCAAGCGTGGCCTAGGCGGCGTGAACTAAAGGTTAATCCGAGGGAAGTGGAGAGTCTCGATGTAGGACTATCTTTTGAGCAGGCCTAAGCAAATAACGATTGCCAATAAAGCTTCCTCGGCATGGTGATTCTTGCGACTTTGGCGCTATTATAATATCCAACGTTGAAGCAAAAAACAGTTTTAAGGTCAAGGTGGTTGGTAGCAGTGCCGAGGCCCTGAATGGCCAGTTAGTGTTTAATTAAACTGGTCCCGAACAACCCTCTCCGACGCCAGGGCACGGGTCGGTAGTAGTGTGTGGCCCGTTCCAGCTCAAGCTGTCACTGTGTTGGCCTGTATTATATTTATTGGCATACTCGTGGAACTTACAATGAACACTAAGAACAAACAACACAAAAGTAATACAAACTAATACTTACGATTGATTACCACCAATATGACCTTTGAAACGGATCCCGTGCGAATCCACAACAACATAGTGCAAACGTAATATGAGATTGTGTCGATGATGGTGTCGCAAGAGCGGGATCATCTCAATTGTTCAACCTGTAAGGTTGGTAGTGCTGACGATCTCATAGGAAACTGTGAGCTGGGTAGCGATGAAGGTACTGTGTCCCCCCTCTCTGATGAGAATGGTGATACTACTATCGTCGCAGCGCAGAAATATGATAATTTGAAGTCAGTATATGTTACTACACTTGCTAGACAATTGACAAAACTATATCTTCACCTCCCGGTAACACCAGACATGGGGTGACTGGTGCGGGTTCCACCTCGGTCAAGGCTGGCAAGTCTAGGAACAGATCCAGTGCTCATAAAAAGAAATGCGTCTATCGCAGAGCCTGCGCCGTCGTAAGAAGACTTTTGGGCTGCGATACCGAATCTCTTTCTGTAATGGACCAGCGGGTGCTATCCGCTCTCCGGGACTACATCAAGATGTACAACCTATCGCACCCTGATGCGCTTCTCCTGAGTAGTGGAATGGGTAGCCCGTCTGTTGAGAGTGAAGAAAATGTAGTGATCTCTCGTCCCACTCCGAAAACCCGAGTCCAGGCCTCATGTTTGCCGACTGCAAAGTACGCAAACAGGGCTTCCTGCTCTTCAGGAGCGGGGGATCCTCCAACGCAGTCTGTGGAGAGTTCCTATACTTCAGAGGCTCCCGGAGGTAAAATACAATCCGGTTTACTTGGCCCTCTTCCCAAAAGCGGGAAGCCCCGAAAACAAAGTAGCTTGGGAGAAAATCCGTCCTTTAGGATTGCAATCGTTGATAGAACTGATCCCGATGGTAAGATCAGCCCTACCAACTTGTAGCAGGTTGAGAGAAGGCTAATGGATGCAATGCTGGACGATAGCAGGAGTATCGGTGAGATAGCAACTGTGGTGTCGACTGGCTATGGGGAGTCAAGATTGGTCAGGTTCGAGACTTGATGTTATTTCTCAGACCTTACTCCCGCTCCGACCAATTGTATACGTCTGAATACCGCCACCGATTTTGTCAGCGGACAAGCAATACCCATGTCTGGGAGGTATTCTGTTCTGCTACGGATATCGCCCCGGAGTCTCTTGAAAGAATAAAAGCTCGTGAGAGAAATATACTTTTGGTCGTGGTAGCGTCAGATTCCGCCATTCCAGCTTCTCTGTACGGAGGTAAACGTAGGCCCCTTCGCGTGACACAGATCAATCTGCACCACTGCGAGGCTGTCTCCACCAATCTCCTACTCTCCTTCACGAACCATGAGATTGTCGGCTCTGGATCGACAGCGAAAATAGTGTGAAGGGTCTGGGCAATGTCAATGGGAATATCTTTGCGGTCAGAACATCTGGCAAGGTAAGAGCTTGTATAGTAGCTAGAAAAGTGTTACATATACAACTCAAATTTATTATAAATCTCTCTATGTCTATCAATTATTATTGTATATCAATTATTACAATAATATGGCAACCTTGGCCGTACCCTTTTTTTCTGTTTGACATTTGATCTTTATTCGAGATCATTCTGAAAAATGTTATGATGTAACACCACGTGATTTTGTAACCTGAATTAAATAAAGAACTAATTGTAAAAAACTGCAAATATAAAAAAAGATTTAAAACGTATCCTTTCTTCTAAGCTGTGTACTTGCCTTATGAAGAGTACGATCCGCCTGGTAGAACAGTTCTTGGATTGGTGCACCAGGCATCTACTAAAGGGCCACGGCTTATTATAGGCTGTGATGCAAATGCTTACCATACACAGTGAGGCAGTGCTGAGATAAATAATAGAGGTGAGTCTGTTTTTGATTTTATTCAATCCGCGCTCAAGATTTGTAATAGGGGAAATGGGGCCACCTTTCGTAATAAATTGAGTGAGAGTGTCATTGCCATAACCCTATCTTCTGAGGAATTGCTTGTAAAGGATCGGAGGGTGCCGGATTTCTTCACTATTGACTTCGTGACGGGATCGCAGGGTCTCTTTAGGTATCCTATGAGAATTGACTGGGTGACCATGCCTTCTTACTTTCCCGGGCAAGAGGAGCCAGCCTATGTGGTATGTGTGGACACGGGAGTTGTGTGCTCTGCGTAAATCCACTAAAAACAGTTTTATTCAGCTTAAGAGGGATATTAAAATGGCAAAAGGATTTCGTCATGTGTTGTCCAAGGACCCTAGAGTCCTCAGCGACATTAGGAAATCCGATGGATCATGGACCAACTTCGGAGCTGAATTACTTGAGCTTCTTATGGAAACCCACTTCCAAACTGTGTGTTTCTCTTAAGGACTGCAGACCAATCAGCCTCTCATCCTTTCTATGGAAAGTTTTGGAGAAAATGGTTGACCTGTACATCAGGAACCGAATTATCCCGTGCTACGTGAGTGTTATACAACATGCCTACCTCAAGGGTAAATCTGAGGAAACTGCTCTCCACGATGTTGTGGGTTATCTTGAGCGGAGCTTGAGGTTTGGGGATTTCACTTTGACTGCCTTCTTAGATGCAAAAGGAGCTTTTAACAATGCGCTATCAGAAAATCTCTGGATTCTGCTGGGGTGATCGCATTGTTCGAACCTTGGGGTGAGCTCTGATCGGAAGCTGACTTCAAGGGGCACACCGCAGGGTGGTGTTATCCCCTCTGCTGTGGCTTTTAGTGGTTAACGGCATGCTTAAGGTCTTTGAGTTGAGAGGACGTACAATTGTTGCCTATGCGGACGCCGTTTTTATTCTAGTTGGTGGAAAATCTTTGCTTACGATCAGCGACCTTATGCAGGATGCCGTGGGTGAGTTCTCAGATTGGCCTACCCACTGTGGCTAGGGTGTTAATCCAGCGAAGACGGAGCTGGTTATTTTTACGCGCAGGCGAAAAATTGGAAATTTTAGGAAACCAAGGTTGGAGGGCTCTATCTTCTGAGGCGAAATATCTTGGTATCGTTCTTGATCAGAAAGAGAACTGGGAGCGAAATACTGAAATGTATATCGAATGAAGAAGGGATTGAACGTGGTGTGGTCTACGCCTATCGGAATTCGATTGGCAAAAGCTGGGGTCTTTGTCTGAATATCGTGCATTGGGTTTTTTCGGCTATCGTGCGCCCAATTATCACCTATGGCTGCGTAGTCTGGTGGAACGCATTCGGGAACAGCTATCAGTTGAAAATGCTCAGTAAGGGTCAGCGCGCTGCGTCGATGTGCATCAGCGGGGCGAGGAGAAGTAGTAGAGAAGGCGGCGATAGATATCATCCTGAATCTGACTACTCTTGATGTCTATGCGAGACGATGTACTCCAGATGCGCCCATCGCATGAGAGAATTGGGTATCTGCACACATGCCCCTGAGGGAGATGCCAACATTCTCCAGGAGCTGATTGAGAACCACCCTGTCGAGTGTTTGAGTCAGGCGACTGCCGACTGTGGACTTTGGGCGATGCCCGGAGATCATGATGCCAGATAGGAGTGACTGGGTGGGGGTATACCTTCCTGACTCTCTGGTCATCTGATCTCCACAGATAGCTCCAAAGTGGACACGGACACTGGGGCGGGGATCTTTAGTGAGGACATTCAACTCGGGCTTTCGATGAGATTGGGTGCGAACTGCAGTGTCTTCCAAGCGGAAATCGTGGCGATCCTGTGAGCTGCGACTGAGATAATGGACTCATGCTTGTATCCATCGGGTAAATTCGTCATCTGCGTTGACTGTAAGCCAGCCCTCAGTGCGATCAGGTCACAGACATGTAAATCCATTGAATTGGTTAGGGATTGCAAGCGGATTTTGAATAGTGTAGTGCTCGGCAAGCTAATACTGCTGGGTTCCGTGATGTCACAGGAAATGTTGAAGCAGACTATCTTGCTGGAGCAGGATGCGCTTCTGATGATTTGAGATAGATTGCCTCTGAAAATACACCGATCTGTTACTTGTATGGCTTGATCGATCGCTGGTCGCTGGACAAGATCAACGCTGCCTGGATGGCCAGAGTGGATTGCATGATTTCAAGTGATAATATAGCCGTCAGTGGACTCGGCGAGGACTAAGTCGCTTCTAATACTGGGCAAGGCAGCTTGCAGCTTACCATTGGGGTTATCACAGATCAATGTGATGTTGGAGCCTTCACTCGCAACTGGATTGTGAACGGGATTGATTACTGGCGTGCTTGTGGTGATGAAGAGGAGGTGGAGACCATTGAGCACCTTCTCTGCCAATGAACAGCCCTCCAGCGAAAGCGTTGCCGTTTCATTGGATGGTTTCAGGCAGAGGGAATGACCTCTTACCACGATGTGGCCATGGAGTGTTTGATGGAATTTTCAAGGGGTCTGTAATGGATCCGGGCAGGCAAAACCATCATTTAATGGTTTGCTTATTGGTTGTTTCTACCCCACGGTTAATCTGGAATGGTAAACCTTGACGTGTACATGTGGATCCTCATCTTGAAATGGTATTGTATGCACTGGTCAGGGCTTATCAGGGGATATATACTTATATATATATACATTGGAAACATAATTGAGTGGTTCTTCTGGTCGTCCTACGTCTATCATCTATTTATCGGAATATACACTATTACTAGGGCTCGTCCCCTTCTCTTTTTCTTCAGATTATATGTGCAATCACAATGGGTCGACCGACATCCGAGTGTAGTGATGGCAAGGCAGTTGTAAACTGTCTCTTATTGTCATGTGTCCTAAACCAAACCAAGAGATAACAGCTGAAGGGAAATTTATTTTCTCAAGCCTCAACGTATCATTTCCAGAACCCTTAGTACAAAAGAATCAATTGCCGTTTAAAAAATCATCGAAGAGAAAATTGCAAATTTTGTTCAGCTATATGTAACAAATCCGCAAAAGTTGGCCACATTTCCCCGGTATGTACTAGTAAATCAGTGAACGTGTTAGAAAACTCTAGTGAAGAGGAAATAGTACCGATTTCCGTACATGGCTATCATACTCAAGATTTGATTATACGGAAATACTGGAGCCAAACACCATATTAAGAGCGTATGGAAATAATTTAGTATTTACCCGATTTTGGTGTTTTAAATGTCAGTGCAAATACATATAATAAAATCCGATATCTTAATCTCTTAATTGCAAATACTGAAGGGGATATCAATATGTTTGAAATGGATGGTGTTATACTTTTCAATGTATAGACACCAACATTTGAGAAATTATAAGTACAGTCTTCGGATGCTAAAACACTTCGCAACAATTATTGTTCCATATGCCAACAGTTTGGGCTGTTGCAATTTGTATGAAGCTAATTTATACTGTGTAAAGGATAATGCCGTGGCCGTCGGTGGTGCAATGGTTAGTGTGCGCGCCTCTTGTACACGAGATCCTGTGTTCGAACCATGCTCTGACCACCTTAAATTTCTTTCGGCGACGGTCACCTCGCATAGTGACGGCGACACTATCGAGTATTTAGCCATGAAAAAGCTTCTCAAAATACCGTTCGGAGTCGGTGTAAAACTGTAGGTCCCAATCAGTGAGTGAAAACTGGAAAGCGCACAGCTCAGTGATTGTGAGAAGCTCCCCCCTATCCCTTCATGGGATGTAATGGGAACCATTTATTTATTTATTTAAAGGATAATGCCGTTCCTAATACTTTAAAACCATAGTAATATCATTTGCGAAGAAACGGGAGTTTGGTAACCAGTAACATTACATAAACTGAAAAATCGAAGTAATAGGTCGATTATGGATGGCAAGGCCCGTGCGCAGGGGGGGGGGGGCGAGTGGTTGGGGGTTAAAATTTGTATTATGTATCACAACATTTGCCAGTTGCCGTAGGTAACAGTGTTTTGCCATCGATAACAGAGTTTTGTCACTTCGCCAACAGCAAAATTGTAAACAAACAATAAATCTAAAGTGAGTTTGAGAAATAAGTATATTTAAGAAAAAAAAAAAGAAAAGCCTTTTTAATAACAAAGTTGGAATTGGTGGAATTATTTTTTGATGAGGAAAACGAAGTACATCTGTTAGAAGACACTTAAGAAACAACTCTAGGAATAGATGTAGTGTAGGTCAACTGTCCAAAAACAAATGTTTTTTTTTATGGATTTCCAAAGTTTGAGCGCGCTGGAGGGCGTTACATTTGTGGATTCATCTGAAGTGCACAAGGTAATCAGCATTATTACGAATGTCGTTCTCGTATTTCGACTACGACAGTTTTGTAAAATATTAAAGACAAAGTTGGCATGATATCTTTAATCTTTTACAAAACTGTCGTAGTCGAAATACGACAACGACACTCGTAATAAGGCTGAATGTCTTTTTTAAGTAGTTCTCGTAAAAATAAGCCAAAAAATGCAATACAAAATTTCTATAACTTGCTTAGTTAACGAGATATTGAAGATATTGAAATTATCGAATATTTGTTTTTCAAAAAAAAAAATACCACAATAATAAAGTTTTTGTTATAAAACTTTCTGCGTGGCCGGTCTTAGGGATATTCTCCTCTGGGGTTCCGCGGCTTCGGGATAGTATTGTTTGTGTTATAAGCTCCGCATGGCTCAACTTACGTTGTCGGTGGTTTTGAAGGAAGTGGGGTACTCAAATGAAAGTTATTCGCCCTTATTCCCGTTGTCGTCGTCGACGCCAATACAATATCGACACCATTTTTATTGGCGACTTGAAGACATTTGGACAAAAAACATTTTGCGTAATGTTTTAAGAGGGTTGTTTTGGGATCATAGACATCAAAAACTTTGTTGTTGTCGACGACAACGGGAATAAGGCCGATTTTTATCACAAATTTAATGGTGGTCTTTAATTTTATGTCTTTAATGCACCCAGATAACCCCAAATTACCATATTATAGTATGTCTTGAGAATCGAATAATATCAAACACTTAGTGTGAGTACTCAAACTAAAGGGAATGATGAACCTGCTAATAATTTTGAATTTGTCTAGAAAAATGTTCCAGACTTACTATCCCGCGATTTTTTTCAAAAAAAAATTTAATTTCGGTTTTTTATCGAGTTTACAATTTAACAACAAAAAATTAGGATTTTCTTTAGAACCACAGCTTTTGACTCTTTATCGTTCATCTGAACGTTTTGTATTGTATTCAAAACTATACTGCCGTGCTTATCAAGAAGTACTCAAGTCCACTTTCCTACATTTTTCAGAAGCAGATTTCTGAATTCTGGGTGGAAATTCAATTGTAATAAGAAACCTGTTGTTATAATGAAATTAATAACATTTATGTAGTTTTGCCGGAATTTCCAAATGTTGCTAACTTGAGCTTAAAAAATATTTTTGTTTAATATTTTGGAGTTGTCTTTCTTAGTAAGCAGGACAGTATACAGCAACCAAAAATTCGTGATTGCCAATATAACCACGGTTGCCACAGTTGGTAATATCCAACCAAAATTGGTAACATTTAAACGGCTTGGTAACATGGTAACATTTTATTCATTTTGGTAACCTTTTGAGATGAAATAATTACTATAAGAAAAAGCATTTGATTTCATACTTCTATTAGAAAACTTGACGAAATGTTATCTAACATGTTACTTACAAACAGAAGAAAACATGAAACAGTGGCAACACTATTTGGGAGAATTGAATGATTATGGGCTTAACCAAAATACGCGCTTGTCGTCGTTCGCTCTACATAACTAAATATATTCGTCTCTTTCGCACTAACGAACTCTTTGTGCTCTGATTGGTCTGAATATAAAAGAATACTTGTGCGCTATTGAAAGGCAATAAAATGCAAAGAAAGTGAAGTTTATGTTATGTTATGCCATATTTTGTGTTTTGCTTTTTGTTTTTTTTTAAATCTTTATATTGATGTATGATGATGAAAAAGCTTCTCAAAATAGCGTTCGGAACCGGTGTGAATCCGTAGGTCCCAATCAGTGAGTATAAAACTCGAAAGAGCACTGCTCAATGGTTATCTGAAACTCCCCCGATCCCTTCATGGCATGTAATGGGAAACCATTTATTTATTTATTTTCTAATGAAGTAAATAAACATTTAATGTTGTAAATAGAAAAAATTTAACAATTTGGTAATTTTTGGAAAATTGTGGTAATTAAAACATTATACCTGTGGCAACCGTGAATATAACTACTATCAAGCAACTGAAGTTGCCAGCTGTCAGTTGCCATATGTAATAACTTTTCTGCAACTGGCAACGCAACTGACGTTCGGCTGCTATCGATAATCCCACAACCCATAAGAGTTTGTACTAATTTTAAACAAACAACCAAACCGAAAATTACATTCAGCATATTTCAGAACATTTTAACGCCATAACATTTCAATCATATTATTTTTACACTAAAGAAGATTAATGCATTTCGAAGGCTAGCTCCGTTAACCCGCGCTAACTCAGAGGATTACTCATACAATTTTAAATTGTACAAACTAAAGATAAGTTTTTAACCACATTTTAAACTGGCGTACATTTTGATGCAACCGTGTTAGTTACAAAAAAAATGTAACCATAATAAAAACATACACAAAAAATCAACTGTTTGAAAGACGGAAACTGTTTGAAAATTTTCCGACGCGTCGCAGCCACCAAAACTTTTTTGAAGCTCACGCCGCCGCCGGTATAAATGGTACTTTGGTTAAAAATGTGAGACTGGCTCTATTTGACCCACTGATGCACTTTTAAAGGTACAGTTATTACAAAAACTCCCAAATTTTTACAAAACTGGTAAAACCAATAGCCGCCAACTTAATTTTTCTGTTGTACCGCCGTCGTCGATAATTTTGTCTACCTTTTGGCCACATGAAATGTCAATTTAATCTCAAATTGGATGGTTTAAACGGCAAAGATTAGAGAACATGGTTATCGCTAACCGGGCCGCGATAAACAGCGATGTAAATGCGTTATAATATAAGTTGTTGCTCTATGTCACACTGTTGCGTTTAACAAGTTGTTTAAGAAATCTCCTGACATTTATAATACCTTTTTGTGGTGAATTTATTAAAGTAAAGTAAATATAATAATTTTTAATTCAAATAAATATGTGTAATTTACTTCAAGTTTAATACTTCATTTAAATAACAATTATTCACACTTCGTTTTTAAGTTAATAAAATTTAAATATCCTTTTTATTAAATTTGCACCCTTTTTTGGTTAACACATTTTTTATATTTTCTGGCAACACTGCTATCATAGTGGTTTGCATGTGATACTTTCAAAACATTTGCAATATGGTTTTTCCTTCCTCTTCATTTAAATCCGCAACAACAAAAAGTATTCCAAATAATGTTTATTCATTTTCAAATATCATTTTCAGAAAACTAATTTTGAAATCTTCGCCTATCTATTGGGCCGATAAAATAGGTATACGAATTTGAAGCATCTGAAACAAAGATGTTTTGTTATGCAATTAAAAAAATTCCAAAATATTTATGTAAGTTTTTTTTGTTTAGTCAAACCTTATTAGTTTTATCGAATATAGCCCGAGCTCTTTCCTGGTTCAAGCGATAGTTCACAAATTTATCAAATAGATAACCATGTTTCATAGATTCCAAGAGAATACGATCTTCGCCAATGTCCAAAGTTAGTTCCTGGGAGGAAATCTGAAAAACCAATAATTTCAATTTTCTTTTGACTTATTTTTAGAAAGTTGTAATTCCATTTAAATATCAGTTTTTCGGTTAATGAAAAAATATATATATTTGTTCACACAATCTTTTTGTCTACAATATAAAATTCCATTCATTATTTTCTACTTACACATTTTGGCAAATAAAATTCAGCTTGAACTTCCTCAACCTGTTCATTTTCGATGCGAGCTCTTAGCTTGTAATCCGGTGTGATGGATGATGCCTGAGAAATATCCTGTTTAATACGTGACGATTGGTGTTCTTTCAGCTGCTCGGATTTCTGTCTCAATACTGCCAACTCCTTAGTATTTATTTCTTGTACCAAGGGTTTTGGACCACAATTGTTCTCGATGGATTTCAACTTCTTTAAATCTTCTTCCGAAGGATTTTGATATGAAGCCAATACTGTCTTAACATCATTATTACGCACCCGATGCGACACAAGAGTACCAATAAATTTGCGTTTGTCCAGTATAATCGCCTTGTCCACTTTAACTTGTACATTGTATTTATCACTTAATGCCTCAGCTATTAGTACTAAAAAGAAGTCGCGAAACAATATAGACTTTTCGATTTTAGTAAAAAACTTCGGATTGACGGCAATATCGACAGCATCAACAGGATTATCAGACTTATCTTTGGTAATGCGGGGCTCAGAAATGCTCATTGGTATACGAAAAGAACTTGGTTCGTCTGAATTGAGAATAGTTTGCAATTGGGATTCGCTGAGATCTTCGGGAGGTGGAATTTCATCAGTTTGACAAACGTTGATGAAATATTTCTCATTTGTGTTGACTTTGAAGGTTTTGATGCAAAATCCTTAAGAAAAAAATATGTATATACATATTATATTAAAACATAATAAACGTATTTTAGTTTTTTTTTTATGCAGCGAAAGACAACTTCCTGCAACGGGGATAATTTTATGCTATGATAAACTGAATCAAAATAATAATTCAATAATTATATACGGCTAATTGTACGGCTCACTTTTCGCTCAAAAAAAAAAAACAACATGAAGGGATTGGAGAGCACAGGGATCGAACCCACGTTCTCAAGCACAAGAGCCTGGTACACTAGCCATTGCACCACCGACGGCTTTTCGCACAAGTTGAAATATTATCTCTTGTGCTTTAATAACAAATTACAGCTCTATTGCATTTATTTTTATAACAGACTTTAGTCATGAGATCACAAACTAATATCTACAATTAGTAGGCTTACAAGATCCAAATAGGTGGTATTGGTAAAATTGTAGTATTTGTAAAATTGGAACTAAATATAGAAACTAATGTTTGTGGGAAGCTACCGTAAATCATTAATCTTTTTCAAACAACACTGTACAAAAGTACTGGTTCATTTGTCACGTAGTATACTTTACACATTTATTCAGAAATATACATTTATAACAATACACAAACAATAGTCTCTGCATGAAAATAAGTACAAACAAGCGGGTCGTCGTCGCCAAAGAGTATTGAATAGTATAGAGAACTCATGGAACGAATTGTATGACTCAAAAGCACTGGCGACATCTGGCGAATGATTCAAAACGTATTACTCTCTTTTTGTCATAACTTGGTCCATTCATAATGTGAAACATTGATTCCTTTTGAAATATTTATAATTTTTGTATTGTTTTATGTAAGAACATTGTAGAAATGGTGCATTTATATTGAAATATTCTATAAAGATAATAAAACTTTGTGTTGGTAACTAAATTGTTAGTTGTATGGGCTTTTTGGTAATTTCAGTGTAATAGCAATAAAACAATTTATTCCATATTTTTCCCGACGTTTCGTTGTTTGTTTGTTCAGGGGAGATTTTATTGGATCTTTTTCAAAAAGAATGTGGAATATTATAATTATATGGTTTTTAGTGTTTTCAGTTTAACTTACTGTTATACTACATTGACTGGATTTTCATTTGCAATAACAAAAATTAAATAAAATAAATAAATGACATAAAGGACGAGCAGAATTGTTCAACTTGTATAATTATGGACGTGCACCACTTAAGCCTAATATCACAGAACTAACTAAAGATTCATTTCAGAGCAATAATATAGCTTGAGCTGATGCAGTCGACGTCCTCTTTTTTGTTCATTGTCCTTGCTTGTTGTTGTTGTATCCGCAGACTCTCTAATGTGTATCTCGTATTATTTCGTTTTTCCTTGTCCAATATTCGTACATTTTCAAAGTCAGGCTTGTGTTTTTTGCACGTCATGTGTTGCGCCAATGCAGTTGTTTGCCTTTCCTTTCTTATGTCCGACTCATGTTCTGAGAGCCTTGTGCTCAAAGCTCGCTTTGTGGTACCTATATATATTTGCCCACAAGTTTCGTTGTCACCACCCTTACATGCAATTTGATATACTAGGTCATGTTGGTGTCGTATATCCATTTTGTTCTTAACCTTACTCAATACTGATCGAAGAGTGGAATTTGGTTTATGGGCGTATATCGTGTTTTCTTTCGTATTGTCTCCCTTAGTCTGCAGTTCCCTGTTAATTGTGGTAGAATCGCTTTTCCACGTCAGGTGTTGTTTTGAGTGTTCTCATCGTCTGTGTATTCATCTTTTGACCCTTGGGTTGCGTGGAGTGGTAATTCATCATCCTTCCTGAGGACGTTGGTTTCGCATACCAGTTGAATATAATTTTATAATCGTCGCGATGTAATTTCATGTCCAGATAGGGAATGCAGTTATTTTCCTCTATTTCAACAATAAATTGTATTTTTTCGTGGTATGAGTTACAAGTTTATTATTATTATTATTTATTATTTATTTATTTAGTAGTATTTTAAATACTTTTCATTTACAAAAATATTCCATTTATAAAAAAATATCATCATATAACAAAAATTCAGTTTTCATTATTTCTAATAAAAAATACAATTTTCCTTTTAAAATTATTAATATTTCTTTCATTCTTTATATCGGCATTCAATTTGTTATAGAGTTCTAGCCCTTTATAAAATAGCGACTTCTGCATACCAGTTGTAGCCACCCTTTGTATTCTGAAATCTTCTGCATTTCTGAGGTTATATGGTTGTACATCTCCGACATATTGAAGTTACCTTATTAGGTATTCCGCTCCGTTTCCATTTTTAAGTTTTTGAATAAAGAGGATATCGAATATCGTGTCAAGATCTCTTCTTCTAATAACTGCAAGTATGTCATCAACATATTTTACGATGGATTTAATATTGACATTTCGCGCTTTCAAGTCTTCCTTAGAACTATTAGGTAGTTTGTCCAAAATTATATCTGCTATCGTCGGAGATAGTGGATTTACCATTGGCATACCAAATGTTTGTTGGTAGACAGAGTCGTCATACTTAAAATAATTGTTTGTTATTCTTTATATTATTCCACTCATTCATAATGTTCTTTATAGCCAGATACGTCGGAATGTTGGTAGATAATGATATCACATCGAAGGAAACTATAATCTCATCTTCGTCCAATGTGATGTTGTCAAGCCTTTCCTTGAGTTCATGCGAGTTTCGTATGTTATAAGTTGTCGATATTATATTTTGTAATATTCCACCTGGTCTTTAGTTGCCTATCTATGTATAATAAAACTCGTTTACGCTCTGTTACTCAGACTCTCTACATGAGAGCGGGAAAAGAGTGCAATAAGTTCTCTATACTATTCAATACTTTTTTTCGTTACTCTGTTTATGACAAAACAAAAACAATTATTTCAGTGAGCTAAATATTGCTTTATTTATTTTAACAATATTATAGAGCAATTGTTATGGTCTGCACTGCTGCAGCAGAGCATCAGACTGTTAGCATCTCTTGTTTTGGGCAGTAAATCAGCACAAAACCATGGGAACGTCATAAAAAGTTTTTTGTTGCGTATTTTGTGTCCAACGGCACTTTTTGTAAATTTTTGTACAATTTTTCTAATTTTTTCCTAAAAAAGGGACGGGGAAAAGATTGTACGCCAGAGGAAAAGCATTATATTCAATTTGTGTAGTGAAGTCAAAAAGTCATGTGAAATTGCAAAATTTCTGAATTGGTCGAGAAAACTGGTCTATAAAGTTATTTATTCAATTAAAACTAATATAAATTGTAAGCAGTGGACCAAGCTATTGACCCAATGTCAACAAAGGACCCTTTCCTGTTATCACGCGATGTTGCGATCGAAATTAACTCTCAATTTGGATTAAATTTATCAGACAGGCTATTCCGAAGATGCCAGAGTGGCGGTAAGTTGTTTGGGCGCGCAAGCTGAAAAAAGACACATCTATCAAGAAAAAATGTGGACAAGCGTTTACTGTTCGTTCGCAACCCCACAAGTCTAAAGACCTCTCATTCTAGAAAAAATACTTTGGAGTGTTGAAACTAATAACGCATTTACACCTCCGTTTATCGCGGCCAGGTTAGCGATAACCTTGTTCTCTAATCTTTGCCGTTTACACCATCCAATTTGAGATTAAAAGTACATTACAGGTGGCAACTCCGTGCTGGGCAAACTCTGCGCCGCGACCAAATTATCGAAAACGGCGGCACGACAGAAAAATTAAGTTGGCGGTTATTGGTTTCGTCAGTTTTGTACAAATTCGGGATATTTTTGAAATAACTGAACCTTTAAAATTGGGTCAAATCGGGCAAGTCGATAAAATCGGCTCACAGTTTAAAACAAAAAGAACCATTTATATAGGTGGCGGCGTCAGCGTCGGAAAATTTTCGATCGGCTTCTGTCTGCCAAACAGTTGAGTTTTTGTGTTATGTTTTTATTAAGGTTGCATATTTTTAGTAACTAACAGTGTTGCATCAAAATTTACACCAGTTTAAAATGAGGTTAAAAATTAAACTTCAGTTTCTACAGATTAAAATTGTATGAGTAATCTTCTGAGTAGCGCGGTTGTTTGGTGTAAATGCCATTTAAGGTAAATTGTATGGACCGGATGGTAGAGTATTTGTTCATCGACTAAAACGCAAGGCATTGTATCCCCGCTACACCCAGAAGACCGTGAAGCATGGTGGAGGAAGTATCATGGAGCGGAAATCCTTTTCATGGCAGGGTGTGGACCCCATTGTGAAAATTAATGGAAAATGGACCGTTACCATTATTTGGATATACTTAAGACCCAAATGGAACCTTATGCTTTCAATTTCCTATTATAAGTTTACATATTTTTTCATAATACATTGTAATTTTACTTGTAATATTATTGCATACAAAACTCCAGAATTTAAAATTACAACAAAATTAAAAAATAGTGTTCTTTTGATCTTCTTTCCAGGTTCGGTAATATTGCTTGGAATCCGATTATATCCGATGAAGAGATTGGAGAGAGCTTCTCGCTACCAGCGATCTGTACGCTTTCTAGTTTTACACTTACAGATTAGGATCTACAATTTTACACCGGGATCCGAACAGTATTTTAAGAAGCTTTTTTAATGGCTAAGTACTCGGTAGTGTCGCCATCACTAAGCGAGTTGACCGTCGACGAAAGAAATGTAAGGCGGTTTGAGCAGGGATCGAACCTCACGTCTCACGTACAAGTTCCGGGCACACTAACCGTTTCACCACCGACGGTCCGCAATACGAAACTGATTATTGACGCAATACAAGTCGTCCACTAGGCAATAGTGCTTTGCCTGCTGGGTTGTTTGTAAAACAGTTATCGAAAAAATGTATTTAATTTTTTTTTTGCTTATTTCGACTCCTTTTGCACAAAAAAGTTGTCAAATCGGTCCCAAAAGACGGCACCGCACTCTTAATACCATCCCGTATACCCGAACTTTGGGGGCCGTAACTCCCCGTAACTCAAAAATTGGACAACTGCTCCCAAACTAGATTTGTTCCCGAAGTTATGTCCGTGGTAAAAATTTTAGAAACATCGAGATATGGGATTCAAATGCATTTGGACCAAATAAATTATCGAATTGAAGAGCCTCGAATACAGTAATCTTGCAGCGATATTTGATTTGTTATATTACCCATGTGCTAGTCTCGGTTCAACCCGGAAACTTACCCGGGCTTGGCTGGACAACTTTGTACTCTCTTGGCGGTGCTGCTGCAGTATCTGCGTAACTTCCGTGACTATTGCCAGTAGATCCCTTGAAGTATTGATTGAGATTGTCTTCCAAATCACTCTGAAATTATGGAAAATGTACCTTACTATAAACAACACCACATTTTTGATATTACCTGCACAAAACGAAGATTCTTCTCCATAATGCTGTCATCGGCATCAAGAAAATTTCGGCGTGCACTCATTTTGTGTTGTCAAACTTGCAAATTCACTAATTTAAAATCTTGTATTTTCCGTCTTTAAACTTTGTGCTACAAAAAAGAAATTTATTAAATTTCCGTTGCCAACCTTCTCTATGTAAACTTAGAGGGTGTTTATACAATGACTTACCACCCTGGGCATGATACAAATACAAGGTAGTAGCGTCAGCCCATATGATTTCCTTTGTTTACATTTCATCGTACCATAAAGCAACTATGGTATAGAGAAGAAAATTTACTCATGGAATGGAATGCCAACAAAGAAAACGAGTGAAGTGTGTCGTTTCTCTGCTCGCTCTCTAACTCTCTTCGTTGAATATTTAAATACACGAGCAGTTTTCTGATGATGTTATTCTATCTAACTATAGAAATTCCAACCATATTTAAATAAAATTACATAAAGTATGTAAAAAGTATGAAATAATCAAGTTATGACGCGGGAAAGAAATGCGTTTGTGTGAATCGCGTCGACTTTTTTGGTTCTCTTCTACTAGGGTTGCCAAATTGCGGGGTTTTTTCTTCTTTACCTGTACATCCTTTTTGTTTTTATAAGCTGATTTTTACAATAACTGGGTACGGAAATTACAACAATGCTAGTGCTACTACCTTGTATTTGTATCATGACCCTGGCATAAAGCAACTATGGTATAGGGAAGAAAATTTACTCATGGAGTGGAATGCCAACAAAGAAATCGAGTGAAGCGCGTCGTTTCTCTGCTCTCTCTCTTAAGGGCCATGGCCACACATCAAACTGGCTCATCAAACTCACATTTTTTGATTGTGTTGGTAAAAAAAACCCACACGTATGGTTTGATGAGAGAGTAAAAAAATATCAAAACCATTTAGATATTTGCGTCGACGCGGCACAGAATTGACGCCAGTTTTATGTGCGTGTGTCAAACTATCTTCAGTTATAATTTTTGTTTTGTTTTCGAAGGGTTAAGTGTTTTTGTTTTGGTGGCGCTTTGTTTTCTAAGGGATAAGTGTTTTGTTTTTTTTTTGGTGACGCAGTTTGTCTTGGAAGTTGGGTATCTTGCTTCTCAATTTTGTGGTAACCAAAGTTAAAAGTTCCTCATAAATGTCTTCATCCATCCGTAAAAAATTGCGAAAGTCATTTGGAGAGCTTAATTTAAGATCATTGAGCAAATTCTCGTGGGTGAATTCACCCCTTTTTTAAACCACTCTTTCATCCAAAGACGCTTCATCCTTTTTTCTTTGTTTTTTTTTAACTGCCTGCGCCAGTGTAATAGCTATGCAACAATCAATTACTTGGCTCATAGTTTTATTTCCCTTGCCACACAAAAACAAATTTTTTAACACATACAAAATTTTTTCATAAATAACTAAATATTTTCCGCCCAAAAAACACCGTCCTTTCTTTTTCAAAACGACTCTGAAATGAAGTTTGATGACATGAGTTTGATGTGTGGCTGTGATAAGCAAAATAAAATTTTACTAACGCATACAAGAATTTGATCAACCAGTTTGATGTGTGGCCATGGCCCTTTACTCTCTTCGTTGAATATTTCAAGCCACGAGCAGGTTTCTGATGATTTTATTGTATGTAACTATAGAAATTCCAACCATATTTTTGACTTTTTTGGCTCTCTTCTACTAGGGTTGCCAAATGGCGCTGATTTTTTCTTCTCTACTTGTACATCCTTTTTGTGTTGTCATTAATGTACGTGTGAAGTGAAGTACATATCCATTTTCCATTTCCTGTTCACTTGGTATTATCATAGATAAAGGAAATAAGTAGATATCCCACAGGCGTTGTCAAGTACTGCCACTAGATGCTGAGTTGTAGTTTTGTAACTTTCATTGACGTTTCTCATAACATTCACTGACGTTTATTCAACAGTGTGGGATATTTTTTCAATACAAAAATAGAATCATTTTCCAGGTAGTGCTATTCGAACAACTAATTTAGTTTTTTTCATGTCGTTGTGTTCCCCACTTTCTAATTCAAATGCATTTTGGTTATGAGCTTGTTTGGTGTACTGTTATTGTTGGTATTCGTTTATGTTGACCTGTACAGCATCGGCACACTAAACAAAACAAAATCCCTGTTGAAGTTGCCTACCACACCTTCTGTTAGCACCTTTTCTAAATACATCTTGCAATGTATATTTTGTTTGGGACCAAACGTTGTAATTATTGCATTCAGCTCCATCTAGAAGATATCCCATTGAACAATAAATTTCCTACGGCATGTGCGATATCTAGTTAATTCCTTTATCTATGGTATTATCAAAAACGAAATTCGGTATTATACCAAAAACGATGTACTAAAGTAGACATTCAAAAACGAAAATCGTCTTTGGTATTATACCAAAAACGATGTACTAAAGTAGACATTCAAATTTTCTCTTCACTCAAATGCCAATAAACAAAACGAGTAAGGCCTTAATCATTCTCTGCTCTCTCTCTTACCCTCTTCATTGAATAGTACAATACAGCAGCAGCTTTTTGATAGTTTTATTGTATATAACTATACAAATTCAAACCATGTTGAAGTAAAATAAACGTAAACTATGCAAAAAGTATGAAATAACCAAGATGTGACGCGAAAGAGAATTATGTTTGAGTAAATTGTGACCACTTTTTGGTTATCTTTTACGAGGGTTGCCAAATTGCGCACAACTTCTGGTCGTCTACTTCTTGGTCGTCTTTGACAAGACAATAATTATTTTTTAGATTGAAAGTTTTCTTGGTGGACTACATACAAAAAAATAGGATGCATTTTTAGTTGCAATGTCTAACAAATTTTCCAATCTACATTACACGGCGTCAATATCAGAACCATTTTGCTTCTGTATAAGGGGCCCTTAGACCTGTGGATAAAGCATGCCACACACTGTCAACAAATCGTTTCGATCGGTCGAAATTTCGACAGATTGTCATGTGTGTAGCGTGGTTTGCATACAGATCGAAAATTGACAAAAATTTTTGTCTTTCTTGCGATCGGTTGCGTGTGTGTGGCGTAGTTGACGATTTTCTGTTCAGAGTTTGCAATCGGTTGTGTGTGTGTAGCGAAGTTGAAGATTTTTGTCATTTCTTTTGTTTTTTTGAAGTGTTCACATCGGCGGAAAAATGGCAACAGCCAGTAAAGAATTTTATGTGCGAAAACTCATCTCGCCTTTTTAGCCACTCCTGCATCCAAACTGAGTGATATTTTTCCCTCTTCCTCTCCTCCTTCTTTCACATAAATAAATACCATACATGGCTATTATTCTTTGTCCGCGTTCCATCTTCACTTAGCGGCGAACAACGTGCAATTAAAATTGTCAACCGATCGACAAGTGTGTGGCAAAACGACTTTCGACCGATCGAAACGATTTGTTGACAGCATAGTAAAAATACCAAGTAGTCGCAGTAGATACAACAACAATTGTGGACAAGAACATCAGGCATTTTGTTTCTGTTTAGGCTCTACTCATGTCAAAGTCAACACACACGTATACCAACAAATAAATGTAAACAGAAACAAAACCTTTGAATCTGACAGAAGCGGCCAACTAAACAGGGAGAAAAAATTGAAATCAGCTGTCTACCGAGTTTACCTTCTCATTCTACCATGGTTGACAGTGTGTGGCCTGCTTAAGTTGCAGCGACTTCAAGTTGACATCAACTTATCCATGGTGTAAGGTGAAGTTGGTGGTTTGTACAAACTAGTTGATGTAAAATCAAAGCGATTTTGATTTTTTGAAGATGATTACAACTTATCCATCAGTATAAGGGGGAGTTGCATCAACTTTTATACGCATTTCGATGAGAAACGTTCATGAGGAAACATTATCGGCAAAATGTAAATAAATGAACCAAAAAATAAATAAATTAAACATTATCGGAAAAATATAAACTAAATAAATGTGATTTGGAGTGTTATTTATAAATATTTAAAGAAAATAAAAATAGAGTTTTTTCGTAAAATTTGTGATATTTTCGCAGTGCGCTCACCACCTTTCATTTCGACATCTGACAAGAAAATGAAGTTGCCTCAACTAGTTTGAGAGTGTAAGGGCAAAATCGAAGTTGATGTCTAGATATCGAAGTTGATGTGAACTTGAAGTCGAGCAACTTATCCACAGGTCTAAGGGCCCCTTTAGTGTTAATGTTAAACAAGGGGAATACGTACATATATTTATATGTTAATATTATAGGATTTCATAATTGCCTGACTGACGTACAGTATACTTGATCTTAAATACCTTTGCGACATGATGTTTGATTCCAAAACTTATCAAAATATTTTCTTCACTTAATTGTTGATTTTATTCGACCTTTTTGATTATTTGTATATATATTATTTTCTTCATTTCTTTTAATTTTATGTAAACAACTATATGTCTGTCCGTTTTTGACAGTTCATCTCATAACATATTTGTCATGAAATATGCCATAACAACTATGCTATCAAAATACCACTAACACTCGTGTAGACGCCGTGTTAAATATGTTGTAATATTTGCAAAAACACGTGCATTTGACTTTGGTTATTTTTTTAATGTCTTAACACTAACTGATGTTTATCCTTTTTTGAATATAATACTTACAATACTAGTTTCGCAACTCATTTTTTATTTGAATTTTCCATTTACAATTTTAATATTGTAAATAAGAATTTCAATGAGTAAAGAAGGTAAATATTTGTAATCAAGTTGCTGTCAAAATGAAACGAAATCTATAGACAATTTTTATTTTGTGTGTAAAATTTTTACACAAAGCTGGTTACTCAGACCAATATTTCTCGTGAAATTTTACAAAGCTCTATACAAAAAAAATCTTACGAAATGTCGATGCAAATGAAAAATGTGTCAATACTCATTTAATTTGAAAAAAATTGTATTTCTTGTATTAAAATCTGTTAAGGTCGCGGAAATTTTGGTAGTCAACCTCGATTTGTTGCTGACAAATAGGCTATATGACAAAATATGAGTGGCAAAAACTATTTCACGCGAACAAACTTAGACCCAGGTTTATAAAAATTGTTCATTGTTGCGAGTTTTCAATGTTGTTCTCACAAGATTTAAAGAGTTGCCCAATTTGTATAAATTAAAATAAAAAATTAATTTAATGTAAAAAATAATTTTCCGTTTACCGCATTTAAAATGTTTAACATGATTTGAGGCCATGATTTTTCATAAAAAATTCAACTGATTCCGATTCAAAACATGTTAAACACGCTCAGTGGATAAGGTGTTTAAGACTTGGATATAAAAACCGACACCGTTGTCAAAAAACCCTTTTCGAAGCAACTAAAAAGCCAGTTTCTTGAGTTGGCCGGGTTTTTGGATACTCTAGGTACAGTGTTGCCAGAGACCGACTAAAAAATTATGGCAAATGTCCTCAAAAATTGTGCCGTTTGCTCAAAAAGTACGCGAAAGACTTCTAGGAAAATTTGCATTGAAACAGCTGATGTAGTTTTATCCTTCACTATATATGTACATTTTAGCTTGTAGTTACATTACAAGTCTACTGACACATTTGTCCAATTATGACGTCGTCGGTTCACCAGAATTTGCTGAATGCCACTGTACATTATTGCTTTCCATTTTATTAAATAAATTAATCTGGCAAATATTTCATTAATAAGTACTTTTCGATCTCCATTTTATTTTTAACGTTTGTGTTGTTACTTTTGTTTGATAAAATAGTCGAAATGCCAAACTTCACTTTAGCGTAACAACCCTATAATTAATTTTGCCTACGAAATTTTCCCAAAGAGCTGAGTAGCAAGCAAATGAAAAGTGAGCGAAATTTTCGGTTCATGAAATTTTCGTTATTTTTTATACACGTACTTCTTATGGCAACGACAATTTCATAAAAACTGAATACCGGTCTTAAATCACAAACGTTCTTACGAAAATTTCACAAGAACTATATACGGGGCTTAATATGGCGTTTATATGCACTCGATCTTGCATATCGACTCGATAATCGACAAATTACTCAATTATCATGTGATTTCTCATACATATTTGACCCTAGATCGAGTAAATTTACCTCGATAATGTTATTATCATGTCACAAATCATTTCAACCGCCGAGTTGTATACGCACTTTCAGTATGAGACTGTGTGAACACCAAACGGAAATGGGAATGGAAAGGAAACGTACTTCACTGAACATGTATATTAATGACAACACATACAAATGATTGATATAAGTGATAGTGTTATAAGAACAGCTGATAGTGCTTTCTTTCTTTATTTTCCAAATATCTTTTATTAAATAATAAGTTATTTTTACACATAAAGAAATAGAAAAAATTACTGACTGACCGAATTGTGTGATAATGCTCGTACTACACACAAATCCTCCTGCCATCACCTGGTATAATTCCATAATACATCATGAAATACAAAAATGTGAAAACTAAATCGAGTAAAAATGCATGTAAACACCTTTTTGCCGCAGAATGATAATCACGACATTATCATGATAAAAGAGAGCATGTAAACGCGCTATAACACTGCGGGTACAAGGTCAAGACTTTGCTTTCAAGTTTTTCACACATACTGCTTGTCAAAATGCATTTGAATTGGCAGCTGTGACTTAGGCTGCAAGCAACTTGATAGTCAATTTTATTAACTTAACATAAAATTCCAGCCTCATTGAAAGTGCTTAAGAAATATACAAATATGTTTCACTTCACATCTTCCTCACACAGAAAAAAAACTTAGTGTAATTGGACAATATAACCAATAAACGTAGGCAATTTTTCGTTCACCAACAATAAGTGTGATTTTTTTACCCCGCTAAAGTTAATTATAGCTTAATTTGTACGGGACAGCTAAGCGATGTTAAGTGGCATTTCAATTTCCCACTTAAATTCCGACTTGAGCAATGACAATGTAGCCACATATCCAATTTCAAGAAATGACAACAAAAATTTATCTTTAATCAGTTGATTTTGATTCATGGTTGATCTGACTGTAAATACGAAAAGAGTTTTTGTCAAATAGTCTTACTACCATGTGGCAACTGTGGCAAATGTTACGAAAAATAACCGGTACTCGTAAATTTATCGGCTAATCGTTACAATGCATTAAACTGACGCCATTTTCAAAACAAAAATGAAGTGATAAAATACAAAATATTTAATGAAATTGGAGAATATTTGACCAGAAATAAAGTTCTAACTGCACTACGAGTTAAATGATACGTTTTTATTGTTATTGACATTAACAATTAAAGAAGCTTTGTGTTTGTTCTTCTTGATGTTTCCTGTCAAAAACATATATTCACTTTGCCCAACATTGGCTGTTTAAACAGCAATTAAGTAAAAATAAAAACTAAATGGTTTCCCATTACATCCCATGAAGAGACCGGGGAGAACTCCTCACAATCACTGAGCAGTGCGCCTTCCAGTTTTCACTCACTGATTGGGACCGACAGTTTTACACCGAGTGTCGCCATCACTATGCGAGGTGACCGCCGCCGACAGAAATTTGAAGGTGGTCAGAGCAGGGTTCGAACCCAGGATCTCATGTACAAGAGCCGCGCACACTAACCATTGCACCACCGACGGCCAGCAATAAAGTATTAACCTAAAAAGTGAATTCAGAGTTTAAATGATGTTTGATCGTTGATCTAAGATGATTGACCAGTCAAAAATTGGGCCTTAATATTATAATTTGCCTTGTATATTTGAAGATTTACACGATGTAAAAAGGGCAATGTACAGAATTTATTGTAGATGAATTAGATTAATTTCCATGTGAAAGCTTACAAAATGTTTAGCCAATTTTTTCGTATTTACAGGATGAAATTTTGTTTCTGTTTTTAATTAATAAGTATGTATTGCACACTCAGTTGTTTGTTTGCACACTCAGTTGTTTGTTCCTTACAATAATAACATTGAAATGAAGGATAAGATAATCACGAATTACCAGGATCCTCAAATGCAGTAGGACCTCTCGTTTGTCACTACCGAAGATTCCAGTCACTTTCCCTGTGAACAAATTTATTAATAATTAGAGACAAGTATCAAACATTTGGGTATCAAATTTGTTCGATTCTTCAAACGACAGACATACATTTCTGTACCAATATTTATTTGTGTGTGTGAGATATTTACAGAAAAATAAAATTACATAAAGTATGTAAAAAGTATGAAATAATCAAGTTGATCCGCAAACGGCAGGTAGGAGATTTTGCCAGAAGAACCTGTGCCGTAGTGCACTGTCAAGCTAAAAAAACACTAGTGTAATATTACCCATACTCATGGTCTGATATCAGCCAATGCACTGGGCACAATAGGGTCAGCTATTTAATTGAGCAAGCAATTTTACGTTCACCGCAATTTTACGTTCATCAATAATATGAAAATTTGCCTTGCGAAATAATTTTAAGTAATTCTTTTAAGAGAGAATATTTGATTAGTTTTTGGTTAATAATGTATGAGAAATTCATACTACAAGCTTACAAGTCATGAACATTTTTCGAATTGAAAAATTGTTGGTTTTTGTTGGAAATAATAGACAATTCAGTTTCAGCACATACTCACTGGCATGACTAGTTTCGAACTCCGTGACAAGTTCATCATCAGATGCCTAACTACTGTGCCTGAATTGATACCATCGGTTGATCATCAATCGTATATAAACAAACTCAATTCTGCATTTCACTTTTGCAAATTAGTACCGATCGAAGATCCCTAAGTATCAACATCACTGAAAGGCCTATAATTCCAACAACAAGAACAGACTTATCTGACGTTTCCTTTCACACTCTTCGTGTTGCGGTCAGTGTGATAAGAGAGATGTTTGACGAAAAGTAACATACACTAGGTAAAATTACAATAACATCTGAGTCTTCATGTCGTTTTGGTGAAAAACTGTGAAATTTAAATGTGTTTCAAACTTTTTATTGACTGTTATTGTTATACAATAATTTACACAATGGTTTTAAGACACAAAACGAAATGCCGTTTCAACATCCAACGTTCATATCACACCAGGCCAAATGTCGGAAATTTGCTGAGCGAAAGAAAAACTCTACTTATAATAATTACTCTATGGACAATATACAGAGTTTATTATAGGTGAATTAGGCCTAATTTTTTAGTGGAAAATCATCTTTGACCAACGATGAAGCATAGTTTAAACTCTGAATTAATCTTTTTGGTTAATAGTTAATTGCTGTTTAAATAGTCAATGTTGGGCATTTAAACTATGATCAAGTGACCATATGATTTTGGAAGAAAACAAAAAGAAGAACAAACACAAATTTTCTGTAATTGTTAATGTGAACAATTATAATCACCATCCTAGTTGAAGTAACAATAAAATCGTATCATTTAACTCGTAGTTCAGTGAGAACTTAATTTCTACTTAAATATTGTCCAATTTCATTATATATATTTTGTATTTTACCACCTCACTTTTCTTTTGCAAATGGCGTCAGTTTGATGCATTGTAACGATTAGCCGATAAATGTATGAATACCGGTTATTTTTCGCAGCATTTGCCACATGGTAGTAACATTATTTGACACAACACTGAATAACTCTTTTCGTATTTAACACGTTCACCCCTCAACGGCACATATATGTGACACAGTGTTTTGCTGTTAGACTCATGTCACATATATGGGTCTTATTTTACAGGAAATATAATTAACTCTAATTTTGAGAGAGTTTGCATAAAGCACATTTCTTGTATTTTCTAGTTTCTGCTAAAATGTGATATATTACCCTGTGAAGCGGTCTGTGCACAGGGTGAGTTGTTATTTAAATATTTTGTGTTTTTTGTGGGTACACATATTTGTGTCATGCGGTCTGAGCAAGTGTTTTATTTCGGGTATTCCCAAACTTTTGTATGTATGAAAACTGAGATGGGAAACCATTTCATAGTGCATTCACATCAAACAAGCAGTGTGTTTGGGAGGAGTAAAGTTTTAAATAGAAAGAATTTGTAGGTAAGAATATTTGAATATTTTCTTCACGTTTTCTATATTTATTACATATTTAGAATTGGTGTATATTTTTCCAAAATGGAGCGTCGCAGAAATAAACCGAAAACTCCAGAGGAAATTCTTGAGGCTATAATGAATTCCAGCGAAAGTGATGAGGATTTTGGAGAATCTGCAAGCAGCTTTAGCCCTGATAGTGAAAGTGAAGAATTTGAGGATGACAATGACAATGACAATTAACAAATCTAATCGGTTACACAAAATTGAAAATGTAGTAAATCATGTTATGAAAAATATTAAAAGAATCTACAGTCCTCCTGAGGCATTATCCCTGGATGAGGCTCTTCTTTTGTGGAGGGGAAGGCTTATGTTTCGCCAGTATATTCCCAATAAACGCCACAAGTATGGAATAAAGTTTTATGAACTATGTACACATGATGGATATATAATAAATATGCTCACTTATACTGGAAAAGGTACCGTTAGAAACGAAAAAGGACATGCATATGAAGTTGTTGTGGAGTTAATGAAGGACTACTTGCAAAAGGGGCACACACTTTATATGGACAATTATTATTGCAGTATAGATCTAGCGGAATATTTACTGGATAACAATACTAATATGTGTGGAACCCTTAGATCCAATAGAAAACGTAATCCCACATACGTTATAAAAAGTAAGCTCACCTCAGGATCAACCTCATGGAGACGAAACAAAAAAAATATTATAGTTTTGAAGTGGAAAGATAAAAGAGATGTATTGATGGTTTCTACAAAGCATAATGCTGATATGATAACAACAACATCAAAAAGAGGAAAGGACAAATTAAAACCGAAAATGATTGCCGACTATAATAAAAACATGTCAGGTGTCGATCGATCTGATAAAATGGTTTCATATTATGCATGCCCTAGGCGATCAATTCGTTCGTATATGAAGGTATTTTCCCACATGGTCGACGTAGCAGTTTGGAATGAATGTTGGCTTTATAACAAAATAAACGCTGCTAAACCTATTCAACTTCTACAATTCAGAGATTCAGGTCATTTCCCACATATTACCAGCAATCGAAAGAGATGCCGCCAGTGTAGTAAAGACTAGAAGAGAACTGCGACCAAATACATATGTGGAGCCTGCAGAGACAAAGAAGGTGAAGTAATTGGATTATGCCCTCATCCATGTTTTAAAATTTGGCACATGCAGTAAAATTTGTATTTTATTCCAAAGTCATAATAAATTATAATAATAAAATTTTTAAGACTTCTATTTATTTCATTACCTTACACAAAATATTCCTCCACTCAGTTAGGAGTATTTTTCATAATTTTTCGAACAAATAAAAAAAACTATGGAGGAACTTTTCCTGTATTTAGCGTCACATATATGTGACACTAATTCTACTCAAAACTCATGTCACATATACGTGCCTTTGATGTATGTCACAAATAAGTGACATACGGTTTCTCTTAGGAAAAATATATCAAAAACTCATGTCACATATATGTGTCACAATATTTTTTGTTCGTGAGTCTAAGCTGAAAGCTCAAAAAATGCGTGAGGGGCGAACGTGTTAAAGTCAGATCAAACAGATCTATGCGACAACTTGTCGCAGAAAAAACTCGGTTAACATGGCCCTATAGCGCGCACTCGAAAAAAATTGCCCGATGACTCCTCCAGCGTGAACAGCGCACCATGCAGTCACTTTGAGCGGGTGTAATGGCTCCTCGTGCATCACTTGCGGATTTTCGGTGCCCCAGAAGCGATAGTTTTGCTTGTTCACGTACCCGCTGAGGTGGAAATGAGCCTCATCGCTCATGATTTTCAAATCATTATGAACAAAAATGCCATAAAACGAGCCTGTATGGTAATCAATTGTGACGGCGCCCATTTAACCGATATCATCTTCTCAACTTAACCAATAAAATTCTAAAGGTTCAAATAAACATAATCAAAAAACAGAATCGAAGTTTTTCATTTAGATAAAAAATGAGAGCCAAACAACATCGGATGACTTCTTTTGAAACAGCTTGTATGTAACGTTCTGTATCGCCTATATGTAATGCACGATATATCACACATATATTTCAGAATTATTGAAAAATAAATTAAAATATATGTATGTATACAACAAAATTTACCTCGAGCCTAATTATTTAAAAATTAAGATCTAATCATTAATAATAAATTAAATGATGATTTTAATAAACTATTTCAAATTGAGACTTTAAATTGTAACTTCTATCCCGAAACAAAAAACACCTATGATAACTCATAATTCTTAATACTCATGAACTATATGATAACTAATAAAACTTTGTTATTGACTATTTTGTTGATACTGCTATTTAATTGGGAAATATAATTGTTATATATGTATATACTAATTTACTGAATAAGAATGTATGTTTTACATGGAGTAGGTTGTTTGTAATTTATTTGAATTGAATAATTTGTATTATTTATATTGTTATGTAAACAAAAGAAATGATCTTTAGTTAATGGGAACGTTTTTGAACGCATGTTCGTGTGATGCTGCCCCAATCACAGGTAACGTATTCTGGGTTCGAACTTCTATAAGCCATTCGAATCTTCTTCTAGTTATAGCAATCAAATCTGTACAATTTCTGAAAATGTTATTCAAACAAAACGGAACCAGGGGTCTGATCACCGCATCCGTTTCGTATCGTAATCCGTATTTTGGAAAGGCGATAAAAGGGAAACCTAAATCCAAACTAAAGATATACTTCTGTGTATTAAGTCAATATAGTACTACGATTTCGTCACTAGTTCTTTAGAGGTTATCGTTGTCGAGATGGCCCTTCAAATTGACTTTCGTAATCCGGATTACGATACGAAACGGATGCGGTGATTAAACCCCTGTATAGTTACGAGACTCTTAAAGAAAACAATGACAAGAATTGCGACTCTCTTTTAAACTTCTATTTTATTTTCATAATATATACAAAATTGTTTAATATATACATACTTCTACTTAAATACATACATACTTATGTTTATATATAATACTAAGTACACACGTTTAATTCATGTACGGATATATACATCAAATATGGGTAAATTGTTAAATATAAATGTTATTTCAATGGAAAGATTTTAAACCGATATGCAACATATAAATAGAAGTGGTTGTAAATTAAAAAAAATTATTAGTGGTATTCACGTAAACGCGATAGCCCCGGAAACTTGCACAGCAAACTACAAAACAAAACAAAAATGTTTACAAAACGACTTGCTGATGTTTGGTCAGCATTTCAGTAAATTTAGGAGATTAGACTTGGTTGCATATGGACGTTGCATGTTGAAAAGTATTGCTTTAATAATAGCAGATAGAGCCATTACTTCAAAACAACCAACGACAACAGCGGCATTTCGTTTTGTGTGTTAAAAATGTATAGGTTAAACACAACACATATGTATATATACTAACAATAAAAAATAATGTTCTAAACCAAAAGGACATGAAAAATGTAAGTGAACAGTTCTTGTAGCACGAAGAGTGTGAAATGAAACATCAGATGAGACAGATGACACCTCTAGGTATAGAATGACGTCCTTATTCATTAAAAGTTATGAGGTTTGGGAGACGATTTATCATACAAAAAACATCTTTCAAATCTCTCACAACTTTTTATGAATATGACAGTTACTCTATGATTTTCGCAAAGCGTTTTGTATGAGAAAAATTGTTGATTTGACGTTTGCTGTTCAAGTTTTCGAGGCTCTTGCGCATTTAAATGAATATCACTATTATAAATCTCTTGACTACTAAAGAAATCGGTTTTGGGGCGGTAGGTTGTGACTTGCCGTTGTAGTCTTTGAAAATTATATACCTTTGCAAGGTTTTGATCCAGATGCTGAATATTGGTAGCGATGTATTTCCTTAACTGATTTAACTTCAGTTATTTAACTTTTTTAGTATACTCAGGATTTACTAATGCTACTCCAGGCCCTTTATATGGTTAGATTAAGGATGATGATGACATATTTCATACTACACTCGAGGTCTGTTGTTCCAATGCGATTGTCCTATAAGGAAGAGATAGATAGCGATAAGTTTAAAAAGTAAGACTAACGATTTGTATACAATTTTGCCAGATAGGGAGAAATTGAAACGTAGGGGGACGTGTACGTAGTAGGGGACGCGTGATCGTGACAAGCATTAAATTCAATCACGTGATTAAAATTTTAATAGCGTGCGTGACTGAAATTGTTGGTATTGACGCTCACGAATCACACTCACGAATCACGCTTTCAAATTTGAAAATGTTATCAACAAAATCTACACAATTTTAGTTTTCTGTTTCCAAAAATTCTCTCCGTGTTTGAAAAAAAGTGTGTATTTGGTATTTTTCGGATATATATTCAAACGTATGTACCAGTTTTGTAACAAACTCGGAGATCACACACGACAAACGAATTAGAAATTGTCGTCAAATGTGTTTTTATAAATGTACATGTTATTGTTGCGTCGTTTAACTAAATCTACGCTTATGGTGCAGTTAAAACGGCTCTTCTGAAGAAATTAGTCAATAAAAGTTGAAAGAAGTCATACCTGATATTCGCAATGTTTAACAATAAATATGAAAAATGTTTAAAAATAGAAACAATTCGGTAAATAACGTTTGGTATTAAAATGTCGTTAGTGGTCTTGTTTGATTTAGTTTTCTTGTCTCGTGGACGTGCGTGATTGTGAAAGGTTGACAAATTGTAGTGGGATATCATGCGCGATAATTTTTTTTTACCACATAAGCATCCGAGGACACACCTCATAATGGCGAACATCCTTTATTTTTGTCATTATATTTATTTTATATACATCTGCAGGCAACAGGCAGGATTTTACTAGTTATCATCTAGTCTGATGGACAAGATGTGTTGGAGGTCGATTTTGGAGCCATCAGTAAATATTAATTCAGCCAAAAGTGAGTAGTGTCCCCATCTGCCCAATCGCATCTTTCCGATAGTATCATCTCCGGGCCCCTTTTGAAATGTACGGTCGGTGTAGTATAACCAGATGTCCCCTCACGTATCCAACCGCATCAGATTCATTCATCTCAAGGAAAATATAAGTGTGATTTATCTGAGCAAGCTTCCAAACCCCCAATTCTCTTAATCGAATTGGGCTTCTGTCCGCGTAGCGTTTCATATAAAGATCCAGAGTAATGAAATCAAATATAAGATCTAATGCCACTTGAGTTATCCTACCAGCGAACCAGATGCACATGGTCGCAAGTCCTCTAAACCTTACTAAGCGGCTTCAACTGGCATCTTCCCTCCACGGCACTTCTCCATTCTAGATATCTATAGTTAATACTTGGACGTACAATTAACGTATACAATTTTTGTAGTTCCAAGCATTATCGTATTGAATTTCGACAGGCGTCTTTCCAGATCCACTGGGAAGATAACGATAGCACTACACCGTTTATTCCAGCACGACCCCACACCGTAACAAACAATTTCTCAGCGACCAAAAGGCCAACATCATCCTCATAGACTATTACAACCTTATGTATTTCTAGAGGAAAGAATCCCAGTACAAAATAAATAAATGGTTCCCATAACATCCCATGAAGGGATTAGGGCGAGCTTCTCACAAACCAGTTAGCTGTGCGCGTTCTAGTTTTACACTCACTAATTGGATCCTACAGTTTTACACCGGTTCCGAACGGTATTTTGAGAAGCCTTTTCATGGCTAAATACTCGATAGTGTAGCCGTTACTAAGCGAGGTGGCCGGCGTCGCAAAAAACTTAAGGTGGTCAGAGCAGGGACCGAACCCACGTTCTCATGCACAAGAACCGCGTACAGTACCATTGCACCACCCACTACCCAGAATGTACTCCATTTTGCGTTGTGCCGAGCGTAGTCAGCTTCCGAACACAGTTTACCCCCAGCACATAATTGCTAATACGATTTCCAAGCATGTGATCAGTGCATTCGACAAGGTGCGAAACCACGCATGAAGCTTTAAGAAAGTTCCTTATAGCGCTATGTTGTTGAGGTCACCTTCAGTATCCAAGAAGGCGGCCAAAGTAAGTTCACTAAGACCCTAAATCGCAGTCAAGATAACAAAACAACATTGTGCAAAGCACTCCACAGAGATGCCTAAATAATTGCGAGGATTAATTCGATTCTTACGGCCTTATTCATAAAAAGTTGTGAGAGGTTGTAGAGACGATTTAACATACAAAAAACGTCTCTCAAATCTCTCACAACTTTGTATGAATAAGGCCGTTAATGTATAAGTCAATCAAACCCTGCAGAACTTTTTACAGAAAGATTGAAAGGAGAAACATGATTAGTCTTAACTGATTTGAGAACAGAACATATTCTGAGACGACGTATAAATATACGAAAGATATGATGATAAAACTGAGGCATTAACCGGGAATATTCCATACGGAATAATCAAAGCAATCTTGACTCATCGAACATATTATTAATTACTCCCCAACCGTGTTATAAACGGAACGAAAATATTCGAGCTATGGCAGAACCTATGATTCTACAGTTCGGGAAGTGAGTCTCCATAAGATGCTCAAGTGTCTCAGATTCAAAGTTGGAACATGACCTATCTAACGAAACAAAGAACACTCGACCAAAGGCTGGCTGCATTAGCCACTTCTGGCATACTCACAGAGTCTGATCCAATTGCCTCATCAATTAGGACTTTTTATATCGATTTTAAACGGGTTGAAGCTGAACCGGTTTCGTTGTCTTTGCCCTACTGAAAAGTTTCGTGGCGGATTCTCAAACCTAGCCTAGTTCTCTCGTTCACCACTGGTTGCATCTGCTTATCCGCGAAGGGGACACGCATCAATAAAGCATTTAAAAAGGTCAATAGTATTGTATACTTTTTTGCTGTGGAAAAAGAGATATGTATTTAATTCCGATATCCGAATGAAATTTCTTATTGGATTCCTAAAAGATTCTTGTAAGCCAGCCATAAATTGAATCGTAATGATAATCGAGCTGTGATGAAACGTATACAAAAATTATGGCAGCACGAAGACTAAACGTAGGCTGGGAAAGATGTAGAGTGTTTGACGGAACGAATGTACGGCAGTGTTTTAAATGTTACGGGTATAACCACTTATCCAGTGAATGCAGAAGCGAGGAAATATGTCTAAAGTGCCATGGAAACCATATGTCAAAAGAATGTAATGAGGAACCAATTCAAGAGTGTATAAACTGTAGGAGGATGAATCAAAAATTAAATTTAGGACTAAATGAAAATCATTTTACGAACTATAAAGAGTGTCCAGTATACATAAACAAGTTGACAATGAAAAGAAAAAGAATGGAACTAAATAATTAACAATCAAAGCACGCGATCGCGTATTATACGAATGTTCAAGGACTAATCAACAACTTCAACCAAATATAAATTTTAGCAGAAACAGAGAAGCCGGACTTCATTATACTGTCGGAGACACATCTGACGAAGGATGTAGAGGAACACGAAATTGCATTACAAAACTATGACCACACAATATCGCTTTCGAACAATAAAAGAACTGGTGGTGTGATTATTTACTTTGGGAAACAATGGAAGGTGTCAAAAAAGTATGATAGAGTAATAAATTCTAAATACTGGATAACAGTTTGTACAGTAAAAAGCAAAAGGACAAATATGTTTCTAGTGGCCGTATATAGATCGCCGAGCTGTTCTGAAGCAGAGTTTTGTGAGGTTTTCCGAGAAACGTTGGAGGATATATGTGAAGAAAGCCATGATATCTTAATAACAGGAGATTTTTAATATTGACTGGGCAAAAAATAGTTATTACAAACACAGAATTGAAAGTGCAATAAATGACAATGGTCTGAGACAAATCGTAAATGAGTTTACTCGAATAACAAATACTTCAAGTACCATAATTGACTTTGTGATAACAAATAATTACACAATATCTGTGCAACGGGATAGTGCAAATAATATATCAGATCACGAAATGTTGAAAATAATTATGGAAAGCGAAGGCAAACATAAAAGGACTACTAACAGCAGACATGTGGAAATATTTAAATACCAACGACACCCATTTGCAAATGAAATATGTGCAATACTAGATTATAATGATGATATAGATCTTGACCAGAATGTATTAAATTTTGATAAATGTTTCGAGCATACAATACAAAAGTTTTCAAAGCAAAAAATTATAAAAAGAAAAAAATGATGTTAACAAATGGTTTAATAACGAAATGTACGAAATGAAAAAAGATAAAAATGTCAAGTATCAAAAGGCAATATTTGAAAACAGCTACGATGCATGGGCGGAATACAGAGAAATACGAAATAAATACAAAGTGAAGACTGTAAATGAGAAGTTTAATTACATAAATAATAGAATTAACAATGCCATAGATCAAAAGCAGATGTGGAAGGAAATCAAGGATCTTGTGATGAAAAAGAAACCAACGGTGATAAAATCTGTAATATTTAACCAGGTAGAATATAAGGACAAAGTCCAAATCGCTAATAAATTTAATAATTACTTTGTAAATAGTATAAAAGAAATACGACACTCAATCGAAGATGTGCAATACGTTACCCAAATTAATATGGAAAACAATATATTTAAATTCAGTGCAATAGATATTATGGAACTTAAGAACGTAATTAGGAAATTGAAAAATAAGCCTGACTACAATAAGGTATCAACGAAGATGATTCTTGATAGCTGGGATAAAACGGGAAAAGTATTGTTAAATATTATTAATAATTCATTAAAAAATGGAAAATTCCCAGAAAACTGGAAAGAAACAATGATAACACCTACTGAAAAAGTGTAAAAAACTAAATATTGTGAAGATTATCGGCCCATCAATACGTTGAAAACATGTGAAAAAATATTAGAAAAAGTCGTGAAAGATCAATTAGAAAAATATATTGAAAATTGCTCCATTTTGTCAAAATACCAGTCGGGTTTCCGAAAAAAGTACTCTTGTGAGACCACTGTCAACTACGTAATAAGTCGCTGGAAGAATATAGAAAAAAATAGGAAGATAATGGCAGTCTTTCTTGATTTTAAACGTGCATTTGAGACAATAAACAGAAGCATATTGATTAAAAAACTTTACATGTATGGAATACGAGGCACTGAGTTAAAATGGTTTGAATCATACCTATCAAATAGGAAACAAATTACGAAAGTTAATGGTGCCTTGTCTGAAAAAATAGACAATGATTACGGTATACCACAGGGCTCGATTCTTGGTGCATTATTATTTATTATATATATAAATGATATGCCCGATGTATTAGAGAAAAGTGAGATTGTTTTATATGCGGATGACACACTAATCTTCACAGAGGGAGATACGGACGCCCAATGCCGGGAAAATATGACGCTCGATATAAATAACATAAACATGTGGTTGAAAATGAATAAACTTAAACTAAATGAAAAAAAGACGAAGACAATGGGAATTAATATGATTAGCGATGAAAATTTTGAAATAAATGGTGAAATTATTGAAAAAGTAAATAAAATAAAATACCTTGGTTTTATAATAGACGCAAAACTACAGTTTAAAGAACATATTGAATATATATGTAAAAAAATTGGCAAAAAAATTGGTTTTTTCAAAAGAATAAGAAATAATATTTCCAACATGACTGCGATACACATTTACAATACAATGATAAAACCTCACTTCGAATTTGGATCAACAATTTTATATACATGCTGCCGTGAATCCCAATTGGAAAGGATGCAAAAACTACAAAATAAAGCAATGCGAAGTATTCTAAAATGCAATCGATATACACCCATACATACAATGCTTGAATGTTTAAAATGGCTTAACATAACACAAAGACTTAAATTAAATACCCTAATATTTATACGAAAAATGAAGCAGGGCAACGCACCAGAATATCTATGTGAACAAATAAACTACGTAGGCGAATTACAACCGTATGGACTTAGAAATTCTGAAGACTTCAGACTAAACCGAGTAGTGACGACAGCAATGCAGGCAACACTCTTCTACAAAGGACTTAAATTTTTTAACACACTACCAAATTATATAAAATCTGAAACAAATAATACTGTATTTAAAAGAAATTGTGTATTTTTTATAAAAAACAATAATATTTAAATTGTAATGCAAATATTTTTGAGAATTTGTTGTATGAAAAGTATTTTAAATACTAAATAAATAAATGAATGAATACAACAAGTAGAACTCTTCCGACACCAGCCAATCCCGCCAGTCAGTTACAAAAAGTCGCCAAATATCGCTATTACTGTTAAGCTCGTATAGAATATTAAAATCAAAAACTGACTTACCTCTTCCATTTATATCTCCGCTGACACATTGCATACAGTGCGCATTGACATCACATCCCCTTGTTATATGCGGCTTATATAAAGCAAGCGTCACTTTTGAACCCGATTCAGCCTCTAGCGTGCCGTGACCACATTACCTGTACATGTTATATTAGTAGCGACTATATTGACGTTGACTTTGCCAAAACCTTTGATGTTGTTATCGCTTTCAATATAGGGCTCCTGGACTAAGAGAATGTAGATGTTAAGGAAAGTAAGAAGTTGGCAGGCGATTTCACGGTGATGCTGGTTTACTTCCGCTGGAAGATGGTGGGAAAGCGGAACTTCACAGTACCAAAACCGAACTTCAGTTTCCCCCTACAATTCTTCATCTTTTTCAAAGATTCGGTGTCTATAGAGAAGCCGAAGCCAACACCAGATGATTTGTCAATAGGAACGGTTGATGTCAATTCCCAAAGGTGGGTGTTAAATCCATCGTTCTGCTTCCCCAGTAATTTTAGAATCTTTTCCGTCTCCAACACGGGCGGAGGGATCCACACGAAGACAGGATGACGAGGGGATGATTCAGGTACAACCCCTAATTTCGCATTTGGATTACACTCCAGAAGTTTCATATTGTTAGCGATGTTTTTCTTTAACTGATTTAATTTCGTTAATTTGGCATTTTGATTATATTGAGCACTTTCTAATGCTATTCTAGGCTGTTGATACCCTTTTGGTTCTGAAATCTCCCTGGGAGTATTAGTTTCCGCCGCTACAGTGGCTAATTGGTAGATTCGATTCCTATGTTCATTAATGGCATCTTCCTCCAGCATCTGTTTATGCTTCATTAGTTTCATATTGGTAGCTATGTCCTCCTTTAACTGTTCTACTTTCAGCAATGTTGCATTTTGAATGGATTGTGGTGCTATTGCAGGCTTATTATGTACATTATGATTTGAAATTTCCTTGGAATTAGTTGTATATGACGTTGTAGTTGATAATTGAGAGATTCCTTTTATATTCTCATTTGATTCACTTTCCTCCATTGCCAATGTGATTTGCCCAAATCTATAGAATATTAAACCATTAAGTTCTTGAAGCTTACGCCACGAGTTATCATCAACTTCAAAGGTTAAAGTTAGCACCAAACCCTTTTCAACATTTGGACGCATCGATCTCCACAATGTAGTTTTTATATCATTTTGAGCTTGTATAAGCTCCATTACCTTATCAGTACTATAGGTAATGCTACGCGGAAAAAACCCTTGGACAATGTGTCCAGTTGGAAAAAGACGATCTCCTTCCATCACGAGATTAATATTTAATCTACATATGTTTCGAATTACGGTTAAGTGGGACTGAATCATGTTTACTATCTCAACGTTACAGAGCATTATAAGCCATCCATTTTGAGGGTAACTACTAATCAGATTTGTATTAAATGACCATTTGACAGCATACTGAATTATGGTGTTTTCAATTTGTTGCATTTGATGGAGACTGAGAGGATTTTGCTTTAAATTAGTGGGCACAATTCCTATTTTCTGCAAGCCTTTTGCGGAAAAATCTAATGCCTCGGAAGTGGTAAATCCTAAGCTCAATGCTTTCTTATAGCGTTCATATTGTTTTGTGGTCATCGATACACATTGGACTTTTGCATTGATGGGGATACGTACTTCAAATCTTTCTTCGTCGAAGTTATCCCCCTTAAAAGTGTTACTGTCCAAATGATTTTCAGTAGTTATATCAAAATTCATATCATCAGCTCTGGATATCTTCCGCTTCTTTGATTGATTATTTTCCCGAATGTCACCGGTTGCAAAGGGTTTCCAACATTTATTATTCCCATTGTCATTACCGCAATTGTTATCATTTGCGGTTTTTAAACTCCAGAATCCTCCCTTGTTCTTGTATTGTGGATTGTTAGTGTTTGAAAAATCTCTATCTTGGAAAATCTGATGAATGGATTTGTCAAAACCGTTTCTGTCTAAATCAAAGTCTATTTTGGTTGTGCCGCATCCCTGCGTTTGTTTGAAATTTGGTTGAACTTTATTTTGAAAAGCTGATTCAGATTTCCAAAATCCTTCCTTTTGCCCCGAAATTACAACTTTGGGACTGTCGCAATGTCTTTCATCTGAATCTAACCTCCAGAATCCTTCACTAGCTTTCTCTAGATGCAAAGATCTGATGTTTCGATGTTGTCCATCATCCATCCGAATATTACATTCATCAGCTGTTTCAGATCTCAATGTATTTTGATTAAAATTATGGCGGACATTATCAATATCCCGATTTGGTTGGTTGCCATTGCAAACTGGCTTAAAATTGCCATGACTATCTTTATTACCTTCCAATATAGGGCCTGTTGAAAACCGACCTACAACATCTTTCCATTCAATACTTGGAGGTGGCGGGGTTGTCGGTATACGACTCGGTGAATTTTTAGTCATTTCGAAAGCAGTATTTCCAACTTTGGATGTGAATGCTTGCCATTGAGTATTGTCTCGGGATTCACGGGTGGCATTGTAACGACCTTAGGTATTAGAAAAGAAAGATTTTGTGAATAAAAAAACTATAAAAAAAGAGATAGTAGAGATACATCTACTATTGAAAGAATACCAATAATAAGAATTCAAAACGTGACAACTGAGAAATTTTAGAGTTTTTTATATTTAAGTAGTTATTGAGTTATTAGTCCATTGTCCTGCACCAGTCGCTGACTCAAAATTGATGACAAATATCCTTATAAACTAAAAAAAGCAGAACATTTGTCCGATAGGAATGGTAATATCAACTATGACCTTATTATTTTTCCAGAAATAAACCTATTAACACAGAAACAAATCTGCTTGTTAGCATGATGTGCATGAGTGTTTCTGTTCCGACAAATTAAAGAAAATTGCTCCATACTGAGTTTAGCTTTTAACCTTGTTTGAAAATGCATAAGTGAAAATAAAATACAATTTAGTAATTATACCCTCACCCATAGGATGGGGGTATATATCACTTAATACGAAAAAGCATGTAACACATAGAATAAGCCATATTAGACCCTCAGTATCTTTGGATGAAATTCGTTTTGGTACTTTTTAAGACCATTGAGCCATGTCCGCCTGTCTGTCTGGCTGGCTGGTCAACACGATAACTGCCGTAAATATTAATCGATCAAAGCGAAATTTTGTCAGTGACTATTGTTTGTCCATGGTTAGTTTGGGATTGAAAATCGTCGCATTGGCCACGCCCCTTCTGGTATCTCCCATACAAATCAACACATTTAGTACGAAATCATGTTTCTTCAAAAACCTTTTTCTGGTAGATGTGATTAGCTTAAACTCAAACATTGGTTAATAATTTGTAAATATCTACTTATTTGGAGAAAATGGGCGAAGTCGCCACGCCCATTCTGGTACCTCCCATGCAAAAGCTTGGTGGTCGTCCGTGTTGTCTGGCTTCATGTCAATAAACGCCAGTCACCGATTAAGACAAAGGTGGATTTGCCACGCCCATTTTAGTGCCTCCCATACAAAATTTGTTCGGCCAGATAACTCCCGTAAATCTCTGCCGTTCACAATGATATTTTGTTAGTGACCATTGTTTGTCCAAACTTAGGTTGGGGTTGAAAATGGGGGAATTAGCCACGCCCCTTCTGGTATCTCCCATACAAACCGATACATTTAGTACAAAATCATATTTGTCGTAAAACGTTTTTCTGGTAGATGTGATTAGCTTCAACTCAAACATTAGTTCCAATTCTATAAATGTCTACTTAGCTGGAGAAAATTGGCGAGGTTGCCACGCCCATTCTGGTACATCCCATACAAAAGCTTGGTGGTCCTCCGGGTTGCCAATGCGATAAGACGCGTGAAGCACTTCGATCTTAATGAAAGTAGGTTGGTTATAGGCTTCACGTCATCAAACGCGAGTCACCAAGTAAGACAAGGGTGATTTTGCCACGCCCATGTTGGTGCCTCCCATACATAAGTTGTTCGGCCGGTTGGTTGTTCGGCAAGATAACTCCCGCAAAACAGAAGGAACCTTTATGAAATTTAGTACTAGACAAAATTTAGTCAAATGCCACTCTTCTATGGAAAATTAGTCCTTTTGCCACGCCCATTCTGGTACCTCCCATACAAAAGCTTGGTGGTCGTTCGGGTCGTCAATGAGATAAGTCGCGTGAAACACTTCCAATCTTAATGAAATTAGGTTATAGGCTTCGTGTCATAAAACTCCAGTCATCGATTAAGACAAGGGTGATTTTGCCATGTCCTATCACGATAAGTTGTGCGGCCAGCTGGTTGTTCGGCATGATAACTCTCGCAAAACCGAACCAATCTTTATGAAGTTTGGTACTACACAAAATTTACTCATATGTACACAAAAGTTGGGTGGATGACCGGTTGCGATTTATCGGACAGACTTCATTTGAAGTAACACACCACAGTGTTAACGTTTGCAAATGTCTCACAATTAGTTGATTGTCCGCAGCAAGCAAAAGGGAAGAGGAGACACTGCTGAGAACATTTGTTATGCACACGTACACACATCCATATGCAATTATGTATGTACCCAGGCAATCGACGGAGTCCGTAAGATGCTCCGATAGGACTCCCCACACGGTGCGCTAACGCTCCTAGGAAGTCTCCGAAAGGAGTCCCAAAGGAGCATATCCGCCGGAGAAAACAGCACGCTCAAAATATATGAAAAATGTGTAACATACGGACTCCTTAAATGAGTGTTTTCGGAGCCCCTACACGCTCCTTTAGATAATCCCCAAGGGTGCCGTGCGGACTCCTATAAATGATGGTTTTCGGAGTCCCTAGATACATAACCCATAAGGACTCCTTGCGGACTCCTATAAATGATCGTTCTTGGTAAAAAATAAATGATAAATTATAATAGTATATAAAATAAATGATAAATTATAATAATACAAATGCAAACTATAATAATAATAATAAAAATTAAGAAAAAAATTAATACTAATTTTTAGCTTTTTGGCTTCTCTTCCGATCCGGACAACATGCTTTCTCATACTATAATTCTGTTTTCCTTTAAAATAAATTTTTTTAAAAAATTAAGTAGAAGGATGTATATTTCAATGATAGCTTTGTTTTTAAACAATTTCGCTCTTTCGGACGCCATTTATAGGCCCACTCCGAAAACACTCCTTTGAGGAGCGCTGTGGCAGTCCTCCTCTTTGGGAGTACAAAGATAACAAAATGATAATGTGATTCAACGCTCCTAAAACAATCCCATGCTAAGCTCTTTCGGACTAATTTTTAGGGAAAAAACTAATCACACACACAACCTATTTCTATTTATTTTGCATTTTATTTGTTTTGTTATTTATTAATATTTATTTTGATTAAATTAAATTACACTGAAGATTTATATTTTTTCATTTCACATTAAATTCGCTTAACTGATGAATTTGAAAAAATATTACCAAAAAAATTTTTTGAACATTATAGTGATGCGAACAACTTCGATTACATTCGTTTTTGGTATCAAGAAGGGTGTTAAACGGACAATAAACATCAACGATAGTTGATGCTCATTCATGAGCATGATGTTCATGCTCGATTGTGAGCATGAGCAATGGTTTATATTTATTATCGCTGTAACGCCAATGTCGAAGTAGAACAAGAATGCAATCGCTTTTGTACTTGCTTACAAATAATGTCGATACTTTTTTTAAATTTTATAAGCCAGGGAAAGTTATCGGCATGTTCCATGACGGATAAGTCTGAGACACACTTAAAGTATTCCACAAAAATAAATTATAGGATTCAGGGGCCTCGAATATTGCCACAATACCTGAATTACGTGTAATATTCCACATGTACAAGAACAATTTTCGGTTACCCGGACACTTACCCCGACTGGGCTGGACAACCTGGTACTCTCGTGGCGGTGTTGCTCCAGTTTCTGCATCTTTTCTCCGACTATTTCCCACAGATCCACTGAAGTATTTATTGAGATTGTCTTCCAAATCACTCTGAAATGAAGTGCCATTTTAGTATTAACAGAAGCGACATATTGACTTTTTTCGTATTACCTTCGAAAAACGTCGATTGTTGTCCATAAAGCTGTTGTCGGCATCAAGAAAATTCAGCCGTGCATTCATTTTCTGCATTATTCTGAAAAAATTTGGAATTTCGTTTTTTAACTTGTGCAATAAACAAAAAAAAATCCACTACTTCTGTTGCCAACCTTCTCTGTTTTCATGGTAGAATTATGCTCAGGTAAAGCCGTTTGAACAGCTGATTCAAGATGTATTCATATATGGTGAACGCATAAGCACAGCTCATTTGCTTGATTAAATTACGAAACACTTTCGAACTGTCAAGTTCAGATTTAAATTGTTTTTGTATATCCTTGTTTACTATTATCATAGAATAACACATACCATAGAAGCTTTTATTCGCTCAATAAATTAAGCGTCATAGGTACGATGGGAAGTAAACATTGGATGGTGGAAAATATGGGTTCAATAATACCAGATGGTGGCAATAGTATACAGCGATCCTCAAAGGAACAACAACCGAATTTCGTGTTTTTGTGACAAACTAGTTGGGTTAAATACAATACAAATGTATACCAACGATAAAAGTCAATAAAAATGTGCAAAATATATTTAAATTGTTCAGTTCTACACCAAAACGATAGGAAAAGTTAAGTGAACATATTTTGTAACTCCACCTGGTGTAAGATAATTTTAAATTTAATTGCTCTCATTTCCACAAACCTACGATAAGAGTGTGAAATGAAACGTCAGATGAGAGAATAAGTTTATCTAGGTATGTATTAGTCTATGACTATTATTATTGGTATAAATAGTTTGAATTGGACACAACGTAAGTGAGAAACAAAAACAAAATGTGTGTTGTTGTTGCCATCAATTTTCAATCAACTACAACACATCCTGCGTTTACCACGAGCAAAAAGGATGTACAGACAAAAACGATGTACAAGTAGACAGTCAAAATTTCTCTTCACCTAAATGCCAACAAACAAAACGAGTGAAACCCTAGTACTTCTCTACTCTCTATCTTACTCTCTTCATTGAATATTTCAATACACGAGCAGCTTTTTGATAGTGTTATTGTATATAACTATACAAATTCCAACCGTGTTGAAGTAAAATTACATAAACTATGCAAAAAGTATGAAATAAGCAAGATATGACGCGAGAGAGAAATGCGTTTGAGTGAACTCCTAGTACCTTTTGGTTCTCTTTTACCAGGGTTGCCAAGTTGCGCACATCTTCTGATCGTCTAATTGTAAATCGTCTTTGGTACAGGTAGAGAAGAAAAAAAACCCGCAATTTGGCAACCCTAGTAGAAGAGAACCAAAAAAGTCGACGCGATTCACACAATCGCATTTCTTTCCTACGTAATAACTTGATTATTTCATACTTTTTACATACTTTATGAACTTTTATTTAAATATGGTTGGAATTTATATAGTTAGATCGAATAACATCATCAGAAAACTGCTCGTGTACTCGGCACGCTTCACTCGGTTTCTTTGTTGGCATTCACACCATGAGTAAATTTTCTTCTCTATACAATAGTTGCTTTATGCCACGAGTAATTTTATCATGAGTTGATTTAATGAGTTTGTAATTTTTCGCTTCAGTCAAGATTTATTTCATGGTACAATTATAAATACATACGATGGTACATGTGAATGCAAAAGAAAATTAATGAAAAGGGTTAAAAATAATTTATTATTAAACACAATACAATAAAAGTGAATACATTTTTAAAAGCAGTGAAAACAATTTAATTCCTATACAACTATAATATTATTTTTCCAAACTTCAAACAAATTCCAGAAGGGGACGAAAATATAGTATACGACGCAGAGAAAAAAAATCAAACAAAGTCGCCAGACGCTCTCTCTCTCTCTCAATTCGTTTAGACACTAGATATTTTTCACGTCGTCCTCTGAAGCTGAAGTTAAAGTGAAGTATTGCTTTAATAATACCAGATAGAGGCATTGGCTCAAACCATCCAACAATAAATCAGCAACGGCATTTCGATTTGTTCGTTAAAATGTTTGTGTAAATACACCACAAATATATACGAACAACACCAAAATTTATCGAAAAAAGTCCAAAATACGTTTACATTTCACAGTTTTTCATCAAAACGACATAAAAAATTTAAGTCAAAAATTTTTGTAATTCCACCTGGTGTAAGTCAGATAACTCTCTATCGCACCGACCGCACCACGAATAGTGTGAAATGAAATGTCAGATGAGAACAATGGAATCTCTATACGTCATTACTCTATGGGTGCCAACCCCAAAGATGAAATATTAAATCTAAAAAAGTTTTCAATTTATTTGAAAACCAAAGTAAATAAAATAAATTGTTTCTGCGCGAACAATTTTTTAGGGGTGGAAATGCTACACTTGGAGTCAGAGTGGTGCAAATTTTTACGACTCAAACTCCTACTCCAGGCGCTTATCCCAGACTCCGACTCCACAGCACTGTATTCTTGGGAAATTTAGGGAAAAAATTAAAAATTAAAAAAATAGAAAATTTTGTTCAAAAATTATTAATTTTCTGCTGTTACCCTGCCCCAAAATTTTTAAATTACATTTAAACATTTGGCAATGCTTTTACGTAAAAAAAATTAAGAAAGAGAAGTTGTTACCAACCGGTTTTAAGTAATTTAGAAATGTTTGTAGCTTGCATTTGTATGAAGTCTTTTAGAAATACATACGACCAAAAAACTAAAGAACATCAATACAAAAGTTTTGTAAATGGCGTCAGTGTGATGTGTTGTAACGATTAGCCGATAAATGTATGAATATCGGTTATTTTTCGTAACATTTGCCACTGTTGCCGCATGGTAGTAAGATTATTTGACAAAGCACTGAAAAAATCTTTTCGTATTTAAAGTCAGATCAAACATAAATCAAAATCAACTGATTACCAATTTAAATAAAAAATTGGACCTTAGTACATTCTAAAACAACCGGAGCTATAATTTACCCGGGTGCCGCATGATCAAGAAATTGCTTTCAATCTCCAATACACTCACCTTTTTTACTAGCGCACTCACACTTTTGCAGATCGCTTCCGAGCTTGCTTTCAAAATCGATATCTACCGAGTATTCAAGCTCAAATCGATAGAGTTGACTGCCAAGCCATATAAAATTTCGCTAGCGCGCGGTGAAACTACAAGCGAAGCAGCAAATTTAAGTTGTTTGCGACACGACGACATATTCACAAATAAAATTGGTTATGCAGCCTACGTCACAGGTGTCAATTCAAAGGAACTCTGACAACCAGCATATGTGAAACACAAGCAAACAAATATTGACAGTGTAGCTGCAGCGTTAGAAGTTCTGTTATTATTAAACGTATAAAAACTCCTTCGCTTGAAGAAGAGTTCCTTGAAATACAGAAGATGATTAACGACGCTTTGTTACGGGGAAAATGAGATTAGAAGCCTTCCAAAAATACTTTGTGTAACAAGTAGTAAGAAAATCGAAGTTAAATGCTATCAACCATTCGGATATATGCGTGATTCACGCGAAAATAGTGCTCACGCACACTCACTCACGCAAAGATTGGACTCACTGGCTCCCGTGAACAAAATTTGGTCCTGCTCACGGTCACGCGTTCTTCACGTGACTCATGCCCATCCCTGTAGTATACTGGTCCTACTGGGAAACTGAAACTTATATTGATTTATTGAGTTCTTATTATATACATATATGTACGTTAATTCCATGGGAAACCGATCACTAATTTCATGTTAGGCCTGCGATTTTCTGTTATAAATAAAATTTGAATTTTTTTCTCATAGTATTCAGGATACGGCATGAAATAACCCCCCACAAATAAAATGAAATAAACCCCCCAAAAATAAGCACAGAGAACAAAAACAACGATTTTTGGGGGGTTATTTCTCTTTTTTGGGTATTATTTCATTTTTGACGTAGAATACGTCTTACCTTACGGTATGAGGAGTCATGTCAGGTTTTTATTGTTGTAATCTTTATTTCATTGAATTTGAGGAAACGGCTAGATGAATTTTTTTAAAATTTTTTTTGTAGGTAAATTAAGATGTTATCTTTCGTTTGATATACATTTCATATTGGTTGATATATTTCTAGTATTTTAATTTCTCAAATGAAAATTGTTTAAACACATACACTCAAACATATGTGTGGTGTTTGGTTGAGTGTTTTTGGTTGCTCAACATTGCTTAGGAACATGTATCTAGTAAAAAGTGAAACGAACAGCAAGCTAATGTTGCTTGGCAACATGTATCTAGTAAAAAGTGAAACAAACAGTAAGCTAACGTAATAAAGCTTGTTTGCGAAAGCTTCAATAAAGCTGTTGTAACATTAATTTTGAATTGTAAAGCGTAAAGCTTTCACACAGCGCTCGAATGCTAATGCGAAGACTCGATAAGGTAAACCTTTTTTAATATTAGGGCGGCCCTCTCAACATTCGCAGAACTTATTTCAATAAAAATATTAATTAAAATACATAAATTAAATTAAGTTTAAAAAAATTGAACATAATATTTCTTTTTTAAACGGACTTGAATCAAATGCCGTTGGTAAATATAAAAATTACAGCAGACAGTTGTCCGAGGCCTTAGGCCACGGACTGCCCCTGCAGGCTGTGTCAGAGACACGGCCATTAAGTTTAACGTAGAATACGCCATCCGATAAGACAGAAAACATATATAACAATAAATGATAAATAATATAAGCAAATGAATTTATTGTTATATATGTTTTCTGTCTTATCGGATGGCGTATTCTACGTTAAACTTAATGGCCGTGTCTCTGACACAGCCTGCAGGGACAGTCCGTGGCCGAAGGCCTCGGACAACTGTCTGCTGTAATTTTTTTAATTGGGGGATTATTTCATACAAAAAATCATTCTGAAATAAATCCCCAATATATTTTTTGGGGGATTATTTAAATTATTAATACATTAGGAATCGTACAATTTGTAAATTATGTCCCGCTACATTTACATCTTGCATTTATCATTCACAAAAAAATAAGTTTGTGGTGTGATAATTTCGCAGAGTTAAGATCGTGATAATTTCGCAATGCAAAGGCATGATAAATAAAAAAATTCACTTTGAAATTATAACTTTGTTCAGAAAAAATGGCCAATTGTTATTCATATGTTTTAGAACAACGCATGATCTATGCCAAAAAGTCTGTATACAATAGTACTATTAAATATGAGTGCAGGAATAAAAAGGCAAGAGTAAGTGTGCTCCCAGATGGTAGGAGCTTACTTGCCAAGAATTATGTTCAGCACAACCACGAGAACGAAGAAGAATTGTATAAGGAGTTAAATGCACTTAATAGAATTAAGGACGAATGCGAAAATCTTGCAGGAACATTAGGAGGCGATACCTCTGCAATGAGTTCAATAAGATCTTCATTCCGTAGTTTGTGAAATGTAAGTTGTATATCGTCAATGAAATCAAAAAAGGCGTAAGTTACATCTCAATTACAGGAGAAACAAAAAACTTTCTAAAATGGAAAATATACCAAATTTTTGATGTGTAAACATCTATACGCTGGGGGTAAAAATCTTTTTCACAATACAATCACAAATTTAGAGTAAGATGTGCGATGTAATCGTTAACCAATCGTAAAGCGTTATCAAATCGGTGAGAGCTACGTATGAGTGTATTAGTGTAATCATACGCTGCATACAATATACTCAGCACCATCTAGTGTGCAATAGTAGCGACTAATTTTCACTAATTGTCGTACATTATGTTATCGTAGGCAAATGAAAACAAATAAATAGAATGAATACAAAAACATTTAATTTTAATAACTTTTAAAAAGATTTTTTGACCTTTTAATAAGAAATTTACTAAAACAAAGCAAAATAAGGAAAACTAAAAACTAAACTTGTCAACCTATAAGTCTTCTTCGTCTTTGAGATTGTCATTCATACTTAAAGCCGGAATCACAATGCAAACAACATTTTCAAAAGGCGTTCACAATGCAAGCAACAGTTTACTTCGAATCGAGATGTTTGTTCTAACAGGTGATACCAGTATTACGGCCAATATATCAAGGCAACAATGCAATATATTTTGTTTTCATGTCAAAGTTAACACAAATGTTTGTCAAGAATAAAAGTAAGCCAGAAATTATAAAACCAAATAAATTTGAATTTGATTCTTCATATAATGAACAGAAGGAAAAGCAAATCATTTAAGTTGTTCTTATAACACAACCTCTATTAGGTGCATCATGATTCAAATGTCACAAATGTCACATCCAGGGTTGTATTTCGAATATTAAAAAATTTTAATGTATTTAAACATATTAAAAGATTCTACAGATAAAATAACGTTTTGTAATGCGTCTTTTAACACAAATGGGTTCAATTTTCATTGATGTAATTTAAGTTTGAAAATGAAATTCGAAGTACAGCGCCATCTACCGCTTAATAGTACATTATTTATTCGAACAAATATGCTGCTGGAGTAGGAATAGATCAACTTCAGCGACAAATTGGAGTTACATTTTTGTAAAAAAAAACGAAAGGCCATTATGTGAAATTCTGTGTGTGAGAACGAGATAGCATGAAAAACGAAATTGTCGCTTGCATTGTGAATGCGGCTTAACAGCTGCATATAAGCACCATCTAGTGTGCAATAGTAGCTACTAATTTTCGAAAACCATTGCTGTAAAATAACTACATGCGTTACATTTCAGTAAACAGCTGATTAATAACTTGTCAACCGCAACAAATACAAAATAATAAAATATTTTACAAAACACCAAAACAATTATAACTCAGAACATAAAACAACACAAAGTGTATCAAAGCTGAATGGAGGTAATGTTAATTCTAATAAAATTTCTATTAGATTCCAATATAAATTAAGATTATAACATATCTTCATTACGTACTGTTGCCTTACACTGAAGTTGGTGCACGACAATTGGGTAACAATCTCCATCTCATGCCAATTATTACGGGTGGAGATTTTAATACAAATTTTGCAAACCCACAGTCGCAAGCTTTATCAAAATTTTTATTTGACGTTTTCCACTTGCATATGAGCAATTCTCCACAAACCCCCACAACTAACAATTCCACTACTATAGATGCAGTTTTCCATAGGTTTTTAAATACAATCGAGTCAAAAATTTAAATAAGTATCTTATTTTAGTTACCATAAGCGAATATTAACTATTTGTACTTAAGGCATTTACCATAGATGGGCACTTTGCAGTACTACTAAAATTTCAGTAAAAATAATTCTTTAACTAGTAAATTTTTACTGATTACTAAAATTTTTTTCAGCAACATGATTATGATGAGGTGCATTGAATTTTCAGTAATCAGTAATGCCCGATTACTGATTATTATGAATACGGCCCTATGATTTTACTGGTAATGCAAATTAAATTTCATTATCAGTAAAAATTTACTGAATTTTTCAGTAATCAGTAAATTTACTGCTTACTGTAATTTTTAATGCAGTACATGTATACTGCAGTGTGCCCATTTACTAACCAAATAAGTTAAATAAAACAAACAAAAACCAGCAAATTCCTATGTATTTACAATATTGAAAGTTTTGATACTTTTAATTGATTAATTAAAAACATATACTAAAAGCATAAGTACTTCCAACTTAAAAAAAAATTTTCATTACTAGATGTTTACACATCTCCCCTGTGATCGGACTCACATTAATTTTTTTTAACATATTTTCAGGTTAAGCTTATTTGTTATTATCGAATTAGTATTTGAAGAAAACTTTTGAATTTTTGTATTATTTACAGAGCTATGAAACTTAAATTGCATTTACACCTACCAAGATTATCGCATTTTCGGGATTATCGACGTTTTTTCTTAAGGAGTTTGACATTTATAATCCCGAAAAAGCGATGATCTTGGTAGGTGTAACTGGAGTTTAAAACGGCATTTACACCTAGCAAGATTATCGCATTTTCGAGATTATCGACGTTTTATTCTTATGGAGTTTGACATTTATTATCCAGAAAAAGCGATAATATTGGTAAGCTGCAGTTACACCAACTAAGATTATCGCTTTTTCGGGATTATAAATGTCAAACTCCATAAGAAAGAAACCTCGATAATCCCGAAAATGCGTTAATCTTGTTTGGTGTAAATGCCGTATTACGCATTTGAAGATTAGTTTTTGAAGTGGATGATTTTGTGATAAAATAAACCAAAAAATAAATTAAATCAAATGCCTTCCTCTTTGCATGCCTTCTCAGGCCTTCTTTAGACAATGTACAAGGAAGGCCTTGCCTCCCAATCTCAGGAGGAGGTAATGTGTAGGGAAGGCCTCCCTCTTTTAAAGAAGGCCTGTTTGGTCATGATTTCAGACCTTCGAGGTCATGACTTCCGCCGCTGGGTAGGAATCTGGTGATGAACTTGTCACGGAGTTCGAAACTAGTCATGCCAGTGAGTGTGCTTAACTGAATTGTCTATTATTTCCAACAAAAACCAACCATTTTTCAATTAGAAGAATCTTCCTGACTTGTAAGCCTGTAATTTTCTGTTCGAAAATGTGAAGGTTCTTTCAAGTTTATTCGAGATGCTTTTAAAAGTTCTAAGCACTTACATACATATTTAGATAAATGAATGCTGACTTTCTCTTTTCATCGACAACTTCAATAGTTCATTGGTGGATGAGTTATCTTCATCATATGATTTATTTTCTTCCATTTCTACCGAGTACCGAAATTAAAAATTGTGCCGTTCGTACGTGACTGTACTTTTTGTATAAATTTAATTTGGTATATTTCCTGAAACGATAAATAGTTGTTTCGACGTTTTTAGTTTCTTTGTAAACAAAAATGCCTGTTGTTGTTGCGTACGAGCCACGAAAAGCAAATTGATACATACCTACCATTGATACATACTAGACATCAGCATAAACCCAGATACCATTCTAGGAGCGCTCCGAAAAAGGAGTCAGAAAAGAGTCCAACTAAAGAGCATTTTCGGAGCGCTCCGAAAAAAGAGTCAGACAAGAGTCCAACTAAAGAGCATTTTCGGAGCGCTCCGAAAAAGGAGTCAGAAAAGAGTCCAACTAAAGAGAATTTTCGGAGCGCTCCGAAAAAGGATTCAGACAAGAGTCCTACTAAAGAGCATTTTCGGAGCGAAAGAAAAATTTGCTTGTTTCTGTCCTGAGTCGGCACGCAGTAATACTCAGAAATTCCACTTAATTATGTGTGTAACAAAGAGTTGTTGTACTGTTATTTGTGCTTTGAACGAAAACTCAAAACGGCGTTTGAGAGATTCATGCCAAAAACGAATGAGTGAGTACGCGCCACTCTCTGAACTGAATTGAATGAATGCGAATGTTGTTATGAGTGAAACATTCATATAATTCAAATGAAAAGAGAATGAATTGAATGTATTCGAATACAACGTACAACGTGTGCATTGTATTCATTTGGTCAACACAATACAGTACTGTAATTCGAGTATAGTTAGCAGAAATTTGTTTCTGACAAGTTGGTGTGTGTGTGTGCGTATTGTTACCCAGTTAATAGCAATGTAATTGGAAACAGTTGTGGTATTATAAACATTTATGTACTTATTCTTTAAAAATTATAAATCTATACATAAAATAACTTAGGGTAGTATTCTAAAAGTCCCGAAAGTGAACGTAAACGCAAAAGCCAACGCGTACGCCAAAGTCAAAAAATGGTAGTTTATACATATATCACTTCGCGCTTGCGTTTGTTTACGAATGCTGTCACTGACATTTTGTCAGAATCTCCAACATACTTAGTGACAACGTTGGTGTGACTCCCTTATGTTTATCAAGTAAACCCTCGGGGGTCCCAACGTTGAGCACCACGATGTTAGTTTGGCAGTTGCTGCAAGTTTTGATTCAAAAATTTTAAGAGTTTGCGTGCTGATCGAGCGAGTTGCTCAATATGCCATGCGTATGCCGGGCTTGGAACTCGCCGGACGGGGGGGATCTTTTCGCTCATCAACACAACTACAGCCTGCCACTGATCATTAAAAAACACATACTGAGACTTGAAGATTTACACACACGCTTTATCGACATAAAAATTTAAAGTGACGGAGCCCGAAGTTAATTTTCGTAAATATTCAAAAAAAAAAAACAAAAGGAACAAACTAATAATGATTTTACGATGACCTGAAATAAAGGATTTAATAATAGAAAAAGAAAAATATAAAAGAATGTTTTGCTTTGATTTTGCTAGGGAAAACTGTTTGCAATGACAGGGACACTTACTTATCCATGTAAATACAGCTGACAGGTGACGATATCAGCTGGAACCCGCCCTCTCGAAACTCCTGCGGTTTCGCCATGACTCTGTTTCTTCTTCAGAGTCCCAAATACGTTACTTTACCTGGGTATGCTTAACCCTCTTATTCCCCTTTACCTTTAGGTAGCTTTAACCGAACATGTTACACGCGCTGTTTCAAGAATTCAAACGTTATAATAGTTTTTATTGCCATAGCCAAATACCTTTACACTTCTATGACGTTATTGTCAACTAAATTCAATTATTATGCCCACAGGGCAAAGCGCTACCCTTATGGGGATATATACCGGAGATCTTAATCTCACAAAATGATTCCATCTGAGTTCATTTTTTTTTTTTAAATCTTATATATGTAGTAACAATTGTATTTTTGCTTATTCCATTAGGGTTAGTATTATTATTCTATTCGCCGTTGATTTTGAGTGCCCAAAAGAATGAAATGAATTGGCTTTTTATTTCACTAATTATAATTCGCTAATTATTCGACATTGGCGTTAATACTTTAAGCTTCCATAAAAGATTTCTTTATTAACATGACCTGAATTTTAAAATTTTACTCTACTAAAAAGTCCGTCCGAAAAGTTTTCGGTACTGACTTCAACACTCGCCTAAGTGGCTGAGGTTGGCCCTTAAAGGGTCATTTTGCAAAAAATATTAATGGTTGAAAAAAATTAACACTCTTCACTGAGGGCTTGTAAACCCTTTTATCTGCTTACCCGGACACTTCTGGGTACACTCAAAATCCTCCGCGGTCTTATACTCTAACTATCAAATATATTCGGTTTTCCTTGTCTTTTTTATAAATTATTCATCACTCGTTTACTTTTCGTATTGTGGGTATAACAATTTGCTTTATACGATGGACTCCATGGAATCTTTTGCCTATTCACTTAGATCTCTAGGAGGTTTAAACCGCCTTTTGGCTTTTCCACGGGATTTTCCCTTGTTTGAATATTTTCTGAATGATGACTTAGGGTGCCATAATGGCCACCTTTGGCCTAAATCACTTGGCCGTGCTTCGTCGTCAGGATAATGAGAAAAAGAAAAGACGACTTACCGCTAGATCAGTTGATTGTAGGCTTTAGATTTGAATGGTCAAGGGTTTATATGATTGTAATGAGTGAGGTTGGTTGTACCCTAATTGTGATGACCTGCGTCTGAGGTTTGTAAAGGTGAACACTGACTATTTGATGATTTTGGGTGAGTTGATGAATATGATGGCTATACTGTTTATGTCCTAAATGAGGAGCGGTGGTGATGGTGTTTTGGAGTCGTGTGCTGCTGCTGCTGAAGCTGGTGTGTGACCGATGAATCTGGTGGTGGTGGAAACTATTTCTTCGCAGGAACGTGCCGCTGTTGAGTAAATTATAGAGCGCTTATGTCGTTGCGGCACTTGGCCTGATGATGGTCATAGACTGCGACCCCTTTAGAAAAAGGAAATGTTTAGTTTATTGCTTTTCGGTCCTCCTATTCCGGCGAACTGGATACTTACCACGAAAGTGAGGATTTTTAGACTTAATTCGCTGGATTGGTGGCACAATTACCTCCACTGAATGTTGGCGGGACTGGATATAAGGGCGCTACAAGTCGTACCACTTAGACTTCCTTTGGCTAGGTCCTGGTATTACCTGTTTTTTTCTTCCTTTAAAATTTTTCGGCGACACTTTACTAACACTTGAACTGCTGCTTTCAAATTTTAATTCGTAATGGCGGAACTTTGTCGCCAACAGTGACGAAGAAGCTTTTCTGCGAATCAACTCTGATTCCGCTATTCGGGTGGCGTGATTTTTCAGATGTAATTGTATGGGTTTTTATCCCAAGTTTTGGAATAAAACCGCTTTCTACCACCAAAACACATGAAATTAAAACTGCGTAGTTTTCTTGTTGACATAAATGATGTCAGGGATGGCAAAAGTTCAAAAAGATGACATGGTGCAATCATTTAGGTATCGCTTGCCAAAGTGGTTGTTGTGATCGTTGTGCCTTGCCGGCGTTACGGCGCCGCCACAAAGCCTACCATCCTGACGACTCTCCAGACGAAGGATGGGAGGGAAAACTTGGCTCCATGGAGTTTATGCTAGGGCTCGATTGATCGGGGGCCTTACCTCATAGGTTGTCGACACCGCTCCTGAAAGTTAATCCTGGCTCGTCCAACAGTAAAGTCTTGCTGGACCTCCCTCTAGTTAAAACTAGAGCTTGGTCACTCAGGGGCCTTACTGTACAGGCTGCCAGCATCACTCGCAGGATTAGCTATCGACGTATCCAGAAGTAAAGTCTTGATCGACTTTACCCTATCATTTACTTCCTTGGTGCTGGTTTTGGTTCTTGGCATATTCTGGATTCGGGCTCGTGCCCTTGATATTATCGACGTCGGTCTACCGCTCTTCGACGCGTGGCTGTTATATATTCTGCGGATTATGACGCTTAATCACCGGAGTTCGGTGGCTGCGTTCCTGTGCGCGATGAGTGTGGTAGTTGGTCAAGTAACGCATCCAGCTCTTGGTCATCGTTAATCTCTCGGGGACCTGGCTCTCCCGATAGCTGGACTATTACTTGGTCATTGACCAACCTCATGTTGCGGATGCCTCGCCGACCGAAGGTGCGTAGACCTAGCTGCTTGTGCAGACGTACTGCTACGGCGCTGTCTCGGGCTTCTAATTGTTGTATGGCAGCTCGGCCGCTCTCCTTCAAACGTGTGAATCGGCTCAGCACATCAAATTTGCCTCCCGGTGTTGTGAAGGACAAGGTAATTTGGTGCTGCTCCGGGTAGAGGACCATTGGAGATGTATTGACAATGGTAACCTCTTCAGGCCTGAATTCCAGGAGTAAACGCTCGTAGACCTCCTCAATCGCTCTCCGTGGGTCGGCTATGGCTGAAGCTGAGAGATGTCGGATCGTGATTTTATTGTCAGCGTATCCCTGAATCTTGCGCCGGTTGACGCTCTCCTCATACGAGTTCCGGGCGGCTTGCTGCTCTCGGGCGTAAACGATGTTCCGGCGACGCGCTTGTTGTGCCTGGATATCCACCTCTAGGTATCCGTCCATCCTTCGGCGCAACTCCTCGTTCTCCGATCGGACGGTCTGCATCTCGGCTCGCACCCGAGCTAAATCCTGGGCCCATGCATTGTTGCGCTGCTCATGTTGGGAGCTCATGGCTTGCATTTCTGCCCGTAGGGTTCGGATGGCTTCATGCGGATTGTCACGCATCTGGCTTATCTCTTGGCGCAGCTCCACATTTTGTTGGTGAGTGGACTGCTGCTCCCGCCGAAGAGTCATGACATGTATGTCATATTGCGCCTGTAGTTCTTCGTACCTAACTCGTTGCTGGTGTATTTCGGCCTGATCCGCCGCTCGCTGTTGTTGATGTGTCTGCACCTCCGCACGTAAGGAAACCAGCTCGCCTACGTCAGCGATAGGCTCGCCTACACTGAACCCGGGATATACGGGTTGGATAGTATATCCTGCTCGTCGGCACACGGGACAGTCTGTGCGCACTTGATCACGCCATGTATGGTGGCATGCGCGATGCATCAGATGGCCACAATTCGTAACACATACAGCATCATCTGACGGTGCGAAGATCGACAGACACACACTGCACTCCACACCACTTGCCATTGTCAACTGCCTATTTAGCTACCTACTGCTACGAATGGGGTCTTGTTATACGGGGCTTGCAGATGTTGTTAGGTGTATTGTACTAGCTGGAATGATAAAGAATTTAAAAACTTCTTGAGGGGGTTCGTTTTATCTCCGTACAGGACACTACATATGGAAACCTAGTCTACTTGGGGACTTTCGTCGGCCGCACTTGCCAACCCCTCACACTACTGAGTAGAGAGGACATCACAAGTTTACCTTAATGTACCACCACCGACGTCAATTGGGTTCCAAATTATTTCTATAGGATCAAATTTTTCCCTCGGCCCAAAATTCTTATGAGGTTTTAAATGAATTAGACCCTGTTCGGTTTACTGGCAACGCGAACCCACGTCCTGAGATCGACGTGTTCAAAAAAAACGGAAGTAGGATTATTGTTTAATATCCTTCGCATGGAAAACGCCTAACCTTTTGCCCTTCAGGTCTTCGAGTTCGAATAGGCTATTACCTATAGGTTTGAGAATTCGACACTTGAGAAACTTTGGAGCCAACTTGGCATTAAAGTTGTCTTTAAAGCTACTTTGTGCGAAATTCCGTCGAAACACTTCTTGACCTGGAATGTACTTTACTTGCCGACATCTGGTATTGTAGGTCCGTTCATTTCTCTCATAAGCTTTATGAAGACTCGTCTGGATTTTGGATCGAATTAAATCCTGGGCCACTGACTTGGGCACCTGTTCATTGCCCATTTCGGTCAAATTCTTCAACCTTCTCGCCAGCTCGTACGTGCTCCCGTGAGTGATCATGTTTACTCCGAAGAGCGCAAAATATGGGGTCACCGCGATCGCGCTGTGAACGGCTGACCTTAATGAACACTCAATGGACGACAAATGCCTATCCCACTCACGGTGGTCTTCTTTCATATAGGACCGTATAGCCGACAAGACGGACTGGTTGACTCTCTCAGAGGCATTGGCCTGTGGAGGGTACGCCGCAGTTCGGAAATGCTTAATACCGAAATTCGCTACAAAATCGCTGAACTCATTACCGATGAATTGTTTACCATTGTCGGAGACAATGGTCTCTGGAACACCAAACTTGTGGCAGACTTCACTAATCAGGAAACGAACCACGCTCTTACTACTTGCTTTCGGCATGGCCTTCAGAAGTACAAATTTGGTAAGATGATCCAACACTATAAAAATGTAGCAGTTCCCATTCTTTGAGCGTGGGTATGGACCTAAAAAGTCCACATAAACCCGTTGGAACGGTCGCTGGATCACTACTTCTTTGCCCATGGGCGGTCGCATCGTAATATTAGCTGCTTTGGACTCGCGGCATACTTGGCATGCGCCCACAAAGCTTTTCACCTGCACACCCATGCTAGGCCAGAAGAAATATTCCTTAATTCTTCTAAGCGTCTTATAAAAGCCTCCGTGGCTTGCATGAGGTGGATCGTGTGCTTTCTGGATGATGCTGTGCGTCAATTCCGCTGGTACCCATATCTTCCACGCAAAATCTTCGTGAAGCGGCACTCCATCGTATGGCATCGTTCGTTTGTACACGAATCCGTCGATAATTCTCAAATCGGGCAATCGGTCTGCATTCTCCTCGATCGTCTCTATCAATTCCTTATATCCGGCACTCTTAAAAGCCTCGTCTTCCAAGTCTATCAGCTTCAACACTTCCGCTGCTATTTCCTCCATTTCGTACCTTGACAGGGTATCTGGGACGACGTTTAATTTCCCCTTCCGATGTTCGATAATAAAATCGAAAGATTGTAGGTGAAGACTCCACCGAGCTAGACGACCGCTCAAATCTCGGTGCGACATTAGCCACTTCAGGCTGCTGTGGTCGGTGATTACTGTAAACGGCATAAGTTCCACAAAAGGCCGAAATTTTTTTATCGCCAGTACTACTGCCAAACATTCACGTTCTGTGACTGTATAATTACGCTGGGCTGAAGTGAGCTTATGCGAGAAATATGCAATTGGGTGTTCTTCTTCTTTCTCGTCTCGCTGAAAGAGCACTGCTCCTACTCCAAGATCCGAAGCATCACACTGTATATAAAATCTTCTTGCAAAATCGGGATGAACTAGTACGGGACTAGTTACCAATGCCCTTTTCAACTCCTCGAAGGCCGATTTCGCCTCTTCGGAGAAAACAAACGCCTTACTCTTCTTAAGCGTATCCGATATCGGAGCCGCGATGGTAGCATAGTCCGAAATAAATTTCCGGTACCAACCCGTGGCGCCTAAGAAGCTTCTTACCTGCTTCAACGTTTTCGGGAATCTATAGTTCACTATAGACTCTACCTTAGAAGGATCAGGTTTCACTTGGCCGCCTCCCACGAGATAGCCTAAGTATCGTAACTCCTTAAAACAAAATTTAGATTTTTGGACATTGATGGTGAGTCCTGCGTCAGCCAGGCAACGTGCCACTTGCTGTAACAACTCCATGTGAGTGTGAAAATCTGGTGATACTACCAACAAATCGTCCAAATACACAAAAACGCGATCACGGATCGCGGCAGGGATCACTTTGTCCATAAGTCTGCAAAGCCTTTGAGCTGCATTGCATAGACCGAAGGGCATCACTTTAAAATGGTAAAGTGGTCTTCCAGGTACCGTGAACGCTGTCTTTTCTCTACTGGCAGGATCCAAAGGAATCTGCCAAAATGCGTCTTTCAAATCGACACTCGAGATGTAATAAGTGTCTCCAAGTCGACTCAACAAACCTTCTATATGTGGAAGTGGATACGCATCTTTTACGGTGAGAGCATTGAGCTTACGTGCATCTAAGCAAAGCCTGTTCTTAGGCCCTTTGCGAACTAGTGTCACTGGATGACTCCAAGGACTCTCACTGGGTTCAATGACTCCCAAGTCTAACATGCGATCCACCTCTGCATATAAAAGTGTTTGAATCGCTGGTGAGACTGGATAGTACCGGTCCTTAACGGGGACTGCATCTCTCGTATCTATGGAATGCGTCTCAAGTTGTGTCCTTCCGAGACCCTTCCTGGTATAGCAGGGAAACTTTCGGACTACCGAATTGAGAACTTCCTGATGTTGTGGCGACAAGACATGGGTCTTAACCGCCTCTGGGGCCTGGTCCTCCTCCGCCAGCTCTACCCCGTGAGTGGAAAGACTCTCAATGCTTGTCAGCAACCGGAAAGTTCTCATAAAATCCACCCCTAGGTACAAGGCTCGCTCTAAGGTAGGTACCAAGTAGAAGTTCATCTCCTCAGACTTGTTGTTATAATTTATTCGCACCCGAATTCTACCGAGAATACGATGTGCGCTACCATCGGCCGTTTTAACCGATGAACCAAATCGGTGAACTTGAAGTCCTGCTCGTTCTACCAGCTCTTGGCATCCCTTGCCTAAGCAAGTGACTGATGCTCCGCTGTCCACAAGTCCTTCAACTTCAAAACCTCCTATCACAACTTTAGCGTAGAATCTGTTGTCTGCGCCCTCAAAAAGAGTTGTCGCCGCAATCTCTCTGCGTACGAGCCTGCGATTGTTATATCTTATCCTCGCTCGCTCGATTCGGTCAGACACTCCAAAGATTCTCGCTCGCGCCTCGCGATATTCCGCCAAGCGTAGATGGTATGGTCTCAAATCCTTTAAAGCTGGTATTCTAACTTCTGCATCAACTCGATCTTCATTCTGTAGAATTCCTGTTATCGTTTCATTCTCCAAGGCTGCATCATCTTTCGTTGTTTTTTTCTTCATGCTATTCTTATTCTTCTCCTCAGGAAGCTCGGTCGTTATGGCCGGTTGTGTGCTGTTTCGCTTGGTCAAATCAGGTTCAGAATTAGAAGCATTTATGTCTTCTAACTTGGTCGTAGCTGGGTTGTCAATGTTCGGTTTACTGGTGACTGGGCTTAAAGTTCCGTTGTCCGCACCTCCCCGGTCTGAGGTGGGTACTTTGCTGCGTTTCCCTGGCATCTAGGGCACTTCGGTGTTACAGTGTCTTCTTTACCACACTTGTAACAAAATATTCGTCTATTTGTCGATGGGCAATCTCTAAACGAGTGACCAATCGCTCGACAATTCCAACACAATAGCTTTCCAGAAATTCCCAGTGCTTCTACCTCAGCAGCTAAGTCAGAGTCGGCTGGATTATTTTCCAAAACTACTTCGTGTACTCTTGCCGAATAGTTTTGACGGGATGGCATCGTCTGTCTCTGCGTCGCTAGCAACGTTTCTGCTCGGCGAACTTCACGGTTGAGGTCATAAAGCGTGTGCACCTTAATCGGGAACAAAAGCTGTGCTACTGGTGCCTTCAGGTTTCCTTTCATTATTTCCACCAGCTGGGATTCCTGATACGGCTTGCTTTGCTGGTTCTTCAGCCGCATAATGACATTGTAGAATTCTTCAAAAGTTTCGTTGGCCTGTTGTCTCCTGTTCAAAATCTGCACTTGCAGCTGGAATTCGTTGTCATATCTCTGGAAGTGCGCCAATATAGCTGCTTGCACTTCTCTCCAACTCAGTGTCGGTGACAGCTTTCGAAGATTCCAGAAAAATTCCAGAGCCGGACCCTCCATTAAGGACGGTAGCCCTTTCAATAAATCGATCTCCGAACAATTAAAGTCGCGCCTCGATATGTTTACGCGGTACAAAAACTCCTGTACGTTTATCGTCTTTGCGGTACCATCAAATTTAATACCCCATTTCTCCAAATCTGGTCTTCTATACCTCGGCCCTCCATACTCCTGTCGTTCTTCCCAACTGGAGGTTTGTTGCGTATCTCGCAATGCTGCCGACGGTCTCATCCCCTCGCCTGTCCTGGGATCAAAATGTCCTAGCGGAGGCGTGGAATCGTATGGAGGCCAAAAACGATCGCTAGGCCCTGATGGCTCAACTCCTTGTTGTCCAAAATTCACTGGATCTTCTCCATGTCTGCCTGACTGTTCTTGTGGCCTCACGTATCCTGATCGGGTAAAATCATCCGGTAACCCTCTACTATTCTGGGCTGGCATTCTTCCGGGCATCATACTTGGCGGCTGCACTGCAAATTCCGCTATCTCTGGTTGTAGGTAAGATGTCTCTTCCCGAGGTGTTGTCTGATAGGTCACTGGAGCTGCTGTCAACGGTGGCATCCTAGCTGCGGGATATGTTCTGCTATCAATCGCTAATGTCTGCCGGGTCGCTTCCAAGATAACGGGTAGAATCCTTCTCACTAAAGCGTCCTCATTGGTAAGGCGCGCCTCTTCAGAACCTTGGCTGTTGGGTCCCTCTGCCCCTAACATAGGTGCAGTCCGAGCGTTGTAAGCGGTCAAAACGCTATAACTCGGCGAGTCAATGGATTGCGTCTGGGCGACTGATCCATCTCCTCTCCTGGATACACTGAAACCTCCAGGATGTAGAGTCCCACTAGACACCACCGGTGGTGCTGAAGCGGTTGACGCTGATCCAGAAACTGGAATCGTCGTCTGCGATCTACTCGTTGTGGCTGCATTAGCTGCCTGGGTCACATCTCCCCCGGAAGCATCTATCTGTGCCAAATCGGTCACATCTGTAGCTCCGTCAAGTGGAGAATGGTGAATGGGCATCTTGCCTCAAAAGATCAAAACAAATTCAAAAAGAAAAAGAGAAACGAAAGTAAACGAAGATTTGCTAAAACAAAACGCGACAAAACCAAGTTTCCCTCTGGGAACACGAGGTAAAAGATAAATGTCGTTAATTCGGAAAACCAATTAAACGTTGATGGTGGTTCGCGCATCGACTGGTGCCGATGTCAGAAAATTCAAAAAACTAAAATTAATTTGTAGATATTAAATATACCCTATTACCTGTAAAGAAAAAATATAAATTCAAGGGAAAAATATGATAATATAATAATAAGCTGAAACCCAAATGGTAAAAATTTATATTGGTATCTAAAAGATATAATAGAAATCAAAAAGGTAATATAAAAATGATAAGCAACCTAAATTGCCAAAAAAACTACTACTAATAATCTACAAAAACAAAATCAAACAAAAGAAAAATTCTACTATAACCAAAAAATAAAAACTCAAAAATAATGCGGGATCAAACACCCAAAATCAAAAATGCGGGATCAAACACCCAAAATCAAAAATCACTACAATACGGGATCAAACACCCAAAATCAAAAATGCGGGATCAAACACCCAAAATCAAAAATCACTACAATACGGGATCAAACACCCAAAAATCAAAAATGCGGGATCAAACACCCAAAATCAAAAAATAATGCGGGATCAAACACCCAGAATCAAAAAATAATGCGGGATCAAACACCCAGAATCAAAAAATAATGCGGGATCAAACACCCAGAATCAAAAATCAAAATCACTACAAAATCAAAATCGAAAATCATAAACCAAATCATAAACTAAAGACCGAAAAATCAAACGCAAAAAAAATTACTTAAGACTTCAAAATAAACAAAAAGTCTTCAAACTATTAAATCTTTACGTAAGATTCAAAGCAAGTTGGGGAATAAGCGAGTAAGCTTACCCAGGTAATCATGGATGAAGTGCATCACAAACACCTTCCCAAAACAAAACAAAATATAAAAACAAAACTTGTATAATGGAGGTTGCCTGAAAGCCAAAGAAAGGGCAAACGTATGAGAACTAAAGCCGTCATACGTGACTCACTTTCCCAAACTCCCCTGAATACTTCCTTCGTATTCAGCCGAGTTTTAGATAACCCGTAGATACCTAAAACTATTCGCACTTCAAAAAAAATAAAATTTCACTATCAACTTGTCGTACTGATCCTAAGCAAAACGCCGCAACGCGGTTAGATCCTGAGAATCACGCCGGGACTTGCGATTTACTTCAGGATTCTGACGAACAAATGAAAACTAAAGCAATGGATGATTTTACCAACTGAAAACTTAGCAATCTGTCGCAACGCGGTTAGATCCTGAGAATCTCGCCGGGACTTACACATTGTTCAGAATTTCAATGGATAAAAACACTTAACGCACTGATTTTACTCGAAAAATTAAAAGATGGGTTATCAAACTAGAGTTAGTTACTTCACTTCGAGCAATTGTTCCTGACAATGTGCCAGAACAAGACTTCGTAAGTGAAGAAACTAAACAAAAGTATCAAAAAGCAATTCGATGTTTCGCGGCCTACCCGTCGCAACGCGTCCGAGATCACTAAAATTCCCCAACGGGACTTACGGGAAGCGTAAAAGACACCAAAAACTTTACACTATAAAAAAAACGGATAACGAAAAATAACTTCGGGCCCCACGTTGGGCGCCATTATGTCAGAATCTCCAACATACTTAGTGACAACGTTGGTGTGACTCCCTTATGTTTATCAAGTAAACCCTCGGGGGTCCCAACGTTGAGCACCACGATGTTAGTTTGGCAGTTGCTGCAAGTTTTGATTCAAAAATTTTAAGAGTTTGCGTGCTGATCGAGCGAGTTGCTCAATATGCCATGCGTATGCCGGGCTTGGAACTCGCCGGACGGGGGGGATCTTTTCGCTCATCAACACAACTACAGCCTGCCACTGATCATTAAAAAACACATACTGAGACTTGAAGATTTACACACACGCTTTATCGACATAAAAATTTAAAGTGACGGAGCCCGAAGTTAATTTTCGTAAATATTCAAAAAAAAAAAACAAAAGGAACAAACTAATAATGATTTTACGATGACCTGAAATAAAGGATTTAATAATAGAAAAAGAAAAATATAAAAGAATGTTTTGCTTTGATTTTGCTAGGGAAAACTGTTTGCAATGACAGGGACACTTACTTATCCATGTAAATACAGCTGACAGGTGACGATATCAGCTGGAACCCGCCCTCTCGAAACTCCTGCGGTTTCGCCATGACTCTGTTTCTTCTTCAGAGTCCCAAATACGTTACTTTACCTGGGTATGCTTAACCCTCTTATTCCCCTTTACCTTTAGGTAGCTTTAACCGAACATGTTACACGCGCTGTTTCAAGAATTCAAACGTTATAATAGTTTTTATTGCCATAGCCAAATACCTTTACACTTCTATGACGTTATTGTCAACTAAATTCAATTATTATGCCCACAGGGCAAAGCGCTACCCTTATGGGGATATATACCGGAGATCTTAATCTCACAAAATGATTCCATCTGAGTTCATTTTTTTTTTTTAAATCTTATATATGTAGTAACAATTGTATTTTTGCTTATTCCATTAGGGTTAGTATTATTATTCTATTCGCCGTTGATTTTGAGTGCCCAAAAGAATGAAATGAATTGGCTTTTTATTTCACTAATTATAATTCGCTAATTATTCGACATTGGCGTTAATACTTTAAGCTTCCATAAAAGATTTCTTTATTAACATGACCTGAATTTTAAAATTTTACTCTACTAAAAAGTCCGTCCGAAAAGTTTTCGGTACTGACTTCAACACTCGCCTAAGTGGCTGAGGTTGGCCCTTAAAGGGTCATTTTGCAAAAAATATTAATGGTTGAAAAAAATTAACACTCTTCACTGAGGGCTTGTAAACCCTTTTATCTGCTTACCCGGACACTTCTGGGTACACTCAAAATCCTCCGCGGTCTTATACTCTAACTATCAAATATATTCGGTTTTCCTTGTCTTTTTTATAAATTATTCATCACTCGTTTACTTTTCGTATTGTGGGTATAACAATTTGCTTTATACGATGGACTCCATGGAATCTTTTGCCTATTCACTTAGATCTCTAGGAGGTTTAAACCGCCTTTTGGCTTTTCCACGGGATTTTCCCTTGTTTGAATATTTTCTGAATGATGACTTAGGGTGCCATAATGGCCACCTTTGGCCTAAATCACTTGGCCGTGCTTCGTCGTCAGGATAATGAGAAAAAGAAAAGACGACTTACCGCTAGATCAGTTGATTGTAGGCTTTAGATTTGAATGGTCAAGGGTTTATATGATTGTAATGAGTGAGGTTGGTTGTACCCTAATTGTGATGACCTGCGTCTGAGGTTTGTAAAGGTGAACACTGACTATTTGATGATTTTGGGTGAGTTGATGAATATGATGGCTATACTGTTTATGTCCTAAATGAGGAGCGGTGGTGATGGTGTTTTGGAGTCGTGTGCTGCTGCTGCTGAAGCTGGTGTGTGACCGATGAATCTGGTGGTGGTGGAAACTATTTCTTCGCAGGAACGTGCCGCTGTTGAGTAAATTATAGAGCGCTTATGTCGTTGCGGCACTTGGCCTGATGATGGTCATAGACTGCGACCCCTTTAGAAAAAGGAAATGTTTAGTTTATTGCTTTTCGGTCCTCCTATTCCGGCGAACTGGATACTTACCACGAAAGTGAGGATTTTTAGACTTAATTCGCTGGATTGGTGGCACAATTACCTCCACTGAATGTTGGCGGGACTGGATATAAGGGCGCTACAAGTCGTACCACTTAGACTTCCTTTGGCTAGGTCCTGGTATTACCTGTTTTTTTCTTCCTTTAAAATTTTTCGGCGACACTTTACTAACACTTGAACTGCTGCTTTCAAATTTTAATTCGTAATGGCGGAACTTTGTCGCCAACAGTGACGAAGAAGCTTTTCTGCGAATCAACTCTGATTCCGCTATTCGGGTGGCGTGATTTTTCAGATGTAATTGTATGGGTTTTTATCCCAAGTTTTGGAATAAAACCGCTTTCTACCACCAAAACACATGAAATTAAAACTGCGTAGTTTTCTTGTTGACATAAATGATGTCAGGGATGGCAAAAGTTCAAAAAGATGACATGGTGCAATCATTTAGGTATCGCTTGCCAAAGTGGTTGTTGTGATCGTTGTGCCTTGCCGGCGTTACGGCGCCGCCACAATTTGCGGTGTATAGAGTTGCCCAACTAAAATAAACAATTATAAATCAGAAAAGATATCTCGAGTGAAATGCTCAGAACGAAAAAGATTAAAAAATGTAGCTCTATTTCAGTAGATCAACAGATTTTAAGATTGCTATTATTTATAATACTGCAAATACCAACAATATCCACATAAAATGTGTAAAAAACCTACACATTCACTGTCAAATAAATTTCCCCATCTATATTAAATTAGTTGTCTTTTCAAAAACACGTGCCATTTGGCGGCATGTATTGATTGTAATGTATTGGTTCTTTTGTTTATTATTGTCAACATCAACTGATGTCTATAATTTTTAAATATAATTATAATAGTTTTGCAACGCATTATTTATTTGAACGTTCCATTTCTAATTTTATTATTGTAAATAAGAATTTCAGTGCGTAAATAGTAAAATTGTTAATTATTTTAAAAAAATTTTAGCTCTATCCGTCGAATGCATTTCATCCAAAATTGGCAACTACTTATAAGCAATGAAATGCAAAATACTTCCATCTGCCTATCCTCGATCGACATTTTTCTTTAAATTTGTAATTTCTTCAACTAACGCGAAGAACTGTGGCGTGTTCAATTTGACAGCTGAAGTGATCAAAAACGTTACGCAGCGTTTTATAAACTACCCATTAAATAACGTAACTTGCAATTTCGGATTTTGCAACCTCATTATGTTATATTTTATAAGGATGGCAAAGACCAAAAGAAGAATAATGTAATATAAAAAAAATCGGCAATTAGCCACATATCAATGGAAAATTGTAGTTGCGATCAATGACCACCACGCACAAAGTTCATTAAATGATAGAAACCCTCAACCCATTGTTACTCAAATACAATTTACAAGGAATTTTTTGACAACATTGAATTAACCGTTGAATTACATTTGTTGTGTTTGCTTTCGAAGAATTTGTTTATTTGAAGCACATTAATTTATACCCTACACCCAGTGTTGCCAGATAAAGTCGGTCACAAATCGTCAAATTGGAGGTGCAGAAATCGTCAAATCGTCAAAATAATTTTTCGAAATCGTCCACATTAAAAACTGCAATTGCTGTACCAAATTTCAATGTTTTTGTGGGGGGGAAACAGTAAAACAAAGGAATTAAATCAATATGTTATAGTAATATTTTTAAAATTCATATATCTTTATTTAAACTCTATTCCGAAATCTCTTCAACTATTGGCCAAACAACCAACGAACAGAGTTGACAAATATGTGTACGAACACAATCGGAGCGATAACGTAGGCGGTACAAATTTTTACACGTATTCTTATGGAAGAAAAATAAAAGCTGGCATTTGACGTCGCTTCTGGCGTAAAGGACAAAAATTAGAATTCTTTTTATTTCCCTGGCATCAAGACGCAGAATGTTGGCGGCTTAATACAAAAATAGGTATGTGTTGAAAAAGGTTTTTCTATTTTCTGACAATTAAAATGAAATTATTTAAAATTTCTGAAAGAAATGTGAACAGGAATTGTAAATTTATATTTTATAGGGTAAAAAAGAAGAGTCGATGCAGTTTTTGTCCTTCATGAATAATTTTCATTAACCCCTAATTGGCTGACCCCCGATTCAATTGTGTGAATTTGATTAAACGTCACACAGATAATATTTAGGGTATTTACATACATATGTATATTATTGACACGGTATGTTTTATACATTAATATCGTAAGTTTTTAATAGTTCTATACTTCCTCAGTCCGTCTACAAAAATGAAATCTCGATAATTCTATTATTTCAGAAATGGTTGCATTTGTGGGGAATTTTTCTACCCAATATCCCTTGATGGGTTAAAGTTTATGTTTAAATATATGTATATAGCTGTCGCTCTTGCGTTACCAACAATTTCAATTTTGGAATAGACTAAAAATCGTCATTCTAGAAGCTGAAATCGTCATTTTATGTTTTTGTGACTAAAAATCGTCAAAATGACGATAAATCGTCACTTCTAGTGTTGACTGCAGTTTGTAACTAAAATTGGGCCTATTCGGAAATGCAACAATTGTTGCAGATGCTTGTTTGTTGCGCATTTTGTTTGCAATTACGGTCTCAAAACACCTGCAAAGTTGTCAGATGTTGCATTTACGAACGTGCAAGCCTAGAGTATTAAAAAAACCGGCCAATCCGACAAACGTTTAAAAACAAATATGAGGGAATAAATGTATACAAATTGGGCAAATATTTACATTTTATGGAAACATAATTTAAAAATCTCAAATAATTAAAACTTTTTATAAACTTGTTCTTTAATTTGCACCTGTCCACTTATTTACATTGCAAAAGTTTACTCCGGCTTTATATGTAAAAAATATTTTAAATTATCACATTTGCACAGTATGTATCCAAATATTAGCTTTGTCTGTTTACTTTTCCAGCAAGATTTATCCAGTAACTTTTTGTAGAGAGTAAAAAAAAATTGTACGCTCTTTTTTTTCTCTATTCCAAAAAGTAAACACAACATTTTGTGAAATATTGCAAGAAAACAGCAACAAGTGTAACAACAAGTTCTGCTGGTTCCGTCTCCAAGCCACTTGCATTACGGTCGCACTGTGTGTATGGACGTTTCTAGCATAAAAACAAATGTTTTTATATCCTAATTTACAATAGACGTTAAAAAACAATACAATTTTGAACACTTACCTCTGCCATTTTTAAATTTCAACTTTATTCTTCTTTTTCACATAAAAATATTGCAATCAAAATGTAAATAAAAAACAGCTGATCGAACTTGCAAAATCTTGATAGAAGAAATTCCTCCAGTAACATTTTGCAAGTTCTCTATCATCCAACTGTCAAAAAATTCTCTCTTTGGCTCTCTCGTTGCAAAAGTTTTGCAGAAAACAGACAACATTTTGTACAATATTGTACAATATTGCAGTAAACAGACAGACCTATTTTCTCTTTATTAGTGCTACTCTCTAGAAAACTCATTCATTCTAATTTAAAGCCAAATTCATTCACATTCATTAATTTCTCTTTGAATGTTTGAAACATTCATATAGTGCCCACTCATATACTACTGTACTCAACATTCATTGTATGTTGTACCCAAATATTCGAATGTAATATGTGAGTACAGTTTGTGGCGAAGCAAATGAATGCACTCACGCTACTCTCTAATACATACCAATACCACATTCCAGAATTGTGCTTGCAAATATATGCTATTTTGGGGTCTGCAAGTAGTTTCAGAGCAAAGCCCTCTCTAGACAGACAAAATACCAGCTATACCAGACTCTCATTTTACCTGTCCTGGCATATTGCTCTTGGAAGTTGGGTCATATCGCAAGCGGATGAAAAACACCTGGGAGTATTCGAGAGAAAAATTCTCCGTAAAATATATGGTCCTATTAAAGAAAACGGCGATTACCAACGTCGTTGGAACCAGGAGTTATATAATTTGTATTCCGACGTGGACATAGCTATGCCAATTGTGTTGGCTAGGTCATGTTATCAGAATGGATGAAGGTGAGCCAGTGCGTAAGGTTTTCGATAACGTACCCTACGGAAGCAGGAAAATAGGACGACCAAGACTGCGCTGGAAAGACCAGGCCGAAAAATCCCTCCGTATACTTGATGTTACCAACCAGCGAGAAAAGGCGAAGGATTTTCGAAAATGTCTGGGGTTGGTTATCTCGTAAGGTCTATGAAGGAGGTAGACAATTTGATGACAAGCAGTCACTAATTCAGGCCATTAAGGATGCTTGAAGTTATTAAAAACAAAGGGGGTTATACCCATTACTAATAGTTCTTAAATAAAGTAAAATAAATTAAAAAAAAAACAAGAAAAACAGTTTTTCATTAAAATTCGTTAAAGTGCCTTTATTCAAGTGAACCAAAAAAATAGCACATTTTCCGACTTGTTTTATAAATTGCTCAAAAAAAGTTCTTTAGTTAAGAAGACACTACTGTCATGATTTTTTTAATATCTCAAGATGTCTAGCTTCCATTTCCATTTTAAAATTCTGCAATCGGTTAATCCCTAATCCCTTCATGGGATGTAACGGAAAACCATTTACAATCGGTTACAAATTGCAAAAGATACAAGCTGCTGAATATGGAATTTTTTGTGCCTTTAAGTAAGTGAACCGGAGTGTATGTTAAAATTTGTTTAATTTATATATTTAATTAATATGTGTAAGGCATTTGATCTTATGAGATTGTAAAATAGTAAATAAAAGAAGAAGATTTATGTAAAACTGGCTACACACAATAAATATTTTAATAAAAATCATTTGTCAAGTTCTTAATTTGAATGATTAGGCTCTAATGGGTCGATTATCGATAGCAACCGAACCTCAGTTGCGTTGTCCACTGACAACACCACTGGAATAAAAATTAGTATTATGTATTGCGACTTTGGCCAGTTGCCGTAGGTAACAGTGTTTCCCATCGATAACAGAGTTTTGACACATCGCCAACTGGAAATAATGTAAACAAACATTAAATCTAAAGTGTTTGAGAAATAAAAGTGCCTTTAGGAAGAAATGAAAAACTTTTTAATAATAAGTTCATAAAATCCCATACAAATGAAATGGAATTATTTCTTGACGAGGAAGACAAAGTACAAAACGTGGTATCTATTAAAAGACACTTAAGAGACAACTCTAATCCTTTAGAATTGCCGGCTACACTGAGTGAATGTTATTGCTGAGAATAATTGTTAATAAGCAATTCCGTTTTAGGTTCAAGGCATATTTTCGCCTTCCAAAAGAAGGAATAGTTTGTTTAGTGGATATTTTGGACTTACTTCAAACGAAGTCATCGGGCGACAGCAATACCTCCGCTCTTAAAAGTTTGTGCAGCTTTAACCCATTTCCAACTGGTGTTCGATTAATCGAACAGCAAAGTTGTCTATTTTGAATAATTGTTTTAGCTATGAAAATAAATGATATCAGGACGATAGTATCATATTTATTTTGATCTTTTGGCTATTTGAAAATTATATTTACCAACCCCCACCTCCCCCTTAATTTGAGAGGGGAGGGGTTGAAAAATGACTTGCCGGTAGACCTTTTTTGAAAATAATATTAAAAACATGTAAATAAATAAAACTAAAAAAATAAACATGAGGTCTTATAGGCAAAGAACCAAATATTATTTTACAACAAAAAAAAATCAACACCTGACAACACATGGATGGCACAGGTATTACTCAAAATAGATGTTCGATTAATCGAACAGTGGCGGTCATCACATACCATACAATCCCATACAAAAGAAACATATCGTAATATAAATGAATAAAATAAAAAATAAATGGTTTCCCGTTACATCCCACGAGGGGATTAGGGAGAGCTTCTCACAACCAGTGAGCTGTGCGCTTTCTAGTTTTACACTTACTGATTGGGACCTACAGTTTTACACCGGTTCCGAACGGTATTTTGAGAAGCTTTTTCATGGCTAAATACTCGATAGTGTCGCCATCACTAAGCGAGGTGACCGACGTCGAAAGAAATTTAAGGTGGTCAGAGTAGGGGTCGAACCCACGTCCTCATGCACAAGAGCCGCGCACACTACCATTGTGCCACCGACGGACGAATATAAATGAATAGACAAGATTATTTCAGTAAAAACAAATGTTTATTGAATATTGGTTATTTTTGATTATTTAGATAGTATTTCATGGAAATCTTTGAAACACTTCGAGTGCATATGCTTGGCACATTTTTCACACATCCAAACTGTTAGTTTTCAACAGCCTTTCAACTGGCGTCGACGACATTTCCCTTGAGGTTGACGGACGATGAGTTGTACACCAACCACATTTGGTAAGTTGCGCCGTCTTTGGAACTCCAGATCTTCATCCACCTCCAATGCTTCTTTGTCATCGGTCAACAAAAGAGACTCAGAAGAGACATTGAATTGTTTTTGGCTCATTGGCTTCTCATTCTTATATTTCGCGACCAAACAATGCAATTTCCATGCATTCACAGTGGAAGAATTTAGGGTGTTTATCCAAAGTGGCCAGTACCATTTCTTTCCACGGATGTTTACTCGATAATTTTGAATGGCATTGTCGTGGAAATCAACGCCGCCCATCCCTTTGTTATAATTGTGAAGCACAGCAGGTTGATTCACATTGACAAATTTCCCATTTTCTCCCAGGGCTCTTCTTAGAAGCTTTAGTTGCTTTTTGCCAACGCCGAACAGGGTGGAGTGGCAGAATCTGATCATGGTTTGTAGCAATGGTGACCTCCTTATTATCTTGCCAGCGACAAAGGGTTATTTGGTTCTTAGAATCGTACATATAATCACGTGCGCCGCGAGTCAAATCTTTACCGGTCTTCATATTTATAGCACCCCCAGCTACACGATTACAGCGAACAGTTCCAGTGGCGCAGAATCCCTTTTCTGATAACAGGCACAGAAGATGATAGGAAGTGAAGAAGTTGTCGAAAAATACCACGTGACGCATAGGTGCTTCGACGTTGCTGAGTAAACGGAGAACGACATCAGCTCCAAGACCAAGCTCTCTGTTGTATTCATCGGATTGTCCACAGTATGGTATAAAACTAAACAAATAGCCCGTTGATGAACAGAGGCACCAAAGTTTATATCCAAAACGAATCGGCTTTCCCAGAATAAACATTTTGCAACTTCGACGGCCGAAATAAGGCACCATCTGCTCGTCTATTTCTGTTTATGATCATTAAAATATAAATAAGGAAGCTTGAATAACGATAGTGTAATAATTAATACATAGTACCTTGGCCATCTTATCATTACCATCTAATTCATCATTATTCGCAAAATGGATGTATGTATCTCTTCACATGCATGAACGTAGCTCTCGACATTGCCTGTTTTACTATTGCAATTCCCATTGATAGCTGGGAAGACCAATAATCCTCAATTGAACGCAACCTCCAAATGAAAATCAGCGTTGTTCTGGGCCGCAAATCGGTTAGTCTCAGTTATATGATCCAACACCTCCCCATCATAAAACTTTGAGAATAATTGTATTGGTGACAGATCCTTTAATAACTCACACAGATCTTTCTGCGTATCGGTCAACGGAGATGTCTGAGGCGATATATCGTAATGAAACTCCTCATTTCCTCTGTTCCTGGACCATTTTGGAGTTCCAAATGAACTCAATGGCTTGTAGCTGGCTCTCGATTTCTTTTGAGGTGGACCAGTCGATTTAGCAGCCGATTTGGAAGTTGATGGCCAAGCCTCCGGTTCAGTTTCCACAACCTCTTCATAAGCAATATCCACATGAATGTTTCGCTCTGTCTCAATTTCCAAATAGCCAGCAATCTCAGTCAAAGCAGTTTCAGCTTCATTAATTGCGATGGTATTCTCGTCGATTAATTCTTCATCGGATACTTCATGTACATTGCCACACTGAACCGGATTTTCGTCATCGCTCCAATTCTCTAAAATATCTTCAATCTGCCTCATTGTTGTTTTCTTTGAACGTGGCATTTTGCAATTCTGGAATCGAGGAACAATAAATATTCACAAACACCCGGAATTACACATCAAACGAATCTATATTCTACTAGATTCTCGCCATTTATTTTTCGAAAAACTATTAAAATGTAAGAATATGATAAGCAGGCACAAAACAAGTCTTTTCTTTAGAAACACACAAAAGAAATGTCAAAGCGCTATCATTTGGCGGGAAAAATTGACATTTCGCATTTGTATGGGATTTTATGGTATGTGTTCACCGCCAGTGTTCGATTAATCCATGGTACAATAATCAATAATTATTGTACCATGGATTAATCGAACACTTTAATTTTTGACATATCGGGAAAACGGGAAGAGGTAGAAATTTTTTGATGACAGATTTGGAATCAGGGGGCCGTAATTAATTTAAAAATATACCTTAAATAAAAAAATTCAAAAATTTTTGCAGCGCGGTTGGAAATGGGTTAAGGTTTTTTGGGAAATTAAGTTTCCAAAAGTCCCATGGCAACGACTTCAACCTTGGCATGGCCCAACCTACGTTGTCGGTTGTTTTGAAGGAAGTTCTGCATCTAAATGAAAAAAAACAGTTGTACGATGTGGAGCATTTCAAAAAATAAGGAGAGACCCAAAAGTTTCCTGGTGTTGTCGGATGTATAGATGGGACATACGTACGTAACAGTGGAGCGAATGAAGAAGTTCGCCATTTATACATACATAGGAAAGGCTAGTTTAGGTTGAATGTTTTGCTGGTAAGTTTTAATACTATAATAATTATTTTCATAACAATGATCTAATTGTCGATGTGCGACTACTGAAGCAACAGGTTGCTGATTTCAGGGCAAACACACGGTTACTACGTCTAAATTGCTGGAGTTCGGGCCCAGTTCAAAACTTGTAAAAAAAAAATGCCGAAATTAGAGAAAAATATAGGAAACGAAAAATATGTTATTTTTTGTCGGGCCTTTAATTTAAAATCTGGAACATCGTTCTTGAAAGTTTTTAAAATGACCAGCAATGAAGCAGATTCATCATTCCCTTTAATTTGAACACCCACACTAAATGTCAAGACATATGTACTATAATATGGTAAATTGTGGTTATCTGGGTGCACAGATTCCGTTCCACAAAAATAAAGACACCATTAAATTTGGTATAAAAATACCTTTCATTTGAGTTGCCTGCTTCTAGCAGTCTCTAGCTGGACTCGTTTTTTGGACCCTGTGGGACGACCAAGACACCGCTGGAAAAACCAGGCAGAAGAATCCCTCCGTATCCTTGGTGTTACCAACTGGCGAGAAAAGGCAAATTATAGAACCAGTTGGAGAAATATGTTAACATTTGTTTAATTAATATGTGTAATACGTCTGACCTCATGAGGTTGTAAAATAGTCAATAAAAGTAAAGTAAGGGCCCCATCGGTCTGTCCGACAACAAAAAATATTTTTCGTGCTCTTATATGTTTCTTTAATTTTGTTTTTTCATAAGTTTTGAGCTGCCGACAATTTTGCCGCTGCTAGGTTCTATTTTATATAAATAATATTGTATTTATTATGCACAAATTTTTATAAACATTACAATTTAACAACAAAAATTATGATTTTATTTAGAACCACAGCTTTTGACTCCTTATCGTTCACCTGAACGCTTTGTTTTGTTTTAAAAACTATACAGCAACCAAAAATTCGTGGTTGCCAATATAACCTCTATCAAGCAACTGGAGTTACTAGCTGTCAGTTGCCAGTCGCCATATATAATATCTTGTGGCGGCGCCATAACGCCGCTAAAGTCGCACACTTCAACTGTCATCTAACATCAGATGACCGCGACCCGACATGCTCACCACACCCTCATTAATTACACCATGAGGAATTGTGAAATTCATGGTTGTCAGCCGTGTTTATGTACATACACCAACGGCTAAATTCCAGTGTATACATAGATAAAACAACCACTAATTACCAACACGGGCGTAATTTTCAAATTTTCGAGGCGTCATCGTGTCACGCCATTTTTGATCGAACCATTCGATTCAATCTGCAAGCCCGTCAACATCGTGCCAGCTAACGAGGAAGCATTTTTTCTAATTAATCAGTACACAGCCCAAGGGAGCAACGAAGTTAAAAAGAAGCTACCAACATCCAGTTCCGTCAGGTAGGAATCCGCAGGCGGAGAGGAAAGAAAAAGACACCCTGGAATCAAGACCGTCCGTAGTTTTGGTGAGTATGGAGTTTAAGTGTTGACGGTGTCTCATAACATTCGTTTCCCTGCCAACAGTTCATTATTCCGCGTGGGTCTAGCCGTCTGTAACGGCACCAACGTTCCCAGTGGTCAGACGCCGCCGTCGGTCCAGCAAACGGCATCACCTCGTGCCTTGGTAACCCCAGCAATTGTGCAACTCAAGCCGAGAGCCCCCCTAGGTTTGCTTCCACTCTCGAAGGCAGGCAATTTGGCCTGTACCCCGCCATTATAGCCGGTAGTGGAGCACCAGCGGGCGCTCAACGCCCTGGCCGCCGAGTAAGCGCCATATTATAGGCCACATTATAAGCGCCATATCATCTGCGCCATATTGTTGGCGCCTTTCAAGCCGCGCCCCAATAACAAGCGCCATATCATCTGCGCCATATTGTTGGCGCCTTTCAAGCCGCGCCCCAGTAACACGCGCCATCTCATCCGCGCCATATTTTTGTATCGGAAGAACAGTGCCCCAAAGTGTGTATTACCCCGCAGCAGATTCCGCGCTTCGCCCTTGTCGGGTGTCGATACGGTGTCAACAGTGTGCGCGTTTTACTGCTTCGTATCCAGCGACAGGGACAAAAACGCAAAAATCTGTGTCCGTTCTGTCCACCCGGAGAAGTGTAACCAGACAGGGGCACCCAGAAGCAAGAATCCAGGGCCCGTTCTGTCCGTCCAGCCACAGCAGTTTTCAACACCAGCCACAGCAGCTTTCAACACCAGCCACAGCAGGCTTCAACACCAGCCACAGCAGGCTCCAACACCAGCCACAGCAGTCTTCAACACCAGCCACAGCCAGTGAACTAATTCTTCCTGCACCTCCTACTCCGTCCCACACTCAATCCCTGCAGAGTAAAGGTAAGTCCGTGAATTTCATTCCTCTTACGGACAGCCCGGACCGTCCACCTAAGAATGGACGTTAAGCCTTAGGTAGAGTAGGGTAGAATTATAAGAAAAATAATTTATATAGGAAAAAGAAAACGAAATGGAAATTGTGAAAATTGAAGTCTGGTCAAGCAGACCATAAGCAATAAAGAAAATTTTAAAAAAAAAAATTTTTAGAGTAAACACTAAAGAATCATGGAAATTATGATATCTAAGAAAAAAGTGAATGAAGAAAATATACGAAATAAGAATTTTGCAAATTTAGACTCATAAAGCAGTCGAAATGCCATAAAACTGTAAAAGAACAAAAAGAAGAAACCGAAAGGATTACGGAAATTTTGAATATAAAAAAAAAAGTAAATATAATAAAAAATTTTGAAAAATTAAACTGGTCGGGCAGTAATTACGAAATATAAAAGAAAATTTTGAGAAAATGAAACTGGCCGAACAGTAATTAAGATATAAAAAAGAAATTTTGAAAGATAAAAGTAATCAAAGAAACAAAATGAAAATCTTGAATATTTAAAAGAAAATAAACTGGTCAAGCGGACCTTAAGAAGTAAGGATTTAGTAGAGTAAGAAAAACTAAGGAGAAATGAAATCTTAGAACAACCGAGATAGATAAATCGGAATAATAAGTTTTAGATAATAAAATAATGAAGGAGTAGGGAAATAGTCAAGGTTAAGTTTCTGAAGTATCATAATATTAAGTATAGAGAATAAGACGATTGTAAAAAGAGCGGCTGTCTTAGGCTGTTGGGGACCCGCATACTCCCTAGTGGCTAGGTTTGGCGTTAGGTTCAACAATATTTTACGGACAGTATGACCTGCGGACCTTGACGGTGACTATATATCTATATTAATTTTTTTTCTCTCTGCTTTTAAATTTATTTTGTGCTTTTATTTTTATATTTAAACCCATGCGAATTGCCTCTGGGTATATGATCTCGTGCGCGATAAACTAGGTCGGCCTAGTATTGTTCGTTGTTTTTATTTATAGACTATCGGGGTCTAAATAAGTTGGGCGTCGCGGCATCAGTGCTCGGGCACCATCGTCGTTACGGTTTTTACCTTCGGGAATTTTCGCGTTCGGTGAAATCCTGGACAGTGTCACTAGGGCATATGCCAGTGTTATTTGAGAGGCCCATTCGGTTTTAAGGTGTCGCTCTACCTTATTTTTAGAGTAATTTTGCATGCTTTTATTGTTAAAGTAATTTGTTAGCATTTTAAGAAAAATTTAGGATAAAATGGTTAGTTCATTTAGCCTTTTGGGGCTTATTGTTTTGCTTCGTGGAGATTTTTGGTAACCACTGAAGGAGCGCTTTGCCCTTGTGGCACCCCTTTTGTTTCACTTTTTGTATTAAGTTAGTTAATTTAGTTTCTAATTTTGAATAAATTGTTTTGGAAATTTGAATTCTGGTTCGTTTTAGATATGGCTAATTGAGCCAAAGGTTATGGTAAGGTAGAGGGTATGTTAGGGTAATTGGTAAGTGACACATTTTGTTTTTGGGACACTGCAGATGCATCAGTGTCATGGGGAAGCCTGTAGGTGCTTCCAAAGGGAGGGTCCAAGCTGGCATCAACACCAGTCAGCTATATTTACGCGTTTTGGGAGTAGTCCCTTAAAACTTCTCTAGAACAGAACTATCTGTTCGCTTTTCGGTTTGTTCGTTTTGTTTGTCGCTGCTAACGATTGTTATCTTTGGGCTCCTTTTATTTAATTTTATGTCGTGAGAATGTTTGAGTAAGCCTCAGTATGTATTTATTGTTCTGTGGCAGACTGTTGATGTGCTTAGGAAGTGGAAAGATCCCCCCCGTCCGGCGAGTTACCAGCCCGGCTTAAACGCATGGCATACTGAGCGCCCCACTAGTCCAGCACCTAAACTCTTTAATCAACTTAGTTCAATTGCAGTCTGTGCCCATATGACATAATGGCGCCCAACGTGGGGCCCGAAGATAATTTCGTTAGTCTACATAGTTAGCTTAGGAAGTTTTTATTGTCCTTACGCTTCACGTAAGTCCCGTTTAAGGATTATTAAATCTTGAACGTGTTGCGACGGGATTGCCGCGGGGCAAGGAAACTTTCTTAGGATACTTTTGTCGAGTGTCTCGACTTGTGAAGTCTTGTTCCTGCGATCATGTCAGGAGCAATTGCTCCAAGTGGAGGACTGACTTAAGTTTTTGATGATCCTTTTTAGATTATTATTTTTTTTTTTTTTTTTTTTTTTGCGTTTAACCCGATAGTGAAAAAGTTTTGTACAGCTATGCGGTCAGAACAAGCGTAAGTCCCGGCGAAGATCTTTTGGTCTAACCGCGTTGCGACGTTTGTTCGGCGCATGATTGGCAGGACTTTCGGTCGCACTAATGCTCGTTTGTCCGTTAGCGTCATTAGGCCACACGTAAGTCCCGGTGAAGATCCCAGGATCTAACCGCGTTGCGACGTTTGGCTTGATACATGAACGGCAAAATGTTAGCATTTTATTTTACCCTTTTTAGTTTTATAATAGAGTAATAGTTTTCGGTAGCTACTAGTCAGTAATGATTAGGCTGAATACGAAGAAAGTATTCAGGGGAGTCTGAAAGAGAGAGTCACGTAAGCGTGGTATTAGACTCATTACGTTTGCCCTCTTTTTGGCTTTCAGTGTGCCTCCAAATTTGCAAATTTAGTACTACTTATGTTTTGTTTTAGAGAAGTGTGCGTAACTTATATTGTGTCATCTGAAAAATTATCTATACATACCCCTACTTACCATTCAATTACGAAAATTTTTTGAGTTTAAATTTTGATTTGCGATACGAGTTTAGTTATCGTTTTAATCATAAAATTTTTGAGTTTAAATTTTGATGGTAAAGTTTTTGAGTTTAAAATTTTAAATTTCGATACGAGTTTTGGTTATCGTTTGTTTAAGATTCATTTTGTTTAAAATTTCAAGTTTTGATCCGACTTTCGGGTAATAATTTTGTTTGCGATTTGATTTTGATTTAAGATTTTATTTTGAGTTTTTGGATACTAAACTTCGATACGAGTTTTGGTTATCGTTTGTTTAAGATTCATTTTGTTTCGGATTTTAAGTTTTGATCCGACTATCGGATAATCATTTTTGTTTACGATTTCGTTTTGATTTAAGATTTTAATTTTCCATTCGCGATTTTAGTCATCGGCTTTCGTTTTGGCCAGATTTTTTGTTGTTGTTTCTCAAATACAAGGTTGATGAAAGCTTGTGTTTGGTCTTTTGTTTGTTTTAATTGATTTTTATTATATTGCTTTTGATATTTGAAAATTTTTATTTAAAATTAATCTAAATTCTAACTTTTCAGTGTAAAATTTTTTTTTTTGGTCGTCGTTTTTATCTGGGTTTTTTAATTAATTGGCTCAGCGTTTTTTATAGCTGACTTTTAAATTTCGATTTTCCAATTTTCTCTTCGTTGTAATTTTTCTGGACGCTAGTCGTCAACACCGCGGAGCCAATTTTCTTGGTTTAAGTAGAAGCGGTATCAATACTTTCGTTCCAATTATTCGGTATCCTCAAAGGGGAAATAAACCAAAAACTTTTCTTTGCGTTTGTTTTTTTTTTGACGTCGGCGGTTGATAACGATGCCAGTCCGGCGTTCGCCACCTGGAGGAGGTGAAGGAGGGACCCATCAGACCCAAGATGCCTTCGCAGGTGAGGCAGAGACCCAGGCAGCGCCTGAGGTAGCTATCAACCCGACAGCGGCCGCGGCCGTGACGTCAGCTTTTTCCGCTTCCGCCCAAGTGGTGGGATCAAGTGGACACGGCTACCCAGTGGGAAGTCAACACCAAACGGGGATTCTGGGATCTCAAGATCATGCAGAAACTTTTGATTCCCCAGACTTCAGTGCACTTACTGCACTTGAAGCGCGAACAGGGCGGCGACGCATGGGTGACGCCAGCCCTACTCGATTTGAAGCAGCACCCAGGCCAGGAGCAGAGGCTAGGCACCGGACAGGGCCAGGAATCGACGAAGAGGCTCTGATTCGGAGAATTTTACCAGCTATACTAGCGGCGACTAGACAAGCGGCAGTCGTCGGCGGGGCTAATCACCCTACCGAAGCGACAATGCCAACATTGACCGCCGCACCAGCAGGCTATCAACCTGCTAACTATAATGAGACATTGCATCGGCAGCCAGAAGAGATAAGACGTCCATCTCAGCTGCCGAGTGTAATACCCACTCCGTTACCAGTACATGAACCTCGAAGGCGGTCGGAAACAGAACAGCCTTCAATGTACGCGCGACCACAGGTTGTTTCCATGCAAGACTCGATGGCTCCTAATGGATTTAGGCATGCTACCAATGTCCAACCAGTGCCTGAAGGAAACTTTTGGCCCACACAGGGATCGACCCCACCACGAACAAGGCCACAGAGAGAGTTCCAGCGGAATACAGATGGTGGAGTACGTTTTGAGCAGTATGCCCCAAGGCGGCAAGATTTGACCAAATGGGGTTTGAAGTTTGATGGGACACAGAAAACAGTTAATATTCAAGATTTTCTGTTCCAAGTACGAGAGCAATGCCGAGATAATGACTGCTCCGAGTCTGAGTTGATGAAAGGACTTCATCACCTGTTGGACGGCTCAGCAAAAGTGTTCTACTGGGACTATCGTAAGTCTAATCCAACTTTTAGCTGGAGTGACTTGCAGAGAGTGATGTTAACCCAGTTCCAGCGTTTCGAGAGTGAGTTTCAAATTCAAATGCAGATTTTGAGCCGGAGACAACAATCGCATGAGACTTTCGAGGAGTATTATAACGCGATAATGAAGTTGAAGAACCAGCAACGGACTCCCTACAGGGAAGCGCAGCTAGTAGAGATAATGAGGGGAAATCTCAAAACATCTCTGGCGCAGCTACTGTTCCCTATACGAGCCGATAGTCTCAGCGAATTTAGTCGAGAAGTTCGGAGAGCTGAAGCACTTTTATCGATGCAGCGACAGCAGCATCCACCGCGACCGACACCGACGGCTAAGGTGCATGAGGTAGCTTTCCAAGAAGAAGCAACAGAGGTGATCGTCGCTGGAGAAGTGGACGCCTTGGGAGCGAACAGCAAAGTCATCTGCTGGAATTGTCGAGCTCCAGGGCATATTTTCCGAGACTGTTTGTCCACTACACGAAAAATCTTCTGCTACAAATGCGGAAAGGAGAACACGGTGACTCCGAAGTGTCCGAACTGCCAGGGAAACCTGCCGCGACACCCACCTCAGACTGGGGAGGTGCGGAGCACGGAAGTTTAAACCCAGCCAAGTCCCAAACAGATAATATCTACCCAGCCAGTGACAATACACCTGTAACCAACACAAGTGATACCAAGATCCAAACAGTGGTTAAACCAGCGACCTTATCAACTGAGGAAGAAGAAATTTTAAATACCATGAGAAAAGAGATGCAAATTAAGAATATACCAACGCCAGCGGTTCCGAGACACCTTAAGCCATTGCACCAACGCATGGCTGAGTACAAAGCAGCTAGAGCCAGAATCTTCGGGGAGGTATCAGACCGTACAAAGCGAGCACGAGTAAGATTTGAGAAACGACGGCTGATCCGACGAGAGGTCGCCGCTACTACTCTGTTCGCAGGAGATGATAACCGCTTCTATGCAAGAGTGAAAATAAGGGGCATAGAAGTCGAAGGGCTCATAGACAGTGGAGCATCCGTGACTTGTCTAGGCAAGGGATGCCAAGAGCTGGTTGATCAAGCCGATTTGCTGATTCATCGTTTTGTCTCATCAGTGAGAACAGCTGATGGGAGTGCTCACCGAATATTGGGAAGAGTACGAGCGAGAATTGACTTTAATAAACGATGCGAGGAGGTTGACTTTTATCTAGTACCAACCTTGGAACGTGCGCTCTATTTGGGCGTTGACTTTATGCGAACGTTTAAGTTGTTGACAGGCATAGAGAGTCTTACCACTCAAGGGGTAGACCTATGCGAAGAAGTCCAAGCCTCTGAGGAGGTTAAGTCCCATGCTCTGTCGTCACAACAGACCAGAATATTAGATGTCGTGGTTGGACTATTTCCATGTTATACCAGGAAAGGCCTCGGCAGAACACATTTGGAAACCCATTCCATTGATACTGGGGATGCAGTCCCGGTAAAGGATAGATATTATCCAGTTTCGCCAGCAGTACAAACACTTCTGTATGCCGAGTTGGATCGAATGCTTGAATTAGGAGTCATCGAGCCTAGCGAAAGTCCTTGGAGTCACCCCGTGACGTTAGTACGCAAAGGGGCGAAAAATAGATTGTGCCTGGACGCACGCAAGCTGAATGCTCTGACGATTAAGGATGCGTATCCACTTCCTCATATAGAGGGTTTACTCAGCAGGCTTGGCGACACATATTATATTTCCAGTGTGGATCTCAAAGATGCGTTCTGGCAGATACCTCTAGATCCAGCCAGTAGAGAGAAGACAGCCTTCACGGTGCCCGGTAGGCCACTCTATCATTTCAAGGTAATGCCGTTCGGCTTATGCAATGCCGCCCAGCGACTTTGCCGGTTAATGGATAGGGTGATACCGTCGGCCATACGTGATCGCGTCTTTGTGTATCTCGATGATCTTCTGGTAGTATCTCCAGATTTTCAGACACATATGGCACTTCTGAAACAAGTTGCTCGTTGCCTTGAGGATGCCGGTCTGACCATCAATGTTCAGAAGTCCAAGTTGTGTTTCAAGGAACTAAGATATTTAGGTTACCTTGTCGGAGGGGGCCAAGTCAAACCCGATCCTTCGAAAGTTGAGTCAATCGTGGGCTACAAGTATCCAAAATGCCTGAAACAGGTGAGGAGCTTTTTAGGCGCCACGGGGTGGTACCGAAAGTTTATATCTGACTACGCTACAATAGCGGCTCCGATTTCGGACACTTTGAAGAAGAGTAAAACTTTTTGCTTCACGGGTGAAGCTAAAGTAGCCTTCGATAATTTGAAGAATGCATTGGTGACTAGTCCTGTACTAATTCACCCAGACTTCTCCAAGCGCTTTTATGTGCAATGCGACGCCTCGGATCTAGGAGTCGGCGCAGTTTTGTTTCAAAGAGATGACAACGGTGAAGAACATCCGATAGCCTACTACTCGCACAAATTGACACCTGCACAGCGGAATTATACTGTGACAGAGCGAGAATGCTTAGCGGTGGTTCTAGCCATTAAGAAGTTTAGACCATTCATTGAGTTGATGGCGTTCACTGTCATTACAGATCACAGCAGCCTTAAGTGGCTGATGTCACATCGAGATCTCAGTGGGCGGCTAGCTCGTTGGAGTCTTCACCTGCAATCTTTTGACTTTGTAATCGAACATCGCAAGGGTAAACTCAATGTTGTGCCCGACACATTGTCCAGATATGCGATGGAAGAAGTCTCGGCAGAGGTTGCAAGATTAATCGATATGGAGGATAAAGCTTTCAAATCTACTGATTATGCGGATCTCATCAAGACGATCGAGGAGAACGCGAATCGCCTACCCGATTTACGAGTGGTAGATGGAATCGTGTACAAAAGAACGATGCCGTATGATGGCATACCACTCCATGAGGACTTTGCGTGGAAGGTGTGGGTACCATTGGAATTAACCCAAAGTATCATTGAGAAGTCTCATGATCCCCCGCACGCTGCTCATGGAGGTTTCTTTAAGACCCTGAAGAGGATTAAAGAATATTTCTTCTGGCCGAATATGAACATGCAAGTGAAAGGTTATGTCGATGCTTGCCAAACCTGTCGTGAAGCTAAGGCGGCCAACATTACGTTAAGACCACCGATGGGGAAAGAGGTAGTGATCCATCGGCCTTTTCAGCGGATTTTCGTGGACTTTCTAGGTCCTTATCCTCGTTCCAAGAATGGAAACTGTTTTATTTTCATTGTTCTGGATCATCTGACGAAGTTCGTCATGCTGAAGGCTATGTCTAAGGCTAGCAGCAAGAGCGTGATTCGGTTCTTGATAACCGAAATATGCCATAAGTTCGGTGTTCCTGAGACCATCGTCTCGGACAATGGAAAACAGTTCGTAAGCCGCGAGTTCACGGATTTCGTTACCAATTTCGGTATAAGTCATTACCGAACCGCAGTGCACTCTCCGCAGGCCAACGCCTCGGAAAGAGTTAATCAATCGGTTTTATCGGCGATTCGATCCTATATGAAGGAGGACCACCGAGAATGGGATCGACATCTGTCTGAAATAGCATGTTCCTTACGATCCTCAGTACACAGTGCGATTGGTGTCACACCATACTTCGCTCTTTTCGGAGTCAATATGATCACACATGGCAGCCTATATAAGTTGGCGAGACGCCTGAAGAGCTTGACTGACATGGGTGAAACCCAAGTTCCGAAATCGGTTGCACAGGATTTAGTGAGGACAAAAATACAAGAGAGTCTACATAAGGCTTATGAGAGAAACGAACGCACGTATAACACCAGATGCCGTCCGGTTAAGTATATACCGGGCCAGGAAGTTTACCGACGTAATTTCCAACAGAGCAGCTTTAAGGACAATTTCAACGCAAAGCTGGCACGGAAGTTCTTGAAGTGCAGGATTGTGAAGCCTGTTGGAAACAGTCTCTATGAGGTAGAAGACCTGAAAGGTAAACGCCTGGGAGTGTTTCATGCTAAGGACTTGAAACAATAGTGTAAGACCATGCGACTCTGAGTTTTATCTCAGGCGTGGGTTCGGGTTCTACTCTAATGCAATTCGGTATTGATGAGTATAGTCGGTGACAGGTTAATACCTGTAAAAGTTTTATGTGTCCACGGTAACGTGTCGAAAGTTGATACAGGGCAAAGCCAGATAAGCTAGGTAGGCGTTAGCGAGTAGTAGTTAGCTTTTCTATTCATGACCCTTCTGTCTTATTCTCTTTTGACCAATTACTTGTAGATCTAAGGAGTTTTCAATATTGTCATTTCAGCCCAATTAGTCCGCCCCTGTCTGCAACCCTCACTAGTTAGGTGCCCTCGTCCCTATGGCTAATGTGGTGGAGTGCAACGTGTGCCTGTCGACACTGACGGCGGAGGATGCGACGATAGTCACCTCCGAGTGCGGCCACATTTTTCATTTGTCGTGCCATGAGACCTGGTACGACCAAGGGAGGACCGATTGTCCCGTATGTCGTCGAGCCGGCTACTACGTGTTCCCAATATACCCACGGTTTGTGGAGGGCGAAATAGTTGCTGACCAAGGCGAGCTAGTAGCGCTGCGCAACGAGGTTCGTGCGAAACAAGAGCGCATCGAGGCCGTCGAGGCTGCACAGGACGATTTGCAGCGTAGATACGACAATCTGCGGGAGGAGTACGATTTCCACTCTCTAACACTACTGCAGGAGAACAAGCAGCTGCAGCAATCCAAGGCCGAAATGTACCACGAGCTGTGCCGAGTCCGCAACCAGCTTCCTGCCGGTGTGGAGAAGCTGAAGAGCCGCATAGAAGCCATGCAGCTGGACATCACTCGACGCGAGTCAAGGTGGGAGAAAGAACGGGCGCAAATGAAAGATCAACTGACCGAGGTGACCAAGAAGAGCCAACGCTTGGAGGAGAACCTTCAGGTCTTCCAGCAACAGCTCCGAACCGTGCAGCAGCAGAACGCCACGCTCACGCAGGAGCTGGCCGAATCCTCGGGACGCTTCCAAGAGGTCGCGCTCCAACGTAAAATCTCCGGGTACGCGGCCAATAAAATAACGATTTGCCACCTTACACCACAGGCTGCCGCCGAGCCCAAAGAGAGAGTAATGGGCCTCTTGAGAAGGTTGGAGATCGAGTGTCCTCCAGAGGATGTGGACATTGTAGCTTGCTCCACCATGCTAGCATGTCCTGATCAGCGCCAAGTGACCGTTGAGTTCAAGTCACCCAAGGTAAAGTTCGAGTTCCTGACCAAGTTCCGGCGACTTGAGACCGACGACAGAGCCGCCATCCGTCGACTCCGGGTAAAGGACAGTACCGCAGTGTCCCAGCTGTATAAATTGGCAGGCAGCAAAGTCCACGGCAGGAAGGGAGTGTTTAACATGCGACTCGTTGACGACCAAATCTTAATATCGGTAAAGGGGATAGCCGCGCCGCAGGTCATCGAAACGGAGGTTCAGCTACAAGACCTGCTAGACTCGTTGCCGCAGAGCTCCCGAGCAACTACACTGCCCCGGAAATAAGGCGAAAACATGAAGGAAAACTTCCTTGGCCATAACGCCAGCATACCAGCTCACAACAGGAAGGAACTGGACTTGGAGACGCGTGAGTTAGGCGAGCGCCTGATCAGCCCCCACCACCGGGCTGATTCAGCTCCATCCCTAGGGGTGGTACCTGATCACCTAAGTGGTGCGGTCCCTGATCAGCTGCAGACCGAACCCTCACACTCCTTCCGACAACAGTTTCTCTCCCATCCCTCGTCCTGGCTGTCGTCAGGATGGTGGAGTTTGTGGCGGCGCCATAACGCCGCTAAAGTCGCACACTTCAACTGTCATCTAACATCAGATGACCGCGACCCGACATGCTCACCACACCCTCATTAATTACACCATGAGGAATTGTGAAATTCATGGTTGTCAGCCGTGTTTATGTACATACACCAACGGCTAAATTCCAGTGTATACATAGATAAAACAACCACTAATTACCAACACGGGCGTAATTTTCAAATTTTCGAGGCGTCATCGTGTCACGCCATTTTTGATCGAACCATTCGATTCAATCTGCAAGCCCGTCAACATCGTGCCAGCTAACGAGGAAGCATTTTTTCTAATTAATCAGTACACAGCCCAAGGGAGCAACGAAGTTAAAAAGAAGCTACCAACATCCAGTTCCGTCAGGTAGGAATCCGCAGGCGGAGAGGAAAGAAAAAGACACCCTGGAATCAAGACCGTCCGTAGTTTTGGTGAGTATGGAGTTTAAGTGTTGACGGTGTCTCATAACATTCGTTTCCCTGCCAACAGTTCATTATTCCGCGTGGGTCTAGCCGTCTGTAACGGCACCAACGTTCCCAGTGGTCAGACGCCGCCGTCGGTCCAGCAAACGGCATCACCTCGTGCCTTGGTAACCCCAGCAATTGTGCAACTCAAGCCGAGAGCCCCCCTAGGTTTGCTTCCACTCTCGAAGGCAGGCAATTTGGCCTGTACCCCGCCATTATAGCCGGTAGTGGAGCACCAGCGGGCGCTCAACGCCCTGGCCGCCGAGTAAGCGCCATATTATAGGCCACATTATAAGCGCCATATCATCTGCGCCATATTGTTGGCGCCTTTCAAGCCGCGCCCCAATAACAAGCGCCATATCATCTGCGCCATATTGTTGGCGCCTTTCAAGCCGCGCCCCAGTAACACGCGCCATCTCATCCGCGCCATATTTTTGTATCGGAAGAACAGTGCCCCAAAGTGTGTATTACCCCGCAGCAGATTCCGCGCTTCGCCCTTGTCGGGTGTCGATACGGTGTCAACAGTGTGCGCGTTTTACTGCTTCGTATCCAGCGACAGGGACAAAAACGCAAAAATCTGTGTCCGTTCTGTCCACCCGGAGAAGTGTAACCAGACAGGGGCACCCAGAAGCAAGAATCCAGGGCCCGTTCTGTCCGTCCAGCCACAGCAGTTTTCAACACCAGCCACAGCAGCTTTCAACACCAGCCACAGCAGGCTTCAACACCAGCCACAGCAGGCTCCAACACCAGCCACAGCAGTCTTCAACACCAGCCACAGCCAGTGAACTAATTCTTCCTGCACCTCCTACTCCGTCCCACACTCAATCCCTGCAGAGTAAAGGTAAGTCCGTGAATTTCATTCCTCTTACGGACAGCCCGGACCGTCCACCTAAGAATGGACGTTAAGCCTTAGGTAGAGTAGGGTAGAATTATAAGAAAAATAATTTATATAGGAAAAAGAAAACGAAATGGAAATTGTGAAAATTGAAGTCTGGTCAAGCAGACCATAAGCAATAAAGAAAATTTTAAAAAAAAAAATTTTTAGAGTAAACACTAAAGAATCATGGAAATTATGATATCTAAGAAAAAAGTGAATGAAGAAAATATACGAAATAAGAATTTTGCAAATTTAGACTCATAAAGCAGTCGAAATGCCATAAAACTGTAAAAGAACAAAAAGAAGAAACCGAAAGGATTACGGAAATTTTGAATATAAAAAAAAAAGTAAATATAATAAAAAATTTTGAAAAATTAAACTGGTCGGGCAGTAATTACGAAATATAAAAGAAAATTTTGAGAAAATGAAACTGGCCGAACAGTAATTAAGATATAAAAAAGAAATTTTGAAAGATAAAAGTAATCAAAGAAACAAAATGAAAATCTTGAATATTTAAAAGAAAATAAACTGGTCAAGCGGACCTTAAGAAGTAAGGATTTAGTAGAGTAAGAAAAACTAAGGAGAAATGAAATCTTAGAACAACCGAGATAGATAAATCGGAATAATAAGTTTTAGATAATAAAATAATGAAGGAGTAGGGAAATAGTCAAGGTTAAGTTTCTGAAGTATCATAATATTAAGTATAGAGAATAAGACGATTGTAAAAAGAGCGGCTGTCTTAGGCTGTTGGGGACCCGCATACTCCCTAGTGGCTAGGTTTGGCGTTAGGTTCAACAATATTTTACGGACAGTATGACCTGCGGACCTTGACGGTGACTATATATCTATATTAATTTTTTTTCTCTCTGCTTTTAAATTTATTTTGTGCTTTTATTTTTATATTTAAACCCATGCGAATTGCCTCTGGGTATATGATCTCGTGCGCGATAAACTAGGTCGGCCTAGTATTGTTCGTTGTTTTTATTTATAGACTATCGGGGTCTAAATAAGTTGGGCGTCGCGGCATCAGTGCTCGGGCACCATCGTCGTTACGGTTTTTACCTTCGGGAATTTTCGCGTTCGGTGAAATCCTGGACAGTGTCACTAGGGCATATGCCAGTGTTATTTGAGAGGCCCATTCGGTTTTAAGGTGTCGCTCTACCTTATTTTTAGAGTAATTTTGCATGCTTTTATTGTTAAAGTAATTTGTTAGCATTTTAAGAAAAATTTAGGATAAAATGGTTAGTTCATTTAGCCTTTTGGGGCTTATTGTTTTGCTTCGTGGAGATTTTTGGTAACCACTGAAGGAGCGCTTTGCCCTTGTGGCACCCCTTTTGTTTCACTTTTTGTATTAAGTTAGTTAATTTAGTTTCTAATTTTGAATAAATTGTTTTGGAAATTTGAATTCTGGTTCGTTTTAGATATGGCTAATTGAGCCAAAGGTTATGGTAAGGTAGAGGGTATGTTAGGGTAATTGGTAAGTGACACATTTTGTTTTTGGGACACTGCAGATGCATCAGTGTCATGGGGAAGCCTGTAGGTGCTTCCAAAGGGAGGGTCCAAGCTGGCATCAACACCAGTCAGCTATATTTACGCGTTTTGGGAGTAGTCCCTTAAAACTTCTCTAGAACAGAACTATCTGTTCGCTTTTCGGTTTGTTCGTTTTGTTTGTCGCTGCTAACGATTGTTATCTTTGGGCTCCTTTTATTTAATTTTATGTCGTGAGAATGTTTGAGTAAGCCTCAGTATGTATTTATTGTTCTGTGGCAGACTGTTGATGTGCTTAGGAAGTGGAAAGATCCCCCCCGTCCGGCGAGTTACCAGCCCGGCTTAAACGCATGGCATACTGAGCGCCCCACTAGTCCAGCACCTAAACTCTTTAATCAACTTAGTTCAATTGCAGTCTGTGCCCATATGACATAATGGCGCCCAACGTGGGGCCCGAAGATAATTTCGTTAGTCTACATAGTTAGCTTAGGAAGTTTTTATTGTCCTTACGCTTCACGTAAGTCCCGTTTAAGGATTATTAAATCTTGAACGTGTTGCGACGGGATTGCCGCGGGGCAAGGAAACTTTCTTAGGATACTTTTGTCGAGTGTCTCGACTTGTGAAGTCTTGTTCCTGCGATCATGTCAGGAGCAATTGCTCCAAGTGGAGGACTGACTTAAGTTTTTGATGATCCTTTTTAGATTATTATTTTTTTTTTTTTTTTTTTTTTTGCGTTTAACCCGATAGTGAAAAAGTTTTGTACAGCTATGCGGTCAGAACAAGCGTAAGTCCCGGCGAAGATCTTTTGGTCTAACCGCGTTGCGACGTTTGTTCGGCGCATGATTGGCAGGACTTTCGGTCGCACTAATGCTCGTTTGTCCGTTAGCGTCATTAGGCCACACGTAAGTCCCGGTGAAGATCCCAGGATCTAACCGCGTTGCGACGTTTGGCTTGATACATGAACGGCAAAATGTTAGCATTTTATTTTACCCTTTTTAGTTTTATAATAGAGTAATAGTTTTCGGTAGCTACTAGTCAGTAATGATTAGGCTGAATACGAAGAAAGTATTCAGGGGAGTCTGAAAGAGAGAGTCACGTAAGCGTGGTATTAGACTCATTACGTTTGCCCTCTTTTTGGCTTTCAGTGTGCCTCCAAATTTGCAAATTTAGTACTACTTATGTTTTGTTTTAGAGAAGTGTGCGTAACTTATATTGTGTCATCTGAAAAATTATCTATACATACCCCTACTTACCATTCAATTACGAAAATTTTTTGAGTTTAAATTTTGATTTGCGATACGAGTTTAGTTATCGTTTTAATCATAAAATTTTTGAGTTTAAATTTTGATGGTAAAGTTTTTGAGTTTAAAATTTTAAATTTCGATACGAGTTTTGGTTATCGTTTGTTTAAGATTCATTTTGTTTAAAATTTCAAGTTTTGATCCGACTTTCGGGTAATAATTTTGTTTGCGATTTGATTTTGATTTAAGATTTTATTTTGAGTTTTTGGATACTAAACTTCGATACGAGTTTTGGTTATCGTTTGTTTAAGATTCATTTTGTTTCGGATTTTAAGTTTTGATCCGACTATCGGATAATCATTTTTGTTTACGATTTCGTTTTGATTTAAGATTTTAATTTTCCATTCGCGATTTTAGTCATCGGCTTTCGTTTTGGCCAGATTTTTTGTTGTTGTTTCTCAAATACAAGGTTGATGAAAGCTTGTGTTTGGTCTTTTGTTTGTTTTAATTGATTTTTATTATATTGCTTTTGATATTTGAAAATTTTTATTTAAAATTAATCTAAATTCTAACTTTTCAGTGTAAAATTTTTTTTTTTGGTCGTCGTTTTTATCTGGGTTTTTTAATTAATTGGCTCAGCGTTTTTTATAGCTGACTTTTAAATTTCGATTTTCCAATTTTCTCTTCGTTGTAATTTTTCTGGACGCTAGTCGTCAACACCGCGGAGCCAATTTTCTTGGTTTAAGTAGAAGCGGTATCAATACTTTCGTTCCAATTATTCGGTATCCTCAAAGGGGAAATAAACCAAAAACTTTTCTTTGCGTTTGTTTTTTTTTTGACGTCGGCGGTTGATAACGATGCCAGTCCGGCGTTCGCCACCTGGAGGAGGTGAAGGAGGGACCCATCAGACCCAAGATGCCTTCGCAGGTGAGGCAGAGACCCAGGCAGCGCCTGAGGTAGCTATCAACCCGACAGCGGCCGCGGCCGTGACGTCAGCTTTTTCCGCTTCCGCCCAAGTGGTGGGATCAAGTGGACACGGCTACCCAGTGGGAAGTCAACACCAAACGGGGATTCTGGGATCTCAAGATCATGCAGAAACTTTTGATTCCCCAGACTTCAGTGCACTTACTGCACTTGAAGCGCGAACAGGGCGGCGACGCATGGGTGACGCCAGCCCTACTCGATTTGAAGCAGCACCCAGGCCAGGAGCAGAGGCTAGGCACCGGACAGGGCCAGGAATCGACGAAGAGGCTCTGATTCGGAGAATTTTACCAGCTATACTAGCGGCGACTAGACAAGCGGCAGTCGTCGGCGGGGCTAATCACCCTACCGAAGCGACAATGCCAACATTGACCGCCGCACCAGCAGGCTATCAACCTGCTAACTATAATGAGACATTGCATCGGCAGCCAGAAGAGATAAGACGTCCATCTCAGCTGCCGAGTGTAATACCCACTCCGTTACCAGTACATGAACCTCGAAGGCGGTCGGAAACAGAACAGCCTTCAATGTACGCGCGACCACAGGTTGTTTCCATGCAAGACTCGATGGCTCCTAATGGATTTAGGCATGCTACCAATGTCCAACCAGTGCCTGAAGGAAACTTTTGGCCCACACAGGGATCGACCCCACCACGAACAAGGCCACAGAGAGAGTTCCAGCGGAATACAGATGGTGGAGTACGTTTTGAGCAGTATGCCCCAAGGCGGCAAGATTTGACCAAATGGGGTTTGAAGTTTGATGGGACACAGAAAACAGTTAATATTCAAGATTTTCTGTTCCAAGTACGAGAGCAATGCCGAGATAATGACTGCTCCGAGTCTGAGTTGATGAAAGGACTTCATCACCTGTTGGACGGCTCAGCAAAAGTGTTCTACTGGGACTATCGTAAGTCTAATCCAACTTTTAGCTGGAGTGACTTGCAGAGAGTGATGTTAACCCAGTTCCAGCGTTTCGAGAGTGAGTTTCAAATTCAAATGCAGATTTTGAGCCGGAGACAACAATCGCATGAGACTTTCGAGGAGTATTATAACGCGATAATGAAGTTGAAGAACCAGCAACGGACTCCCTACAGGGAAGCGCAGCTAGTAGAGATAATGAGGGGAAATCTCAAAACATCTCTGGCGCAGCTACTGTTCCCTATACGAGCCGATAGTCTCAGCGAATTTAGTCGAGAAGTTCGGAGAGCTGAAGCACTTTTATCGATGCAGCGACAGCAGCATCCACCGCGACCGACACCGACGGCTAAGGTGCATGAGGTAGCTTTCCAAGAAGAAGCAACAGAGGTGATCGTCGCTGGAGAAGTGGACGCCTTGGGAGCGAACAGCAAAGTCATCTGCTGGAATTGTCGAGCTCCAGGGCATATTTTCCGAGACTGTTTGTCCACTACACGAAAAATCTTCTGCTACAAATGCGGAAAGGAGAACACGGTGACTCCGAAGTGTCCGAACTGCCAGGGAAACCTGCCGCGACACCCACCTCAGACTGGGGAGGTGCGGAGCACGGAAGTTTAAACCCAGCCAAGTCCCAAACAGATAATATCTACCCAGCCAGTGACAATACACCTGTAACCAACACAAGTGATACCAAGATCCAAACAGTGGTTAAACCAGCGACCTTATCAACTGAGGAAGAAGAAATTTTAAATACCATGAGAAAAGAGATGCAAATTAAGAATATACCAACGCCAGCGGTTCCGAGACACCTTAAGCCATTGCACCAACGCATGGCTGAGTACAAAGCAGCTAGAGCCAGAATCTTCGGGGAGGTATCAGACCGTACAAAGCGAGCACGAGTAAGATTTGAGAAACGACGGCTGATCCGACGAGAGGTCGCCGCTACTACTCTGTTCGCAGGAGATGATAACCGCTTCTATGCAAGAGTGAAAATAAGGGGCATAGAAGTCGAAGGGCTCATAGACAGTGGAGCATCCGTGACTTGTCTAGGCAAGGGATGCCAAGAGCTGGTTGATCAAGCCGATTTGCTGATTCATCGTTTTGTCTCATCAGTGAGAACAGCTGATGGGAGTGCTCACCGAATATTGGGAAGAGTACGAGCGAGAATTGACTTTAATAAACGATGCGAGGAGGTTGACTTTTATCTAGTACCAACCTTGGAACGTGCGCTCTATTTGGGCGTTGACTTTATGCGAACGTTTAAGTTGTTGACAGGCATAGAGAGTCTTACCACTCAAGGGGTAGACCTATGCGAAGAAGTCCAAGCCTCTGAGGAGGTTAAGTCCCATGCTCTGTCGTCACAACAGACCAGAATATTAGATGTCGTGGTTGGACTATTTCCATGTTATACCAGGAAAGGCCTCGGCAGAACACATTTGGAAACCCATTCCATTGATACTGGGGATGCAGTCCCGGTAAAGGATAGATATTATCCAGTTTCGCCAGCAGTACAAACACTTCTGTATGCCGAGTTGGATCGAATGCTTGAATTAGGAGTCATCGAGCCTAGCGAAAGTCCTTGGAGTCACCCCGTGACGTTAGTACGCAAAGGGGCGAAAAATAGATTGTGCCTGGACGCACGCAAGCTGAATGCTCTGACGATTAAGGATGCGTATCCACTTCCTCATATAGAGGGTTTACTCAGCAGGCTTGGCGACACATATTATATTTCCAGTGTGGATCTCAAAGATGCGTTCTGGCAGATACCTCTAGATCCAGCCAGTAGAGAGAAGACAGCCTTCACGGTGCCCGGTAGGCCACTCTATCATTTCAAGGTAATGCCGTTCGGCTTATGCAATGCCGCCCAGCGACTTTGCCGGTTAATGGATAGGGTGATACCGTCGGCCATACGTGATCGCGTCTTTGTGTATCTCGATGATCTTCTGGTAGTATCTCCAGATTTTCAGACACATATGGCACTTCTGAAACAAGTTGCTCGTTGCCTTGAGGATGCCGGTCTGACCATCAATGTTCAGAAGTCCAAGTTGTGTTTCAAGGAACTAAGATATTTAGGTTACCTTGTCGGAGGGGGCCAAGTCAAACCCGATCCTTCGAAAGTTGAGTCAATCGTGGGCTACAAGTATCCAAAATGCCTGAAACAGGTGAGGAGCTTTTTAGGCGCCACGGGGTGGTACCGAAAGTTTATATCTGACTACGCTACAATAGCGGCTCCGATTTCGGACACTTTGAAGAAGAGTAAAACTTTTTGCTTCACGGGTGAAGCTAAAGTAGCCTTCGATAATTTGAAGAATGCATTGGTGACTAGTCCTGTACTAATTCACCCAGACTTCTCCAAGCGCTTTTATGTGCAATGCGACGCCTCGGATCTAGGAGTCGGCGCAGTTTTGTTTCAAAGAGATGACAACGGTGAAGAACATCCGATAGCCTACTACTCGCACAAATTGACACCTGCACAGCGGAATTATACTGTGACAGAGCGAGAATGCTTAGCGGTGGTTCTAGCCATTAAGAAGTTTAGACCATTCATTGAGTTGATGGCGTTCACTGTCATTACAGATCACAGCAGCCTTAAGTGGCTGATGTCACATCGAGATCTCAGTGGGCGGCTAGCTCGTTGGAGTCTTCACCTGCAATCTTTTGACTTTGTAATCGAACATCGCAAGGGTAAACTCAATGTTGTGCCCGACACATTGTCCAGATATGCGATGGAAGAAGTCTCGGCAGAGGTTGCAAGATTAATCGATATGGAGGATAAAGCTTTCAAATCTACTGATTATGCGGATCTCATCAAGACGATCGAGGAGAACGCGAATCGCCTACCCGATTTACGAGTGGTAGATGGAATCGTGTACAAAAGAACGATGCCGTATGATGGCATACCACTCCATGAGGACTTTGCGTGGAAGGTGTGGGTACCATTGGAATTAACCCAAAGTATCATTGAGAAGTCTCATGATCCCCCGCACGCTGCTCATGGAGGTTTCTTTAAGACCCTGAAGAGGATTAAAGAATATTTCTTCTGGCCGAATATGAACATGCAAGTGAAAGGTTATGTCGATGCTTGCCAAACCTGTCGTGAAGCTAAGGCGGCCAACATTACGTTAAGACCACCGATGGGGAAAGAGGTAGTGATCCATCGGCCTTTTCAGCGGATTTTCGTGGACTTTCTAGGTCCTTATCCTCGTTCCAAGAATGGAAACTGTTTTATTTTCATTGTTCTGGATCATCTGACGAAGTTCGTCATGCTGAAGGCTATGTCTAAGGCTAGCAGCAAGAGCGTGATTCGGTTCTTGATAACCGAAATATGCCATAAGTTCGGTGTTCCTGAGACCATCGTCTCGGACAATGGAAAACAGTTCGTAAGCCGCGAGTTCACGGATTTCGTTACCAATTTCGGTATAAGTCATTACCGAACCGCAGTGCACTCTCCGCAGGCCAACGCCTCGGAAAGAGTTAATCAATCGGTTTTATCGGCGATTCGATCCTATATGAAGGAGGACCACCGAGAATGGGATCGACATCTGTCTGAAATAGCATGTTCCTTACGATCCTCAGTACACAGTGCGATTGGTGTCACACCATACTTCGCTCTTTTCGGAGTCAATATGATCACACATGGCAGCCTATATAAGTTGGCGAGACGCCTGAAGAGCTTGACTGACATGGGTGAAACCCAAGTTCCGAAATCGGTTGCACAGGATTTAGTGAGGACAAAAATACAAGAGAGTCTACATAAGGCTTATGAGAGAAACGAACGCACGTATAACACCAGATGCCGTCCGGTTAAGTATATACCGGGCCAGGAAGTTTACCGACGTAATTTCCAACAGAGCAGCTTTAAGGACAATTTCAACGCAAAGCTGGCACGGAAGTTCTTGAAGTGCAGGATTGTGAAGCCTGTTGGAAACAGTCTCTATGAGGTAGAAGACCTGAAAGGTAAACGCCTGGGAGTGTTTCATGCTAAGGACTTGAAACAATAGTGTAAGACCATGCGACTCTGAGTTTTATCTCAGGCGTGGGTTCGGGTTCTACTCTAATGCAATTCGGTATTGATGAGTATAGTCGGTGACAGGTTAATACCTGTAAAAGTTTTATGTGTCCACGGTAACGTGTCGAAAGTTGATACAGGGCAAAGCCAGATAAGCTAGGTAGGCGTTAGCGAGTAGTAGTTAGCTTTTCTATTCATGACCCTTCTGTCTTATTCTCTTTTGACCAATTACTTGTAGATCTAAGGAGTTTTCAATATTGTCATTTCAGCCCAATTAGTCCGCCCCTGTCTGCAACCCTCACTAGTTAGGTGCCCTCGTCCCTATGGCTAATGTGGTGGAGTGCAACGTGTGCCTGTCGACACTGACGGCGGAGGATGCGACGATAGTCACCTCCGAGTGCGGCCACATTTTTCATTTGTCGTGCCATGAGACCTGGTACGACCAAGGGAGGACCGATTGTCCCGTATGTCGTCGAGCCGGCTACTACGTGTTCCCAATATACCCACGGTTTGTGGAGGGCGAAATAGTTGCTGACCAAGGCGAGCTAGTAGCGCTGCGCAACGAGGTTCGTGCGAAACAAGAGCGCATCGAGGCCGTCGAGGCTGCACAGGACGATTTGCAGCGTAGATACGACAATCTGCGGGAGGAGTACGATTTCCACTCTCTAACACTACTGCAGGAGAACAAGCAGCTGCAGCAATCCAAGGCCGAAATGTACCACGAGCTGTGCCGAGTCCGCAACCAGCTTCCTGCCGGTGTGGAGAAGCTGAAGAGCCGCATAGAAGCCATGCAGCTGGACATCACTCGACGCGAGTCAAGGTGGGAGAAAGAACGGGCGCAAATGAAAGATCAACTGACCGAGGTGACCAAGAAGAGCCAACGCTTGGAGGAGAACCTTCAGGTCTTCCAGCAACAGCTCCGAACCGTGCAGCAGCAGAACGCCACGCTCACGCAGGAGCTGGCCGAATCCTCGGGACGCTTCCAAGAGGTCGCGCTCCAACGTAAAATCTCCGGGTACGCGGCCAATAAAATAACGATTTGCCACCTTACACCACAGGCTGCCGCCGAGCCCAAAGAGAGAGTAATGGGCCTCTTGAGAAGGTTGGAGATCGAGTGTCCTCCAGAGGATGTGGACATTGTAGCTTGCTCCACCATGCTAGCATGTCCTGATCAGCGCCAAGTGACCGTTGAGTTCAAGTCACCCAAGGTAAAGTTCGAGTTCCTGACCAAGTTCCGGCGACTTGAGACCGACGACAGAGCCGCCATCCGTCGACTCCGGGTAAAGGACAGTACCGCAGTGTCCCAGCTGTATAAATTGGCAGGCAGCAAAGTCCACGGCAGGAAGGGAGTGTTTAACATGCGACTCGTTGACGACCAAATCTTAATATCGGTAAAGGGGATAGCCGCGCCGCAGGTCATCGAAACGGAGGTTCAGCTACAAGACCTGCTAGACTCGTTGCCGCAGAGCTCCCGAGCAACTACACTGCCCCGGAAATAAGGCGAAAACATGAAGGAAAACTTCCTTGGCCATAACGCCAGCATACCAGCTCACAACAGGAAGGAACTGGACTTGGAGACGCGTGAGTTAGGCGAGCGCCTGATCAGCCCCCACCACCGGGCTGATTCAGCTCCATCCCTAGGGGTGGTACCTGATCACCTAAGTGGTGCGGTCCCTGATCAGCTGCAGACCGAACCCTCACACTCCTTCCGACAACAGTTTCTCTCCCATCCCTCGTCCTGGCTGTCGTCAGGATGGTGGAGTTTGTGGCGGCGCCATAACGCCGCTAAAGTCGCACACTTCAACTGTCATCTAACATCAGATGACCGCGACCCGACATGCTCACCACACCCTCATTAATTACACCATGAGGAATTGTGAAATTCATGGTTGTCAGCCGTGTTTATGTACATACACCAACGGCTAAATTCCAGTGTATACATAGATAAAACAACCACTAATTACCAACACGGGCGTAATTTTCAAATTTTCGAGGCGTCATCGTGTCACGCCATTTTTGATCGAACCATTCGATTCAATCTGCAAGCCCGTCAACATCGTGCCAGCTAACGAGGAAGCATTTTTTCTAATTAATCAGTACACAGCCCAAGGGAGCAACGAAGTTAAAAAGAAGCTACCAACATCCAGTTCCGTCAGGTAGGAATCCGCAGGCGGAGAGGAAAGAAAAAGACACCCTGGAATCAAGACCGTCCGTAGTTTTGGTGAGTATGGAGTTTAAGTGTTGACGGTGTCTCATAACATTCGTTTCCCTGCCAACAGTTCATTATTCCGCGTGGGTCTAGCCGTCTGTAACGGCACCAACGTTCCCAGTGGTCAGACGCCGCCGTCGGTCCAGCAAACGGCATCACCTCGTGCCTTGGTAACCCCAGCAATTGTGCAACTCAAGCCGAGAGCCCCCCTAGGTTTGCTTCCACTCTCGAAGGCAGGCAATTTGGCCTGTACCCCGCCATTATAGCCGGTAGTGGAGCACCAGCGGGCGCTCAACGCCCTGGCCGCCGAGTAAGCGCCATATTATAGGCCACATTATAAGCGCCATATCATCTGCGCCATATTGTTGGCGCCTTTCAAGCCGCGCCCCAATAACAAGCGCCATATCATCTGCGCCATATTGTTGGCGCCTTTCAAGCCGCGCCCCAGTAACACGCGCCATCTCATCCGCGCCATATTTTTGTATCGGAAGAACAGTGCCCCAAAGTGTGTATTACCCCGCAGCAGATTCCGCGCTTCGCCCTTGTCGGGTGTCGATACGGTGTCAACAGTGTGCGCGTTTTACTGCTTCGTATCCAGCGACAGGGACAAAAACGCAAAAATCTGTGTCCGTTCTGTCCACCCGGAGAAGTGTAACCAGACAGGGGCACCCAGAAGCAAGAATCCAGGGCCCGTTCTGTCCGTCCAGCCACAGCAGTTTTCAACACCAGCCACAGCAGCTTTCAACACCAGCCACAGCAGGCTTCAACACCAGCCACAGCAGGCTCCAACACCAGCCACAGCAGTCTTCAACACCAGCCACAGCCAGTGAACTAATTCTTCCTGCACCTCCTACTCCGTCCCACACTCAATCCCTGCAGAGTAAAGGTAAGTCCGTGAATTTCATTCCTCTTACGGACAGCCCGGACCGTCCACCTAAGAATGGACGTTAAGCCTTAGGTAGAGTAGGGTAGAATTATAAGAAAAATAATTTATATAGGAAAAAGAAAACGAAATGGAAATTGTGAAAATTGAAGTCTGGTCAAGCAGACCATAAGCAATAAAGAAAATTTTAAAAAAAAAAATTTTTAGAGTAAACACTAAAGAATCATGGAAATTATGATATCTAAGAAAAAAGTGAATGAAGAAAATATACGAAATAAGAATTTTGCAAATTTAGACTCATAAAGCAGTCGAAATGCCATAAAACTGTAAAAGAACAAAAAGAAGAAACCGAAAGGATTACGGAAATTTTGAATATAAAAAAAAAAGTAAATATAATAAAAAATTTTGAAAAATTAAACTGGTCGGGCAGTAATTACGAAATATAAAAGAAAATTTTGAGAAAATGAAACTGGCCGAACAGTAATTAAGATATAAAAAAGAAATTTTGAAAGATAAAAGTAATCAAAGAAACAAAATGAAAATCTTGAATATTTAAAAGAAAATAAACTGGTCAAGCGGACCTTAAGAAGTAAGGATTTAGTAGAGTAAGAAAAACTAAGGAGAAATGAAATCTTAGAACAACCGAGATAGATAAATCGGAATAATAAGTTTTAGATAATAAAATAATGAAGGAGTAGGGAAATAGTCAAGGTTAAGTTTCTGAAGTATCATAATATTAAGTATAGAGAATAAGACGATTGTAAAAAGAGCGGCTGTCTTAGGCTGTTGGGGACCCGCATACTCCCTAGTGGCTAGGTTTGGCGTTAGGTTCAACAATATTTTACGGACAGTATGACCTGCGGACCTTGACGGTGACTATATATCTATATTAATTTTTTTTCTCTCTGCTTTTAAATTTATTTTGTGCTTTTATTTTTATATTTAAACCCATGCGAATTGCCTCTGGGTATATGATCTCGTGCGCGATAAACTAGGTCGGCCTAGTATTGTTCGTTGTTTTTATTTATAGACTATCGGGGTCTAAATAAGTTGGGCGTCGCGGCATCAGTGCTCGGGCACCATCGTCGTTACGGTTTTTACCTTCGGGAATTTTCGCGTTCGGTGAAATCCTGGACAGTGTCACTAGGGCATATGCCAGTGTTATTTGAGAGGCCCATTCGGTTTTAAGGTGTCGCTCTACCTTATTTTTAGAGTAATTTTGCATGCTTTTATTGTTAAAGTAATTTGTTAGCATTTTAAGAAAAATTTAGGATAAAATGGTTAGTTCATTTAGCCTTTTGGGGCTTATTGTTTTGCTTCGTGGAGATTTTTGGTAACCACTGAAGGAGCGCTTTGCCCTTGTGGCACCCCTTTTGTTTCACTTTTTGTATTAAGTTAGTTAATTTAGTTTCTAATTTTGAATAAATTGTTTTGGAAATTTGAATTCTGGTTCGTTTTAGATATGGCTAATTGAGCCAAAGGTTATGGTAAGGTAGAGGGTATGTTAGGGTAATTGGTAAGTGACACATTTTGTTTTTGGGACACTGCAGATGCATCAGTGTCATGGGGAAGCCTGTAGGTGCTTCCAAAGGGAGGGTCCAAGCTGGCATCAACACCAGTCAGCTATATTTACGCGTTTTGGGAGTAGTCCCTTAAAACTTCTCTAGAACAGAACTATCTGTTCGCTTTTCGGTTTGTTCGTTTTGTTTGTCGCTGCTAACGATTGTTATCTTTGGGCTCCTTTTATTTAATTTTATGTCGTGAGAATGTTTGAGTAAGCCTCAGTATGTATTTATTGTTCTGTGGCAGACTGTTGATGTGCTTAGGAAGTGGAAAGATCCCCCCCGTCCGGCGAGTTACCAGCCCGGCTTAAACGCATGGCATACTGAGCGCCCCACTAGTCCAGCACCTAAACTCTTTAATCAACTTAGTTCAATTGCAGTCTGTGCCCATATGACAATCTTTTCGGCAACTGGCAACGTAGCTGAGGTTCGGTTGCTATCGATAATCGACCCATAAATTTGGTCGAAATTTACTATTTATAGAACACTGTAAAGCCACATTACGATGCGAATGGATAAGGTAATTATTACCTGTTTGTTTTAAAGGAATTCTAGTGAATCTCAATTGATGTGACTGTAAAGAAACCAACTGTCCTCTTTTACATACTTACCTTACGATGGATAAAGAGGTTTGTAACTGTCGTCGTCTGTCGATTGCCCCCTCCAATTCTTTGAACGATCTCCTTGGCTAACACCAACTTCGAAGTGAAAGTTTGTAAGGATCTTACCGAACGTTTCGAAACTAAGACCCCTTTCACACTCGGCAAGTTACTTGCGCAAGTCTCTTGCCCAAGTCTTGGTTTGTTGATGACAGAGGTAAGGTCGGGTTAGGGGAATAAATTTGAGGTACAGACTTGCTTGTACTCGGAAAGTTGAAAAACTGACTTGCGCAAGTAACTTGCCGAGTGTGAAAGGGGTCTAAGCGAAGCCTTAACCAAGGTGACAACCTATCGTGCGATCGTTTTAACATTTTAATGGAGATCATTATGAGAAAAACTGCAGTCAACATGAATAAAACCATCAGCAGCAAAAGTCAGATGCTGCTCGCGTATACTGATGATGTAGATATCATTGGGCGCATAATGAGAGAAGTTACTGCGGTGTTTTCGAGAATTGAGAAAGAGTCAGCAAAACTGGCTCTTGCAGTAAATGAGGGCAAGACAAAATTAATTGTTTCAACGAGCAGGGCCTCCACGCGATTGGTGGACGAATTTATATACCTCGGATCTGCCGTAAACAAAAGCAACAACGTCTGCCTTGAGATCAAGCGGAGAATTGTGCTTGCGAATAGATGTTATTTTGGGCTAAGCAAGCACTTTAGAGATGAAGTCCTCTCTCGAATAACAAAAGTCCAGCAATACCAGACTGTCATACAACCTGTCTTGCTTTATGGCGCAGAATCCTGGGTCTTATCGCAAGAAGACGAACCATCTGTAGCACCCTTCGGGAGAAAAATAATCCGAAAAATGTATGGCCCCTATAGTGCACAACGGCGAGTATCGGCGACGCCTGAACCATGAGTTGTATGAGTTATATCCCGACATTGACATAGTTTAACGGATCAAAATAACGCGTTTGCACTGGATAGGCCATGTCAGTAGAATGGATGAAGACGACCCAGCACGAAGGGTTTTCGAAACCGAACTCGAAGGAAGACGTGAAATAGGAAGACCAAGACTCCGTTTGAGGAATTAGGTTGACGAATCCCTGCGTACACTTGGTATTGCCAACTGAAGAGATAAGGCAAAAGGTCCCTGACCCCCTGGGAGTGTTCGAGATCGGATAAGTAAGTAAGTAAATGTCGTCGCCATTAAGCTTCATCAAGGCACCATTAAGCTTAAATTATTAACAACCATTGTGGGCTAAACTGTGTAGTGAAATCAAATTTAAAAAATTAAGACTTTATTGGGAGTTTCCCAATAAAAACTTGAATTTATTCATGTACGATAGTATGTTTTGGCACTGCTGGAGTATTATTAAAATGATATGATACAACGGTGTATATATATAAATTACATGTGTATGTATTATATATATGTATGCATGTTTGGGTATATAACTAAACATTAGAAGGATTTGTAAAATTGCTCAAATTCCGGCCAATCTTCAGATATTAATTTCTGTAAAGAAAACATAACTTAGTGATATTATTTCTCATTTGTAATTTACCATACCCATACCTTAAGTTCCTGTATCGACTCCCAAACTAAATAATTAAACGCTTTGTCGTTCATAAGCTTTCGAGCGTGTCCGCATTTTAAACATGCTTCACCTGTATTGGCGCGTTTTAATAACAATGCCGAGAAATGCCAACGACATACCATATTTTGATAAAACAGAGCTCTGCGGGTTTTCTTTCGTGCATGTTTTAAGACCTTCTCAACGCGGTCCTTTTCTTTGGCATTAAGATGTTGTTGAAAGTGAGGATCCTCTAACTGATGTTTATATTTAAGTACACTGAAGATATCGCGGAGTGCATAATCGCTTTCATTTAATTTTATATGACGTAAAATTTTCGCCACCCCCATGACAAGTAGTGTACGTTTCCTTTTACGAAATTCCACATCCTTGGGTAAAAGTACAAAATTAAGCGCAGACTTGATGTCAGCGTTATTTGCATCAATTGGCATTAAGTCTTTTTCTACATATCCGTACAGGGACCACCATTCCTTCCAATATATGTCCGGTTTCGGTTTTAAATGACCCTTTTCTGGTTTTTTAAGCCCGACTTTAATTGGTACAAAATCTCCGAACACTTGTTTATTCACATCAATGTGATCAACTTCTGATTTTGGATTTGTACTATCGCTTGGTTTCTGGTTGGATTTTTTTAATTTTTTCAATTTTTTTCGCTTTTGTTTTTTCGCGGAGTCCGTGGGCTTTTTGGCATAGTTAGTTTTTACTAATTCCAGAAGTTTTGCAAATTTGCTGGGTTCCTTCGCATGGCGTTTGTTTTTCCAAGTGGGCTGATTCTTTCTGTTGTTCATAGTTGAATTGTGAATTGAATTTCGGTTAGTATTCGGGTTGAAACGATTTATATTCGTACGATTAGCATTTTGATTGATGCATTTTCTGGGACCCTTTCTCATTCCCGGGCCACTATTTCCTGCGAATTGTCTCGTCGGTCTTGGGACATTGAGATTTACACCGCTTGGTCTCGTGCCGCTATTGTTATTACCATTTTGTCCATTGATATTTCTACCAAATCCTTTGGTTTGTCTAGGGCCGATATTATTTTCTCTGAAACGTTTTTTATTTTCGAATCGTTGGTCAGTGTTCTGCCGACGGTTTTTGAAGGGCTTTGAATTCATGTTGGTATTATTTGCACTTGCATTAGTAGCAAAATTTGCTAAATGAGGGAGTGGTGGCGGGGGCTTCGTAAGATCTTGCACTGGTGGAGCTGGATTGATATTATATAAATTTGTATTCTGTCCTAACTGAGAAACAAAAGCTGTCGCTCTTTCAGAATTTCCATTAGTATTGCATCCAAGTTTTTCGTGGTGCGAGTAAACCCTATTGCCAAAAAGCTTATCAATTTCATTGTTGTGTCGATAGTTTGTTTTTATACCAGTCGTACGTCGTTTCATTCCGAATTGTATATTTGTAGGGTCCCAGTTAGTGTCAGTATTTTGAAATTTACTGTGAGTAATGTTTCCAAAACCATTACTGTATCCAGGTTCTGATGAATTCCCTGCCGTACAAGAATTGTCAACTTGCACATTATTATTATTACTGAATACAGGATATGGCACAGTATTCCTTTGTGGATTTTCTTTGCATTCCAAACTTTTCTTTTCGCCATCGCTTAAGGGCAATTTCAGATGCGTATTATTCCCATTTGAGTCATTATAGTCGTTGTTAATACTATTGGTTCTCCCATTGTTTTCTTGAAATCTAGAGATATTTTGAGAAGTTGTCACTATACTAAGTTGTGAATCATTTTGTGGGTTTTGATTGTTTCCGGGTGTACCAGTATTACTTCGGTATTCAGCTTGTCGAGTATTTTCGACGCTGATTTTTCCAAAACTTGTGTTTCTATCAAATTGTGAAAATGCTTTCGAATAACCATAGTTCGGCTGGAGGTTATTACATGTGTTGTACTCATATGCATTTGCTTGATTAATACATTTCGAAGAATTCAAACTCGTATTGTCTAGAGATTGTGCTACATTTCTTGGAAAAGATGTATCGCTATTAGAATTTAAGATTTTATTAGGATTTCTGGCATTTCCTTGTAATCCAGTAAAGATGAAACTTTCTTTATTTTGAAATTGTTGTGAGCCACTAGTTCCAAAACTTCCTTTGTTTTTCGGTAATAGCGGTGCGATTTTCGACAAAAAAGGTTTCGACACTACGCTAAAGCTATTTTCAGAATCGCTATTCAATCCAGCATTACAAAGTTTACTTTCTGTGCTGTTTGTAAAACATGTCAATTCATTAAATTTAGTGAAATTTGTAGCAGACTTTTCGGATTGACGGTCGTTGACTGAGTTGAATTTATTTCCGAAATTATCAGTATTTGTTACGGCTCCAGCATTTCTATCTCCAGGATTTCTATTAGTTCCAAGTTGTTTTGCGCTGAGCGACAAATTTCTGGAAAAATTGTGTCTGAAATTCGTATCGTTGTTTTGGTTGTAACCATTTCCGGAACTCTTAGCATTTCCACTAAATCTGTTATATCGCGTTAAATGTTGACTATTTTCTTTTTGCTTAAAAGTATCTTTATCGAAACCGTATATAGTAGATGTATTGCCAGGATCCCTACTATAAATATTATTGACTAAAGAAGAGTTATCGCAGCCGTTTTTTGCAACACCTCCATTATTCTCTGATAAATTGTAAGATCCACTGTTGCTGTTGTTATACTGGTTCCCGTAGTGATTAAATTTCCCAGAATTCCTATTGAGACTATTATTGTTCCCCTCAAAATTATGGGAGGTATCGCTGCAATTTGCATTATTCCTACCAACCTGTTGTATGGGTCCATCACTGCCTACTGGCAATAGTGGAGAATTTTTCAAATTGTATTCAGAATCCCCACTTGTTCTGTTGCCACTTGTATGACTATCAGTACTTTCACTAAATCTACTCTTTTTAGGAACTTTAGAATTGTCATTTTGACATATTGAAAGTTGTTGATTTTTGGAAGAAATTGTTTCTGATAGATCCTTTCGGGAACATGGCAGATGTTGATAACTTTCGGTATCTTTACTGAATCTACTGTTAATATAAGATCCTGATCCTTTAATGTTACCCAAATTTCCAAGTTTTTCAGGTTGTTTTTTAAAATCGTTATGCAGACTTGTGTTTACAGCATTAGTTTTACATTCAAATTGTGAGATTTTACCCGTGTTTTCATCAAACTTTGGCGGAGGTTGCAGTTTCGCAGCATTTTCATTATATCCTAAAGGAAGTTGAAATTTACACTCCTTTCCATTGGACGATGATTTGAAACGCTTAGGCTTTGAATCTTCTAAATTAATGTTTCTCGATAAAATCGGTGGGGGCATAGTTAGCTGGGACATAATCGAATCAAATGATGGTGGCGGCAGTAAAGGAGTCGGCGGTAACAAGGACTTTATATTCCCGTCATTATCATCCGGCTTTTTTCTTTTTTTATAGTTACTACTCTCCTCCAACTCATCTTCTCGCTGGTTTGATTGAGACTGATGCTGACTACTTGTAATATTGAATGTTGTTCGGTTAGGGCAGTTGTCATCAAATCTTGACTTTTTAATCCTTGTATTTGACGGAGCGTGATCATAGGCTTTACGTTTCAGTGACGATTTGGGTGTAGTGGTTCCGACATAGATGACTTCATCTGGTTCTTTACAAAGCGGTAATGGAAAACAAATATTAAAAATAATGTAACTTTAAATTGAAATCGTAAACTTTACTTTTTTGTGATGATTGAGGTGTGGTGGTTCCAATATAAACGACATCATCTGGCGGCGGAAGTAACGTGGTCAAAAAAGTACAGAAATTTTAAATTTGTATTCAAACCGTACGAGTATACTTTACCTTTTTGTGATGATTTGTGAGTAGTTGTTCCAATGTAGACGACGTCATCTGGTTCGTTATGAAAAAAAGAGAATGATAAATTTGAACTTAAATAAGAAATATTTCAAGAGTTTAAGAGTGAGTTGAAAATGTTTCTTTGTAGAATAACTTCTGTTTGAGATTTGTGAGTTATAAAAATAAAAAGCATCTGAATAACACTTCGGACTCGATGTAAAAGTGTAGGTCCCCCATAAGTGAGTCTAAAAATAAAAGAAGCTGCAATAGTTACAATTCAGTTGCTTTGTTATTAGGAGTTTTGATAAAAAAAAAATACCACAAAAAGTTCACAGAAGACATCCAATAAAAACTTGCAAGAAATAAGAACTTTTGTATCTAAAAATGTGATTTACATTTAGAAGAACCAACAACAGGAGTATGAACAAAACATTAAACAATAATTTTTTTCTTAAAAAGTAAAATTCCACCGATTAATGTGTTATTTTCTTTCAATTTCCTAATTGTATTTTTTGATGTGTTAACGTCTATAGCAGTGATGTCCAAATTTTGAATTTCCATAACACGAGTAATGGGAAGCAAAATGCCACAGCAAAATGCTGTTTCTGCGCTGCCGACACACGTATAGTCAGTGAGGCCAACTCTGCAGGAATGAAACGCGCTGTGGAACTACCAAAAAAAGTGCTAAAACGCGCCAAATAACGAAAGCAAGTAGAAAAATCCCGAAAGTGCTAAAACGCGCTTAATAAATAAGTGTTTTCCAATAGGGACCGGTAGATTTTGACAGTCCATGGGGGTTACGTTGTTTTATCTATTGTTAGTTCCTGATATTTATTTTTCAGACAAGAGAGACAAATCAATATGGCAAGTTACAGCGCCGAGGAACACGTGAGAATAATAAAACTTTATTATCAAAGTGGGTGTTCCCTTGTGGCGACGACACCCATTTTTGTTTCAACCGGTACATAAACAATTATTGCCGGATTTAGGACGATACCAGTCATTATAAATTGGCAATGCACACACAGAATTCCATTGTTTTGTCTGGATTGTGGTCCGGAGGCATCATCGCTCAGTACTTCTTCGAAGACGACGCTGGCATTAATATTACCGGCAAATGAGAGCGCTACCGATCACGACATGTGGTTCCAACAGGACGTCGCTACTTGATGCACCGCTGATGGTACAATGGACATTTTGCGCGACCGATTGAGGGTTATCTCACGCAGAGGGGACGTGAAATGGCCACAAACACCATTCATTTTAGCAAGTTAGACTTTTTATAGTGGGGTTTCCATAAGTCGCAGATCTATGGCAATAAGCTAGAATTCAGCTTGATCTATGCGACAGTTATCAAAAAATTTAACTCTCGGTTTCGCGGCAATCACCGAAGCCCCACTGGTCATTTGAACGAGGGCATATTCGTTGATATCTCACACGCAACTTGTTTTTTTTTTAAATTGTAACTCTCGCTTTTGAAAAATCCTTTCAGATGGTCAAGCGAAGAAAACGATGTTTGGAGTGCAGATTTGACGGAACCAGCATTGTCTGACATTTTTGTTTTCCTCTTGCATCTACAGGATCAAAAGTGGATTCTGCTTCCCATACCTTGCCATATTTTTTTTTGAAAATACTTCGCCCGTCATTCACAGTAATGCATCAATATAAATTAACAGTTGTTCAAGACCATTAGCAACAAAAATGTCATATTACAACGGGAATGCCCAAAATAAAAAAAAAATTAACATTCTTTAGCAAAATCGGTGTTGTATACAAAACGGGCTAAAGGGCTAAATAAAAACTCAAAACGCGTGAACAAAACGCGTGATTTTTTCAAAAAAAAAAGGCCACTGACATTTTTATCGCGTTTTGCAAGGTCGAAAAGTGCTAAATCTAGCTCCAAAAGAGCTAAATTAGCATCACTGCGTATAGTATAAACTTCTTCGTGTGATTTCGATCGTGGGCGGTCGGCTCTTGCTTTGTTTACATTTTTTCAATGCAAATCACATCAGTTGCGGGTCAGCTTTTGCTACAGAAGGGTCACGCTGCGTAATTATTTAAAAATACATCAAATTGAACTTCGGTTTATTCTGCTTCACACACAAGCGCAATATGTTATAATATGTGTCTGGGCATCACTGATCTAAAGGCACGGGAAGGGCAATCTATCGAAGTGAACACATGCAAACAACACACAGCGTTAGCATCACATACTTGGTTGTTGTACAACAATAGCCTCTGCCTGAAAATATGTATGATGGGATTGATGTAGCGGCAGCAAACAAACAAGCAGGTCATCGTCGCCAAAGAGTATTGAATAGTATAGTATAGAATAGAAACATTGATGCCTTTTGAAACATTTATGCTTTTTGTATTGTTTTATACAATAACACGGTCGAAACGGTGCATTTATATTGAGAGCGGAAAAAGAGTACAATAAGTTCTCTATACTATTCATGGTAGAAATAAAAATGCAGATGCAGGTCAGTGCCTGTATTGTGTCAACTCAGCTGATTGAAAAATAATTGGAAAAAGTGCCATTTACAAAATGCGTGTGATATGATATTTTGAAAGTTTTTTTTTAGTATGAAAATTAAAACGTTTCTATCTGATTTTTACGGAGAAAACATTTCAAAAACAGCAATTGTAGGCGAACGGTGGTTGTGTAGAAACAAAAGTAAACAAACTAACATAAGAGAAAAAACGTCAGATGAGAGAATAAATGTCTCTATACTATATTCGTCTATGGCTACCACTTTTTGGTTCTCTTTTTTCCAGGGTTGCCAATTTGCGCATATCTTCTGGTCGTCTCAAAAAGGATGTACAGTTAGAGAAGAAAGTAAAGGCCGCAATTTGGCAACCCTCGTAACCGCATTTCTCTCTCGCGTCATAACTTGATCATTTCATACTTTTTAAATACTTTATGTAATTTTATGTAAACATGGTTGGAATTTTTATAGTTGGATACTATAGATATCATCAACAAAAAACTGTTCGTGTATTGAAATATTCAACGAAGAGAGTAAGAGAGAGAGAGAGCAGAGAAACGAGACGCTTCACTCGTCTTCTTTGTTGGCATTCCACTCCATGAGTAAATTTTTTTCTCTATTTAAAATTCCATTCTCGTTGATCGTCTAATTCTGGATCGTCTTTGACAAAAATAATATTAGTTGATGAAATTTGTACTTTTGGATCGATGTACAAAGGCAAATGTGTGAAAAACGCATTGAGCAACTCATCATACTTTCAGTCATCTAAAAATAAAATAAAATATATGGTTTCCCATTACATCCCATGAAGGGACCGGGGAGAACTTCTCACAATCACTGAGCTGTGCGCTTTCCAGTTTTCACTCACTGATTGGGACCTACAGTTTTACACCGATTCCGAACGGTATTTTGAGAAGCTTTTTCATGGCTATATACTCGATAGTGTCGCCGTCACTAAGCGAGGTGACCGTCGTCGAAAGAAATTTTAAGGTGGTTGGAGCAGGGATCGAACCTGTACAAGAGGCGCGCACACTACCCATTGCACCACCGACGGTCTATCGGTATTTATATTTCTTACTTTATCCTGCATGTTTTCTCAACTCTAAAGTTGATCAGCTGTGGCATTCTAGGTCATAATACAATAATATTATTGTACCGTGCTCTAGCTCATTAACTCTTTGACACACATACATACATATGTTCGAACTTTCAGATTCAGGCACCAATGAGCCTAATTACTAAACATCTGAAACAAGCTGAGTTGAATCAGTTTCAAATTACTCGTTCCCATTTCAAGTGCTGTCTAACATTCACAACTAATGTTTAAGCAGTTACTGCTGAGGAACGATTTGAACATACAACGTAGAACTTCAATCAAAGCAACAAAAAAAAACTACAAAACACGCGGTATACAACGATCAACCACATGCTGCGTTGAGAGAAGTGTAATCGAATCATTCGAGAGCATGCTTGTGTGGCTTTGCGCTCTTTCATTCCTTCATCGTTTCAGCGCCACACTGTCAGTTGGCAGCGAGTGCAGTAGAATATTATCAATGTTATGATAGCTTGTAGCGCTTGCAGCTAACATATGTGTATCACAGTAACAAACCACAAGTAGTAGAATATTGTGGAAAGCAATAGCAACTGTTGTGTTGTTTTAAATTAAGCATTATACAACATTTCTGCTGTTATATACAAACATATGTATATTCTTTGCAAAGTTATTAAGCTATTTTGATGTAGTAAACATAATGGAAAAAAAGATTTCTTTAAAGTAGAAGTAATATAAATATTAATTTATTATTTAATGTGGTTAACTACAAACATCTTGAAACTTACAACATAAAAAAAACTTGGAATACTTCAAAAGAAAAATAGTACCAATAAAAAACTAATCAAAACAATTCACGTAGATCTGGAAATTAAATACAAAAATAAATATATACGTATGTATATCACATTTTCAATTCATTTATCCATAAAATAGACTTAAAATATTATAAAAGGAAAGAAAGTTCTATGAAATAGCATATAAACATTTTAAAAAAGTATAAAAATTAATACATACACAGGCACATCAATTACTACACAGAGAGCGATTTTTTGCTATCCGCGTTCCTTCAATGTTTCATTGCCACACTGACACAGAAGGCAGCAAGTGCAATAGAACAGTGTTCATGTTATTATAGCTTGTAGCGCGAGGATAGACCATGCATAAACAACATGAGCACTATAACATAGATGTTAGTTTGATACACTTGTGAGTTGATGATTTGCTGTGAATCAACAACTTCGTAACATTCCCTCAAAAACGAGTAATCATTCGTCAATTTTGGGTTGCTTTGGCTGTTGTTATGTTTTAGGGAAGATGTGTAGTAAAAAATGTTTACAAGTACTGTACGTATTTTGAAATGTTTTGTTTGTTAAGAAATCAAGCTGACTCGTTCTATGCTTTACTAATTACACGGTGCCCTTTTTATACGTTTCGTCTTCGTTCTTTTGACAAATTGGGCGAGAGGTGCAAATATATTAGGGGAACGTAGTAATGAAATAACGTATGCAAATTTTAAGACATTTTCGGATTTAACTTTGACGTTTCTAATACCATATATTAACATATACGAGATGCTCAAACTTTCTCATCTGTCGTTTCACTTTATGTTGCTTCCGAGACGAATCGATCGTCTGTTCCCTGTTGTGCTTTAACATCGAACAAATTCCTCGATTTTTAAATTGGTGTATATTTTACTTTTACTTTTATTGACTGATTGAGGTTGTAATCATGAGGTCAGACGTCTTACACATATTAACTAAACAAGCAAATTTCAACATATTCCTCCAACTGGCTCTATCCTTCGCCTTTTCTCGCCAGTTGCACGCAAAGAAAAATTTATTATTTGTCGCAATTAATTTAATTTATTAATCGCAACCGTTCATGTAGTTCTCCCAAATAAACTCATATATCGCAAATGTGTATCATGTTGTTCCAAACGAGTTCTCGTTTGCATTAAACTCGTACAAAATTACATTTGCCGCAAGTTAAAAACTGTTCGCGATAACTGAAATTAGCCATTTTCTAATGAGAGCACAAATTACGAAGAATGTAAATTTCGCTCATTCTCTCATTCTGTCGACTGTATACACAGTCTTATCCACTCGTTTGGCATACACACTCTCGCATACGTATTAAAGTGATCACACACTCTAAAAGTGCCCATAAACGATGTTTCTGAATCGCGATTCTACCGTGTATATGTTGATGCAGTCTTTGCTACACACGACGATTCATTTTCGTATAATCACTCATTTTCGTTCAGCTTCCGAGCCGCAAGGTTGTTGCATTGTGTACGATGTATTTGTCAAAACTATAAATTTGTTCGTCTTTTTTATTTTTCTTCGTGTATTCACGTCTGTGTGTATCCCACAAAGCAGTAAGCGCACGATATACACAAATAAATTCCAAAGGAAATTCTTTTTAATTTTTTTGTTTCGTCCGCGTATATGTTTATACTTTCGAATCGCGCATCAAGCCAAAATATCAAAATTATTCGATTTTCGCGATTCATGCATGCATCATGTCGGTATGACACATCCATTCATATTTTCACTGGCACATACATAATGATTCACGATTCAGAAACATCGTGCATGGACAACATAATGCTTCTACCTTGTCGATATATCTTGGATGGACAATTGAGGCGTTGTAGTTTGCTGCGCTTTTAGTTGTAATTTGAATGCAGACGTCTAGGTGTACAGTGAAAAAATAGACAAAAATTCCAACTTTTTTTAATTTTTAAATTTTATGGGTAAAACCAAAAACATAAAAGTTGGAAATTTAAACAAAAAAGAGCTTATGGAAGCCATAAATAAAAGTTTTAATTACAACTCGGTTGCTGTAACCGAAAGAACAGTTGGTGGAACCGTTTTTAGTTTCTCACAACATTTTTTCAGCTTTAATTTTTCATAACTCGTTTACTGCAAACGTTTTTCAGTTCTCGCAAACGATTTTTTTAGTTAGGATCAACTACGACCCGGTTGCTGTAACCGAGGGAACAGTTGGCGTAACCGTTTTTCGTTTCTCGCTAACGTTTTTTCGGCTTATGTTGTTCATAACTCGTTTGCTCCAAAAACTTTTCGGTTCTCCCGAACGAAATGACATGTATGGCTTAACAGAAGTTCGTTTCTCCCAACTACAGTTCCCAAGCAAACTTCAGTTATCTGAGATTTCGGTTGGGATGAACTAGTTTTTTCTTTGCGTGTGGCAGCATCAAGGATACGGAGGGATTCTTCTGTCTGGTCTTTTCAGCGGAGTCTTGGTTCCTGCTTCAATCGGGTACGTTATCGAAAACCTGTCGCGCTGGTTCACCTTCATCGATTCTGATAACATGGCTTAGCCACAGCAACTGGTCTAATTTGATTCGCCTAGCTATGTCCACGTCAAAATATAAATGGTCTTGTTCGTATTTGCTGCAGTTTTTCTCATTATTATCTCCATTAAGATGTTGAAGAGACTGCACAAAAGTGTGTCGCTTTGTATTAGTCCTCGCTTGGTACATAATGGTTCAGTGAGGTCTTTCCCTACTTTCACTGCTGATTTGGTGTTGGTCAGCGTCATTCTACAGAGGCGGATCAGTTTTGCCGGAATCCCAAGTTCAGACATAGCTTCGTACAGTTTTCCCGGTATGGGTATATCGAAAGCAGCTTTGTAATCGACCAAAACGTGGTATGTATCGATTTGCTTTTCGTGGGTCTTTTCCAGGATTTAGTGTAGCTTGAATATTTGCACTATCTTCCACTACCATTACCTCCTGATCTCCAGTGGAATAATCTGAGTGGAGTAGTGCTGAAAAGTGGTGTCTCCACATTTTGAGCACACACTGCTTATCAGTCACCAGATTCCCATTATCGTCCTTGCAGGAGGGCAGCCCATTATTCGATCTTCTGATCCTCTGAAAAATTTTTCGGGATTCACCATTCATCCTGCATAATTCGGTTTTCTCACTCTCCCTCTGCACCCACTGCCATTTTTTCCACCTAAATAGTTGGTTTGCCTCCCTTCTCAGCCTCTTGTACCGCTCACTCGCAGCACGCGTTGTAACTGACTGTTTCGTTGCCATACGTGCAGCGTTTTTTTTCATCCAGATACGAGTTGATTTTGAACCTCGAATCACACGTACATCCATTACACTAGAAGAGTGCCGGCCATCTATTACCAAGTGATCAATCTAGTTCTTCGTCCTCTGATCAGGAGATATCCAGGTCGCCTTATGACTGTTCTTATGCTGAAATGTCCTCATGTGCTACTAACTACCATGCTCTTTGCAGCGGCGAAGTCTATCAGTCTTATTCCATTATCGTAGGTAGGTGATTATCGTGGTCGAAAAATTAGTTTAGCAGGGAATAAAAAAACAGGCTCATTTTCATTCGCAAGAAATGATAAAAAAATTTATCTAAGATAACTTTTTGTTGCTATTTCTTGAAATTGAACATGTGGCAACATTGTCATTGTTCAAGTCGAAATTTAAGTGGGAAATTGAAATGCCACTTAATGTCGTATAGCTGTCCCGTGCAAATTAAGCTATAATTAACTTTAGCGGGGTAAAAAACACACTTATGGCCAGTTTTTAAATGGGTAGTTAACTATAAGATTACTTAATCGTAATTGAAAGTTAATTTGAGGTTAACATTGCATTTTATTTTTCAGTGGTGAGTTAATGCATAGAGTAAAACTTAAGAGTTTCCGTTACTCTCTTCGCTGCCTCTTCATGACGACGAGGTAGTAGGCCATTTCATAGAGTATTATTTTCTGCAGTATTTTACCAATTTTAATCTGAGAATAGAGAAGAAAATTTACTCATGGAACAAAGGAATGCCAAAAAAGAAAACGTGTGAAGCGTGTCGTTTCTCTGCTCGCTCTCTTATTCTCTTCGTTGAATATTTTAATACACGAGCAGTTTTCTGATGATGTTATTGTATCTAACTATAGAAATTCCAACCATATTTAAATAAAATTACATAAAGTATGTAAAAACCATAGTCTAATAATATAAGTCGATGCGTGGCGTGTTGTTGTAATATGAAACGATTTTGACAGAATTTTGTTGTACTATTATTATGACAATACACTCGATATGTCAAAATCATTTTATATACGAAGAAGAGGCAAAGGAAAAACGCCAAAGTAAATAATTACATGCATAGAATTACATTTATTAAAAAAAAAGTAGTAGGCAGAAATAATATAATTTACAATTATATTTATATTTCAATTTAATTTGCACAACACTTTTCAAACGTTTAATAACGAACAATAAGAATCAAAACAAATGATGAGACAAGTTTGACACTTCGAGTGTACTACGTAAACAAAGAATGATAAAAAGAAACAACCCAATAACAAAATGCCTGATCAGCTGGGCTTATGCTTCCACTTATATTATTACACTATGGTAAAAACTATGAAATAATCAAGTTATTACGCGCGAAAGAAATGCGATTGAGTGAATCGCGTCGACTTTGTTGGTTCTCTTCTACTAGGGTTGCCAAATAGCGGGGTTTTTTTCTACTCTACCTGTACATCCTTTTTGAGAATCCCCCTGGTTAATGTAAGTCGCCATATTGTTAACGATTATGGCAACGAAAAAAGTTGCTGTCCCAGGTGTGACGTAATGATTCAAATCGTTCTTCATGAGTTCTTGATTCACTTGTTTCGATGCCAAAGTAATTCTTTTCACAACTTCGAAGCCAACAAGATGTACTGGACAAGCCCGATCTTGGTTGCCACTGCCAACGCTATCTTCGAAATCATCTTCTCTCTGTATATCATCGCCTTCTTCTTCCCGATATCGTCCACTTCGCCTTCTTTCTCGGTGCCTTAGTCGGACGATTGGTACATCCATAGAGAAATAGACAAGAGCCGCTATACCCTCTTCACGTTCTCTTGATGACGACGAGGCAGTAGACCATTTCATCGGACTCGAGTTGCTATTGTAATTTACTCTTTGGTTGGACATAATACGAACAGAAATAAAAGGGAATGCGTATTTCCGTTCGATGCAAACAACATAAACATAATTTAGCTGTTATTAGTGTCAATCAAACAGTATTTAAACTTAGTTTGCTGCATGGTTTATAATCTCTATATCTTCTTTGGTCTCTTATTCTACATCATTTCCCTAGTACCTTTTCGATTAGCTGTACCATAGAAACCCCCAGGTTCATCTCATCTTCAGATAATTCTTCCACGTATTCCTCTTTCTCTTTAAAGTAGACAGTCGAAATTTCTCTTCACTCGAAGGCCAACAAACAAAACGAGTGAAGCGTTAATCATTCTCTGCTCTCGCTTACTCTCTTCATCGAATATTTCAATCCACGTGTAGCTTTGTGATAGTGTTATTGTATTTAACTATACAAATTCCAACCATGTCAAGGCTGATCTAGTAGAGGTTAACGTAGTAGGATTTGTGGTAATTGTGTGCACCAACAACAGGGATTTTGTTTTTGTTCCACGACTCTAACTGTCAAATTCAAAACAAAAACATACGAGCAAACAATGTAAACAAAAAAGTACAATAACAAAATACACTGAATTTGACAGATAGAGTCATATGAAAGCAAAATCAGCTGTTCTAATGCGTCAACCTCTGCTAGATCAGCCTTGAAGCATGGTGAAGTAAAATTACATAAACTATGCAAAAAGTATGAAGTATCATGATACGACGCGAGAAATGATTTTCAAAGACGATCTAGAATTAGACAACCAGAAGATGTGCGCAATTTGGCAACCCTGGTAAGAGAGAACTAAAAAGTGCTAGAAATTCACTTAAACGCATTTCTCTCTCGCTTTATATCTTGGTTATTTCATACTTTTTACATAGTTTAAGAATTTTACTTCAACACGGTTTGAATTTGTATAGTTATATACAATAACACTATCAAAAAGCTGCTCGTGTATTGAAATAGTGAAATATTCAATGAAGAGAGTAAGAGAGAGACAAGAGAATGGCTTTGTTTGTTGGCATCAGGGTCGCCAGTTTTTTTTAAGGCGATATCCCCGAATTGATATTTTTAATCCCCGAAAATCCCCAAAAAAAATTTAAAATCTCCGGAAAAATCCCCATAGTTTTAAAGGAAGTTCGAGAAAGTTTTAAGTTTTAAAATAAAAATTTATTTAGAATTCAGTTTAACAAAACGAAAACTTAAATATTGAAAAATTTAAACATAATAATTAATTATTATTAAATTATAAATATTATATTATTATTATTTTAATAATAATTAGTTATAACAAAAAGATTATGGCAAATGAGATCTGGATTTTGATCTGGACATTGGTTAAAAGTCATTAAGCTTAGTATATCAAATACTTCAGCCTCATAATTTTCAGATTCATCTACTTCATTATTTGTTTTGCATGTACATAGTTTTAGTATATCTCGTTATTTCTTCTCCGCTGCTTCTATTCTTTTCAGCAACGCCAAATATCGAAAATGTTTGTTCTTGGTTTTATTGTTGTCATCACGTACAGCCTTGCCAGTAAAACATTTTGATATTTTCAGTGACTGACAAGTGCACAGAGTAAATCATTCTAGAGAGAATATTTGGCTCATCTGTTGTTTCCTTTCACACTCTTCGTGATGCGGTCGGTGTGATAGAGAGATGTTGGACGAAAAGTGACATACAGCAGGTGGAATTACAGTAACTTATGGCTATAACATTTCTTGTAGTTTTGGTGCAAACCTGTGAAATTTAAATGTGTTTTAGACTTTTTTATTGACTGGTATTGTTAGCATACATTTGTGTTGTATTTAACACAATAATTTTAACACACAAAACGAAATGCCGTTGTTGTTATTTTGTTCGTTGATTTGAACCATTGCCTCTATCTGGTTTTAGTAAAGCAATTCTTTTCAACATCCAACGTAAATATCACACCAGGCCAAATGTCATAAAGTTGCTGAGAGAACTGTTAAGTCTAGTATAGTAATTAGTCTACGGACAAGTGTATGCAATTTTTTTTTGCTGATAACATTTAGCAATTACGATTTGCAAGTGTTTAATCGCAACGCAAAAAAAACAGTATAGACTTGCCACATTAACTTTCTTCTCTTTGTTTTTGCAAACACACATACGCAAAACCAAACCATAGACTAATACATACCTAGATAAACTTATTCTCTCATCTGACGTTTCATTTCACACTCTTCGTGATGCGGTCGGTGTGATAGAGAGATGTTTGACGAAAAGTGATATACACCAGGTGGAATTACAATAACTTCTTGCTTTAATTTTTCATGCCATTTTGGTGAAAAACTGTGAAATTTAAATGTGTTTTAAACTTTTTTATTGACTGTTATTGTTAGCATACATTTGTGTTGTATTTAACGCATTAATTTTAACACACAAAACGAAATGCCGTTGTTGTTATTTTGTTCGTTGTTTTGAACCATTGCCTCTATCTGGTATTAGTAAAGCAATTCTTTTCAACATCAAACGTATACATCACACGAGGACAAATGTCAGAAATTTGGTGAGTGAAAGATTTTCTCTACGTATGTATTACTCTATGAACCAAACATTACTTGTGTGTGTATGCTTGCTTTGATTTAGATAGTGCCAGATCAAAACTTTCAAACAATGATACAAATGAAGCGCTTTTAATAAATACATCTTAAATTTTCATCCCCACACCAACAAAGCAATCCCCTGTTTTGAAAAAAATCCCCAATTTGGGGATAAATCCCCTAAACTGGCAACACTGGTTGGCATTCGAGTGAAGAGAAATTTTGACTGTCTACTTGTACAACGTTTTTGTGCGTTTGGGTGAGATGTTACCTCTGTTAGGTTCTCTTTTACGAGGGTTGCCAAATTGCAAACATCTTCTGGTTGTCTAATTCTTGATCGGCTTTGGCTTCACCACTGACATACCAGAGATGTCTACAGAATCTCTTCACCAATCGTTGCGACTCCATCATCTTCTATGTCAGGACTGTATGGATTGTCTTTAATAGTTTCACATTGCTCTTTGAAACGGGCAAACATTGAAACTGCTGGCCCAGACGTTTTTCCGAATTTGGTTTCGAACACTTCTTTCAATTCTAGTTCAAAAATATGATGCCTGCACGACAGATAAAAATTATCTTGTTCACCCGTTTTGTAGTCGGGCATGCTATCATCGGTCTAACAGAAACAAGTTCTTATTTTGCATAAAGGAACTAGAGTTGGGTAGTTCATGAACTATCTAGTTCATTTAGGGTGACCAGATATCACCCTCACGAGCATAATGCACTTGTTCGATACGATATTGTTATGTCCAGGCACCTTATATGAACGAGTTCGAGAACTAGTGGACGAGTTCGACAAAAGTCTAAAAGGAACTTGTTGGATTTAGAACAAACTCGAACAAATATAGCCGATGATAGAACCTAGAGTAGAACAGGTTGGTTTACAGTACAAGATGTTCCACAATTGATTCATAGCAATCGAATATTTAGCTGGGAAGATGTCCCACAACTGATTCTTTGTAATCGAATATTTTGAATGAGAAATATAAATAGTCCCTCCCATACAAATTGTACCAACCAGGTAATGAATGTTAACCAATTTTAACGAAATTTGGTGCATAAGTTTTTCTAAGCCAAATGGTGATTATTTATAGTAAGCAATATCAGTCCACGTTTTGGTACAGATCTACCCCAAATTGTACCAACGACGATCGGCACAATTGAGACTACAGACATTTAGAGTTTTCAACGAAACTTGGCTCTTGGGATAATGCCGAGAATAACGACTATTGAAAATAAGTTTTATCGGTCCACGTTTTGATATTGCTGACATACCTGCTTGGATTAATACTGACTTATCCGGTCACGAACAAGCCCGAGGGGTCAGGGACCTTACAAAGCGAAGTCGCCAACCAGTTCGATTTTTTGCCTTATCTCTCCAGTTGGCAATACCAAGTGTACGCAGGGATTTGTCAACCTGATCCTTCCAGCGGAGTCTTGGTCTTCCCATTTGTCGTCTACCTACGAGTTCGGTTTCGAAAACCCTTCGTGCTGGTTCGTCTTCATCCATTCTACTGACATGGCCTATCGAGCACAATCGCGTTATTTTGATCCGTTTAACTATGTCAATGTGGGTATATAGCGCATACAGCTCATAGGGCCATACATTTTTCGGAGTATTTTTCTCTCGAAGACTGCTACAGATGTTTCGTCTGCTTGCGATAAGACCCAGGATTCTGCGCCATAAAGCATGACAGGTTGTATGAGAGTCTGGTATAGTTGGACTTTTGTTACTCGAGAGAGGGCTTTATACCTAAAGTGCTTGCTTAGCCCAGAATAACATCTATTCGCAACCACAATTCTGCGCTTGATCTCAAGGCTGACGTTGTTGTTTTTGTTTACGGCAGATCCTAGGTATATAAATTCGTCCACCACCTCGAAATTATATTGGTTCCCAACGTTCACACTTTGGTCTAAGTACGTGGAGGCCCTGCTCGTTGAAACCATTAATTTTGTATTGCCCTCATTTACTGTCAGACCTACTTTTGCTGACTCTTTCTCAATTCTCGAAAACACCGCAGTAACTTCTCTCATTGTGCGCCCAATGATATCTACATCATCAGCATACGCGAGCAGCACGTGACTTTTGCTGCTGATGGTTTTATTCATGTTGACAGCAGCTTTTCTCAGAATAATCTCTATTAAGATGTTAAAGAGATCGCACGATAGGGTGTCACTTTGTCTGAGGCCTCGCTTAGTTTCGAAAGGTTGGGTAAGATCCTTACCTACTTTCACTGCGTCAAGGTCATCCTGCAAAGGCGTATGAGTTTTGCAGGAATACCAAGCTCAAGGTCATCCTGCAAAGGCGTATGAGTTTTGCAGGAATACCAAGCTCAGACATTGCTTCGTAGAGTTTCCCCCGTATCGGGCTATCGAAGGCCGCCTTATAATCGACAAATAGATGATAGGTGTCGATTTGTTTTCCGTGGGTCTTCTCCAGGATCGGACGTATAGTGAAAATCTGGTCGGTTGTCGATTTTCCAGGCCTAAAGCCATACTGGTATGGTCCAATCAGGTCAGCGATAATTGATTTTAGCCTTTCGCACATTATGCTTGATAGAACCTTATATGCTATGGATAAAAGGCTTATTCCACGGTAGTTGGCACAGAGACTCGGGTCACCTTTATAAATATGGGACATAGTACACTGAGACTCCAATCACCGGGTATGCATTTATCTAACCAAATGTTGCTAATGAGCTGATGTATGCACCTTATCAGCTCATCGCCGCCAGCCATAAACAGCTCCGCTGGTAATCCATCGGCTCCTGCGACTTTATTGTTCGTAAGCCGGGCAATAGCTGTCTTGGTTAGGAGGGGGACAATCGACGTCGTCGTCCAAATTTAGATCGATTGTCTCGTCATTGGATATCTCAGGTACCAATAGCGCAGAGAATTGATCTCTCCATATTCCCAACATACCCTGCACATCTGCGATGAGATTTCCGTCCTTGTCTTTACAGAAGGGGGCCCTGAACCATGTCTATTAGTTCCGTTTTTGACTTTTTGGTAGAATTTTCGGGCTTTTATCTTCCTTCTGTATGACTCAATTTTCTCACTCTCGCGCTTTCTCCACTGCCGTTTCTGACGCTTAAAGAGACGGTTTAACTCCTTTATTTTCTCCTTATACCGCTCAGTCGCAGCTCGCGTTGCAATTGACTGAAGTATTGCCATACGTGCAGCGTTCTTTTCATCATTTGCAATGCGACACTCTTCATCGTACCATGATATGTTGCGAAGCGGTTTTTCAAAACCAAGTACGGTTGTTGCGGCAGTTTTTATAGAGTCGGAAATGGGTTTCCACTGCGCACCAGGATCGTCATCGGGAGGGGGTGGGTTCGGTGCCAAAAGTTGCGAGAGCTTCCTTGAGTAGGCTGTGGCTACCTCTGGTAATTGCTTGGATTAATACTATCGACTTTTATTTTAAGCATACAAATATACCTTCGGCCACAGATGGTGAAGGGTATTATACAGTCGATATTGCTCTAACAAAACATTGGTTGCTTCCAACTTATAGCCAATCTTCCCGTGAGTATGCTTACTTGTTTCTGCCATTTAAAGTTGGTAATTTTGACATACAAAAGAGTTTCGAGTGGCAATTTCTAGTGGTAAACTTTTTTCTGGAACTATATCTTGCCCCGTCCTAGACGAGTACCTGTCTACGGCCTTGAATGGAAAATTTTAAAATTCAATTCATGTAGTTTTCATTTGCAATTGATGCCTTGCTTTTTATATTAAATTTCAACTGATGTTTTATAAAATTAAAGTGCACCCTAAAATGATGTACCTACTGTACATTTCTATTTAAATTTCGTTTAAATATCGTTTTTAAAATGAGGAGTTAGATCAATTGGCAACTGAGTAGCTCATACTACACCGTGCGACTTATATAAGTTTTTAGTTTAGGGCCTCAACTAGTGATGAAAGTACATGATGTAGTTTCGGAAAACTCCGCTCTGTTTTGACCCTGATAATAACAATTTTTTTTTACAGGCAAAAAAGATTTCACACTGTTTTATCAATTAGTTGACAGTATTAAATAATGTGTGCTCCAATGTTTACTCACAATTATATTAAATCGATAGCAATTAATTGACAACTATGCGAGAAAAAATATGGTAGGGAGAGTGAGCGCGTATCAGTTAACGAGAGAACCAACATACATCGAGAACAATTAAACATGACAACGATGACTATGCTACAATTAAAATGTGAAAACGCACACTGGGACAGGGACAGCATTTTCTGGCCAAAAGTCTTTAGGCTCGTCATAGCAGGCTAAACAAAAATATACTTGAATGAAAAATGAACTCAAAATAATACAATTCAATATTGAGGATCCAATTTGGGGGCGAAAATTGAAGATTGAAAAAGATTATTTTGAAGTAATTAACCATGAGAATTGTAACCATAGAGGAATTTAGGATAGAGTATTTTAGACTTTCATCTGAGAAAAATGGGAAAAATTCGACAAAAATTAACCTACAGCAGGTAGAGTTACAAGAACTGTTGACTTAACTTTTTCATTTCGTTTTGATATAGAAATGTGCAATTTAAATGTATTTTGCACTTTTTTGTTTACTTTTATCGTTGGCATACACTTGTATTGTATTTAATAAAATTATTTTGCAACACACCTCTATCTGGTATTATTGAACTCATGCTTTCCACCATCCAATGTTCACTTGCAACCATACCTATGACGTTAAAAATATTGAGAGAATAAATTACACTATCCTAAATTCCTCTATGATTGTAACTTTAAAAGCTAAACCTCAGAGTGGTAACGAATATTTCTGACGTGATCTCATAAGGGGAAAAAATAGATATATTGGGCATTATTTTAACTGCTTCAGTCAAAAACGCATATTGGAGCAAGAAAATATATTTTTTTGTATTGCCAGGGTTGCCAAGTAGAATACATGTCGATACCAGAAAAAATATGGCAACCCTAGGTCAGAATTAATTTTTGGACTCTGTGCGAATGCTTTAAGCTAAGGTCAGACGAGGAAATGGCAAATTGTTTTAAAATGGCAAATTGTTTTATCATGCATCTGGCCACCAAACTTTTTCACAAATAAGTTTATAGGCGGTTGTAAGCAAAAGTTTTAGGCAACTATTTGAACAGTGTGAACATTATGTGGCAACACATGTGCAAATGTTTGTCAAATTTATCCCATTTGGTTTTGCAAAAAAATGGAAAAACCAACACAGGCAAATATTGTTTACATTTTTGGCGAAGTTGTCAAAGCGTTGTATGAAAATTCGTTTGAAAACAAACTTTGTGTAAGTATTTACGAATTTATATTTATAAAATAAATATTTAAACTATTTTTTTATTAATGTACATATGTATTTATAACATATTTTTGTACAACTGTCAATTATTAACAGAAAGAAGAAGAAACTCAAAGTTGTTAATTGCCCCAGTACCCCACTCGGTTTTCGCCCTGATGATCACAATTTTTTTTTATAGGCCAAAAAAAAATTTAAGCTGTTGTTGATCCAAGCTGTACTTCTGATTATACATCAGTATATACTAAACCGTTACATATTTCTCATTACAACCTTCTAGAAAATTTTAGCTCTTTCATCGTTGCATAATGTTGACTAATATAAATTTTTTAAAATGCACCATTGCACAACTATTTTTGTTGGTTTGTTTGTTTGGTAATAATATTGAAAATGATTTGATCTAAAACTCTGGACAAAATATTTGTAGTTGCAATTGTATAGATTAAGAAATATTAGCATAAATAATTACAAATGTTTAACTGATATAATTATTTTAGTACTTTAACTGACACTTTTGGTAGTTAGTGTTTTGCCCGTATTGTTAAGGATCTTAAATAGATTATATTTGGTAACTTATAAGCGAAAGAACGAAAAAATTATAAAATATTACACTTGTACACTAATTTTAGGGTACTAAATGCAAGTTTTGTTGATTAGTATGTTCTGAAAAGTTATCAAGAATTTTGTGGGCTACAATTCCTTCTAAAACGGTTACCTCAAATTGTTTACGCTTTGCTGGAAAATTCAAAAAATATCAAATTTGGTTTGACGTTTCGTCATTTGATGAAGTGACGGTGTATTATTTGCAAAATGTGTATTAGTCAACATTATGCAACGATGACAGAGCTATAATTTTGTAGAAGGTTGTAATGAAAAATATTTAACGGTTTAGAATTTATTGAAGTATAATCAGAATTACAGCATTGATAAACTGTTGAAATCTGTTTTGAAATTTTCATCATTTCCCTTGCAGGAGTTTTTATTCGGTCTGTTTTCTAAACTTACAATTTTCTAAATTTATTCAAGCTCAAGATCTTTTTAAATAATATAAAGCTTATTTATTAGCTTTATACTACTTTCAAAAAAGTCGAGCATAAAAATGTTCCAAAGATACCAAGGCTGTCTGTATAGCTATTTCGGATCTTGCCAAGATCTTCATCAGCAGACGTTTTTGATATGTTTTCCGTGAATTCGAATTTATATTTATAAAATTAATAATATGGGGCCCCAAAGATTTGGGGCCTCGGTGTAATTTTTGCAAAAAAGTGATAATTTTGTTAGGCTCATATCTTGCAATTCGTTCGGAATTTTGATTTACTCTCTGAGTGAAAGTTTTAGCTCTTGTAATAGAGAATAAAAATTGTCAACATGTAAAATCAAACAAACTTCATCTTCAAGGTCTTGCGATTTTGACCTTTACTTTAAAAAATTAGATTTTTTACCTCGTGTTCCCTGTTCAGGCCCATAGGTAGCAAACCGTTCAAAATTCTCTATCATTTATATTGTACCTAAGATCTCAGTAAATAACTTTTTAGAACATATTAACTTCCTAAGAATGATTCTTAACACCGTTTACTTCAACATTGAGATACTATGCTATCTCACCGACCGCAGCAGCACAGGCAAAGCAGTAAGCTCAGCACATGCAACAAGGGACGCAACACACAATATAAGAATCATGCCTAGGAAGTTCATATGTTCTAGAAAGTTGTTTACTGAGATCTTAGGTACAATATAAATGATAGAATGATTTTGTTTGATTTTATATGTTCACAATTTTTATTCTCTACGACAAGGGCTACAACAGCAACCCTCAGAGAGTAAATCAAAATTCCGAACGAATTGCAAGATATGATCCTGACAAAATGGTCACTTTTTTGCAAAAATGACACCATAAAAAAGTGAATGACTTTGGGCAAAACTGGGAGACACTGGTCGTTTTATTTTTGGTCTTTTATCACGTAGTGGTGTTCGTATATGGTTATATTTCCATGACTTAAAAAATTACACACAGTGTTATCCATCCAATTCTCACTTACTACCATACCTATGACATTAAAAATATTGAGAGAATAAATTACTCTATTCTTAATTCTCATAGAGTAATTCTCATTTCTCGAGTTTATATTTCGCTCAGTAAATTTATGACATTTGTTGAAAAGAATTGCTTCAATAATACCAGATAGAGGCAATGGTTTAAAACAACCAACAAAATAGCAACAACGATATTTCGTTTTGTGTGTTAAAATTATTGTGTTAAATACAACACAAATGTATGCTAACAATAACAGTCAATAAAAAGTGTAAAATTTCACAGTTTTTCACCAAACCGACATGAAAAATTAAAGTCAGAAGTTCTTGTAATTCCACCTGGTGTAAGTCCATTTTCGTCAAACATCTCTAAGTGAACTGTTAAGAGCTGAGGTGAGAGCATCGGCAAGACCGTAATGTTAGCGGTATTAGCTGGTTCAAAGAGCGGTATGGATTTCAGAAAACCATTCGGACTTTGTAATTGGTCCAATTTGATTTTCGAACAAAGTGGCGATGCTGTACGAGAGTGAAAACTTTATGTACAGATGGTCGGAGAAGGAATGCTCACTCGACACCTTCCATCCTCTGATCAACTCAAACGTATCATATTTGATCCAAAGGTGACATGAAGGACCTCTTGCGTGTCTTTAGTAATAAAGGTGGGATCATTGCCCTTGATGCAAACATATAGGTTAGTGGACAAAACAAAATCTAGGTGTGTCTCTCCTCTATCATTTATATTGGTACTTCACCAAATTGTATGGTGCGCATTGATGTCCGCCAAGTAACAATACCCTTTTTATCCTTCTCCGCCCCCTCAATTAACTTCCTCAACAGAAGCGACGGGCGGGGTCCAGTATCATCATAGGGCAAATAGGCTGACGCTAACAAGATGTTGTAATTGCCCGTCTCCAGACTGGTGAGTGAGATAAATTAAATCTATTCAAATGTTTCTTAATAAGAACACACGTTTTCACCGTTCCTATGGCTTTGAAAACGAGAAGTTTGTAATCAGGGGCTTTCAATCAGCAAGTCATGCCGTGAGTCGTCCGGGATTATTGGATGAAGACGTCGAAGGCTCCATAATTTTGTATATGGAGCAGGAGAGCTGCAGAAGCAGCTTTAGAGTGGTGGAGGTTTATCTGTAGTAGCGTCAACATTAGCTACTTCCCTCTCCACCGCCGTGTTGTTGGCCTCGTCGTCGGTGTCTTCCAGTAGGTTGTCCGACAGCTCTTCAATGAGCTTTTATTTGTTTAATGAAGTATCATCCCTCGCTGTATCCACAGACGTAGTGACACCTGTATTTTATTCACTATACGCAATTAGGTTTCTCTCTACCGGTGTCTTTGAGGAGGCTACATGCGGGCTTCTGTGTCTATCGGGGTCTTTGAGGAGGCTACATGCTGAGTTGTCAATAAACTTGTAATCATACAGTGAGGTAACTTCACCCGCAGTATTCACAGGGTTAGTCTCATGCACGTTCCAGTTTTCCACCCCGTTTAATGCTCGTGTACTTTCGGTGGGTATGGTGGCAGGTGTGGGTTCCTGGTATATTGTATACACCCTAAGATGAATGTGACCGAAGCCATGAGAAATGACGCCTTTAGTTGTTGGCCTTCTTAATAATTGGTAGCATTGAACAAAAATTCAACTACGCTTAGTTTATGTGTGGAGTTGGAGTCGAAGATGGGCTCGGAGTCTAAAATTTTAACATTGCGGAGTTGGAGTCGGAGTTTTCAACATTTTAGGAGATTTTTTTTTGTTTTTCAGGCTACAACAAAAATCATGTCTAATGGGAACTGATGGTTTTCTCGAGATGAAAGTAAGTATTTGTGAATGTTTTCTTATGTTTTGCTTGCTATTATTTCCACACCCTTGCATAATGGGGAATTCTCAATTTAAATTAGTTTTCGTTTGCATTTAGTTTGATTAATTTTCCAATAGAATCATTACAAAGAAGCACTGATGAAGATCTGTGGCTAGATCTTAAATAGTTGTAAGGTTTGCCAGGAATCATGAGGATGCATTTTGCAAAATTTCTTATTAAAAACTATCGGTTTTATTCAGAAAATGTTACGAGAGGTTTGAGAGATGATTTACTTTATATGAATAAGGCCGTATATCTCTATTAATAAATACATAGAATGGTCTTAAACTTGAATATGTAATGAATTTCTCATACATTAAGCAAAAACATAAAATAAAATAGTTCTAATAAAAACTCTTCGCAAATACTCTCAGAATCCAAAATCGGAAATAAAAATATTTCAATACTGTTCCAGATACACTAAAAATATTTTCGCCCATTGTGCAATTGAAGTGTTTTCCATATTGTAAATTTTTCAAAAATTATCGACATTTTGATATTTTTTTTTCCAAATTTTTTTTTGGATGACACGAATGACGCTTTGATCAAGTGAAGGGTAATATTTTAGCATACCAAAACAGTTCGCGTTAATCATTTATTGCAAACGGCGCGAAAGTTATGGAGGTTTTAATTATATAAGAATTATTTTTGAGGTTAGGATTTTTTTTTATCTTTAAAATTTAAAATCATGAAAATTTTTCAATGCCTATTCGGTTTTATTATCAAGCTTAAAAAAACCTTTCATTTGGTGTCAATCGCGGTGGAATCTATACATAACTGCAGATGTCACAAAGCAAGATGTGTTTGAAGAAAAATGCCGCTGTACCTGCTAAATATGAACCGAATTGAACCATATTTATATATGATCTTTAGTTTACCGCCGCACTTCATTTCCAATGCTTTACATTGATTTTAAACCACGGATTAATTAAAAAAAAACGCGAAACAAAATCATGAAATTTCGCAAAATTTTTATTTTCTTTATAAAATTTTTGCGTTTCAAAATATTTTAACGCCTTCTTGACGTTGAGGTGCCATTTACTAAGAAGATCACGCAATACATAAACCAGTTTTAAATAATATTGCAAATGTCAGGCGCGAAAAACTGTCATTTTTGACAAATTTACGCCAATTCTATAAAAGTTTGAGGTCATCGTTCTCAGCAACTAGCAGCCTGACATCGGCGTGATATGGCGCAAATTTTAGCAAATTACACCATCTATTAAATACTGTTGACGAAAATCAATTTTCTTGAACGGCGCAAAAACGCAATAGAAAAAACTGCGAAAATTGAAAAATCGGAAAATTTTGGTTTCAAAAATGAACCGCTGTACAAATTTTTTTCCAAATAGTAGTATGGGCATAACTTTTATAGTGTAAATATCTACTAAGTCTAGTGACTTTATTTTATATCAGTGGGCATCGGAAGTTTAAAACTAAAAGTAGAAAAGTGATGAAATATGAAAAAACTCTTGTAAATTTCAAGCCTTTTTTTAAGTTTTTCCATATTTGAGTGCCCATAACTTTTAGAGATAAAGAACTGATGGTCTAAAATTTCCGAGTTTTCTAGTGTGCCCTACCATTCCCTTTTTACCGTTTTGGTCAATTCGAAAAACTGGAGAAATAATAAGCATCTGAACTCAGTTTCAACAAATGTTGAAAATTATTGAAATAGCCCATATATAGTTGACATACCTCTCATCTGACGTTTCCTTTCATACCCTTCGTGGTGCGGTAAATAGAGTAAATCTTACTAGAGAGAATATTTGGTTCATCTAACGTTTCCGGTGTGGTAGAGAGATGTTTGACGTAAAGTGGCATACACCAGGTGGAATTACAATAACTTCTGGCTTTAATTTTTCATGTCGTTTTGGTGAAAAACTGTGAAATTTAAATGTGTTTTACACTTTTTTATTGACTGTTATTGTTAGCATACATTTGTGTTGTATTTAACACAATAATTTTAACACACAAAACGAAATATCGTTGTTGTTATTTTGTTCGTTGTTTTGAACCATTGCTTTTATCTGGTATCATTGAAGCAATTCTTTTCGGCATCCAACGTTCATATCACACCAGGCCAAATGTCATAAATTTGCTGAGAGAACTATTAAGTCTACTATAAGTATTAGTCTCTGGTGCGGTCGGTGTGATAGGATCTGGTCGGCTTACACCAGGTGGAATTACAAGAACTGTTGTCTTAAAGTTGTCATGTCGTTTTCGTTGAGAACCGTGAAATTTAAACGTATTTTGGACGTTTTTGTTATTATTTATTGTTAGTATACATTTGTGTTGTATTTGGGTAATTCCAAAATATTTCGACACATTGAATCTCCTCGCCCATACGAATTATATGACACCAGAATTGAGTCAAAATTCAAAGTAGTTTTTGTTTGATGGTTCGTTGAAATACGTATTGTATGGCACTTTCTGAAAAATGGACCTGACTTAAAAATGGTGTAACTTTGGAATGCGTAAATGGATTTCAAAATGTTGGATATCATTTTAAAACTTGCAATCTCCGCATTAATAATAGTGGATACAACAGTCATGTCGTTGTGGTTCAATGGCATTGAAACCTCCAAAGTATCCTTTATCCTTGAATATCCTGGCATAACGTATCTTTAATTTTTGATTTCCTCCCACCAAAAAGAAATTCCATATTTTTCTCTACATCATAGCAAATTTTCATAATCGGATCTCCATGGGTTCAATAGATACATAAACTTCGGTAAAGAATGCTCGAGTTTTGCTGTTTTAGTTTCGATTTTTCAAGTAGTGACTACGTATAACACAGTTACAAAAAATACTAAAGTAGAAATAGCTGGGAATTTTTGTTGTAGGTATTGTCGAGTGAAACAACAATCTGTTTGTGAAATTTCCCAAACACCCCCAAAATCTTGAAAACCGGTTAAAACCCCGGTTTTGCGTACTTTTGCGCACTTATAAACCTGGAAGTTAGTTGATTATCAACCGATTTTCATTTTCTCACCGGATTTAAAAAGAATAAACTTAGCCCTTTCAAACGAAGTATACATTATTTAAGAAAATATGAGAAGTCTGTGTGTATTTATCCAGCAAACAGATATTTTTTAATTTTTTTCGCCAATTTTCAACTTTGGCGACGATTTCACACATTGTTTGATAAAGAAACCATAATACTCTTGACTTTATTCAAAAGGGGCGTTTCCTCGTGAGTAAAACGCACCTTCGTTTTTAAAAAGCAGGTATTAATTGACAAAGTTATTGAAGTTTTTATTAAAACAAAAATTAATATCCTTTGTTTTTATAAAATTTTACCAGCATCATGAAGATTTAATAAAGTAAAGTAAAGCTTTAGTTTTAATAAAAACTTCAATTCGTATTCGTATGAAACTACCGTCCAATCAAAAGTGCTCGGGTTCGAAAATGCTGATTTTTGTGTCGATTTTTTTTTTGGAACTACGCATTTGAAACAATAATTTTATCACCCAAAACAAAATGCCGTAGTTGTTTTCTTGTTGGTTGGTTTGAAACATATCTGGTATTATTAAAGCAATTCTTTCCAACATCCAACCTTCATATCACACCAGGCCAAACGTGATAAACTATGGTATTTTCATACTTCTAAACACTTTTTTGGAAATTTTGATTTCAGAAAATGTTTGCGAAGAGCTTTCTAAATACTTTTATTCAAGGGTAGAAAGTGGTTACCCGCTCTGGTATCGATTTGGCACGAATAATTGTTACTGATATGATGTAATTAGACTAATTATTAATTTAATTAACCGCGTATACGAGGGAGAATAAGTCCGTGACTTTTCGAACTTCCCTCGTACCCTTCAAGTACTACCTGTTAATATAGTACTGTCAAATTTTGAGCAAGTTCCGTCATTTACTTTGCGTTTAACAGGTGTTACAAACATACAACCTCGTGCAATTTTAAAAATGGAAAAAGTGAATTTCGAGTGCTCATTAAAGAAGTATTTTTTTGCGAAAAAAAATAGTCAATTAAACCATGGAAAAGCTTGATAAATACTATGGGGACTCTACACCATCGATCGAAAAGTGGTTTACTGACTTTCGTTGTGGTCGCAGAAGTACAAATGACGCTGAACGTTCTGGACGCCCAATTGAGGTCAATACACCCGAAAATGTCGATATGGTGTTGGCCGATCGAAGAGTAAAAGTGCGTGAGATTGTTGATGCCATAGGCATTTCATATGGCACTGTGGTTTCGATTTTAAATGATCAGTTGGGTTTAAGAAAGCTGTCTGCAAGATAGGTGTCGCGTTTGCTCTCAATTGACCATAAACGTAATCGTGTGACAACTTCAAAGGATTCTTTCGAGTTGTTTAATTGGGCTACGAATTGGTACCTCATTCGCAATATTCTCCAGTGACTATTTCCTATTTCCAAACCTAAAGAAATGACTCGGTGGAAAGAGATTTTGCTCCAACGATGAATTTATTGATCAAACAAATGCCTATTTTATGAACCTCGAAAAATCCTATTTTTTGGAAGCGATACAAAAATTGGAGAAACGTTGGACTAAGTGCAATGAGGTAAAAGGAGATTATGGTGAAAAATAAATTTTTTTTGGAAAAAAAATGTGTCACGGACTTATTGATCCGCCCTCGTATATACAGAAAAATCGATTTTGTTGAAGTATACCTACCCCCTTTGTCTGTTAACTCGTAAACATAATTCTGCACATTAATGCGGTTTGTGTCTTTGCTAGTTAAATTCGAAAATTATCTATACGGACATTAGTTGTGTTTCAAATTAAAAAATTATTTTCTTTTCTAATTCGTAAATACCCATGTTTTTCTATTCGGCCATATAATTTCACGAAATTCCTCCATTATATTTCCAAGTAACTGGTAGATCTGTAATGAAAACAGTTAAGAACTCCCTTTTGGATGATGCTTTCCCTACCACTAGAGATGTATACTGGCTTCGTACTTCTGCAAGATATTCAAATACCTTCTGATGTACAAAATAGTACGTAGGATTCTGGTAACACCGATCGAATCTGTGTATGTTCTGAAAGATTTATTTAACCTCAACTTTCCAAAACTATTTATACGAAGAAATTGTATAGTTACGATAAACTCACCAACTTAATTTAACTTATTGCGATCATATTGATCATTATTAAAAAAATAAAATGATCAGAACTGCGTTTCTCGTTTAAACTTGAATTTTATTTTGATGTTATATATGTATATCAAATCTGTTAATACATTCAGTTAAACTGTAGTTTACATACTAATAATTAATTACATAGAATATGGATACATTGTTTACTATAATGTTGATGATATTAAATCCTGAGAAATGTTTAATAGAGCTACTCACGAAAAAAGTGACAAATTGACCCCTCTAAAAATTACCCTTGATATGTTTTATGGTGGTTCCGCAAATTAATTTAAAATTCATGGCAAAATTTATTTCAAATCAACTATGTATTAATTAAATTTTAAATTTAACCTCGAGGCGCAACGTGTAAATGTTGTCTGATTTGCTTCAAATTTTGAACAGCTAAATAATAATGACAGTGTAACAAGTTTACTATATTTTCTTTAAGAGGATTGTTGTCAAATCTCCGTCATGTCTAAACGTTGTCAATTTTTTCTCCCAATTTTCAGTATTCAATTTTTACATCAAGTGTCATATTATTCCTCACCTCTCACTATATGCAACATCAAATGTTCTTCCACAAAAAAATAACTTCCTATTCTAATGTATATTTAGATCGGTTGTGAATTTTAAAATACATTTTAAGAAACCCCCGAAATTTAAGAAAAACAATGGCGCAATAGTTTTCTTAAAACAAACTAAGTAACTTGTTGCATATACAGTTTTTGCCACTACTTAAGCACCCCCCTATGTAGTTTTTTTATATGATAATTTTTTAACGAAAAATAAGTTATTAATTTATTTTGCTGTTTTTTTTATTTATTTATATCTTTATTATTGATAAACAAAAATCTAAGGAATTCAGAAATTTATACATAAAAAATTTAAATCCAAAAACCATTTTACGTCGCAAATCTAAGTGGACAAAAAAACTAAAGCACCCCCTTCTAAAAAAAATATTGAAATTAATATTTCGTTGCGAATCCTTTATTCTGGATGACACACGCATATCTTTTAGGCATAGACGATATTAAATTATAAATTATATCCGGTGATATTGCTTCCCAGGCTATTTTTATAGCTTCGAAAAAAATCTTCCTTTGTTTCGCAATTTTCTCGGTTGATTTTCGTGTTAACGATCTGCCACAAGTTCTCAATTAGATTAAGATCGGGCGATTGGGCAGGCCAATGAAGAATTTGTATCCCACTGCTCTGAAATCAATCCTTAACCACTTTTGCTGAATGTTTTGGATCGTTATCATGATGGAACCTCCATTCGATTGGAATCTCTTCATCAGCATACGGCAACATCACGTTCTTTGTTATATCGGGATACTTGAAACGATCCATAACCCGACCACTACGTTGCCTACTCCGTGCATATCAGTGCCTTTGCCTCCTATCCGCCAAGGCCCATTTCAACTAGAGTGTCCAAAAATAGAAGACTGTGCTGTTTTCTGACGAATCCAAGTATAATTTGAAGGATTCAGATGGCAGAAGGCGTGTACGCAGACCAAAAGGAGAAAGGTTGAATACTAAATATAGCAAAGACACTTAAAGCACGGAGGAGGCAACTAGTGGTCTGGAATTACTTCTCTGGACAAGGAATTGGGCCAATTCATAAGATCTATGGAATTATGGATCGATACAAGTATCTCAAGATAATAAAGGACGTGATGTTGTCATATAAATACATGCTGATGAAGAGATCCCACTCCAATGGAGGTTCCAGCACGATAACGTTCCAAAACATACAGCAAAAGTGGTTAAAGATTGGTTTTAGAGGAACGGTATAGAAGTTCTTCGTAGGCCTGCCCAATTCCCCGGATCTTAACCCAATTGAGAACTTGTGGGAGATCGTTAACACGAAAATCAAACGAGAAAATTCCAAAACAAATTTAGATCTTTTCGAAGCCGTAAAAATAGCCTGGGAAGCAGTATCACCGGATATAACTTATAATTTAATACCTTCTATGCCTAAAAGATGTGCGTGTGCCATGCAGCATAAAGGATTCGCAACGAAATGTTAATTTCAATATATTTTTTAGAAGGGGGTGCTTTAGTTGGGGAGAGTATGATATCCGTGGCCTTTCGATAATAGGCCCCAAAAGAAGACGAAAAACTTGCAACACATTTTTCGATAACTTGCTCAGTTGTCGAGATATCGTGGGTTAAAATTTTAAAAAATGAATAACTTTTTTTTACCAATTTATGGCCAGTTTATCAGTCAGTGGTGATCTTCGTTTCTTAGTTAAATTGTGGTTAAACCTCGATTTGTGTTTGTTAGTCATTGTTTAACTATGATTTAACCTCCCAATGTTGGTTGGTTAACTTATAGTCAGAACCATATTATTTTGACAATCAAATTACTGACTATCAAACTGAGAAATGAAGATTGTATTAAATACATGTTTTTGATTTACGTATTTGTACACATACGTTGAGTCTAGATCGTTAAATTGTTGCGCCTATATAGTTTTTTACATATTTTTGTTAGAATGACTTCGATTTTATGCAGATATTTCTTATTTTACATAATTCCATTTTGTTTGTTCCCCTTTGTTGTTTTGATAAATAAATAAATAAATGGTTTCCCATTAAATCCCATGAAGGGACTGGGGAGAACTCTCACAATCACTGAGCTGTGCGCTTTCCAGTTTTCACTCACTGAGTGGGACCTACAGTTTTACACCGATTCCGAACGGTAATTTGAGAAGCTTTTTCATGGCTAGATACTCGATAGTGTCGTCGTCACTATGCGAGGTGACCGCCGCCGAAAGAAAATTTGAATTCTTTTATTTAATATTTGGGCTTATTTTGAGGAGTTGTACCACTAATGCCCAGTTTTTAAGTGGGTAGTTAACTATCGGATTACTTAATTTTAATTCTAGGTTAATTAGAGGTTAACTTTGCATTTTGTTTTTAAGTGGTGAGTTAATGTAAGACGCCATATTGTCAACTAATATGGCAACCCTTGTATTCTTATTGGAAAAAACGTGTGTTTTGGGATAAATACCAAAACAACAAAGGGGAACAAACAAAATGGAATTATGTAAAATAAGAAATAGATGCATAAAATCGAAGTCATTTCAACAAAAGTGTGTAAAAAACTATATAGGCGTTACAATTTAACGATCTAGACTCAACGTATGTGTACAAATATGCAAATCTGAAACATCTATTTTATACAATCTTCATTTCTCACTTTGACAGTCAGTAATTTGATTGTCAAAATAATATGGTTCTGACTATAAGTTAACTAACCAACATTGGGTGGTTAATTCAGAGATAAAACTTGGCTAAAAAACACAAATCGATGTTTAACCACAATTTAACTAAGAAACGAAGATCACCACTGACTGAAAAACTGGCCATTAGATTTTGCGACGTAAAATTTTTTTTTGGATTTAAATTTTTTATCTATAAATTTCTGAATTCCTTAGGTTTTTGTTTATCAATAATAAAGATATAAATAAATAAAATGAATAAACTTTTCTTTAAGAAATTATCATATAAAAAAAATGACATAGGGGGGTGCTTAAGTTTTGTCCAATACTGTATATGGGTATACAGGTCGCAACCTGATATTCCAATGTAAAAAAATCGGAATTCTAATATAAACAAATTGTTTGGAAAAAACTTCATAATAATGTACCGAACTTAAAAGACCTTAATCCGAAAGTTGAAGTACATCATTGGATTAATGACGACTGTCAAAGTTCTTTGAACTTTTACCCTTTTAAATCAATACAAACAAGAAAAAGAAACGTAAAAATACTGTTCAAAAGATAAAAAATTAAATAATTCTGTTACATGGAAAGATTTTAAAAAGTTTATTTTTGCCCAAATGTAGGATAAAAAACAAAAACTAATTAATAAAAATCCAATTTTTAGAGGTGTCTTAGAAACGGTTTAGACCACCGAAGGCTTTCCCTAGAGCTGCAATATTTTCGGGGCCTTCAAAAAACATATCAAGATTAAATTTCAGGTGGATACTAATTCACCTTTTTTTGGCTCCATTCAAAATAAGTCGGTTTAATATTTATATCTTATCGCAACGTACAGATTTTAAACCGACATGCAAAAGTGAAATAATAGTGGTTTGTAAATTATAAAAAACAAAATCTTTATAAATCTCACACACAGTGTTACTACGTAGGACGCTTCATGAATTCAAATCCTATGTGCATCAGTAATTGCAATTACGTGGAACATTTTGATTTCAAAAAATTTCAATTGTATTTCTTAAAATCGTTTTAGAGGCGGCATTTTATTGTTGTGGCTTGCCGGCGTAATCATTGAATATTGTGTACCCCTGAAAGGTTTTGGATCCAGAAGCTTCATATTCGTAGCGATGTTTTTCTTTAACTGATTTAATTTCGCTAATTTTGCATTTTTAATATATTGAGGATTTTCTAATGCGATTCTAGGCTGTTGATACCCTGTTGGTTCTGAAAACTCCCTGGGAATATTAGTTCCTGCCGTTACAGTGGCTAATTGATAGACTCGATTCCTATGTTCATTAATGGCATCTTCCTCCAGCATTCGTTTATGCTCCAATAGTTTCACATTGATGTTCTTCTTTAACTGATCTACTTTCATCAATGTTGCATTTTGAATGGATTGCGGTTCTATTGCAACCTTATCATACACATTATGCTTTGAAGTTCCCCTGGAATTATTTGTATATGCCGTTGTAGATGATAGTTGGTGCATTCGATTTGAATTCTCATTTGATTCACTTTCTTCCATTGCCAATGTGATTTGTCCAAATCTATAGAATATTAAACCGTTAAGTTCTTGAAGCTTACGCCAAGAGTTATCATCAACTTCGAAGGTTATATTTAGCACCAAGCCCTCTTCAACCTTTCGACGCACCGATCTCCACAATGTAGTTGATATAAAATTTTGAGCTTGTATCAGCTCCATTACCTTAACAGTACTATAGTTTATGCTACGCGGAAAATAACCATGGACAATGTGGGCAGGTGGAAAAAGACGATCACCTTCTATCACCAGATTAATATCCAATCTACATATATTTCGAATTACGGTTAAGTGGGATTGAATCATGTTTACTATCTCATTGTTACAGAGCATTAAAAGCCATCCATTTTGAGGGTAACAACTAATCAGATTTGTATTAAAAGACCATTTGAAAGCGTATTGAATTATGGTGTTTTCAATTTGTTGCATTTGATGTAGACTGAGAGGATTTTGTTTTAAATTAGTGGGTACAAGCCCTATTTTCGTCAAGCCTTTGGCAGAAAAATCTAATGCCTCAGACGTGGGAAATCCAAAGCCTAAAGCTTTTTTATAGCGTTCATATTGTTTTGTAGTCATCGATACGCATTCGACATTTGCATTGTTGGGGATGCGTACTTCAAACCTTTCTTCGTCAAAATTCTCCCCCTCAAAAGTGCTACTGTGCAGAAAACTTTTAGTAATAACATTGAAATCCATATCATCATCAACTCTGGATCTCTGCGGCTCCTTTGGCTGATCAAAAAATGTATCAATTGTAATATTGTTTGTCCGAATATCACCGCTTGCAAAGGGTTTCCAAACATTGTTACTCATGTTGTTATTTCCGCCGCTGTTATCATTTGAAAATTCTAAACTCCAGAATCCTCCTCCCTTATTTTTAAATTCTGGATTATTTGTGTTTGAAAAACCTCTAATATCTTGAAAGTACTGACGAATGGATTCGCCAGAACTGCTTTTGTTTACATCTGTTTTAGTTCTGCATAATTCCTGGGTTTCGTCGAAATCTGATTGAGCTTGATTTTGAAAAGCCGATTCAGATTTCCAAACTCCCTTCGTTTGTCCCGGAATTCCAACTTTTCTGTTGTCGTAATCTCCTTTATCTTCCTCCGTTCTCCAGAATCCTCCTTCTTCTTGGAAATACTGACGAATGGATTCGCCAGAACTGTTTTTGTTTACGTCTATTTTAGTTCTGCATAATTCCTGGGTTTGTTCCAAATCTGATTGAACTTGACTTTGAAAAGCCGATTCAAATTTCCAAAATCCCTTCGATTGTCCTAGAATTCCAACTTTTCTGTTGTCGTAATGTTCTTCATCTGCCTCCAATCTCCAGAATCCTTCACTAGGTTTCTCTTGTTCCAAAGATCTGGGGGTTCTATATTGTCTAGCCATCGTAGTATTATATTCATCAGCTGTTTCTGAATCCGAGGAATTTGGAATAAAATCATGGTGGACTTTATCAACAAGCCAATTTGATTCGATGTCATTGCGAACAGGCCTACTATAGCCATGAGTATCTTCATTACTTTCCGAAATTGAATCTGTAGAAAACAGATCTACGACATCGCTCCAATCAATAGTTGGTGGTGGTGGCGTCATCAGTATACGTCTCGGATCATTTTCAGACATTTTGAAAGAAGTATTTCCAAATTTAGGTGTGAATTCAGGACATTGATTATTGTCTCGGTATTCACCACGTGAGTTATAGTAAGAACCTTGTGCATTAGGAAAGAAAAAGAATTAATACAAATACATAACACCAATAATAAAATGTAAAAATAGGACTACGATTAAAATATTTTTAAGTCGTTGCACCACTTTCGACGAATGTACGATATTTTCCATGAAAATTATAAAAGAAAATTAGTCAGAAGAGGAATGGTAATAGCAATCATTATCTTGATATTTATCTACTTGTGGCCTGGCCTTTTAAAACAGAAACACATCCGCTAACTGGCAAACTAGGAATCATATAGAGGGCGGATCAATAAGTCCACAACTTTTCGAACTTCCATCGTAGTTATATGAAATGCAACACTGCTCCCATCAAGTACCACCTGTTAATAGAATACTGTCAGAATACTGTTACTTTGCATTTAACAGCCGTTCAAAACATACAACCTCGTGCATTTTTTTAAAAATGGAAAAAAGTCAATTTTTATTTTTTTTTGCGGAAAAAAAACCATCAATCAAATCAAGGAAAAGCTTGGTAAATACTATGGAGACTCTGCACCATCGATTTCAATGGTAAAAAAGTGGTTTACGGACTTTCGTTGTGGTCGCACAAGTACAAATGACGCTGAACGTTCTGGGCCGCCAATTGATGTCAATACACCCGAAAATGTCGAAAAAATCCACGATATGGTGTTGGCCGATCGAAGAGTAAAAGTGCGTGAGATTGTTGATGTCATAGGCATTTCATATGGCAGTGTGGTTTCGATTTTAAAAGATCAGTAGGGTTTAAGAATGCTGTCTGCAAAATGGGTGCCGCGTTTGCTCTCAATTGACCATAAACGTACGGGTGCACACGTGTGTAGTCTCAATAGCAACATTCCATGAATTGGGCTACGAATTGGTACCTCATCCACCATATTCTCCGGATTTAGCCCCCAGTTACTATTTCCTATTTCCAATCCTAAAGAAATGGCTCGGTAGAAAGAGATTTAGCTCCAACGATGAAATTATTGACCAAACAAATACCTATTTTATGCACCTCGAAAAATCCTATTTTTTTGGAAGGGATACAAAAATTGGAGAAACGTTGGACTAGGTGTATTGAGCTAAAAGGATATAATGTTGAAAAATAAATTTGTTTTTGAAATAAACTGCGTTTCATTCAAAAAGTCACGGACTTATTGATCCGCCCTCGTAGCATCGTTTACAATTGCACATTAAAGTACTTTCGCAAAAAAGGACTATTAATTAAGACACTGTACAAAATCTCTATAGTTATGAAGGATATATTTGCTTATTTTCATTAATAAAATAGTATCCACAGCAGAATCTGTCATATGTGAATACACTGTACGACATGAGTTGCCTCCTCTTGCGGCCTACACATGATACAATGTGGTTGTATGCCTCGTGGTGGAAGTGTAGATCAATCGCGTTACACAGCACTCTTACTTTGTCTGTCCGCATTTCCACTACAACATTTCCTGGTTAGTTCATTAGCTGCTTCGTTTCCGACTATTTCCGAATGACACGGAATCCACACTAGGGAAAGTCTTGTCGTGGTGCCGATCTCGTCTAGAAAAATCCTGTATTCTCGAACCAGTATCGATCTAGTCTCCTCTGAGGATAGAGCACTTATGATTTCGTACCTGACTGCACACCTCGGTTATTGTCACTCTTCCGCATGGAAGATACTGGCAAAAATAGGGAGACCGATTGATAGTGTTGTATCAAGTGAAGTTGGGAACACTCCATTCCACTATCCATCTTAGATCCACCCGTAGAAATGTCTATCTCAACATCCTACAACGGTGAATGGTTCTCTATTCGGTATAATTTTTCCGAAGTTTTTGTGGAAGTTCCGGATTTGACCAACATAGTCCGTTGCTTCAGATGTGCCCCACTAGGCAAAATGCACAGAATCTTAACCTCGTTTTGTCCAAAATTTCAACTCTCTAAGCCGCAAAGCAATTTTGGCAGCTACACTCTTAGCAAATTGTTCAATCGGAAATATACTCAGACAGTTTCCTATCTTCTCCAAAGTCGGCCACCATACCGATACTCTATACGACAGAACGGGTCTAATCATCGCAGTGTACATCTATAATGCCATCCTTGGGCTTCGACCCCATGTTCTGCCAAATGTTTTCATGCAAGCGTAGAAGACACCTTTCGCCTTCTTAACTCTGTGATCAAAGTTAAGTTTCCATCTGAGTTTTAGATCCAGAATTACGCCAACATTCATCGCCCTATCCGACAACTCTAGTTGTGTACAATTGAGTGAGGGTAGTCGATATTGTGGAATAAAAAAAATAAATGGTTTCCCGTTACATCCCATGAAGGGATTAGGGAGAGCTTCTCACAACCAGTGAGCTGTGCGCGTTCTAGTTTTACTTTCACTGATTGGGACCTACAGTCCCAATGGTATTTTGATAACCCCTAAATACTCGATAGTTTCGCCGTCACTAAGCGAGGTTACCGCCGTTGAAAGAAATTTAAGGTGGGCAGAGTAGGGATCGAACTCACGTCCTCATGCACAAGAGCCGCGCGCACTACCACCGACGCCCACTATATTGTGGAATAGCTCACCTATTAGTGTATAGAAGTATATCAGTTTTACTCGGGTTCACAACCCAGTGGTCTAAGTGCTAATCCCTCCCAAGATATTCTCCATGACTTCACTTATCACGGAGACAAAGTGACCTGTTACCATCACCACGACACCATCCGCATATGCGATTATCCTAGCCCTTCTAATATCCATGTTCAGCAGTAGAGTGTTTATAGCCACCGGCCATGGAAGTGGTGATTTCACCCCACCCTGGAGCGAACCCCTAAAGACTGACCATTGATTGATTTCATCTAACTTACGATTCTTCTTGTTGACATTCGGATCTCTCAGGGATTGTATGACAGTTTTAGTTTCGACTTTCTTAAAAGCGCCCTCCGGGAAGGCTGCCATTCTATATTGTTTGTAGAAAAGCCTGCTATCGTGGGTGCTAACTACTTCGCATACTGGCTGGTTGATGGACCGCTATTAATCACTAGCGATCTGATATGTTCATCCTAGATTCTTTTCTCTTGAGTATAAATGATGAGAGGCTTATTGGTCTGAAATCCTTCACATATTCATGGTCCTTCTTCTCAAGTCTAGGGAATGAATATGACATTAACCTTTCTCTACCTTGCATAATGTGCATAATGCCCTGAGCTAGGGGAAACTAGTATTATTTTCCTTCTGCAACATTTTAGGACGTATTCCATCAGGGTTGGCGAATTTTAATGCGAAAAAATCCACGGCCCACACAATTTTGTCACATTAATCAGTGGATCTACTCTATTTGGCCGTTGGTGGTGCATTGGTAGTGAGCGCGGTTCTTGTAGTGTATAGAAGCCATGAAACAGCTTCTCAAAATACCGTTCGGAACCGGTGTAAAACTGTATTCCCCAATCAGTGGTATGAAACACAACTCACTTTTTGTAATGGGATGTAATCTGCTCCTCCACTGTCGACGATTTACCTCTGTTCCCTGCGTTATCTATAAAGTGTCTATCCAGCAGTGATATTAGGGTTTGCTCTGGTAACTAAGTCCCTGATCCATCCAGCATCCGCATTAGGGATGGATTTGTGTGATTCATGAATAGAATCTTGATCAATCTACAGGATTCCTTGAGGATGTATATCGACTCACAATAGAATCTCCATGCTGTCCTCTTGGCCTCTTCTGCACCTCTTATAAAGGGTCTGCCATCTAACGTTTTTTTCCAACTAGTGCTTATTTCGTGAATGGTAACACTTAGCTCATGTCTGATTTGACAGATAATTAGTTTTATCCTTCCGCTGAACGAATATGTTTGTGTATACGCTTGAACAACGCTGGGAAATATTGCGACATTACTTTGAAAATCATGGTACGTGCCACACAGCCGAAGCTACACTCGATGTTTTGGGCCCTGTTTTTGAAGATCGCATTATCAGCCGCAGAGCTGATGTCGTTTGGCCACCTCGGAGCTGCGATTTGAACCGTTCGACTATTATGTGTGGGGTGCCCTCAAAGATAAGTGTTACGACGACAAGCCAGAGACAATTGACGCTTTAAAGGACAATATTCGTGAAGCCATTGGTGAAATACAGCTGCACACAATCGATAATGTGCTTAAAAATTGGACCGATCGTGTAGGCTACTGCATGGCCAGCCGAGGCAGCCATTTGAATGAAATTATTTTCTATTAACCGGAAGGATTGTACTTTCAAATTAAAAAGAAATTTGAGAAAATATTCCGTAGTTTTTTTTTTTATAGCATTTTCAAGTTATTTGGCGGATCGTTTACTTTCGCTGGGCGTTCTTGTAGGGCTTCCACTCCTTGCTGATGTACCACTGATTGAATGCACTTCTTGCCTTTTTACTCAGCTCATATAATTCTCTGCTGAAGCATGGGGAACGTTCTTTTTTATGTCTACTTACTGGACATAACTAACTAACTTATTGAATGCGCCTATCATGATCGTCTTCAAAAGTCCTGCAGCGTTGCACAATTCAGAGTTTCTCACAATCGGTCTAATATATGGGTATTAATATTTCGCTAAAAATACATTTTCTTGGTAGTAATCTCGAATTCTTTCGCGAAAATTTGGGAAATTTCAGCGACGTACACGGGGAGCGCTACGTCACTACAATTGAAAAGCGGTATAGTGAAAAAATCCTTGTTATATTCTGCCGGAATAGTGCTGGTCCATTTGTAGTTTCCAACACAAGCGCTAATGAAGTTCGTACAGCACACAAATTTTTTCAGGGGTCTTTGGTCCGTTCTTCTTACCATCGAAGAAGTTTTTTATTCATTGCTTAAACTGATAGAAAAAGTATCCCACCGATTCGATGTCCTTTTCACATGAGCTGCATTCGATCCCTTCTTGGCCAACTTCTTTACCAAGATGCCGCAGGATCCTGGAGTCCATTTGATCCCCTGGCTGCCAATGGTGTAGAAATAAGAAGTATGTAAATGATTTCGGGAATCGCTCACTGAATATTAAATTGTTGACAGCCCTTTTGGGCAAGGTTTATTTCCACCAGTACAGAAATTTCAGTCGGGTGAACCGACTTAAATATATCCTCACCCTAAGTCATCCATTAGGTACAAGTTCCATTGAAAAAGGTTTATATTCGGACTTCCTGTACACGACTGGGCGTGCCAAATGCGTCCATATTCAATAGCAGTGTTACATTGCGCAAAATATTTTCCAATGCTCAACTGAATTAGGATTCTAAGTAGTTTTCGGGATTTATCATGACGACCAGCAAATTTTCAGTCCAATACTTGTAAGGAAGGTACAAAAGTGGGGATGGCGAAGTTCTTCATTTGTAATTGCACAGTAGCTCTTGACAATATATTGCCTAGTACAAAATTTCATTTAAATCGGTTTTGGTTTACTGGAGATATCGTGTTGGTCAACCAGAGAGCCGCCCCACCTTTTGTATGGGAGGTTAAAAAATGGGCGTGGCACAGTGGTCAACTTTAAATAACAGAGTACCTGTTAATAAGTCATTGCCTAGCACCACATTTCCTTAAGACCGGTTGTGGCTTACGGGAGTTATGGTGTTGAATAACCGGACATCCGCCCAACTTTTGTATGGGAGGTACCAAAATGGAAGTGGCAAACCCACTCACTTTCCATAGAAGAGTGGACAGCTCTGTCTCCGCAGATCTGCCATTTCAGTACGTATGCTGAGCACCAGATACCAATGATAAATCAATACTCATCCATAAGTGTATATCTATCAGCCGTTTCAAAGTCTTCAGTAGGGACGATGACAGACTTAAAGACCTAAAGTCTTTAGGATCAGTGTGAGAGGCTTTTCCACTTTTGGAATAAACACCACTCTTCTATCCCTCCATCCTTTAGGAATTTACCTGAAGTTCATATACGCGATGTATAACTTTTTCAGTTAGATCGACCACAGCCTGAAGTGCCATGTCGGACCCGGGAGACTTCAAGTGTTTGAACCTGCCGATAACTCATTTATGCCTGGATTTAATAATAATTTCAATGGTAGCTTCTGTACGCCTGCAGTGATCTCCTCTTTCAGCGAGTTGCCAGAGAAATGTATGTCCATACGGAGATTCGGTGAATCACCATTACAGGTTGCCCACTACCCTATCGTCGTATTGTCTGACGCCATTATTATCCTTAGACTCGACGCATCGGATGTATTTCCTACTGATTTACAGGAAAGCCTACACGATTTTTTTGGGACCGTCTGATAGCATTCTTATATCGCCTTAACTCAACTTCGTAATTATCCCCGGCCTGCTTAACTTTCGAAGACTTAGCTGTGTATAAAAAAAAATGGTTTCCCGTTACATTCCATGAAGGGATTAGGGAGAGCTTCTCACAAACCAGTGAGCTGTGCGCGTTACACGCACTGATTGGGACCTACCTAGTAGGTACGAGTGTTTTATACCACTCATTGGTATCAGTTCCACCCCAGAATGGGTGATGCGCGTCCGCGCCCAAAATCGTTCCTACCCTTTTTTACTCCTCCATGAGACCTCTTAAGGGTACTATTGGCAACTGCGTTTTGCACAACGTTTTTCAGCTTAAATTTGTCATAACTCGTTTACTGCAATCGTTTTTCAGTTCTCGCAAACGTTTTTTTAGTTAGGATCAACTACAATTCGGTTGCTGTAACCGAGGGAACAGTTGGCGGAACCGTTTTTCATTTCTCGCAAACGTTTTTTCAGCTTATGTCTTTCATAACTCGTTTGCTGCAAACATTTAGTCAAATATTTGCCCAATCTGACCGTACCTTTATACAACAGTGATGCCAACTTAGCTCTTTTGGGCCTAGATTTAGCGCTTTTCGACCTTGCTAAACATCAAAAAAAAGCCATTGGCGCTTTTTTGGAAAACCCCGTAATGACCACGCGTTTTGAGTTTTTATTTAGCCCTTTAGCCCGTTTTGTATACACCACCGATTTTACTAAAGAATGTTTTTTTTGTATTTTGGGCATTATAATATGAACAATTGTTAATTTATATTTATGATTTCTGCAAATCAATTCGATATAACATGCCATTCTAAACTACAAAAACATATGAAAGAAGTTGAGCCTTTCGAAGGTATTCAGTTGGTACAACCAAAGACCTCATTTAATTGATGTAGTTACAAGCGAGAAACAAAATTGTCAGGTAATTCTGACATCCGTAAAATCGGCATTCCAAACATCGGTTGGCTATCTGAAAGGATTTTCCAAAAGGGATTTTAAAATGTAATAACAAGTTGCGTGTGAGATATCAAAAATTTGAAGGGCCTATCAATAACATTAGTCGTGTTTTGGTTACAAGCAAGCGATTATCGCTTGCTAAGTTGCAAAGAAAACGGTTATTTAGCGATAAGTGATTTTATTCAAATATATGAAAAAGGGTTGAAAACGGTAAAAGAAGAATTTTTCTTAAACTTAGCGAAAATGATTCGCGTCGCTAAGTTTTCGCTACGTCTTCGCTAAGTGCTTCATACAAAACAAGCGATTATATAAGCAAGCGGTGTAACCAAAACACGCTTATTATGTTGGAAATATGCCGCCGTTCAAGTGACCGCCGCGGCTTCGGTGAGTGGCGCGAAACGGAGAGTTAACCGTTTCGATAATTGGCACATAGGTCAGGCTGGTATTTCTGGCTTATTGGAATAGATCTGCGACTTAAGAAGACCCCACAAGACCACTTCACGTCGCCTCTGCGGGAGATAACTTTCAAATCGGTCGTGCAGAATGCCCATTGTAGCATCAGCAGTGTTGCACTTTTTTTTATAATGTGTTTATTTATTTTAGTTTTAACGATTTTATACTACAATAAACGATAACACTGTGTGTGGTTTTTGCACTTTAAAAATCTGAATTGAGAGAAACATAGCGAACCTGCATAATTTTGATACGTTGAATCTAATGGCATTTCCCGTTTTTTTCTACCACGTAAAAATTTCGAGATATTTGACCCCAAAGTTTGCTGGGATGTCAACAACTGTAATATTTTTGAGACTGAATTAGAGGCAGAACGCTTCAAAATTGAAGTTTGACTTCTGAGTAAGAAATGTAGAGGACCTTAAGAAGAATACCAACTTCAAGTTTGTACCCCCTCTCCTCCCCCCTTACCACTAATAATAATGTTTTTGTCGATGTATTTGACATAAGCAAGAAATATGTTGAAATCAGCTGTTCTAACGAGTTTACCTTACTCATTTTGCCATGGACTGATGCTTCGAATCAAACATAGTTGTTGTGTACATGTGACTTGCCGATCGTGTGTGTGTGAAAAATACGAGAATAATACGATTATTGCCAGTCTCGCGAGGCTATGGGCTGGTTACCACCAGTGTTGCCAATTTGGCGGATTTCCCGCTAAATCTAGCGGGTTTTTAATGCCCATCGCGGGGGAAAATGTGTTTTAGTGGCTAGCGGGAGTTTTAGCGGTTTTTTCTTCGTTTGGAGGTAAACAATTTCAATATTTTATGTGCAACATTGTTTAACAGTTGTATATTTTAGCATTTTAAGAGCTGTACATTGTAGCATTCCCTGTGATGTACAGTGTACATTGTACACAGATAAAAATCATTGTTATTTTACCCAATTTCGTTGTCTGATAGAGCTCCGCACTGCAATTTTTTTTTCTTGATTTCGTAGCAAAACTTTATTTAATTGAAAGTGTTAATCTTCTCTCTGCTAAAAGTGTTTTAAAAAAAAAGCAAAGATGGCATAATTCCGCGTTTGAAATTATTTGTAACATGCCGTGATACAATCGATGTTATAAATAGTCAGTATACCAACATTTCGTTTGTTAAATGGACTGAAATTTCATTAACAAGTTCGTTTTGGGTTGAAGTGTTCTATTTTAAAGACTCTGGAGGAAATAATCCATTCAAAGAATTGTCAAATTTTGCGTTAGAAATTTTGTCATTACCTTGGTCAAATGCAGAGGTCGAACGAGTTTTCAGTCAACTAAATACTAAATACTAAAACTAAATTACGAAACAGATTAATAACAAGCACTGTAAATGCTGTGCTTAATGTCAGGTAAGTTTTTAAATTAATATAAATACATACGTATATTTTCAACAATATTTTTCTGGTTTTTAAATTTCAGATATGGTCTCAAATGTAATAACAAATGTTGTTACGAGTATGAAGTTCCAACATCATTACTTGAAAATGTCGGAACACTTGCCGCATATACCAGTGAAACAGCGGAACACTGGTCGTACATTTTTAACTAAATAATTCACTCTATCCATATTAAAATGAAAGCAACTGAAAACTAATTACTTTCTAAAAGCTAGTTTCATCATAAATTTAAAAATCAATTCTAAGCTTTTTACACTATACGTATATGTATTTATACATATACATATGTATATTCCTTTTAAGGAAAAATAAATAAAATTCGTATGTGCTTCGCAAATAAAATGCGTTTTATTTCGATATTCTTATAATTTAGCGGATTTTTCAAATATTTTCCCGCTAAATAAAATTTTTAGCGGATTCTAGCGGATTTTTGGATACATTTGGTGGTATTTTACAGAAAATAGTTGGCAACACTGGTTACCACTGCTTTAGAGACATGCGCCAGAAAGATATCCGTTGACTGCGCCAACTTTTTAGTTATTACATGTGCGTAGTATCCGGCCGGCAATATAAATTCAATACGAGCAGACTAGCAAAAAATTCTTTGATTTTATGAATTTTCAAAATTCAAATAACTACTATGTACAAGCGGGAGACTTGAACTGCAAGCACACAGAATGGGGTAATACTGTTAATAACGCAAAAGGCAATAACCTAAAAAAGTCAACATCGAATTCCTTACACTTCCAACATGTTCAGCGAAGCCCGCTTTCCTTAGCCGTAATTATGTCATAATGCCTTCCATTGAAGCCAGCACACTTCACAATGGCATGACTATCACAAAGCCAACATGAAAGAACACAACCTCATATACGTCCCTGACTGTACAAATCTAGTAATAATTACCAAATCCGAAAAGTATGCAGAATAATACTGGGTTGTATACTGGGTTATAGCATAATACGGTTAAAAAAAAGTTGTTTACAATTTTTTCGTTTAGCCCCCATTCCGCAACGTGCGATAAGGAACTAGGTTCCAAAAATACAGATTTTTCAGCGTGTATAAAAATTACTATAAAATTAAAAAACAAATAGCCTCACTGTTTGGAGAAAACACTTATTGAATAACGTGTTTTTTGGTTTTGTTTGTGAAAATAATGTCTGCAAAAATAAACTTACTCTAGTTTAGATAGATGTTTTGCTTAAATTTTTGTAAAATAAAAATACATCTAGAATTCACAACTAGAATAATCGAAACCTTTGTAATGATAAGAAAAAAACTTTAATTTGAAATCAGTACAAGTGTAATCATTGATTATTCATATCATTATCCCGTATCACTAGCAATAGTTAACCTGTTATCTATTAGATACAGTGAAAGCTCTCCTCGCGGACAGTCCCCATGAGTGTACATTAGGGATATTAAATTTTTTTTAAAGAATTAAAATATTTTCCTGGAATTGATTAGGCTCAATCAGGTTTTTATATAGTGAAAGTTTTATAAAATTTCTCAAACTGTAAGCTTTCAAAATTTGAGTTTGAAATTGTCAGTTTTGTTACAAAAAATGCATTGAGATGACCCAAGAGACCAATTGTCGTTTAGCTGAAGTCTGTATGCTTCCAACAATGTATTGTATGCCAAACTTTCTCATCGATTTCATGGTGGTTCAAATTATTAGCGTACCTGAAGCGAAATCATCATGATGACCTAATATAGGTGCCAGATCATTAATAAGCCAAAATATGAGTGAGAAACAAAATTGATGTTCTCCAACCGGTTGAAAAAAAATCAGTTTTGATGAGTAGATACAATAACTTATTGTTTGTGTACTTGACGTTACAAAATGCTTGATTTAAAAGACTTTAAATCAAATTTAGTAGCATAGTATTAATAGGGCTGGGTTTGCCTCCCGCCACCGTTATATAGGCAACGAAAATATAATGAACAAATAAACCCCCTAACTATTGACGACCCTCGTAAACGTTATAAGGACCACGATTTAAGGATATGTACCTGGAATGTGCGTACACTATACTTGAAAACGGGTGCCACTTTCCAACTGGTGGATGTCCTCGAAAAATATAAAGCTGACATCACTGCTATCCAGCAAATGCGATGGACAGGATATTGTTGAACCAGAAAGAAAAACTGCGATATTTACTACAGCTGCCATGGGCGAAAGCACAAATTCGGGTGCGGATTTATAGTTCGCAAGAGACTGCGACACCTAGTTTCAAGGTTCAATCCAGTGATTGACCGCAATGCGCATCAAAGCGAAATATTTCAACATCTCATTAATTTGTGTGCAAGCACCGACAGAGGATAAAGAGGTCAAAGAAACATTTTATGACCGTCTGGGGGAAGTATATGAACGCTGCCCTGACCACGATATTAAGTTTATTCTTGGCGATTTTAATGGCAAATTGGGAAAGGAAAGTGTCTTTCGACCAACCATCGGTAATCACAGTCTACATGATACCATCTCCGATAATGGAATAAGAATGACAGACTTCGCCGCTGCAAAGAACATGGTAGTTAGTAGCACACGATTCCAGCATAAGGACATACTTAAGGCGACCTGGATTACTCCTGATCAGCGGACGGAGAACCAGATTGACCACTTGGTAATAGATGGCAGGCACTCTTCTAGTGTAATGGATGTACGTGTGACTCGAATACCGGAGATATCAATGTCCTATCGACAGAAGCTCTCTCTCCTGCTAGAGCAGAATACCCCCCCTCCCGAAGACCCAGATGCGCAGTGGAAGCACATCTCCCATTCTTTGGAAACCGCTGCGAGGACTGAACTTGGCTATCAAGAACCGCGGAAGGATAAGCCATGCTACGACGAAGAATGTCGCATTGCAACTGATGAAGAAGACGCTGCACGTACGGCAGCGGAACAGTCAGTTACAACGCATGCTGCGAGTGAGCGGTATAAGAGGCTGAGAAGGGAGGAAATCCAACTATTTAGGCGGGGAAAATGGCAGTGGGAGTAGAGAGAGAGTGAAAAAACCGAAATGTGCAGGGTGAATGGTGAATCCCGAAAGATTTTCCAGAGGGTAAGAGTATCGAATGACGGGCCCAATAATGGGCTGCCCTGCTGCAAGGACCAGAATGGGAATCCGGTGGCTGAGAAGCAGTGTGTGCTCGAAATGTGGAGAGACCACTATTCAGCACTACTCCACTCAGATTCTTCCACTGAATATCAGGAGGTAATGATAGTGGAATATAGTGTAGATTGTACCCATATCTCGTCCCCTCCAACCAAGACGAGATTGGAAAGGCGATCCCCCCGCCTTAAGAATAATAAAGCCGCTGGTGCGGATGGCCTACCCGCTGGACTTTTTAAGGCAGGTGGCGAAGGACTGCTAGCCCACATGCATCGCTTTATATGCGGTTTATGGCTGGGGGAATCTATGCCCGACGATTGGAGTCTCAGTGTATTATGTCCTGTATTCCAAAAGGGTGATCCGTGTGTCTGTTCCGACTATCGCGGTATCAGTCTTTTATCCATCGCGTATAAGGTCTTGTCGAGCGTGTTATGAGAAGGGCTAAAGCCAATTATTGAAAACCTGATTGGACCTTATCAGTGTGGTTTTGGACCAGGCAAGTCCACGACTGACCAAATATTCACGCTACGCCAAATCCTGGAAAAGACCCACAAACAGCAAATCGATACATACCACCTTTTTGTCGATTACAAAGCTGCTTTCGATAGCCCCATACGGGGAAAACTGTACGAAGCTATGTCTGAACTTGGTATTCCGGCAAAACTGATTCGCCCCTGTAGAATGACGCTGACCAACACCAAATCAGCAGTGAATGTAGGGAATGACCTCACTGAACCATTATGTACCAACCGAGGACTGAGACAAGGCGACACACTTTCGTGCCATCTCTTCAACGTCTTAGTGCAGATAATAAAGCTGACATCTTGGACGAAATTTGCGAGAGGTTACTGCAGTATTTTCAAGAAGTTGATGGTGTTAACAAGGTCGACAACCGATTTAACTCTGAAGTTGTTGATGAATTTATCTACCTTGGATCCGCCGTGAACAAGGACAGGGACGTCAGCTTGGAGATAAATAGGAGAATTGTGCTTGCAAATAGATGATATTTTGGGCTCACCAATCAGTTTAATAACAAAGCCCTCTCACGACAGAGAAAACTCCAGCTGCACCAGACTCTCATTTTGCCTGCCCTAACATATGGCATATAAACATCATATCGCAAGCGCATGAAAACCATCTGGGAGTATTCGAGAGACAAATTCTCCGTAAAATATATGGTCCTGTTAAATAAAACGGCGAGTACCAACGTTGTTGGACATACAGTTTTTTGAGAAGCTTTTTCATGGCTATATACTAGATAGTGTCGCCGTCACTATGCGAGGTGACCGCCGCAGAAAGAAATTTAAGGTGGTCAGAGTAGGGATCGATCCCAGAATTTCATCAACATGAGGCGCGCATACTAACCATTGCACCACCGACGGCCACAAAATAAATAAATTGTTCCTAGCACTAGTTGGATAAATCTTTGGATACGTCAAAATTTGTATTTCGTGACAGCGGATGGAATAGTGTAAACTTGAGATCGATTTGCAGACAATATTTTTACAGATACATTATTACATTACTCTACACTGATTCTGCTCGAAAAAAAGATGCGACCAGGGTTGCAATTTGAATGAAACGAGCAAAAACGAACAAAACGGCAATACAAGCTTTTATTTCGTAACTTTTTACTTTCTTCACAATTTGCTTGTATACTATTATATTTTTATTATACAACTGTTGTATTTAATTTGTCACTTTGTAGAGAGATGATTCAACATTCTCCACAAATAAAAAAGTAAATCGAAAGCAGAATGATGGTACGATTGTTTTCAAATGGAAGAGAGTTTCATTCCATTTCTCTCTCCGCGAATCGTTCCATTTTCACTAATAGTCTAATAGCATAGACAGACGACAGCATTAATTTGCATTAGCAGTCTTAATTCAAATTGACTTGTGAATTATCCCCGTCCCAATGTGTATTAGCTTTGGCGTAAATGCATGAAATCAGAGTGCATTTATACTGCATTTAGGTATTTCAATATGGCAATATCTATACATAGAGGAACACAGTGGAAGTGGAACACAGTGGAAGTGGAACTTTCTTGTGTTTGTTGTTTGCTTTGTTGATTTTATGTACTGATGCTTGACACCGCTGAAGTGGATGTTATTGCAACAACACCACCTGCTATCACCATGTATTTGATACAACTTGAATCAGCTGTTGTCAAATTGTTTGCTATGGTCAATTGAAAATGGATTCAAAGTCAGCAAAGGTGTTATTTTAATTGTTTTTTGCAAAAAAATGAGAAATATTTAAAATCGAAACGCATTTTTTCCATTTTAAGATTTCCAAGGGAAAGAAGCGAAGCGTGTGGTGTGATGGAGATGCGGAGGTTCTTCATCTGATGTAAAAGTCCAAAAAATTACTTGACAAACAAACAGTTGTTTACAAACAAACAGCTGTTTACTAAATTCAAAAACGGTCGTCTGTCATGGCAAAATGTTAATTCACATTAGTGAGCTTTTAATGCAAATTAACGCTGTCGCCTGTCTACGCTATAACACGAGCTTAAATAGATACTGAAGTCTTATTTGTGATTGTACAATTTTTGTAATTCCACCTGGTGTAAGCCAATTTAAGGCAAATAACTCTCTATCGCACCGACCACACCACGAATAGTGTGAAAGGAAATGTCAGATGAGAACAATGGCAGCTCTATCGTCATTACTCTATGCTCAAACCTCTCACAACTTTTTATGAATAAGGCCGTTTGTATTTGTTATAACATTATAATTTATCTAATTTAACTTTGAAGTCAACATTAAACATCTAGATTATTCAAATTGCGTCGGTATAGTTTTCAATGACCCGGCTAATGCCAGTTCCAATATGAATTTCATTTTGTTATGACCGATTTTGCTGGTATACGTGGCCAATGTATGAGAATATCATATTATAAGCTTTCATGGTCAGAAACTTCTAACACATTGCCAAGTAATTAACAAAATCGGTCATATCAAAATAAAATTCAAAACGTAACTGTCATTAGATTCGCATCTGTGTGTTCTAGATTAAAATACTAGCACTACAAATCTGCGAGAAAGCGTGACGAAAGAAGAACATGGACAAACAGACAAATCTTCTGTTATTGTGTTGGAACAATTGACTTTCAGTATGAGTTGATAAATAGGGATCTTCGATCGATGCATATTCGATTACATGAATTTTATATAAAAATTTGTATATACAGCCATGAACACTAAATTAGCACAAAACTACTCTAAAGTTTGACGTAGCATTATTTTTAAACTTTTTGACTATATACACCAAATATTATGGTCTGCACTGTTGCAACAGAGCATCAAGCTCATAGAGTAATGACGTATAGAGACGCTAACTCTCTCAGTAAATTGATAACATTTGGTGTGTTGCAGATGGGCGGTTGGATGTTGGAAAGTATTGCTTTAAAAATACCAGATAGAGGCAATGGTTCAAACCATCCAACAATAAATCAGTAACGTCATTTTGATTTGTGAGTTAAAATTTTTATGGAAATACACCACAAATATATACTAACAATAAAATATAACATAAAAAGTCCAAAATGCATTTTAAATTTCACAGTTTTTCATCAAAACGACATGAAAAATTTAAATCAACACTTTTTTTAATTCCACCTGTTGTAAGCCATTTTACGTCAATTAACTTTCTATCCCACCGACCGCACCACGAATAGTGTGAAAGAAAATGTCTGATGGGAACAATGGCAGCTCTATACGTCATTACTCTATGATCAAGCCTGTGTCAAACAAATTTTTTTTTACCGTTAGCTCTAGTCTTTTTTGTTCTCACTACTGGAATGTGCAATTATCATCTTTTGTTTTAGACAGTAAAGCGAGCGAATGGTCATAATTTGTTTTTTTAAATTTTTGTGCAATTTCTCTAAACGTTTCATAAAAATGGAACAGGGAAAAGATTGTTTGCCAGAGGAAAATCTAATTACATATATTCAATGAGTGCAGTGAAGGTAAAAACCCGCGTGAAATTGCAAAAATTCTTAATCGATGGAGAAAACTTGTCTAGTATAATGTTATTTATTCCATTGAAACTAACAAAGGACCTTTTCGGGAAAATATAATTCATATTCTTACAAAAATTACCTAAAAATATCCTTTTTTTAAAATACATTCAATAAAAAAAATTTCTTAAAATTATCTTTAAATTACCGTATTTTTCAACGGGCGCCATAGGTGTGTTGGAAATAACTAGTACTAGTAATATATGGCCGTGGCCGTCGGTGGTGCTGTGGTAGTGTGCGCGCCTCTTGTACATGAGATCCTGGGTTCGATCCCAGCTCAGACCACCTTAAAATTTCTTTCGACGACGGTCACCTCGTATAGTGACGGCGACACTATCGAGTATTTAGCCATGAAAAAGCTTCTCAAAATACCGTTCCGAATTGGTGTAAAACTGTAGGTCCCAATCAGTGAGTAAAAACTGGAAAGCGCACAGCTCTGTGATTGTGAGAAGCTCTCCCCTGTCCCTTCATGTGATGTAATGGGAAACCATTTATTTATTTAGAAATACATAGCGAAAGGAACTTCGTTCCAACCGGGTGTTCCCAGGCACGTCATGTGATTTATTATGTTTAAAGTTTTTTGTTCCTAGAACTAAAATACAATAAGAAATATGTTGGTTATTTTGACAACGTTTTGTGTTAATTTGCTGTCCATGTCTGTATACTATTGTTGGTATAATATCAATTCAGGCACATTATCTGATGATTAACTTTTATTTTATAAATCCAATATTTTTCGGTAAACATCCCTAAATCACATTTTTGAAAATCCCAAAAAAAAATCAATGAGTGGTCGACCTCACGGGCGATGTGTTAACACCTTTTTGTCACACGGTACTTGTTCGATTTCTATAAACACATTAGTAAATGTTACATTGGAAAATAAAAAAAGAATGACCTTGTAAGCTTGTAGTATGAATTTCTCATACATTAACTGAAACCTAACAAAACCGGTCATAAAATTCAAATTCAAATAAACGTAACGGACACACACTAACCCGGTCACAAAAAAGCTATACCACGGCAAAATACGACTCTGTGGTATAGATTAAAAAATGTTCTTGTGTTGGATTTATAGGCCTTTCAGAGTATGATGATACTGAGGGAGTTAGGCATCTGATGATAGACTTGTCCCGGAGTTCGAAACTACTCATGCCAGGGAGTGTCTGTTGAACTGAATTGTCTATTATTTCCAACAAAAGCTAAAATTTTTCAATTAGAAAACTGTTCCTGACCTTGTAGTATAAATTTCTCATACATTAACTGAGAAATTTCAAATACTTCAACTGCCAGTGCTGAAAGCTCTTTTGCTATTGCACTTTCATTTTCCTTACATCTGCTTTAACATTACATGTAATATGGTTAAAATAAATAAAGCAATATTTAGCTGACTGAAATAATTGCTTTTGTTTTGTGCGACGACGACCTGCCTGTTTGAATGCTGGCATACAACTGAATAAAAATCAATATTTAGCTCACGGAAATAATTGTTTTTATTTTGTCATAACAGAGCGACGACAAAAAGTATTGAATATCATAGACAACTTATTGCACTCTTTTTCCGCTCTCATGTAGAGAGTCTGAGTAAGAGCATAAACGAGTCTTATTCTCTTTATAGAATATTTCAATACAAATGCACCATTTCGACAATGTTAGCATAAAAGTATCAAAAGGCATCAATGTTTCACATCAAAATTGGACCAAGTTATGACAAAAAGAGAGTAATACGTTTTGAATCATTCGCCAGTGCTTTTGAGTGAAACAATTCGTTCCATGAGTTCTCTATACTATTCAATACTCTTTTGCGACTACGGTCTGCTTCAATACCATCATACTTATTTTCAGACAGAGACTATTGTGATGCTATTTATGTGATGCTAACGGTGTATGTATGTTGATTGCATGTGTTCACTTTGATAGATTGCCCTACCCGTGCCTATAGATGTTAACACATCAAAAATGAATTATGACTCGGGTTGGCATCGCTGCTGGCAAAATAAATTTGTCGCTCGCTCCCTCTCTCTATATCACAAATTTCACACCGTTGTCAGTTTAGGGGATTTAGACCCAATTTGGGATTTGGTTGTAAAAACTGAGATACATGATATGGGGATCTGATAGGAATTATATATTTCGTATTTATTATTAAACATTGCATTTAGTTCTTGTCATTCACTGTGGAAACAGAAAACATCAAATGTTTAATATTAATGAAAAATTTCCACTGATTTTAAAATTTCAACAAATGTTACTTTTTGGTCCTCTTTACACTGGCGAGTTTTGAGTCTTCGTAAATTCTTTCGAATAGTTTCTGTTGGTTTTAAGAATGCTTATAATGTCATTTTATTACACTAAATACTTCAAAACAACATTAATAGCCTGTTCAGCGAACTTTTTTGTTTAAGCACGCGTGCGATTGTTACCCAGTCGATCAAGTTTATATTTGAGTTTATGTTCCATTTTCGTCCGGGAGTGAAAGCTCATTTTACTAGCTGCCCTTATTGCAAAGTACATTGTTGCCAATGTGTTATTCTTGTTGATTTTAAAAGCTCTTTCTATTGGAAAATAGCAAAATTTAGCAAACTGCAGGCAACACTGCTCTATCAGCTGTTTAATTGGAAGCAGCTGATTGCAGACAAAATAAAATAAACAAATTGCAAGAAGAAAAGTGGGAAAAATTAAAGTTAGTGAAGTGAGATAATAAAATTGTTTTTGAAATGATTGCATCCGTAGTATTTGGGGCGACATTTAGCGACGTTTGTTGTTGTTAGAAATACCCATATTAAACAACAATTTTAATTAATTTCCTTGTAAATGCGTAAAGAAACACATTTGTAAACAAACTAAACGATTGACATTTTCTGATTGTCTAATCTGACGTTTTGTTTCGTTCATGTTTGATTTCGCTGAACCAAATTTTTTATGCAAAACGAAAGCTCTTTTCGTTTCACTCAAAACAAATCGTTCAAAAACCAAAAGTATCAACTCTAGTCATTTGGCGTACGAATGATCAAAAATGAAGTTACAAAAACAGGCTATAAATGAGAAATTGTGAAAGTTACTACAAATTATGTTTTTACTTTAGAAGACGAGCAACGGCGAATATTATGCTAATTTATTGCAGCGTTTAAGTGATGAAATTGTGGAAAAATCCCGCATTTGGTGGAAAAAGACCATCAAGACAATGCTCCAGTTCACACATCCACTATTGCGATGGCCAAAATTAATGAATTAAAGTTCGAATTGCTTCACAACGCATCTTATTCGCCAGATTTCGCTCCCTCGGACTATTTTCTATTTCCAAACTTGGAAAAAAATAGTACGGTGGTAAAAGATTGGCCTACAATGAAGAGGTGGAGTCTGCGGTTGTTGGCTATTTTAAGGAGTTTGACAGTGCTTACTCGAAGCTATTGAATATCGCTGGAAAAAGCAGGTAAGCTAAAAGGAGATTATGTTGAAAAATAAAGAAAATTGTTCCCAACTTTTTTGTGTTTTCTTTGTTAGGTCGGTGCATATGTTGGTTCCTACTGGATATCACTGTGGCAAAAGAAACATACAATTTTTCTTTCGATCAAAATACTGAGCTTTATTTATTGAAAGAATAAATAAAAGAAACAGAGTGTTCATATATGCCTTGAGAATTTCAAAGATATTAAATTCTGTTGATCTCTAGCCGCGGTGACATTTACAATAAGGGAGAAACGGTTTCTGTAAATTTTGGACGAATAGTGGAGATAACTAAGGGAAAAAATACAAGACCACGGACTGTAATAATAGATAACGGTGGGATCATATAAAATATACGAAAACACAAATAAAGCTCGTTCTCTTTCTCCACATAAAATATCAGCTACGTTAACAGCGATGATTTGGAAGCATTCAACATCTCTGCAAGTGTCTCTATTGTTACTTTATTTGTTTTAAGCTATTTTCGTTCAAACCAAAATGTAAATCCTCTGTTAAATATTTTAACAGTGATGGTTAAAATTAATTATTACCTATGAATGTTCCAATAATTTAGTTATTAGTGAAAGCAGTGTTTGAACTACAATAGATTGCATATTTATGTATTTTTATGTGATTATCCACTATAAATTGTACGTCATTTTAAAATTCTATAATACTTATACTTTTATAAAAAAAAACATAGGGTTGAATGCTATTAATGAAACCCAGTGTCAATTATACCTGCCACGAAATTTCGTCCAAAATTGCTCCTATTTGAGTTTACGAAACGTTGTACAAACACCAATTTAATTACATATATCCGCGATAATTAATAATTAGGGTGGCCGTGATTAGCTAAAATTTTATAAGGCATATTTTTTTGTTGAGGTTTGGCAAAAAAATTCTCAAATTGTTAAAATTTTTGCACATTGTTATAAAATTGACTATTGATAGATAATTAGTTGTTGGAAGTTTATTAGAATGCTGCTTAAAATTATTGCTAATGTAATAATTTTTCTATTTATCTAATATTGAAATGAACTACGTTTAGAAATACAATCTAAATTTAATGATTAATACATTAATACCGGTTTCTTTTCCCCTACATTTGAAAAGCGATGTACTAAAGTAGACGGTCAAAATTTCTCTTCACTCGAATACCAACAACCCAAATGAGTGAAGCCTTAATCATTCTCTGCTCTCTCTCTCTCTTACTGTCTTCATTGAATCTTTCAATACACAAGCAGCTTTGTGATACGAGGCGGATCAATAAGTCCGTGACTTTGTGAATGAGTTTTTTTTTACAAAAATAAAAATTTTTTCCAACATAATATCCTTTTAGCTCAATATACTTAGTCCAACGTTTCTCCAATTTTTGTATCCCTTCCACAAAATAGGATTTTTCGAGGTCCATAAAATAGGCATTTGTTTGATCAATAATTTCATCGTTGCCACCGAGCCATTTCTTTAGGTTTGGAAATAGGAAATAGTCACTGGTGGCTAAATTCGGAGAATATTTCGGATGAGGTACGAATTCGTTGCCCTATTAAACAACTCCAAACAATCCTTTGAAGTTGTCACACGATTACGTTTATGATTAATTGAGAGCAAACGCGGCACCCATCTTGCAGACAGCTTTATTAAACCCAACTGATCATTTAAAATCGAAACCACACTGCCATATGAAATGCCAATTGGCATCAACAATCTCACGCACCTTTACTCTTCGATCGGCCAACACCATATCGTGGATTTTTTCAACATTTTCGGGTATATTGACATCAATTGGCCGTCCAGAACGTTCTGCGTCATTTGTACTTGTGCGACCACAACGAAAGTTAGTAAACCACTTTTTTACCATTGAAATCGATGGTGCAGAGTCCCCATAGTATTTATCAAGCGAAAAAAAAAATGTTTAATGAGCACTCGAAATTCACTTTTCCATTTAAAAAAATGAACGAGGTTGTATGTTCAGAACAGCTGTTAAACGCAAAGTAAATGCTCAAAATTTGACAGTAGTCTATTAACTGGTGGTACTTGATGGGAGCAGTGTTGCATTTCATATAACTACGAGGGAAGTTCGAAAAGTCACGGAGTTATTGATCCGCCTCATAACATGAATTGTTATGAAATAATAAACATGTCGGAATAATTTACTAAAAGCTTATCCTTTGGGGTTGATAAATCCATAACTCTGTGATTGGGCGCTCTGTAAAATAATTCAGTGTGCCGAAGAATATAGGTTTGGGTGGGTTATGAGCACCGATGAATTTCATCTTTCCTCTCAAGAAAGAACATCTGTATAAAACACGTAATAGTATATTTCCAATTATAATAGTTATTTTACTAATTAACATTCCTTTGGGGATACAGTAGCTACTAGTGTATTCAAAACCGAAACCGGTTAACCGAATCTCGGCCGGTTAACCGTACGTCGGTTTTCTAAAAATTCCTGTCTTGGAAGAACCAGTATAACCGGTTCTTTCAAGTCGATTAACCGGTTGTTTCGATTTTTACACAACTGATATAACAACACAGAATTACAAACCAAGACTTTTTATAGCTCACTATGGTTACTGTCCCCATCAGACAGACACAAAAGACTTTGCCAACAAATTATTTTGCCGATAATTTACTGAAATAAATTGCCCAGTGGCGAGGCGAACAATTTTTATCTAGGAAGCGGAACGTTGAGGTGAGCTCAACAGCATTTATGATCATTTTAACTGGAAGCTTTATTTTCTGGACAATGACATAGAATGTTGCTGCTGAAATGATTGAGAAGATAATATTGATTGGAATGAATTCATTCATTCCGACGAAAATTATTTCGGTTAAACCATCGGAAAAAAATTTGGTGTAACCAGAAATGCAAGAATGTTGTCAGATCCACAGAGACAGGCGTTCTTAGAAAAACGTTAATAATTAAATTTCTATGAAAATTTAAAACACTAATGATGCACTTTAAAAGACGGATAAATTCCAAGCAATTTTGTAGAAACAATTTTGAATTTGCAGCTACTGTTCCAGAGTTATGCCGCTTTAAAACTCTTTACCCATTGTAAGGAACAGTAACTGCAAATTATAAATGACATATAAATGACAAATATGGCAATTTTATCGAAAACCGTAAGTTGTACATTTTTGCAGATCATTATTACATTCCTGTGTTAATAGTATAGAAATTATAAGCGAAAATTTTAAAAAATTTAAAATTTCTGAATTGGTACAATCATTTTGGAACCCAAAATGCTATTTTTGATCATTAGTGTATTTGACAATATTGTTAAGTATATTAAGCACTACAACTTTGTAGAAGATATCAATTTGTAATTTGTTTAATAATGAATAGATATAGGTGAATATTTAAAGAATATGGTTAAACGCAGCATTTCTACACCAGTTATGGAGCTCGAAATATAATTTTTGTTGATTAGTGTATTTATAAAAGTTATCAAGATATTTATAAGCTACAATTCTTTTGAAGACAGACATTTAAAGGTAATTGTACATAAAACTAACATTAATCCGATTTTTTCAGCCTTTGGAAAGTGTGATTCATTCAGAGGTTTTTTTCGTTTGTTTTTTTTACAGATCACGCGTGACTGGTGTTTCTTAAAAAGTATTTCGCATTTCTTTAAAAAGTAGGCCCAACAGAACATAACCATCAATGGCGAGCGTTACCGCACCCAGATAACGGAGTTTTTGTTGTCCGCAATTTAAGCCCGTGATGCCGGCGAAATTTTTGTTCAGCAAGATGGGGCTTCGACACAGACAGAGAGCGAAACAATGGCTTTATTGAGAAATCATTTTGGTGAGAAGCTAATTTCGCATTCGGAACCTGTCAACTGGCCGCTTAGATCGTGAGATATTATACCTCTGAATATTTTTCTTTGGATAAACCAGCTACGACTCAGGACTTAGAAGCCAACGTTACTCGCGTAATTCGCGAGATACAGGTAGCAATGCTGGAAAGAGTGATCGAAAATTTGACCTTCCGAATGGAACACCTACATCGCAGTTGTGGCCAACATTTGAATGAAATTATCTTTAAAAAAAAAAATGCCCAACATTTTTTTCGGGTCATAATAAGATTCCAACATACAATTCTATGTTAAGTACTCTACTTAAAATTAAAAAAAGGTCTAAATGAATCACCCTACAGTGTAAATACTTCTTCACAAAAATATGAATTAAAATATAGGGTTTTCCAATAGGTACTTGACAACTTTGAATTTAATTTGTGAACGCACTATTGCACTGATCATCTAACTGTTACTTTCCCTTTTTTCAGTTAACTCAACATTTTCATCATGGTAAAGTACACGAACGAACAACGCATGGCAAAATAAGTAAGGTAGAAGCAGTAGGAATTTAAGGTATTTTGTTTTTATTTCAGGAGCCGACCTTGTCAAATTCGGTCGATCGAAATAGTCAAAATGTATTTATTTCAAGGGCAAGAAAAAATTTCGTCTGCTATTTTAACGCTACCACCTGTACTAGATACATCTTTGAATTAGTATAAACAACATTTGACAAGGTCGGACCACAACGACAAGAAAAAATTTAAATCAGTTGTTCTAACGCTTCCACCTGTAATAGATACATCTTGGAACAACGTATGCATATTATAAAGTTGTACTATTGGACCGTAACTTTAAAAGCGTTAACTCCAATTTTTGGTCGTTATTCTCGCCCTAGTAGACAAGGAATAACAAGTTTAGTGCAAAAATTTGAGTCTACATATTCATTGTGTGATGCTGACTCAAGAATTGAAACCAATGGATCATTTGACGCGACGAACGTTCTCCGATTGGGCTCTGAAGAAGATGCGGCAAGATGATGAATCATCTTCATCTTCAGTGACGAAGCTCATTTTTGCCTCAATGGGATCGTCAATAAGCAAAATATGCGTTATTGGTTTGGTGAAAATCCACATGTGCTTCATGAATCACCACTTCATCCACAAAAAATAACTGGCGGCGTCATTCGGCCATATTTTTTAGTCGACAATAACGATCGCCACGTTACTGTGAAAGGCGATCGCTATCGCGCTATAATTACCGATTATTTTTGGCCCGAATTGGAAAACATGGATTTGAACGACATGTGGTTTTAACAGGACGGTGCCACAAGCCACACAGCACACGTTACAATCGATTTATTTAAGAGTAAGTTTGGTGAGAGTGTTATCTCAAGTAATGGACCAGTCAATTGGCCGCCTTGTTCGTGCGATTTAACGCCTCTAGACTTTTTTCTTTGGGACTACGTCAAATCATTGGTCTATGCCAACAAGCCGACGGACGTTGGAAGAACTCAGAGCCAACATTGAACATTGAACCGAAATGTGTGACCGAGTCATCGAAAATTGGGTTCAACGAATCGACCGCTGCCGACGTGCCCGCGGTGGCCATATGAACGAAGTCGACTTCCATTCATAAAAGTTTAGATTGTATTTCAAGTCGATCATAAAGTTTTGGAAATATCTCAAATGGGTTGCGTTTTATTTAAAAAAAATTTTGTCAAGTCCTTATTAGAAAACCCTTTACAATCGAAACGCACAAAATCATCGTCGACCTTATGAGAGCTTTCACTGTAGTTGTATTGAAGAATTTATCAAATTAATTACATATGTACAATGTATATAGATTAGGGTGGGTAAAATCCCATACAAAAAAAAAAACACTTTTAGATCACCACCTAAAAATGAAGTTCCGAGTGTTTAATGACTATTTGCAAAATATTGCGATTCTGGGTTCAGTAAATTGTGAGATATTTTGCTTCAAAAACATCTCTAATTATCAGGTTTTTTGGGTGTAACTTTTAAGATGTGGCAGATATTTGGAAAATTTATTATGGATACGTAGACCTTTATTAGTTCTTGCATTGCACATATTGTTTTTATTTGTATTTTTGAAGTTGATTGAGTTGTAGAAGTTTAAATGCCGTTTTTTAGTGGATTTTCGTGGAGTCCTAAGAAAAAAAAAATAACTCCGTCATTTTTAATAATTTTTAATCGTATATTAACACTAAAGATATCATTGTGGAGTTTATAAACTCATCTTCGTAGCTCGGTATGATTCTTCGGAACATAACGTTAAATTATACAGCTTATTTTTATTTTTGTCGGTAATATTTCAAAATTTTTCGAAAGTTTTCATTTAAAACTACCGCAAAAAATATTGCAAATTTTTACCCGCAGTAAAAAGCGCTATTTAATACCTTTGAAATGATATATAAATTATGTGTATCCGAAAAGAAATGGTCGTAATATTTGCATTTTTGTAAAACAACTTTAAAGCTTTCAGGTCTATAAAACAGGTTAATATTGAATGTGAATGCATTAAATGTTTCAATAAAATTTTTTTTTCATTTTTTGTAATTATTGTTGTTTTTAAAGAAACATAATCAATTAAACTACAAAACCTTATTTTTCCGATTTTATTGAAACATTTAATGCATTCACATTCAATATTAAACTGTTTTATAGACCTGAAAGCTCCAAAGTTTATATATCATTTCAAAGGTCTTAAATAGCGCTTTTTACTGCGGATAAAAATTTGCAACATTTTTTGCGATCAATGTAATTTTAAATGATAACTTTTGAAAAATTTTGAAATACTACCGACAAAAATAAAAATAAGCTGTATAATTTAACGTTATGTTCCAAAGAATCATACCGAGCTACGAAGCTGAGTTTATAACCTTCACAATGACATCTTCAGTGTTAATATACGAGTAAAAATGACGGAGTTATTTTGATTTTTTCTTAGGACTCCACGAAAATCCACTAAAAAACGGCATTTAAACTTCTACAACTCAATCAACTTCAAAAATACAAATAAAAACAATATGTGCAATGCGAGAACTCCTAAAGGTCTACGTATCCATAATAAATTTTCCAAATATCTGCAACATCTTAAAAGTTACACCCAAAAAACCTGATAACTAGAGGTGTTTTTAAAGCAAAATAGCTCACAATTTACTGAACCCAGAATCGCAATACTTAGGTGGTGACAGCAGCAATTTTTTTTTTACCCACCCTAATATACATACATAGATAGGAAATATTGTGTTACGTATCAAATACGATAGACTACGTAATAATATATTGTTATTATTAGAATAAGAGCTGGTTATTCTTACTCACTCATTTCCCCATTGAGCATATCTGCTTCCAATTAGAAAGATGTACGCTTTCCATTTCTAGACCGACTGATCGGTGTATACACTTGTATACCCACTCTGAAAGATTTTTGACGTACTGTCTATGTTCAAATAACCGACATTATCGAAACAAAAAACTGAAGACTTGAATTGAATTGAATTTGATTAGAATCAATTGAACCATAGAGTAATATGTTTAATAGTCTTTTCACACTAGGCCACATCTTACAACTTCAATCAATTTGCCAAAGATGTTAACATTTCCCCATACAAATTTGACACTTTGTGAGCTCAATATCTTTGAAAAATGCTCCCATCTCATAAAAAATTGAATTTCTAGAATAACTGACAGAAATTCTAACAACAAAACAAAAGATGTATTTATATCAGGTAATACCGCTCGAACAGCTGATATGAATGTTTTCAAATCGTTGCCTCAACCGATGGTTAAATACATATTTATTTTTTGTATTTTTTGTGTATTTGTATTGCAATTGTTACCAAATTTGCTTTGAATTTGGCAGTGGTACGACACAAAACAAATATAAAACAGCTATTGTCGTTGTCGCAATAACACCACATAATCACCCTTATTACGGTTGTCGTCGTCGACATAAAACGACGTCGTCTTGTGACGACAGTTGAAAATCGGCATTTGTGTAGTCGTTATCGATCACTAACGACGACTGTCGATACATATTTGGTGTTTTGTAACTAGAATTGACGTCGACATTGAATTGAAACGACTCTATTTCTGTCGACGCAGTTTTTGATAACGACTTGAAGAAAATTCCTAATTTTTTTCTCAATTAAAGAAATGTCCACTTTTATTTTTGAATTATGGATTAATTTTGGATAAAAAATTTTAGTTTCCAACTTTTAATGGCGGACGGAAAACCACAAGGAGAGTATGCAGGAGGGTTGCAGAAAAGGATCCGCTTTATACGTACGGCGAGTTGTCTGTCCGACGATAAATGCAATAAACAAAGGGTTCGTTTTAATGCTAATGTGGCCTTAATTTTAATAATTTGAACTTATACAAACAGTTGATTAAAAATAAGATTGGGTATTAACACGGTCACTGCCCTGAGTCAAAATTAGTTGCTGTAATTGAGATCCTTCAGGGATCAGTTAGAACTACAGGCTTCTGTGCCTTCAGTGTCAAGTACCCAGCAGTAGATGCATTTCCTAGGCAGTGGATGTGTTCTTGTTGTGACATACATATACATATGCCTGCTCTGCGCCCTTACAGTCATGCAATTGGTGTCTTTTTCATATTAGTCTGATATCTTTCAAACAAGCGGCCGCTAACGAAACATACAGTTCAAATCCTTTAAGATAGTCGAATGGTTGGTCCATGTTGAATTTGATGAGATCATTTCTTGCTCTCCATTACGTCCAATACACGCAGCTCTGGGGCCAATAAAGGCTGTATGTGCCTCCATGGAGAACTCCTCTCATTTCACCGCTTCCATTCGCCTAACTTGGTGATATAGGTCGTCTACATCCAATAACTTCCAAATCGGAGTCGATATGGTTAATTATAATTAAACACTTTTTAGGAACTTGGAAAAACTTTTACCAAATTAAATAAAATAATAGAAGTACAAAGGTAAAATGTTCTTCTTCCTGCTTTCATGCACTACGAATGACAACTTTGTTTATGTTTTTAATAGATTATCGATAAACAGTCGACGTCGTCTCAAGCCAGTTACAGAATACCAAACTAGCGTTGATGTGACGACGATGTTGACACGAAGTGATGTTGACATAAAAACGACAACGACGTCGACGACGACAACTGTACTAAGGGCGAATATAAGCAGTGTTAGAAATTGCTCTTGTGCGGGCACATGCGAGCGCCCCGGCTCTCAAAATTTAGAGAGCCGGAGCATAGCAATTGCTCCGCTCTTTGTCAGATGAGGAGCATTTCCTACAGACCACCCTCGCAATGACAGAGAACGCAGAGCCGTTCGTTTGAATTGCTCTTTCAGTACCGAGCCAAATAATGAGCACCACTTATTGATGAGAGAGAGAGATGCGAAAAAAGAGAAAGCATTTAATGCACGAAGTATTGCCATACATTTGTGTTTGTTTTAATTTTAGCGATTTAGTAGTGCGAGATCTTATTTTCATTAGAATAATAAAAATACATATGTACGTAAATACATATGTATACAAATTAACAAATAATGATGCAGTACAGTGGGTATAGAAATAAATGTAGAAATAAAAAATATAATTCATTATTATCCCACATGGAATAACTTTCCCTAAAATATGTGGTAACAATGTTTAAAAAGCAAATCGCCTCTCACACTCTATGGACTAATCGTAACGGGAGAATTTAGAGCAAATTCTCCTCAATCGTCAAAATTTTTGTGTATTTGTTAAGAGCTAATCGTTTAAACTGCCCAAACAAGAGCTTGGTTAACGACTGTCTCCGAGAACCAGAGCTGTTGTGAAATTCTGCCCGAGGGCATTGAGCATTCGTCTGCTCCTCCTCTTTATTTTAAAAGAGAAAGAGCGCGGGCGAGCGAGCAATTTTGAACACTGAATATAAGTACATATTGACGAAATAAGTGTAAGAAAAAACAATTGTAATATGAAATGTTAAAAAATACACGTTTGGCGAAAGGATGAAACACGGTCGCAATGGATGACTTATTGTGAGGGCATGTTTAGATCGGTTCACCCGACTGAAATTTGTGCACTAGTATTATATAATATTTGTTTTTAGAATTTTAAACGTTAAGTTTCAAATAGTATATATAATTATGCTGTGGTAACCGAATTGAAAATTATTTCGGTTGCACCAACTTAATTTGGAATTAATTCGGATCCAACAACCGAAATTGTTACCAAATTCGGTGGCAGCAACCGAATGAGGTATCGATGAATTTTACATCAATTCGGTTGCACCTATCGAATGTAGTATCAAATCGATCGCAATAACGCAATTTGGTCTTAATTCGGTTGCAAGCAGCGAATTTAATTTATTTCGTTTGCTGTAACCGAATTTCTTATGAAGTCTGTTGGGACAACCGAATTAATTTTCAATTCTACATATTTAAATTTTAACGTTTAAAATTCTAAAGAAAAATATTATATTAAAAGAATGTACAAGTGTTGCTTTTTATTTTTGGGGTTATTAAGAAAGGTAAGTAAAAATATTGTAATTATGGTTTTTCTGTTAAAATGTCTTATTTTGCAGAAAATACCTACATTTATCAGCGTGCCGTAAAAACAGATATTTTAGTTCTCAAGTTATTCAAGGTCTTTTGAGATGTGCTGCCGTCGTCTATATGTATATGTCGGTTAGGACCGGGACTTCAAAATCGGTCGGAAGTGACATGTTAAATGAATTTATTTCCCTAAAAATTACCCCATATAAAGTGCATTATTTCCTCGCTTTGTAATTATTTATGAGAATACATGAAAATAAATCATCACTAAATTAATAGAAAATAATTTCATAATTCAGTTCTGACACCATCTAAATTCGATTGTGACAACCTTTTGGTTGCGACAAGCTCTAATTCGGCTGTGACAACCTCTAATTCGGCTGTGACAACCTCCAATTTGGTTGTGACAGCCACTAATTTGATTGCGACAACCTCTAATTCGGCTGTGACAATCTCTAATTCGGCTGTGACAACCTCTAATTTGGTTGTGACCACCTCTAGTGTGGTTGTAACAACCTATAAATTCGGTTACGGCTAATTCGGATGCTGCAACTGAATGTTTGTGAGTGTTGAACCTTCAATATTATTCGAACGCCGATGCGTATTAGGTAAGAAGGCAACATCAGCACCCAAAAAAATTTCCTGAAACTCGTATGACTGCCTACAGGTTGTTGGCAGCCCCAACACTAGGATCGGATGCGATGGTCTCACTTAACCTAAATTTCAATCAGAAACGTTGACAAATTCAAAGAAAAAATATCGATAAGGACATTTGGCTTTAGACAACGGGTTATGATTAGTACCTGGAATGTAAGACTCAAGTCTCGAGCAGATTAAACGGGTTATGTTTATCCTACAGTGTGGACATCCTAGGTCTGGCGAAGGCGTTGGTTTAATAGTGGTAAATGGGATTACTTTATATACTCAGGAAATGATACTCGCACGCGACGTATAAAAGGAATCGGCCTTCTTCTTTCGCCTAGGGCTAGGAATACTCCAATTTCATTCAAGGTTATATCTGATCCCATAGTCATTGGGAGGATCAATTCGAAATTCCGCAGTATTTCTATGGTACAGGCGTATGCCTCTACTAAGCCTGTTGAGGACGGTGCTAAGAATGACTTCTATAGTCAACTAGATTTTGCTGTAAGCTCCCTGACAGTTGGTGGCATTAAAATATTTCTCGGAGGTGTCAGTGTCAAAGTGGGAAAGGACAAAATATAATAGGACTCATCCATACCAATGACATACGCTCTACCCCTACGAGCTAATTTGGCACACTAGAGGCATTGTTCTAACACCAAAGAACAGACGTGAGAATAAACCTAGGGTTAGTGCACAATCCTTGGCGGGTGGAATCATGGGTCGATATTTCTTAAAAAATCACGCCGGCCGGAGTGTAACTATGAATAGTGCTCATTAACGTGCCATGATACGAGGAATATTTGCTGGCTGAAATTGAAGCCCGTGATGTCAACATTTGGGTTTAACAAGACGGCGCTGCTTGTCACACATATGACTGACTTACAACCCTGTTTTATGTACTCAGAGTGTCTGTGCTCTAAATTCTAGATAAACAATAGCCGATAAACCGAATTAAAAAGATTAGTAGCCTGTTTTTGTAACGTTATTTTTGATCATTCGTACACCAAATGACTAGCGAAGATAACTTTTGGTTAAACTTTTGGCTTAAAAAATTTGGTTCAGTGAAATCAAACACGAACGAAACAAAACGTCAGATTAGACAATCAGAAAATATCAATCGTTTAGTTTGTTTACAAATGTGTTTCTTTACAAGAAAATTAATTAAAATTGTTGTTTAATATGGATATTTCTAACAAAAACAGTCGCTACATGTCGCCCCAAATGCCATGGATGCAATCATTTTAAAAACACTTTAATTATCTCACTTCACTAACTTTAATTTTTCCCACTTTTCTTGCAATTTGTTGTTTGTTCACTTTATTTTGTCTGCAATCAGCTGCTTCCAATTAAACAGCTGATAGAGCAGTGTTGCCTGCAGTGTGCTAAATTTTGGTATTTTCCAATAGAAAGAGCTTTTAAAATCAACAAGAATAACACATTGGCAACAATGTACTTTGACATAAGGGCAGCTAGTAAAATGAGCTTTCACTCCCGAACGAAAATGGAACAAAAACTCAAATACATAACTATAAACTTGATCGCCTGGGTAGCAAACGCACGTCTGCTTAAACAAAAAAGTTCGCTGAACAGGCTATATATTTAAATTTAATGGAAAATAATAATAAAATTAATGAAAATAATTTAATGGAAATAAATGTATATAATAAATAGGACAACTAATGTTTATTTTTTTTTTAATTCGGAAGAGGTTTCAAAAATTCTCTTCGAATTGGATTTAAGGTTTGTGTGGTCGAATAATGGTTGATGCTTCAATATGTTAATATTATATGCATCCCTACGTTAAGAGAAGTTATCTTTCGTTAAAAAATTTTTATAATTTGAACAAACCAAATACTTAGTAGGGACATAAATATTGTTACTAAATTGAACATATCCATTAGAATAGTAAAATTTGGCACTCCATTTTATTATCACAAGGTTTTTGAAAGTTAACCTCAATAGCGTTAGTCAGTTACGGGAATTTGAAATTGTGTCAACTTTCACCATGGAGTGGTCAGATAAGGAAACCCGTATCGGTTATAGCACTTTTAAGTGTGGAAAGAAAAACACGATATTTTCAAAAAGCTCCGCCCGCTCGGCATTAGCCGCATGGTCGTCCATAGGTGCATACAATTGTTCGAGGAGACTGGAGATATTAAAGACCGCCCCCAGTCGGGTCGCCCACGTACCGTTCGGACACAGCAAGTCATCAAAGCCGTCAAAGCAAGAATTCAACGAAATGCTCTCCGGAAACAGAAAATCATGGCCCGTGAGATGAAAATCACGCAAAAGTCCATGAGTCGGATTATTTAAAAAGACTTGGGACTTGGAAGCTTCAAACGGCGTACAGGACATTTGTTGACTGCAACTATAAAAAAAATATGATAGAAAAATTCAAACGTCTTTTGGTGAAGTACGCTTATAACTTGCATAGAAAAATCTTGTTTACGGATGAAAAAATGTTTACCGTACAGGAAAAATTTAACAAACGATATGATAGGGTTTATGCACGATCATCTAAAGAAGCATCTTAGCTCATCCCACGGGTCGAAGAGGGTCATCATCCAGCTGCAGTCATGGTTTGGTAGGGTGTCTCTTATGATGGGGTAACTGACTTGCATTTCTGTGAACAAGGGGTCAAATCATCGGCCAAAGTTTACCAAGAAACCTTTTTGGAAGTAGTTGTGAAGCCGCTTAACAATTTCCTGTTCCAAAACCAGCCGTGAACTTTCCAGCAAGATTCAGCACCAGCTCATAAGGCTAAAACGACACAAACCTGGCATCGAAATAATTTTCCAAGTTTTATATGCTCTGAAGAATGGACCTCTGGCAGCCCTGATTTGAACCCTCTGTATTACAAAGTAAAATATACAAAAGATACCCCAACATTGATTCTCTTAAGACAGCTCTGGTTCGTGCTGTAGCCAATTTTCCAATGGATGAGGTGCGTGCAGCTATTGATGATTGGCCAATGCGACTTAAGGCGTGCGTGAGGGCCAACGAGGGGCATTTTGAATGAAATTTAGCTTCTTGTATACCGTACAAATCAATAAATATATAAAAAAAAATTGGTCCAAAAACGTTCATTAGTTTTTGTTTTATAGCCCAAAATATAAGTAACAGTATTTACATATGTCTCTAATAAGTGTAGAAAAAAATAATTCCAGTTATTCATATTGCATCAATACATATTTGTGTATGACAAGTGTGAAATGTAAACAAATTAATTGACAACCAATCAAAAATGACAACCTTACACAACATTTCTCTCATCTGACGTTTCAATTCACATAGGTTTGTGAAAAATGAGAGATATTCGAAGGAAATTAACTTACACCAGGTGGAGTTACAAAAACTGTTGACGTAACTTTTTGTCTGTCTGCTGTCGTTTTGATACAGAATTGAGGAATTTAAATGTATTTTGCACTTTTTAGTTGACTTTTGTCGTTGGTATACATTTGTATTGTATTTAACACAAATATTTTGCCATACAAATACGAAATGCGGTTTTTGGTGGATGTTGTGTTCTATTGACTCCATCTGGTATTATTGAAGCCACCATGCCTTGAAAAGTTCAACGTTTACATGCAGCCAAAATTTAAAATATACTCTTTGGTTCCATAGAGAAATATATAAAGAGTGTGCATGAGAGTTTCAGTTCCACCAAATTGTCGTGGAAAGACACTGGGCTAATGACAGTTTTTGATAATAAATAAAAATAAAATAATATTTTAGTTAATGTATGAAAGAATATTGTTTTCATTCAAATGCAAAGAAAGTTATTTCAAAAGACGTGAGTGCCAATTAGTGTCCAAAAAACCCGGCATTTTTTAAAAACAGATTTTCGGTTTGTTCAAAAATCCAATTTTTCAGAAACTGGTTTTCGGTTTGATCGAAAAATCAATTTTTCAAAAAACCGGTTTTCGGTTTTTAAGTTTGGCAAACACCGGTCAAACCGGTTTTTTCGGTTTTGTTTTTGCTTTAAATTAAATTGGATATGAAGCGGCCATTTCATATACTTATTCGTGTTGTTCAAAATTTCACAAATCTATTTAAAAATGACAATTACACTTTAATTGTAAATAAAAACTGAAATATCCTATTCCAATTTCGAATGCGGGTTTAATATAAAATATAAAAGTTTTATTCAAATTCATATTAAACAAACAAAGCCATATTAAAAATTGAAACATAATTTCATATATCGAGCCCTTAGAGCGAAATTATCGTAAGCGCCAATTTTTCGAAATTTGTTTTATTGTTGTAATACACATTTTAGCAACTGATACATAAATACAAATTCCCAAAAATTTTAAATTGGTAATATTTTTGATAACAATTTGGGGTGAGATTTTATCGTAAGTCATTGTATGCATTTTACAAAAATTTATATTTTATCGTAAGCGACAGTGTGTATGTAAAGGCAGGACCGCAAAAGCTTTGTTTTCTGGACGAATATGTATATTTGACTATGTAAGGAATCTTTTGGGCTGTGTTCAGACAGTTCCGTCTAGTTTTTGACCCAAACAAATAATAAAAAAAATCATGACCAGGCCATGTGCCAAATTTTTAAACCCGATGTTGTTTGAAGTATATAAAAAATGTCATCAATTTCGCACAAACCCATATTTTTATTATACGATCCAATAAAATTTGGCATTGCCATACAGTAAAAAAATAAATACCCTATTGTTCTTTTCCAATGTTGCATTTTTTTGTAATAGTTCAAACTGAACATAGCCAATTCATCACAACTAACTTCACAATAATTTTGGAATGATAACTGTGAAAATTTCTGACTGTTGCTTCCAGGTTTTGAACAACATAGTGAATAGAAAAATACATTTCCTTAAAAATGGTAAGACGATTTTATTAATTGTGTTCAAAAAAAAGTACTGACATTTTTTGTGGTTTCCAGGACAAAGAAAATCCTCAGTTTCCCATGGGAATCTGCAAATTGGTTGATAACTCCGATTCTGAACATGATGAATCAGATGTTGACCATTTTCTGGATGAAACAACTTGCGTTGGGAAACGAGGAAGAAAGAAAAATCTAAAAAAGGATAAAAAATGTTGCATTGTTTCAAAGAATATTAAGCCAAATCCTTGTCTTGGTAAAAAATGTCAAAACTCTTGCCCACAAAACTTTTATGAATCGGATCGGATTAAAATAAATGAATTCTACTGGGGATTGGCAAGTGGACCTCGTCAAAAAGATTGGCTTCTGTCATGTATTAAGGAAAAACAAATAGGAAGAAGACGGGTATCAAGTGGTAAAAGAAAAGTGACTTATGAGTACTACATAAATATTCGTGGCCAGCATACCCAGGTTTGTCAACAATTTTTATTACAAACACTTGGTATTTCTCAAATGACTTTGCGTCATACCCTATTAAATGCAAAAACTAAAAGCATTGTTCGAAATAGGAAGACAAAAAAGCCGGCTCATAATAAGTGCTGCGATTTCAAGATAAATGTAGTAAAACAGTATATTGAGAATTTACCTGCGGTTCCATCCCACTATTGCCGCAATCAAAGCAATAAGCTCTACTTGCCAGAAGAATTACGCAATGTATCGCATTTGTACAAGCTTTATGTGGAGCATTTGAAGGAAAAACAGGAAGAATCATCAATAGTCTCACTATACAACTTTCGCACTGTTTTCAATAATGATTTCCATTTGGGATTTCATACTCCAAAGAAAGATAAATGCAACATATGTGAAAAATTTAAGAATTTGGATGCAGAAGCCCGTAACAGATTGAAAGATTCCAGTGAATACAAAAGCCATATTCTGGATAAGGACAAGTCCAAAGAAATCTTCTTGGCCGAACAAGCGAAAAGCAAGGTGGAAAACGCTGACACATTATGCGCAAGTTTTGATCTACAGAAGGTACTTAATACACCTTATGGCAAAAGTATGAATCTTTTTTACTCCAAAAAATATGCTTACTACAATGAAAGCATATATGAAAGCGGAACCAGATCTGGATATTGTTTTTTGTGGGGCGAATGTGATGGCAAACGAGGATGCAATGAAATATGTTCAGTGATTTTTAAATATTTGACCATAGTGGACCAAAGGAAACAACATAGTTGGGTCTATTTTGTGACAGCTGTGCAGGCCAAAACCGGAACCGGGCCATATTGTCAGTTATTCCATTCTTTTTAAAGAGTTCAAGTTGCGTTAAGAACGTTAACATAACATTTTTGCTGCGCGGTCATACAATGATGCCTGTTGACTCTATACATGCTACAATTGAAACATTTATTAAAGGAAGAACAATTTGGCCCCCTTCTGAGTGGTCGACATTAATTTCTAACTCACGTACGACACCAAAATGTTATGAAAGCATTATACTTAATCATTCAGATTTTAAGGAGTGGAAGTCATTTTCTAATGCATTTCTTCCATCAAAAATAAAAATTGAATTTCTCAGTTTGAGATCTTCCCATTTTGACAAACTGAACTTAAGCGCACAATTTAAATATGGATACTTTGAGGATAGTAAAGTGAATGAATTGAATATAAATTTAGTAATTCGCTCCAGAAACAGTCCAGAAATACCCACAAAAACTAAAAATATCAGTGGAAAAATTTAGAGATCTTCGAAATTTAAGTGAAAAGGAAATAATCCCTCAACGATACCATCAGGAATATTTCAATATGAAAAGTGGGGACCAAATCAAAGACACACTAGCTGAAACTGACAACGAAGACATTGATACATCTCAATATTCTTAAAACACAGTTTAAACCTTTTTATATCTATATAAATATGTACATATACCTACTTGTTAAATACAATACATAGTCTGAATAAATATTTTAAAAATAAATACACACTTTTGTTTCTCATTTTGCGTTTCAAAGTACAAAATAACATATATCGTAAGCGCCACAGATTTGTCACTGTAAGTATATCCAAATAAAAAGTTTTTATCGTAAGCGCCAAATCTACTTCATAGTGCAAGCAATTAGCCATTTTTAAACATCAGTTCGGTGACTGCAACAAAATTAGACATTCTTGCCTCCTAACATATTTGATTTTAGGCAACCATTTTTAAAATAATCAAAAAAAACCTTCTCCTGTAAAATTTGTGTTTTGTCGCTTACGATAAATTCGCTCTGAGGGCTCGATATGATAATGAAATTTTGAAATTTGAATAAAAACTTGTTTGGAAATGTCATTTAGAACTTATTGAAGCATAAAATCATATTTGAAAATATATTTTGAAAATACATTTCTTAATTCCAAAATCGCATTAAAACTCGAAAATCATATCATTTATTATTAATTTTTTTAAGGATATTAAGACAAATTAAGTAAAATCCGGTTAACCGTCGTCAAATAACCGGTAAAATCATATTTGAAAATATAAAATCATATTTGAAAATATATTTTGAAAATATATTTCTTAATTCCAAAATCTCATTAAAACTCGAAAATCATATCATTTATTATTATTTTTTTTAAGGATATTAAGACAAATTAAGTAAAGACCGGTTTTCCGGTCGTCAAATAACCGGTTTCCGGATTTTTCGGCGATGAATAAAATTTTTGGGCATTGAATTCTTAAACCTTTAACCTAATTTAACTCCTTTAACCTTAAAAATTCACACTTCGGAATGGTAAATTGGCCACTTGGGTCTAGGTAAAGTCCAAAATCTACGTAGATACGCCCGCTACGTATGAGAAATTGGAAGCCAACAATATTCGCGTCATTCGATAAATACCTACCACTTGAAAGTCTCGAATGGGTCAACGGAAATTGGAACCTCAGAATGAACCATATTAGTCAATAGAAAATAAATGTAAAGATTGATTCCTTTGTAGGGCAAATAAAGACTACCAGATAAATTGAATTCTGTTTGTTTTAATTTTAAAATAGTATCTAGAAATGAATCCACCATATACTAATATTTGGGCAATACTACTACATCTCCAAATGATTGAAGAAAGTAATCATTATTTTGAGGAGATACTCGTCAAATGGATATGATGAAAATTTCAACCAGATGCTGATATACTGATAGATGCCAAACTTCCTAAATTCGATATAATTAGTTTTTACCTCATCCCATTCATGCTCATACATATTCCTACGTATGTTCTCCAACAATGTTATTTTCTTTACGTGTAACTGATTTTTAATTACACATTTCGATTTGATAAGAAAAATTCAACAATATGACAGAAGTAACGCATAGTATCGTAATACTGAAATGGTAAGTAATCCCAAAATAAAACAAGAGCACACGCTAAAAAGCAAACAACCAATGTGTGACGCACTTAAACTGAATCAATTCAATGTTTTCCTATGGTAATCAGTGATCGTTCCGGCAAAATTGACCGGCAATATAAAAACATTGTCGCCCTCTCTACCACTACCCTCTCCCTACACACTCAGAATATTTGCCAACCGTTTATGATTATTTAACAATGACTTAACAACTTCATAACCCAAAGGGAACTTTATCTGAAAATGTCACAAACGAAGTTATTGCCGCAAGAGAAAAAAAAATTTCGAAGAGAGTGCGAACAATGGAGAGCGGATTGTTTCAAGCAAAAATTATATGTGTATCTAAATTTAACCACGCGCTGATAACAATTTCACTAAATTGGCATGATAGGTTTTAATTTAGCCACTGTACAATTATTACCAGGTAGCCGCATTAGAAATTCCGTGTTTAAGTTGCCAAATTTAGCTGACTAATGAAAAACATTATGTACACAAAATGTGAAAAATTGAATGTGTTTGTGTAACTTGATACAACGTTTATGCTTTAAATTCCGTCTTATTTGAAATTCTTTGAATTTTTACAACAAAACAAAAGTTCACAAAAGCAGCAACACAAAATCTGACAGCTTAAACACGAAAACTAAGAAAACCCCCAAACTAGCTAGCTGGGCTTTTACGAGTACCTTAGAGATAGTAGTATCATGAATTTTGCTTTTATTTAATCTCTTGAATTATTATTACTCTTAGTCACATCAATTGCATGCTCTTCGAAATGTACCCTACACACATTTACTTGGCTATTTTAGGCATGAAATCATTTCGAAATTCACGTTATCAGTTTCATATTTGAAAATGTGGGATCTAATGGAAGCATGTGCCAGTTGTTTCAGTGTGACAGCTGACTGTTTAGCAGTGTTGCCAGAAACCGACTGCAAAATTATGCCAAATGCCCTGAAAAATTCTGCCGTTTGCATAAAAGTTATGCAGTACTTCTGAGTCCAAAACACAGGCATATTCACTCCAAGAACAGTGGTTTACCATATCCCTTCATCTTAAAAATAAGTGATATTATGGTTTTAGTTTGTATCTCAATTTGTTACAAAAAATAACTTAAAACTACTTTTAGAAATTCAGTTTGTATCTCAATTTGTTACAAAAAATAACTTAAAACTTCTTTTAGAATTTCAGCTATAAAAATTATCATATTTTTTTTTAAATAAATCTTTAAAAAAATCTATTTACTATTTTGTTTGAGATTCATTGCAAGATGTAGTAATAAAGATGAGCGCATATCACAGCTGATTTGCTTTGTTTACATTTTTACGGTTAACATTAGTTGTTCACTTATTGTTGTTTACATTGTTTTGATTCAAGGAAATAGAAAGACGCGGTTTAAAGTGTAAAAGTTTTTTCGAAAACTGTGGGAAACAGTCCACTGTTTTTGTGTTTTCTCAATCTGGACACATTGAGCTTTACTGCAGCTTTCCTTTCGTCCAATATACATATAGACTGTTCTTGCATTTGTCCACATAGACTAAAACTTATAGTAGACCTAATAGTTCTCTCACCAAATTTATGACATTTGGCCTGGTGTGATATTTACGTTCGATGTTGAAAAGAATTGCTTTACTAATACCAGATAGAGGCAATGGTTCAAAATAACGAACAAAATAACAACAACGGCATTTCGTTTTGTGTGTTAAAATTATTGTGTTAAATACAACACAAATGTATGTTAACAATAACAGTCAATAAAAAGTGTAAAGCACATTTAAATTTCACAGTTTTTCACCAAAACGACATGAAAAATTAAAGCAAGAAGTTATTGTAATTCCATCTGGTGTATGCCACTTGTCGTCAAACATCTCTCTATCCCATCGACCGCATCAAGAAGAGTGTGAAAGGAAACTCCAGATGAGCCAAATATTATCTCTAGTATGATTTACCCTATGGTTTCTAACTTTTCTATATATCTTGATCCATTGTCTTTAACAACTTCTTTCAATCTTCTTGGAATATAATTTCTAAAGTTTTGAACAATTTCTTTTGGAATCCTTGTCTTTGTCGGACATTCCTCTCTTGAATATCACGGAAATTTTGCCTGTCAAAATAAAGTAAACACCATATATACTTTTAAACATTGTTTTATTACATTAAGATGTAAAATTATAGATACAAAACAATATTGCAAAATTCATTTGTATTTAAATAAGAATTAAATTCATGAAAATATTAGATGAAAATAAGTCACGCTAGGAAATAATTCACGTTTTACTAAAAAAAAAACAAAATAAAGTAAACACTTTTGAAAACAGAAGATAAACATTCATATTTAATATTTTCTTTGTTTTCCTTTTGACTTCATAACTTCTGATAGTCTTCTAGACATTGAGTCAACAAGTGTCTTTGTACCATCAGACGAGATTTTACTCAATTCGTCCTGTAATGCGATTTTGCAAGAAATCTTCATCTTTGCAAGAATTGCGCCTTTCTCTAATTTTTGTCCAAATGTTTCCACAGGTGCTCAATGGGTTTAAAGTATGGGGACTGCGGTGTATGATCTAGCGTTTTCGTAGTCCGATAGAGCAACCACTCCTTCACAATTTTCTACGAATGTTTAGGATCTTTATCCTGTTAAAATATCCAGCTTTGAGATAAGCCCAATTTGTGGCATCATTCTTTTTTAAAATATTTAGATAATCTTCTTTTTTCAGTGTTGACTCTATAAAAACTAGATTAACGACTCGTGATGCCGGCATGCATCCCCAGATCAAACTTACTCTCATCGGTGAAAAATATGCTTTCCCAAAAGTTTGCAGCCTCATTCTTATATTTTTTTTGCCAAAATTCAAGCGTTTAGTTTTTTTAGATCTTCGATATGTAAGGTTTCTTCCGTTTCTTCCGTGGCTTCCATGTAAGCCATTTTTGCGCAGCGACCTTCTAATGGTGCTAACACTTACTGATTTGAGGAAGGTTTGTGTAATTTAATCTGCTAATTTTACAGCTCGCGACGTAAAGACGCTTTGGCCGCCCTGCCTCTGGCAAATTCTCTACAGTGCTATATCTGGCATACTTGTCTATTGTTTCTTCTAAAAGTTTGACCTATTTCATGTAAAAAAGTTTTTCCTTTTTTATGCAAATCTATTATGATTTTACAAGTGTCCACTGACGTTTGATTCCCCATTGTGTGTCGTTTGCTATTCTACGTTGTTATTTAGTAAATAACCGCTTGATGTTAATGAAATAAGGTTAGAAACTTTCTCCAAATACACCCAAAAAAATCTAAAGAAGTTGCCACTACTTTTAGAACTCAACGATTTCTCGTGTAAAGGAGATGCCATTGTTTACTTTATTTTGTCGCGTAAAATTGGATGTATTTATATAAAAGCCGATTTTTCCAATGTTTTTTTATAACGCCTATAGTATTTATGACATATAATCTAGTTAAAGTACTAATGAATTTTGCAATATTATGCTTTCTATAACATTATTTTTGTAATTGTAATAAAACGATATTTCCGAAAATATTTGGTGTTTACTCACAGTATCAGTACCTTTCTGACCTATTAATCTTGTAGAATGACATTTTCATACATTGACATGATTTTAACAGCTTCTATTACTTTTTTGGTATTCGCAAGTTAAAAAATTTTAAATAAATAAAAATAAATGGTTTCTCACAACCAGTGAGCTATGCACTTTCTAGTTTTATACTCACTGATTGCGACCTACAGTTTTACAAGTTCCTATGAGACGAAATTTTCGTTCGCCTGACTCTACCTTTTGTTCCCTTTGAATTAGAGAAACCAAAATTTGTACTGAAAAGTTTTGAAAAATGTTGTGTTTTCATTCGACTTGAAACGACAAGATTTTAGAACCGAAATCAACTTTATTTCGTCTAGAACACGAACGAAAGCTTTCGTTCAACGTAGAGAAACAGGCTGTTAAGCATTAGAGGGTTAAAGATCGAACAATAACAACTAAATCGGATATTTATGTATTCAAATTATGAATTTAAGTGCGGACAACCATAATTTGTTATTCCATATAAAACCAACAAAACCGATCGAGCTCTGACAAAAATAATCTTTTTTATATATAAGTATAATCATTTTGCTACTTATTGTTACAGATACAGAGTCCGCGTGATTTAATTTTGGTTCTCGACGTGAAGTCCTTAACCACAGGTGAGCATCGCCCCACCGAGAACATGTTTAATACGACTGTTAGCGCCACCCGTGAGATATCCGTGCTACCCCGCATTGAGGGGCAGCCAAGATATCAGGAATAGGAAGCCTTACACCGTTGGTATACACGATTACGTGGCAGAACGAACGCCCCGTATTCGCATATTCGCCAGCGCGACTTCTTTCTTCCGGCCACGAGCAACCAATTGAGCAACTCTCTGTACATGAGCTACTCCTCCTTGGTAAAGAGTGAGGTACTACCCAAAACTCTTCCGTGATAAGAGCCACGGATATGCACCTGCCTACCATACTTCGTTACAAGTAACTGATATACAAGGCAACAACATAGCCTCTACCAGCGATTTTGGTGGCAACCACAGCAAGCATGATACTCCCACAAGGGGGCCAACCACATCCGTGCTACCAGATAGGCATACTCTCTGGCTGAGTTTCGCAGTGTAGCTGGTTCAAGTTTTTACTTCGTACTAAGTAGGGCACTGGTCATCCCCGGCCGAAAAAGCATCATCGTCAAACAATTAACAATTTAAAACATCAACAACAACATCACGAAAACTGCCATTTAAATTCCAAAGTTGTAATTAGTAATTACTAGGCTGTTCAAACCGAAACACCGGTGAAACCGGTTTTAATAACAATAATTGCCTGACGGTTTTTTTACAAAACGTATTTTTCGAATAACCGTATTTTTCATGTCGGTTAGTTAAGTGGTTTCATCTTTAAAGTTCAAATTTTATTGACATTAAATACTTGCATACATAGTACGTTTGAAAAATATCTCAAGCAAAACACACAAGAAAACATTTGCAAACAACTTTTTTCCATCTCCAGAGAACCATTGGACCCCATTAGAAATGATTTTGGTTGTTGTCTAAAAGACAACACAATGTTTACAGGTAATATTAATTGCCCGCAGTTTCGTCGTACGCTCTACGTTGTTTTTTACATGTAAAACGTAAAAAGCGAAAAGAAACAATAAATAAAACAAACATTTCAGAACAAACCGAGAACCGGTAATTTGTTGAACACTAGTAATTAGTGGTGAAAAAACTCTCAGACAGATGTTAAACTGTACTATGTCAAAAACAACACGATTCAAATCCCATCATAGCATATAATGGGTAACCAATATTTATCAGTTATTATCGTTACCTGAGCTTAATAAGAAACAATTGCTAAGTGAAGCAATAATTTGTAGAAATACCCTAATTTTATATTGAATTAAGTATTTACAAACCTATTTTGCCTACAGTAGGGCATTAATTAATAGGCATCTGAACAATCTACCAACATGATCAATTTCACAACTTTTAGATAAGCAAACGGGCTATATTTGCTTAAGAGAATCAAGTTCTCTCTTTGCAAGAGAGACAAAAAGAGTATAACAAAGATAACTACACATTTATTAATGTTTTTTTTTACTTCTCTTGAATTTTGTTATTGTAAAGTAACAATATACAGCATTTTGTTAGTAATTGTTTTAAACAATTTACTGCGACCAAATCAGTTGCTGCGCGGAGTTCAAACGTGTCGGTAGTGTAATTTCGGAATCGTCGTCGAAGCCCCCGATTGGCGGTATTAATAAGTTATACAGTTTTGGAATACTAAGGTAATTACAAAAAAAACAGCCGGTTTACAAAGATTTTGATGTGATTGACTTAAAACAAAAGATGTGATGTCTCCAAAATATACTTATGTATAGGCAGTGAAAGTTTGAACTTAAAAAAATAACTTAACATTTTCGTAATCGTTACATATGAATGACAAGTAAAAACACAATATTTCACAATGTTGCTGTACAATTTAGTTTTTCTAAATTAAAACCTTGAATCAAATAATTGTTATTTTAATTGTTGCAATTATTAATGTTGTTGAGAGAGAGAGCAAAACTACATTTTCACAACTAATCAACTGCGAATAAAAACGGGGACTTTTCATGTGGTCCGTGATATATCAATTTTTGAAATTCCAATAAAAACGATCAAATTTGTAAAGAAAAACCCCAAAAGAAGTCATGCTCAAATTTTTGTTGATGAATCTTCTTTATCGCAAACCTAATGTGTGGCCCTGGTATGACGTCATTTAGGGAATGATTTAGCATTTCCCAATAGCGGTTGATAACAAAAAAAAAATGTGAAGTTGTTGGTTGGTTGGATGTCACAAACTTACTTTACATTTCATATTTTATGGACTTTCTATTTCAATAATTTTATCGTTCTGTATTCAAATGGATTTTAAATAAATATTATCTAATACAACGAAATTTCGAAGAAAAAATATAAAAACGTAACAATAAAGTCAATGAACTTTATACAAACATTTAAACACGCTGAAATGAAATGCAAATGTGTCGATATTATGGAATACTTTAAGGCGGAAAAATACAATAACAACGGATTAGAAATCTTAATAGATATCTATTGACTTCAAAGCTGCGTTTTCGATATTATGTCTGACCAAATTTCAATCCCAGTTGGGAAATTGTGATGGCATACACCAAACATTCCCCGATTCACGCTTATTTAACCTATATCTATATCTACTATTCCTTTGGAGAAGTTCGATTCCACACTTGTATAATTTGCTTAAAACAACTATATACATTCCCTCTTCACTTCCCTAGGGAGACCGGTTCCATGCCTTTTTTGAAATGTTAAACAATTTTTTATGCATTGTCTGTATCTTTTTTGCGCACTCCCAGCTTAAACCCCCATTTATTTTCAAATTGATAATTTTGCTTAGTCTTGAACTTGAATAGGCAAAATTATCAGATATACGAGAGCGGTTTGAAAACTCAGTGCCGTTATGAACTTCACTCGTAAACTGAAAGAAAAGGCTTCATCAGAACTATGAACTTCTTCATCAATTTGATGAAACATTTCCTAATTTTCAAAATTATCAGATATACGAGAGCGGTTTGAAAACTCAGTGCCGTTATGAACTTCACTCGTAAACTGAAAGAAAAGGCTTCATCAGAACTATGAACTTCTTCATCAATTTGATGAAACATTTCCTAATTTTCCAACCTACGACACATTTCCTTGAATTGATGAAGAACATTTCATCAATCTCTCATTTTGCTGTACATTTGCCGTCAATTAGATGTAAGCTTATCATCAATTTGATGTAAGTTCAATCTATTTGATGTAAATTGGTCATAATTTTGATGTAATTTGTTTGTTAATATGTATCCAAACTCTTTGGACTGTTTTTCATTGTAAAAAATACACAAGATCAAGGTTTAAGAAAATATAACATTGCACTATTTTCTATTATGTATTCCTTTTCAATTTTCTACTAGGTTTTTTCTTTTTCTCGCCATTTTTCCAATACTACGTCCATATTTTAAACCCATTCCACTAATTATTTCTAAATTCCAATAATGAAGATTGATGTAAAAAAGATCATCAATTCAATGAAGCTGAAATAGGTGAAGAATAGCACAATCTTCAAACTAAAGAACCTTTTCATTAGTTTGAAAAAAATTTGTCATCAATTCAATGAAGAACAATTGATGAGCATTAATCACCGATTCCATGTAAAGATTCTCTTTCAGTGCAGATAATCAAAAATTAACACTCGGTTTCAAAAAAGTACATAAATTGTAAGATAAATTAGACTACGAGTACAAAATAGTACATAGAATGTACCAAAAAATACATAAAGTCTACCAAGTGTAAAGTGTACATAATGTGTGTTAAAAAGCTCATAAAGCGGACTTAAAATTGTACCACAAATTATATAGTGTACCAAAAAGTACAGTGTCCAAAAAGGTACATATAATTAAAATAAATAATAAAATTTATCAAAAAGTACCAAAAGGTATATTGCAAACCAAAAAAGTATATAACATGTACCAAAAATTACTTTTTGGACCAAACAAGTACCAGAAACTTTTTTTGGTGGCAAATATTTACATAAAACTAGCAAAAAATTTAATTTCGGTTGCAATTTGTACTTTTGATGGCAATCAGCGCATTCTACTGTGGGTATCAAATAATGTGCTTGTTGGTATCAATAGGTACATATTTTAGTACTCTTTATGTATTTTCTTTCTACAAAAGACTTTTAGTGACCTCAAACAGTACGTTTCTTTGGTATATTTTCTTTCCTTGGTACATTTTATGATCTTGTTTTTGGTACCAAAATCACTTTTTCTGCTAAAAGTACTTTTTTGCTTATTTTTATGTACTTTTTTGTACACTCGTAGTTTTTTGGTAATTGTATGTAGTTTTTCTATGCACTGTTTTGGCACACAATTCACTTTTTGTACATATTTTGTTACTCTGTGACTTTTTTGGTACACAGAATGTACTTTTTGAATAAATACTTTTTGGCAACATTGTTGTGCCATGTTCTTTTAGGTATATTATCAGCCATGTCATGGCTTTCGTACGAAAACGAAATGAATTCGTAAATACAATTTAGTAACGTTTTGCTTTTGCTTCTATGACTTTCGTACGTTTTGGTAAAAATGAAAAAAAAGTGAATACATTCTTTTCGAACGAACATCTGGCAGCTCCATGACAAAAGAATAGACAAAACAGAAACAAGGAAAATAAAATAAGTTACCAATTTTGTTAGAAACTACAAGAAAAAATGAACTTTAGACGAATGTGAACAATTAAATTACTTCAAGTGCTGTATTAAACATCGAAAGGAGTATGCCAGGAGTTTCAATAGTAGTAGTTATCGAGCACCAAAGGAGTCAGTATAAGTTTAAGAGACGCATCAACATATGTGGCAATGTTGTACAAAATCGTACGTGGCAACGCAGAAGTGTGACAACTTTTTGCGTTTCGTGGATCTTAAAAAAAAATTATTAAAGAAAAAGTTTTGGAAAATTATATTTTTAAAAGTACTATTAGACTAAACAAAATACTTTAATCAATAAAAATATAATAATAAGTTGCCAGTGTTTTCTCTTTACATTTATCAATTTCACTGCAGTTTTACAACTGTTTTGAATACGCAATATTTGTGCGTTTTTGATTTTCTGTAGAAGGACAAAACAAAATTGATTTCACTTTCGAACGAAATTGCGCTCTGTGACATGGCTGTATACATATTTATTTGTTGGTAGAGTTTAGAACACTTTCATACAATTTTTTTATATTTTTATTATCGGCTCGTTGTCACCTTTTATGTAGTTTTTGGTATATTTTTATAAATTTCGTGAACTTTTTGGTATATTTGTTTAATATTTGGTACATTTTATATACTTTTTGGCACTTTTTTTGTACAGTATTTATAGTCTTTGGCAAATATTTTCAAAATATTTATCTTATTCACTATAAGGATTTTTAGGTGAGTGTGAGCAGTAAGCTTTTGCACAACGCACGCTCACGCGGTCGAGAGCGAATAAATTTTAAAGTAACGAAAATAATCGCGAGTTGTTTTACTGCTCGTTGTTCGCGCCTACGCGCAAAGCACGTGCTTTTAATATCAAAATTTCGAAAGTAATCGAGTGCGCGTGCTTTTAAATACAACTAATGATTTACGAGACGAGATTGGAGTGAGAGGTATTTTATACACTGAAAGAAAATCTTTACATCAAATCGATAATAAATGTTCATCAACTATTCTTCATTGAATTGCTGCCAAATTTCATCAATTCAATGAATAAGTTCTTCAAATTGAAGATTGTACGTTTCTTCAACTTTTTCAGCGACATTGAATTGATGATCTTTTTTGCATCAATCTTTATCATAGGGATTTGGAAATAACTAGTGGCATCGAGTCAAAATATTGACGTAGTAGAGAAAAAAGTAGTAGAATATTGAAAATAAATACATAATAGAAAATAGTACAATGGACAGAAAATATTATCCACACTATGAACACTTTTGTACCCTGTTATTGTGGATTTTTTAGGATGAGAAATAATCAAAAGAGTTTGGCTACTCATTAACAAACAATCTGCATAAAAATATTGACCAACTTCATGACAAACTTACATCAAATTGATGACAACCTTACATATAATTGACCTTATAGCTAATAGGTGAACAGTTCACATCAAAATGGTGAAAAATTTACTCCAATTTGATATCGAACTTACATCAAACTGATGAAAAATTTACATCAACTTGATGTAGCATTGTTGTTGAATCAACGTAAACTACTGATGAAAGATTGATGAAATGTTCTTCATCAATTCAATGAAATGTGTCGTAGGTTGGAAAATGAGGAATTGTTTCATCAAATTGACGAACAAATTCATAAATTTGATATAAACTTCTGTGGAAAAAAGCTCAAAAAAATTTAAAAAAAATAAAATTTAAGCTTTTGTCAGTGTATGATGCTTTTTTTGCGTAAAACCCCCATAACCTACAATGAAAGACTTGTTAAATACTTTGTGAACACGGCACCATCAATTCCAATGGTTTAAAATGTGGTTTAGTGAATTTCATTGCAGTCGTAGCAGTAAAAGTGACGCCGAATGTTCAAGTCGTCCAAAAGAGGAATGATATTGGATGATCGGAGAATAAACGTGTCTGAGGTGGCTGAGGCTGAATGCATCTCAAATGAGCGGACTCATCACATTTTAAATTATATTTGGGCACGAAAAAGCTATCCGCGTGATGTGTGTCGAGATTACTCACTCGTCCATAACCGCAAGCGTGTGACCACTCAAAATGAGTGTTTGACTATGTTCAACCTCAATCCGAAGAAGTTTTTGAACCGATTCGTAACCGTGGACGATACATGAATCCATCACAACACACCAGAGACAAAGGAACAGTTAAAGCTGTAGACTTCTCCGGGTGAACGTGTACGTACCAAAGAAGACCAAGGTGGGTCTGCCGGCCAACAAGGGATGCATGTGGAGTCATTCACATCGATTACCTTGAAAAGGGTAAAACGACCACCGGCGAATATTATTCACAGCTGATAGACAGTGTCGACGATGATTTGAAGCAAAAACGATAGCATTTGGCGAAGAAAAAATTCATTTCTACCTCATCCGCCATATTTTCCGGATTTAGCCCCCAATGACTACTTCATATTTCCAAAACTGAAGAAATTACTTGGCGGTATTCGTTATAGTTTTTTGTTACAAAAGGTGAGCATCCTTTTTATATTCATGAAAAATGTCACAATATCTCAGTTGTTTATTGTTTATCTTTTCGCTGGTTTGTCGCTACAAAGATGTACACCACCGTATATAGCGGCTGTTGACAACCACAAAATATGAATAAAACATGAAACACGAATGGTGGTTACAGTAGTTCATTGCCTAAGCATTTCTTTTTTTAAGTCTTTTTATTTTTGCATCTAAAATCAGCTGTTCTAGCATTGTAGATGTTATAATGGTATTCTTCTGTATGTTTAGATCTTCACTTTCTGAGAAAATAAGGCGGAATAGCCTCTCTATATGTATCTGGTACTTCCCATACAAATGGGTTAGTGTAATGAAAATGTTTAGTCATCAATTCGAAACTTACGGCCATGTTAGACTATTAGTGCTAATGTAACGATTCGCGGAGGGCAATGGAATGAAGCTCTCTTCCATTTAAAATAAATCGTTCTATGATTCTGCTTGCCATTTACACTAGGCCTGTTCGGAAATGCATCACAGCTCTACATCTGATGCGCAGCACGTTCGTAAATGCAACATCAGACAATTTTGTGGGTGTTTTGCGTTGGTAATTGCAAAAAAATGTGCAAAAACAAACATCTGCATCAGCTGATGCATTTCAAAACAGATCCACTATCAGTTTTGGAGAATTCAAAAACATTTGTCTGCAAACTGTTAACAAAATACAACACGTATAAAATAAAAGGGGGTAGAAAAAATTGAAAATAGTGAACAAATATTAAGGGGTTATTCTATAAGTCGAGAATCAGTCACTTCGCGTCACTTTTGTCGTTTTGGTCATTTAAAAATATTACAGCTGTTCCGTAACTACTTGCGTTGAGTTGCGTTATTTAATGGGTAGTTTATAAAACGCAGCGCAACGTTTTCGATCACTTCAAATTTAACTGGCCATAAATCCTCGCGTTGGTTGGAGAAATTACAAATTGAAAGTAAAATATCGAATGTGAATGGGCAGATGGAAGTATTTTGAATTTAATTGTTTATAAGTACTTGGTAATTTTCATTTAATTTGGAATAAAAAGCAAACAACAGGTCAGCAATTTGACTTGTTGATGGCAGAGATGGACACAAATCTTGACTGAATTGCCGGAGTTCGGGCGAGTCTCAAAACTTGATAAAAACAAAACCCGAAGAAATTAGAGAAAAATATACATAAGAACACGAAAAATATTTTCTTGTTTTTGACCACATGGTTAAAAAAAGGGACCATTTAGGGACAACTAGCACCAGGAAACTGTGGGTAATCACTAGTTGAGGCAAAATCAAAGCGATTTTAATTTTTTTATGTTGATATCAACTTATCCAACGGTGTAAGGGGAAGTTGCATCAACTTTCATATGCATTTCGATGAGAAACGTTCATGAGGCAACATTATCGGCAAAATGTAAATAAATGAACCAGAAAATAAATAAATTAAACATTATCGGAAAAATATAAAACTAAATAAATATGATTTGTAGTGTTATTTATAAATATTTAAAGAAAATAAAAATAGTGTTTTTTCTTAAAATTGGTGATATTTTCGCTATGCACTCACCACCTTTCAGTTCGACATCTGACAAGAAAATGAAGTTGCCTCAACTAGTTTGAGAGTGTAAGAGCAAAATCCAAGTTGATGTGTAGTTATCGAAGATGATGTCAACTTGAAGTCGAGAAATTTATCCACAGGTCTAAGGGCCCCTTTAAGCTAACAGATCATATTTTTTCTGGTTAGTGAAAAAATTTAATTGCCTCCCAAGATTTATTCATTCAGGTTAAAGCAGTAGCACAGCTGATTTCATTGCTTTCATTTCGTTCGTGTCTAATCTGTTAAAGTTTGTTTACATTTGTGCTTTCGTTTAGATTATTAGTTTGTTCACAAAGTTTCAAAGAATTTATAATAGAGTAGATTGATTTATTTGCGAAAACAATTTGTTAAATATTAAAGGGCTTTACAAAAATCGACTTGAATTTTGATTATGAGCACTAAATTGAACACAGTTAAAATAAAATTGCAATTTTCACATGGTGATTACATCAGCTGACTTTGACATACTAGGCACTTTAATTACATCAACAGCTGCTGCTATATCCTGAATGAATAAATCTTAATGCCACCGGTGGGATTCGAACTCACAATCGCTGGACGATCGTTTCGATGTTTATGAAGCATCATCTTTAGCAGCGTCTAGCCCGTTAAGCCACCGCAGTGTGTATTCACACTTTCACTAACCAGTAATCGTGTAGAGTGATATTTGACACTAGTTACACGTTGCTTGCCTACTTACACACACTGACGTCGAAGTTTTGAAAGTTCTATTTATACAGGGTGTCTCAGCACTTTTTAAAGTTATTGCCATTTTTTGTGCACATGGCAACTCTGAAATTTAGCAGCTGTCACATATGTTTATTCCTATTATTAAATATGGGGCGCTTTACGAAAGAACAACGCGTTATAATTGTGAAAATTTATTAAAAAAGTTTGGAAAGTTATGCTGAGACCGCTCACAAGCTTAGAAGGATTTTCAGTCGAGAAAGTGCACCTAATGTGTCAACCAATCGAAGAGTGGTTAACAAATTTAAAGAAACTGGGTCGGTTATGGACAGTAAGACTCCTGTGCTTCAACGAACCGGCCGATCTCTTGAAAACATTACTGCTGTAAGCGAGAGTGTCACCGAAAACCCGAAAACATCAATTGGGCCTTGTTTTTAACAACTTCAAATTTCACGAACCACTACGCAGCGAATATTGACAAAAGACCTCCACCTTCATGCGTACAAAATTCAGCTTACTTACTTTCAATCGGTAATGGAGCAAATTGAAGTCAATGCCAATTTTTCAAAAAAAAGAAGTAATATTCTTCAATGAAGCGCATTTCCATCTGAATGGCTTTCGTGAATACACAAAATTGTCGAATTTGGGACTCAGAAAATCCTCATGCAATCCATGAGAAACAAATGCACCAACAACGAGCAACTGTCTGGTGCGGATTTTAGTCAGGCGGCGTTATTGGGCCTAACTTTTTTGAAGATGAGGCCGAAATTCCAGTGACTGTGAACGGCATTCGTTACAGGAACATGAGTTCTTGTGGCCTCGCCTCATCTGGACGGCATGTATCTGGACGACGTGTGGATTCAGCAAGACGGCGCCACCTGCCACACCGCCAGAACAAGTTATCTCAAGAAATTCCTCCAGAACAAATTATCTCAAGAAATTCTGATGTCAACTGGCCACCAAGATCATGCGATTTAACGCCGTGCGATTTCTTTCTTTGGGATCTTGTAAAATCTCGGGTTTATGCGAATAAACTAGAAACAATTCCTGACCTCAAATCCGAGATCCAACGCGTCATCAGTGAAATACAGCCATATCTCTGTGAAAAAGTCATGGAAAATTTCATGAAAAGAGTAATGACATCAGAGCCATGGAGGCCATTTGGCGGATATTTTATTCCATACTTAATCGGAACATGCCTTTCTTTACAATCTAATACAAATATCACAACTATTTTAAAAAATACGTGTTTTTATTTCAAAATGAAAAAGTGCATCCTTGCTGAGACACGCTTTAGAACACAACTGTTCTTATTGTAGTTTGTGTTCTGTTTTTAGTCTGGCCCTAGCATATGATTTCCCAATTTTAGTTGTCTTTGATCCGAGTTATTTTTTAGAAAGTTGCAATTCCTTTTAAGCTAACAGATCATTTATTTTGTTTACTCACTGAAATTATTATTTACAATATTAATGTTAGAAATGAAAAGATTAAATATAAAATAGGTTGCAAAACTATAATAATTATATTTAAAATAATTAAGACATTAAACAAAGTTACCAATACATTTTAAATACGACCAAATGGATGTGTTTTTTGCAAAGACAACTAATTTAAAATACATTCGAAAATTTATTCGACATTGCAATCCAAAATAACCTAGGGTGGGCATTCCTTTACATATGGCTATTTTTTGCAGTATTATAAACAATAACATTCTTAAAATCTGTTATCTATTGAAATAAAATTTTTAATCTCATTTTTTATTGTGTGCAGAAGATAACTTTTGCTAATCTATAATTTTTTATTTTAAATGGGCAACTCGATAAACACAGCTTTCGAAGGTTAACGAACGCAAGCGTGAAATGACATAGGGTTGTATTCTAAAAGTCACGAAAGTGAACGTAAACGCAAAAGCCAACGAGAACGCCAAAAAATGGTAGTTTATACATCACTTCGCGCTTGCGTTCGCTTACGAAAGCTTTCACTGACATTTGTGGTTTATAGAGTTGCCAACTCAAATAAATACTTATACATTAGAGTATGTTACCTTGAGTGAAATGCGCAGAATGAAAAAGATTAAACAATGTAGCTCTATTTCAATAGATCAACAGATTTTAAAATTGCTATTATTTATAATATTACAAATACCAACAATATTCACATACAATGTATACAAAACCTATGTTATTTTGCAATTAGGTTAGGTTGCAATGTCGAATAAATTTTCCCATCTATGTATATTAAAGTAGTTGCCTTTTCAAAGCACGTGCCATTTGGCGGTATGTATTGGTTGTAACGTATTGGTTCTTTTGTTTATTATTGTCAACATCAACTGATGTCTATAATTTTTTAAATATAATTATAATAGTTTTGCAAAGCATTATTTATTTGAACTTTCCATGTCTAATTTTATTATTGTAAATAAGAATTTGAGTGAGTTGAAAATATAATTTTAAATTATTTTTTAAAATAAAGTCGTTTGCATTTCAGCCAAAATTGGCAACTACTTATAAGGAATGATATGCAAAATACTTCCATCTGCCCACCCTCCATCTACATCTTTCTTTAAATTTGTAATTTCTTCAACTAACGCGAAGAACTGTGGCGTGTTCAATTTGACAGCTGAAGTGATCAAAAACGTTGCGCTGCGTTTTATAAACTACCCATTAACACCCGAATTCGGTGTATGTGTTAACAATCAAATTGTAACCGCAAAATTGTTACAAAGTTGTCACCATTGTTTGTATCTGGTATTCTGGAAACACAGTGACAACGAAAAATTCACCTCGTAACAAATAATTCACCTCACAATAGCAGGTTGTCAAAAGCAAGGATAACAAAACAAAAAAATATGGTTTTCTGCACAAAATAAACGCGGTAAAAAAGGAAAAGTAAGTATTTAATATATTTATATTTTATTAAATTAAAATTAAAACATTATTATTTGGGGAATGTGAGCGCACCGTAAAGGCACAGCTGGAATGCTATATTGCCTTCCTCAAGGAACATACGGATATACTAAGCGGAAAGAATACACCTGCGCAACCGCGCCAATGAAAAGAAATACTTTACTTTAGCGCTAACTCTCTGATCTACATCAAAATTTCACCACCGAACTCAGCGCAGAAGAGTTCAAAAAGTTGTTTTCCCCAAGCGGTCAGTCCAAATTCTGGAGATATAGACCTTTAAAGCTTGAGTATATAATCGTTCGTATCTCCGGGATTTATAGTCCGATCTGGTTGAAATGGCTATCATTAAAAAAGTCTTTCTATGCTCTATAAATCAGTGTATAAACATATTTATTTTTATTAGCCCATAGGGGAGCTAATTAAAAAACGTTTTTTAACCTCACTTTTCTGGTAAACAATTTTTTGTTTTCAAAAAAAAGCCCTATTATACTTATTTTTTGGCAGGTTCCGATAATACACAAGACCTTAACCTTTTTTAAAGGTATATTACTCAAAAACATTCCTTGAAAGACCGGAGATATTTACGTTAAAAGTTTTGTAATACTTTTCGCGCACTTTCAATCTTTCTAACAAAAAAGCAAGTTCTCTCTTTTTTCTGCCCCACTTCCATAGAACAAAAGTCCTTCCTTCATTTAATTATGCACTCTTGTCGTTTTGGTACAAAATATATTATTAATTTTTCCCGTATACAGTTTTATTGTTACTTGCAGAATTTATAAAATGATTTTGTATCAACTTTCCAGCAAATAAAACAGCTGTCACGCACTGTTACCTCCTCTTCGGCAGGTACAAGTTTTTGTTACTTTTGTCACCAAAAAAATGTGTCAGAATACCGATTTGTGACAATTGCCACATTGCTGTCAAATAGTAACCGTGATGACTTTTGTAACCCTGCCAGAATAGGGCTGTAAATAAGGTAACTCATCGCAGGTAGTCACCAAACAGCTGTAACGTTTTATAAACTACCAAAACGACAAAAGTAACGCGAAGTGACTGATTCACAACAAATAACGGGTTTTTCAATAAGAGCGCTACAAAAGTTTTTTTAAATAAAACAAAACCGGTTTTAGATACCAATGAAATTCTTTATTCCTGTGAAAGTATGTTCGATGCCATTATGTATGGAACTCGATTTCTTTTGCATGGCCACCACCATCGCTGAAGATGATTTCCCGATGAAAATCCGAATCATTTTCAAGTTGTTGCTCAGCCCAATTCACGAACATAGGACGCTTATGGTGGTCAAGCGGCTTCAGTTCTTGCGTCAATTTGATCTTGTAAGGATGTAGGCCAAGATCTTTTCGCAAAATTCGCCACAACGACGTCACGCTTGAGAACGACGTGTGAGAGACACATTTGGGCTTTCTTGAGCTGAAGCCTCAGCGGCAGCAATATTCTCGACACTACGGGCACTTCTTTGTCTCACTGGCACGGGAACATTTTGTACTGTGCCTGTGGATTCAAATTTTTCCACTAGACGCTCAATTGTTGATCTGGTAGGACGATTATGACGACCATAAATTGCACGTAGCGCTCTTAAAGTTGATGCCACTGACTCCAAATTTCGGTAGTAAATTTTAATAATTTCGACTCGTTGTTGGCTCGTATATCTTTCCATGATGAAATGGCAAACCTTACTGAAGAGAAATGTCAAAAGAGCGGGAAAAATTATGGCGTCGTTTGCTGTCCCTATCGATTTACTTTTGTAGCGTCTCTGTCGGAAAACCCTTTATAAGTAGAATACCACCCATAAAAAACTAAATATTTGTTTCTGCGGGGTTCGCGTTTACGTTTACGTTCACTTTCGGAACTTTTAGAAAACATTAAAAAAACATGACAAAATAAAAGTAATTTTCTCTGTTTTTGTTCGTTTCATTCAAAATGCAACCCTGATCCCATAATTTTTTGAACAAAATCAAAAGATTAGAGAAATTCAACGCATATGTAAAAATATTTTCTGCAACTCGTTCTCCACAAGTTTACACTATCCAATTTGCTCTCCACAAATTAAAATTGTGGCATATCCAACGATTTTTATAATAGTCTAACACGGCCTTAACTAATTAGATAAATGTCGAGCAAAAAGAAATCTGAAAGCCTTTTATAACGATAAAGTGCAGTAAATAGAAGGGGATAGCCTTACCATTTCTATACGTTACCTGACTGCTTTGAATATGTTTTATTTTTTTATGTTTACAATTTTGAGTTTTGTAACATAACATTTGACCTCAGTACTAATTTAAATGCTAAAATGGAATGCAAAAATTGTTATTTAAATAACCAAAACCTGTTAACATTAAGTTTCCTACCCATTTTTTAACTAACGATTTTAAATTCCTAACACTTCGGCCAAACTGTGTCCAGCGAGTGGCTACAAAGAAGAACAAATACAACAATTTTAAAATCAGCGTTGCATTTGGCTAAAACAGACATGTTAATTTTAGAGTTAGACAGTAGATAGGAAACTGTTATGAATCAAGTCTTGACTAACGAGTGAATGAGCCTAAATAATATTCAAGTTAGACACTCTTTGTACGGAGCGTACATCTACTTATAGTGACTAAATTTTCGTTATGAATACAGGTGCTAGTTTCTTTCGAACATTTTTTATGTGTTGCAATCTGGCAACTGACAGCTCTATTGTAAAGTTGGACATTTTTGATGTTATGCGTACTCAGAACGTTTTGACATACGAGCGCAATTTGTGCTGTTTACAGTAACTTAAAAGATTCATCTCGGCCCAAAAATGGAATTAAATCGTGAACATTTTCGTGCGATTATATTTTACAACTTTCGACGTGGACTAACTCAGCAACAGTGCATGGATGAACTTTATTCAATTTTTGGTGATGAAGCTCCATCAAGGACCAGTGTTTATCGATGGTATGGTGAATTCAATCGTGGTCGTAGTTCTCTCCAAGACGAATTTCGTGAGGTTCGTCCAAAATCAGCTGTTGTTCCGAAAACCATTGATGCTGTGCGCGAACTGATTTTTCAAGATCGTCATGTGACCTATCGTGAGATTAAGACAATCTTAGGCATTAATGGGACCAGCATACATTCAATATTGCATAAACATTTGACTGTCAAAAAAATTTGTTCGCGTTGGACCACACACAATTTGACAATCGCTCAAAAAAAGGCTCGTGTTGATTGGTCGAAAGAAATGCTCCAAAAATACGCTGGCGGTGCTTCGAAACACGTCTATGACATCGTGACAGGTGATGAATCCTGGATTTACGCGTATGAGCCCGAAAGTAAACAGCAGTCAACTGTATGGGTGTTTCAAGATGAGCCAAATCCAACAAAAGTTGTTCGCGCCCGAAGCACTTCCAAGCAAATGGGCGCCTGTTATTTCAGAAAAACCGGACATGTCGCAACCGTACCACTAGAACAACGCAGAACAGTGAATTCTGAGTGGTACACAACCATTTGTTTGCCAGTTGTCTTCCAAGAAATCAGGAAAACCAACCGCCGAAGACGGATCACTCTTCACCACGACAATGCGAGCTCTCACACATCGGCTGAAACAACTGCATTTTTGAGCACCCAAAACATCGATTTGATGAGTCATCCGCCGTATAGTCCTGACTTGGCACCGAATGACTTCTTTTTATTCCCGTACGTAAAAAACAAACTGATAGGTCAACGTTTTTCGACACCTGAAGAAGCGGTTGCTGCATTCAGAATGCATGTTTTGGAGATACCTACCTCAATCAGAGTGGCAAAAGTGTTTCGACAATTGGTTCAAACGCATGCAAAAGTGTATAATCTTCATGGGGAATATTTTGAAAAACAATAAAGTGATTTTCGATGATTAATATTTGTTTTTGTTCTCTAATCCCGAAACATAAAATTCAACCCTCGTATGGCTTAGAATGTGAAATGGGTATGTAGTTTTTATTTTCTATTAACACTATAAAATTCACTTTGGCCTTTAATTTTGTCTCAAAATACAATAAAAAACAATACCTCCTTGAAAAATGTGTTAGTAATGCGTCATTTTATCTTAAAAAAGTACCACATTCTATAGCAAAAACAACATAAATTCAAAGGGAGTTGTAAAATTTTTGCTTAATCATGTTTTGCCCGGCGCGGCAATGTTAACACTTTGGTTTTAAGGTGAAAAAAAAACAAAAAATACAGAATAAATAAACGAATTTCACAACGGAACTTTAAAACAAATATTAAACATTATAAAATTTAAATACAAACAGTGTCCAAAATGCATATTCCTACACTAAAGGCTACGACAAATCAGTAGAAGTAAAAGACCTGTAACATTTCTGATTGAAGCTGTATGAGAGTCACCAATAGAACAAGTTAAGGTGAATTTACTTCCTCTCGTTTCAACTGCCCAAATTATAAAGTAAAATTCAATATGTTCTTCCTAGGCTTTGGTACAAAGTGTTTAGCGTTGCTATTAGGAAGCAATTTCATGGTGTTCTAGATTACATTTTAATGATTTGATAACAACTAAAAAATATAACTGTCGAGGAGAGTGGGTTTTAACATTGCCCACTGGAAGTTGTATGAATCCAAGTGTTATACACTGTATGTGTCTTCCCAAGTATCTGAGCAACAGCAGCAACAACAAAGGAACAAAGAAACGACGAGTTATCTTAAAAGTTAATGGCAAATTGACATTAATCGAGATTGCACGCCTTGGATGTTCATCGCATTTGAAATAACTAAACTAGAATTTTATGCCATTTATAATAAAATAATTATACTATACAAAGTGAAATGATAACAGTACGAGTAGTAGTAGTACATTTTTATAAATGCATAAATATTAACGCTTGAATGAAAAAAACTACTCGCAAAACAAAGTCGTGTGAAAACTCTTTCGCTTCTAAGTCTACGCGACTAATAAACAGCTGATACACTCCGAGCCACTTGAGTAGAACACCCTTAACAATTTTTTGTAAGTTCAATAATTTTCGAAACAGTTAATAACGTTTTTAAGCTCAATAACTCTCGAAACAGAGGCAATAGGAACTTTACATTTGTTTTTAAAAATAACTCAGTCATAAAAGTATAATTCAAACATGACTGACATTACACCGGTACGGAAAAACTCGACTCGCGATCCGAATCTTTAATAACCCGCTCGTTTTAAAACTCGAAGTTCGAGTTAAAAAGATTCGAACTCGTAAAAAGATTTTTATTTTTCGGACGGCGAGCGAGCTCTAAATACTTTTACTTCATTGCGCTCGATCGCGAGCGAGCCGAATATATTTTGGGAGCGATCGAAAAAGAGCGTATCTTCCGATGCAAAAAGAAAAAAAATTAAGTTAAACTGGCTGTGGCCAGTTTCATTTAACATGTTGATTGTGACGGTTGATAAATACAAAATCGTGCTGGCAAAATTATGAGTATGAAAAATATGTTTCTTTTGGAATACAAGGAATATAATATTTCATTATGAGATTCCCAAAAACATCATAGAAACTAATTGTCACATTTTTTATAATGCAGCATAATGTTGATCTTGTTTCCTCAAAATAAAAACGTACAAATTCATAAATAAATCATAATAAATTTTTTAATTTTATTAGTCAAGCTCGAGGCCATTCTATATCTCTATTAATAGAAATATAGTTTTCAAAAAGGAGTTTTGCAAATGTATTCCTATGATTCCTGGCAAACAGTATAGCTATTTCAGATGTAGCCACATATGTTCATCAGCGGTTGTTTGGAATGATGCTATTGAAAAATTCATCAAACTAAATGCAAATGAAAATTCACTTCAATCCACTTCAAGAATTCATAATACATTCGTAACAAAGCAATCAAAAATTATACATCCCCAATGTGTCAAATGAATCCGTTACGAATTCCAGACGGATCCGTTTCTGCGGACATTTTGTCCGAAGCGGACACCGTTACAAACTCGTTTCGTTTTCGTATGAAATTCCTCTCGAAACCGCGAATGGAATATGACTTGAATCAGTTGTCGTATAGTTGAATATTGATGTTCACACAAATAAACTTTTCAGGGCACACATTTTCGACATTGTGCAGACCCAGTGAGGAAGAGACCAGTATGATTGCGCTACGTTTCGACTCTGTATTTCAAATTAATTCATGTTATTAATTTCAATAACCAAATCCTTAAAAAAGCTTCTCAAAATACCGTTCGGAATCGGTGTAAAAACTGTAGGTCCCAATCAGTAAGAGTAAAACTAGAAAGGGCACAGCTAACTCACTGGTTGTAAGAAGCTCTCCTCCATGGGATGTAATGGGAAACCAGTTATTTAACCAAATTCTTAAACAAAATTCAACAATACAATTTCTTCAATTGAATAACAAATTATTTCAAATAAGTTACATAAATATTGAATGACAAATTATTTAAATCAAAATACAAAAGTATTTAAAACTACACAATAAAAAAAAGAGTTATTTTCAGTCAAAAAAAGTCAATTCACTTGTAGTAGGCCATTGAATGCTCGTGCATAAGTTACCGTTCTCAGAAATTGCAGCTGAAATCTGGTGCCAATACGAGGTCATTTCCCACTCCATGACATACACAGCCGGTCTAAATGACACTTAGGGTGGTCGTGAATCAGTCACTTCGCGTTACTTTTGTCGTTTTGGTAGTTTATAAAACGTTACAGCTGTTTGGTGACTACCTGCGTTGAGTTACGTTATTTAATGGGTAGTTTATAAAACGCAGCGCAACGTTTTTGATCACTTCATCTGTCAAATTGAACATGCCACAGTTCTTCGCGTTAGTTGAAGAAATTACAAATTTAAAGAAAAATATCGATGAGAGAATAGGCAGATGGAAGTATTTTGCAATTCATTGCTTATAAGTAGTTGCCAATTTTGGCTGAAATGCATTCGACGGATAGAGCTCAAACTTTTTTTTTTAAATAATACAAAATTATACTGTTTACGCACTGAAATTCTTATTTACAATAATAAAATTAGAAATGGAACGTTTAAATAAATAATGTGTTGCAAAACTATTATAATTAAATTTTTAAAATTATAGACATCAGTTGATGTTGACAATAATAAACAAAAGAACCAATACATTGCAATCAATACATACCGCCAAGTGGCACGTGTTTTTGAAAACACAACAAATTTAATATAGATGGGATAATTTATTGGACATTGAACCCCAAAATAACACAGGTTTTTTACACATTTTATTTGGATATTGTTGGTATTTGTAGTATTATAAATAATAGCAATCTTAAAATCTGTTGATCTACTGAAATAGAGCTAAATTTTTTAATCTTTTTCATTCTAAGCATTTCACTCAAGATAACTTTTTCTGATCTATAATTGTTTATTTTAGTTTGGCAACTCTATAAACCGCATATGTCAGTGACAGCTTTCGTAAACAAACACAAGCGCGAAGTGATATATAAACTACCATTTTTTGACATTGGCGTTCGCGTTGGCTTTTGCGTTCACTTTCGGGACTTTTAGAATACTGCCCTTAAGCTTCTAACGCCTCTGTTTCGGAAGATATTGAGTTTAAAATTTAAAAAAAGATTAGTTTGAATAATAGCCGTGGTTAATATGAAAAGCGTTGAAATGGTAAAAGATTTAAATAACAAAATGTATAAACTTATCGAAAAATTTTCGTGTCGCTTAGCCTTCGCTAAGTGCTTCATACAAAACAAGCGGTTATATAAGCAACCGCTGTAACCAAACCCCGCCTACTCAAATGGAGCGGAGTGTATGTTTTTTTTAAGTTTTTGAAATCAAGTGCAACTAAGTAGTAAACGAATGTTCATAAATGTTATAAACAATTCAAATAAATTGTAAATAAAATTGCATAATAAACAATAAAATTCGAGTTGCTAGTGTATTCTGCTGGAATTATCACTTGACAACATAATCGACCCACCCACCGAACCCAGAACTGGTGTCTGATGAGCTCGATTACTCTCGTAATGATTAATGAGTGTCAATACATGTACATACATACATATGTATAAACATTTAATATATAACATGAATATTTATAGAGGGACTTTAGTTTGTTAAATATAGTGATCGAAACAGTCATACAGTAGTCAAGAATAACAAGTAAGAAAGTGGGGATTACATTGCACGGAGCTAAACAAACTATTTGAAGGGGATTTTCAAATTGAATCATTGTTTAAAGCGAGACTACGGTGAACGTGGTTTATGACTTTAGTAATTAAAACAATGAAAATAGATTCTTTTTGTTTTGCTAAAAAGTAATTGTTTATTTTTTACAGTTTCTTTTTTATATTCATATTCTACACGACATATGTAGACATACATATACTTATACATTTCGTTACATTGTATTTCTACATACTACAGTTCGCAGATTAGAAAAACCTAATCTAATGAGATATTCAAATCGAATCATTGTTTAAATCGAGACAACGGAGATTTTGGTTATGAGTTAAACGATTGTGACCCTTCTACAGTAGAAAGAAGTGCTACAGAATTGTTTTATTTATTTTATTGAAATATTTTTAATTTACTTTCAATTATGTCCATGTCACTATGCCCATGGACGCAGTGACAACGATTTTATGGACATTGTCACACTTTTGAAAGTGTCATAATGTCGTCCATGGACCTTATGACACTTTTTAAGGTGGCCATCGGTGTTGCAATGGGTAGTGTGCGCGCCTTTTGTACTTGAGATCCTGGGTTCGATCCCTGCTCTGACCACCTTAAAATTTCTTTCGACGGCGGTCACCTGGCATAGTGACGGCGACACTATCGAGTATTTAGCCATGAAAATGCTTCTCAAAAATACCGTTCGGAACCGGTGTAAAACTGTAAGTCCCAATCAGTGAGTATAAAACTAGAAAGCGCACATCTCACTGGTTGTGAGAAGCTCTCCCCGATTCCTTCATGGGATGTAATGGGAAACCATTTTTTTAATGTCCATGGACATTATGACATGCCACAGTGGCGCCTGTTAGATCCGACATGAAGTAAGATTCTAGATATTTTCTCCTACTCATACAAAAAACAGCATAGGAGATGTTCAATGCTCTGGTTATCTCTCTTCTCTTGATCGTAGTACAAATAAAAATTTAAAACATTTTTGTGTTCTTAAAATCAAAACTAATTGCATATAAAGTTATTTTAAAAGTCATAAATTCGAATAAAATCAGATTTAAAGTCAGTTCTTTCAATTCGCGTACCGCTCATTCCCTTTGAAATTCCATAGAAAAAAATGGTATCTTGTTACATCCCATGACGGTCAGAGCAGGGATTGAACGCACGTTCTCATGCACAAGAGCCGCGCACACTACCAATGCACCACCAACGGCCATCCTGTATCAAATTTGCAGCTAGAAGGTCGATCAGCTCTGTCATCGAACCCGTTGAACTTCTTAGAGGAACGAAAACATACAGGGTTTACAATTAAATTTATTTTTTTCTGAGCAATCGTTGTTTTTGATGTATTAACATCTATAGGCACGGGTAGGACAATCTGTCAAAGCGAACACATGCAAACAACACGCAGCGTTAGCGTCACATACGTGGTTGTTGTATAACAATAGTCTGTGCCTGAAAATAGGTATGATGGTATTGATGTAGAGGCAGCGAACAGGTCGTCGTCGCCAAAGAGTATTGAATAGTATAGAGAACTCATGAAACGATTTATATGACTCAAAAGCACCGGCGACATCTGGCGAATGATTCAAACCGTATTACCCTCTTTTTGTCATAACTTGGTCCATTGATAATTTTGATGTGAAACATTGATGCCTTTTGAAACATTTATGTTTTTTTTATTGTTTTATGTAATAACATTGTTGAAATGGTGCATTTATATTGAAATATTCTATAAAGACTCGTTTATGTTCTTTTACTCAGACTCTCTACATGACAGCGGAACAAGAGTGAAATAAGTTCTCTATACTATTCAATACTTTTTGTCGTTGCTCTGTTTATGACAAAACAAAAACAATTATTTCAGTGAGCTAAATATTGCTTTATTTATTTTAACAATATTACACCTAATGTTAAAACATATGTAAGAAACAAGAAAGTGCAATAGCAAGAGCCTTCAGCACAAAAACTATTCTTTTTTTATTTTCCAATGTAACATTTACTAATGTGTCCATGGAAATCTAACAGGTACCGTGAAACAAAAAGGTGTTAACACATCGCCCGTGAGTTCGAACACTCAGTGATTTTTTTTGAAACAACATCTATGCAATGGCTTTCGATGAAATATCTATATTCCCAACCATCCGCCATAATAACACTGTGAGACAAAATTTGATTATTATCAAAATTATGGGGTTCTATCAACGGATTCTGGTAGAAAGGTTTAAACAAAATATACGTGTATCGGCGTTTTGCCAGATCTGATCAGATTTTTTTTTAGGGCGGGTCAAAGTTTCCGCCCATCGGAACTTTCCTGCAACATATCGGCATGCAAAATTGTGTGTTCCTTACTTCTGAGGTACAAAATATGTTCAGAAGTTTTATAGAAAAGATTCGGATAAACATTTTTGTGGAACAAATTAACCCTCTAACTGTCATAATTTTTACTTTTTATTTGAAAACTCGCAAAAAACTGCTCCAAAAAGACGGAGGGCGTGGTCAAAATGTTCTACAAAAATTATCGCCATAAAATTTCACTATATGTGTCCGAACACTCCAAAACACAAATCTTAGCCCAAGTGCTAGATAAAAGATGAAATATGACAAAATTCATTTTATTATGTGGACTATTTTTAATGGAAACAGCAATATGGCAAAATTCATTATTAACCCTTAGAAGGCAGTTAGTTTTTGCTTATTATCTACCACTTGGGCTAAGATTTGTGTTTTAGAGTGTTCGGACACATATAGTGAAATTTTATGGCGATCGTTTTTGTAGAATATTTTGACCACGCCCCCCGTCATTTCGATTTAAATAAAAAAATCCTTTACATCCATTGAAGTGGGGGGATCTTCTCAGAATCAGTGAACGGAGCTCTTACTATTTTTAGACACACTGACTTTCTAAGAAGCTTTTTCATGGCGTATCACTCCACAAGCCGTCACTAGACGTTGTGACCATCGTCAGAAGAAATTAAATTAATCATGGTCTCACCGACCGTCATTTTGGGGAAATTATAAGATATTTTCTGCAGCAAAGTTGGAATAGCTTGTTCCTTATACTTTCCTATAAACCAAATTACTGTAACTTTATTTTCTGTATTAAAAACAATAAAATAGTTTCCCATTACATTCCATGAAAGGATTTGATTGAGCTTGAGTTGTGCGCTTTCTAGTTTTGCACTCAATGTTTGGAACCTACAGTTTAACAGCGGTTCCGAACGTTGTTTTTGAAAACCATTTCTATTTTGAGTATTAAATTGTTAGTGTTCTAAGCTTTATTTAGTAAACCTGGCTTATCAGCCCTGTCATGGCTTTCGTACAAAAACGAAATGAATTCGTAAATACCATTTCGTAACGTTTTGCTTTTGCTTCTACGACTTTCGGACGTTTTGGTAAAAACGAAAAAAAAAAATGAATACATTCTTTTCGAACGAACATCTGGCAGCTCCATGAGAGAAAAGAATAGACAAAACATAAACAAGAAAAACAAAAAAAGGGACCACGGAGAAATTCGTTAGAAACTAAAAGAAAAAAGTAACTTTAGACGAATGCGAACAATTGAATTACTTCAAGTGCTGTATTAAACGTAGAAAGTTGTATGCCAGGAGTTTCAATAGTAGCAGTTATCGAGCACCAAAGGAGTCAGAATTTTGTTCAAAAATTTAACCGGCGAAGTTTAAGAGACGCATAAACATACATATGTGGCAATGTTGTACAAAATCGTACGTGGGTGGCAACGCAGAATTATGACAACTTTTTGCGTTTATTAAAGAAATAGTTTTGGAAAATTATATTTTTAAAAATACTATTAAACTAGACAAAATACTTTAATAAATAAAAATATAATAAGCAGTGTTTTTTAGGGTTTTCTCTTCGCAGTTGTCAATTTCACTGCAGTTTCACCAACTGTTTTGAATACGAAATATTTTTGCGTTTTTGATTCTCTGTAGAAGGACAAAACGAAATTGATTTCACTTTCGAACGGCATTGCCCTCTGTGACATGGCTGTATATTATTTTTATTATACTTTAGAATCTAAGCAAATACCAAAAGCAATAGACTACTTTAAATATTTCTGATCAAAACCAGAATTGTATTAAATACTTAAATGCAAATTTCAATGCAGTAATATTTCCCTACTGCACCCTCAATACGTCGCATCTCTTCTTCACATGTGCTAATCAAATAAAGAGAAGCAAATTAATTTCGTCATAATACGAAAAATAAATTTGAATTTTTCCAACTTTATATACGGAAGTTATCTTAATTACTTTTTTTATTATACAAGGTTTTCGACATATGTAAATAATGTGTACCTTGAGTACGAGTAGAACTATAAAATGCTATTAAAAAAAATTTCATTCAGTTGTAATAAAATTGAGTCTTGATTTTTTTTTTGGTAAATATTTTCACAGAATTAATCAAAAATCAAAGATTGAGCTCAATACTGTTGTATTTACAATATTTATTCAAAAAATATTCATAATACATATGAGAGGGTTATTAGACGATTTTTATTTAAAATTGTAGCATAGGTACATAGAATTTATATGTATGTACTTATATACACCAGAGAACTGCAAACTGTGTCATTTTTGCCACTTACAGTACACATATAAAAAATACTGTGTCGGGGGCACCGCAACTGCAAACTGTGCGGAAAATTTTAGAAAAAACGACTATATCGCGAAAACGGAGCAATTTTTGCGGGTATGGTCGATAAAGTGGTCCATCGAGTAGTTAAGCCTCCTATGGAAGTCAAAAATTTATAATTTTTGCGATTGGTCGACGCACCGTTTCCGAGTTATAGCCAAATTTTCATTTTAACGAATTTGTTAGTTTGGCGATTTCTTTAAAAATAAATAAATACAAAATTCCAGACAAATTGGACGAGTTTATCAAATCCTGAAATCTGAAAAAATTGGTAATTTTTTCGTTTTTTCTAAATTTTTCATATTTTTGAATTGCAAAGTACAGAGCGCGATCGCTCTCATCACCTTTTTGCAATCACTTCTCGCATACTGTGCACAGTACGAAGCATAGACTAATACATACCATAGATTAATACTTATAGTAGATCTAATAGTTCTCCCACCAAATTTATGACATTTGGCCTGGTGTGATATTTACGTTTGATGTTGAAAATAATTGCTTTACTAATACCAAATAGAGGCAATGGTTCAAAACAACGAACAAAATAACAACAACGGCATTTCGTTTTGTGTGTTAAAATTATTGTGTTAAATACAACACAAATGTATGTTAACAATAACAGTCAACAAAAAAGTTTAAAACACAATTAAATTTAATAGTTTTTCACCAAAATGACATGAAAAATTAATGCAAGAAGTTGTTGTAATTCCACCTGGTGTATGTCACTTTTCGTCAATCATCTCTCTATCACACCGACCGCTTCACGAAGAGTGTGAAAGGAAACGTCAGATGAGCCAAATATTTTCTCTACTAAGATTTACTCTATGATACATACATAGATACTTTTATTCTCTCATCTGACGTTTCATTTCACACTCTTCGTCGTAGGTTCGTGGAAATGAGAGAAATTAAATTTAAAATTAACTTCCACCAGGTGGAGTTACAAAATATGTTCACTTCATTTTTTCATGTCGTTTTGGTGTAGAACTGAAAAATTTTTGACGTAGAATACGTCTTACCTTACGGTATGAGGAGTCATGTCAGGTTTTTATTGTTGTAATCTTTATTTCATTGAATTTGAGGAAACGGCTAGATGAATTTTTTTAAAATTTTTTTTGTAGGTAAATGAAGATGTTATCTTTCGTTTGATATACATTTCATATTGGTTGATATATTTCTAGTATTTTAATTTCTCAAATGAAAATTGTTTAAACACATACACTCAAACATATGTGTGGTGTTTGGTTGAGTGTTTTTGGTTGCTCAAAATTGCTTAGGAACATGTATCTAGTAAAAAGTGAAACGAACAGCAAGCTAATGTTGCTTGGCAACATGTATCTAGTAAAAAGTGAAACAAACAGTAAGCTTACGTAATAAAGTTTTTTTGCGAAAACTTCAATAAAGCTGTTGTAACATTAATTTTGAATTGTAAAGCGTAAAGCTTTCACACAACGCTCGAATGCTAATGCGAAGACTCGATAAGGTAAACCTTTTTTCATATTAGGGCGGCCCTCTCAACATTCGCAGAACTTATTTCAATAAAAATATTAATTAAAATACATAAATTAAATTAAGTTTAAAAAAATTGAACATAATATTTTTTTTTTAAACGGACTTGAATCAAATTTCGTTGGTAAATATAAAAATTACAGCAGTTGTCCGAGGCCTTCGGCCACGGACTGTCCCTGCAGGCTGTGTCAGAGAATGTTTACTTTCCACCGTACCTATGACGTTTAATTTATTGAGAGAATAAAAGTATCTATGTATGTATTAGTCAATGATACGAAGAATGCAATGTACAACTGCGATCGCAAAATAGCGAATTCGATCTTGCAGATCACTCGATAATCGACAAATCACACTATTATCATGTGATTTCTCATACATTTTTGTACCAAAGATCGAGTAAATTTACCTGGATAATGTTATTATTATGTCACAAATCATTTCAACCGCATACCACTTTCAGTATGAGACTGTGTGAACATGAAACGGAAATGGGAATGTAAAGGAAACGTACTTCACTGAACATGTAGTACATTAATGACAACACATACAAAATGATTGATATAAAAGATAGTGTTATTTGATTAGGTGATTTTACTCTCGTTCTTTATTGTTTAAATACTAACAAGATTTCAAGAACTTCTAAATATAGATATTCTACACAAAAATATCTTTAATTAAATACAAAATTACTTCTACACATAAAGGAATAGAAAAAATTACTGACTGACAGAATTGTATGGTATTAATAAATACAAATCCTTCTGACACCACCTGGTATAATTCAATAATGGCACCATGGAATACAAAAATGTCAAAAGTAAATCGAGTAAAAATGCATATAAACACCATTTTGCCGTAGGATGATAATCACGACATTATCATGATAAAAGAGAGCATGTAAACGAGCTATAAGGCTACATATATGCAAATGAGTGCTGAGTAAAATAAATGTGTTAGAGACACAGTTGTCAAAGACAATAAGTGTGTGTTTTTACCCCGCTAAAGTTAATTATAGCTTAATTTGTACGGGACAGCTAAGCGATATTTAGTGGAATTTCAATTTCCCACTTAAATTCCGACTTGAGCAATGACAATGTTGCCACATGTTCAATTTCAAGCAATAGTCGTTTAAATAGGTGATGTAATGTTTACCATGTCATTTTTCGTTTCACTTGTCAAAATCATATGTATTTTGATTTTATACTTGTTTGTATTCTTGTATTGTTGGTATATATTTGTGTAGAGTTTGACAACTGAAACGAATGAACGAAAATAAAATTTCTGTTGTTGCTGCTTACAATTAGAACAACATTCACTGCAACCATGTATTTGTTGGCACTGTGTTGGCACGTGTTGCCATATCGATTTTTTTTTCACCCATTACAGCAAATTCCGCCACATTTCGTAGTATTAAGAGTGGATCGTTTTATTTGGAAAGTCGTAAGTGGCGATAGCTTAATGGAATACAAAAACAGCCTTAATGTATGTTTGAACTGTGTACTTACTGTTGCGACGTATCGGTGCAGTTCTCTGGTATACACTCAATACAATATAAGATCGCAAACATGTGAAATTTAATCAAATTCGAAAACATATACGTACATGCTGGGAGTAAACAAAAGAACATTGTGCTTTTTTGGACGAAAATTGTTGTTATTTACTGATATCTTGTAGAAGATAACAACTGTTTACTGAGTGTCAGTTAGCCGATCTCATTCGAAATGCATGCAAACCCGACAGCACACTATGGTCGCAAAGACCACTTTATTTTTGGCTTTATATGACTATTTCTAACAGGCATTTTAAACAGTTCTTGCACCATTTCCATCCACACTGTCAATCGACGAAAGTGGTTAATATTAAATCAAATCCCAGCAGACCAGGGAAGCTAAAATTAAAAAAAAACACGATCCGCTACAGAAATCCGTAAAAATGGGCATGGACCCATGGGAACCTTGACACGCCCACTTATATGTGTATCTGCATAACCGTCGGCAAGACATTCATATGTGACCTGGTCTACCCAAAGCTACCTATGGTCAGAAAACAGCTGTTAAAGATTACGAGTCGCGTTCGCGCGTTGCGTTCGTGTTCCGGGTCACATATGTACTCACAAAATGGAACCGAAAAATTCAATTTGAATTAAATTTTAACAAACTGAATGAAAAATAAAATTTTCTTATTATTACCAAGGAAATCATCCATCAAGCTTTTGTTAAATATTTAAAACAAATCTGAACAAACATTTGCCGTGATTTTGCCAATTTAAAATCATCTTAAATAGTGGGAAAATCGCTGAATTGGCATAACTACATAAAACAGCTGATCTTTTGTTATACCCTCACCCATAGGAATGGGGGTATATGTATATCACTTAATACGTAAAAAAATGTAACACATAGAAGGAGCCATATTAGACCCTTAGTATCTTTGGACGAAATTCGTTTTAGGACTTTTTAAGACGTTTGAGCCATGTCCGTCTGTCTGTCTGTCTGGTCAACACGATAACTGCCGTAAATCTTTACAGATCACAAAGAAATTTTGTCATTGAATATTAATTGCCAATATTGAGTTTGGGATTGAAAATGGGCGTTCTGACCATGCCCCTTCTGGTACCTTCATACAAATCGACACATTTAGCACAAAATCATATTTCTTTCAAACCTTTATTCTGGTAGATGTGATTAGCTTCAACTCTCACACCGGTTAATAATCTGTAAATGCCTAGTTAACTGGAGGAAATGAGCGAGATTGTCACGCCCATTCTGGTACCTCCCATACAAAACAGGGTGTTCGTTCGGGTTGTCAATCCGATAAATCGCGTGAAACACTTCCGTCCTTAATGAAATTAGGTAAGGGTTTTTCAACAGAGACGCTACAAAAGTAAATCTATAGGGACAGCAAACGACGCCATTTTTTCCCCCGCTCTTTTGACATTTTTCTTCAGTAAGGTTTGCCATTTCATCATGGAAAGATATACGAGCCAACAACGGGTCGAAATTATTAAAATATACTACCGAAATTTGGAGTCAGTGGCCTCAACTTTAAGAGCGCTACGTCCAATTTATGGTCGTCATAATCGTCCTACCAGATCAACAATTGAGCGTCTAGTGGAAAAATTTGAATCCACAGGCACAGTACAAAATATTCCCGTGCCAGTGAGACAAAGAAGTGCCCGTAGTGTCGAGAATATTGCTGCCGCTGAGGCTTCAGTTCAAGAAAGCCCAAATGTGTCTCTCACACGTCGTTCTCAAGCGTTAGGCAACTCTGTGACGTCGTTGTGGCGAATTTTGCGAAAAGATCTTGGCCTACATCCTTACAAGAGCAGATTGACGCAAGAACTGAAGCCGCTTGACCACCATAAGCGTCGTATGTTCGTGAATTGGGCTGAGCAACAACTTGAAAATGATTCGGATTTTCATCGGAAAATCATCTTCAGCGATGAGGCTCATTTCTGGCTGAATGGCTTCATCAATAAGCAAAATATGCGTTATTGGTCAGACAGCAATCCACACGTAATCCATGAGTCATCATTGCATCCCGAAAAAATTACGGTTTGGTGCGGTTTATGGGCCGGCGGCGTCATTGGGCCGTACTTCTTCCGTGATGATCAAGACCGGCACATTACTGTGAATGCGAATCGCTACCGTTCAATGATAACCGAATATTTTTGGCCCCAATTGGATAATATGGACTTGGAGGACATGTGGTTCCAACAGGACGGCGCCACAAGCCACACAGCGAATGCCACAATCAATTTATTGGAAACCAAGTTTGGTGAACGCGTTATCTCACGAAATGGCCCAGTCGATTGGCCGCCTCGGTCGTGCGATTTGACGCCGTTAGATTATTTTATGTGGGGCTACGTCAAGTCTATGGTCTATGCCAACAAGCTAGCGACGATTGATGAACTTCGTACGAATATCGAACGTGAAAATGCAGCAGTATCGGCCGATTTATGCTTGAAAACCGTCGAAAATTGGGTTCAGCGTCTGGACTTCTGCAAGCGTGCCCGTGGTGGCCATGCAAAAGAAATCGAGTTCCATACATAATGGCATCGAACGTACTTTCACAGGAATAAAGAATTTCGTTGGTATCTAAAACCGGATTTGTTTTATTTAAAAAACCTTTGGTAGCGCTCTTATTGAAAAACCCTTTATAAGGCTTCACGTTATCAAACGCCAATCACCGATTAAAACAAGGGTGATTTTGCCACGTCCATTGTGGTACCTCCCATACAAAAGTTGTTTGGTCGTATGGTTGTTCGGCACGGTAAGTCCCGCAAAACCGAACCAATCTTTATGAAAGTTTGTACTAGTCAATATGTAGTCAAATAAATCTCTCCTATAGAAAATGAGCTGTTTTGCCACGCCCGCTCTGGTACCTCCCATATAAAAATTGGGCGGATGACCGGTTGATGGACACGATAACTCTCGTAAACTACAACCGATCTTAATAAAATTCGTTACTAGGCAATATTTTGCTAAATGCTACTGTGTTATTCATAACTGCCTATTATGCCACGCCCAGTTTCGTACCTCCCATACAAAAGTTGGGCGTATTTGCAGTTTGCCGACTCGATATCTCGATACTGATCAAATTTTTGGCAGCAACTTGCTATGCCAATTTTTGTACCTCGCATGTAAATATTCGGAGGGAAACTAACTAATTTGGGTATTCAATAATATTTAGCGCAATGTCAATCTGTTATTGAATATGGTTTTTAATTTAACAGAACTCCCATGCAATGGATGACTTAGGGTGAGGGTATGATTAAGTCGGTTCACCTGACTGAAACTTATGTATTGGTTTTTATTTCGTTCTCGCTGTAAATTCAATTTTCCATCGTTTGCAGTCGCTTTTAATTATATTTTTTTCAATATTTTACACAAATTACAAAATCACACCAAATTGTTTCTGTTTCCCTCAATAATAATTTTACCGGCAAAGCGATAAGCATTTATGTATATTTACATCTACACCTCCTTCTTGCCTTGTACTTTAAATTAGAGTTCAGTATATTTTGTTGTTGTAGTGTATTAAATGATAGTAAATTTAATACGTTTACACTACTAACAATAGCTACAAGGGAATTCTACAACGAAGTGTGACAACGGCTAATATATTTTTATTTGAGTCGATAAATCAAATGCTTCTAGACCATGACTACGTTGTACGCGATTCAAGAAAGAAGTCAAATTTTGAACCACTTTTCCGAGTATAGCGGCTGGTAACTTGCTAATAACACGTGTAAAGTTGCTTTCCTAGCCTGAAGTAGACTTGATGGGAGCAGTGTTACATTTCATATAACTGCAAGGGAAGTTCGAAAAGTCACGGACTTATTTACTGGACTATCATATCGTTTTCCGTTTAGAATTGTGTTTAAGATCAACTTCGATGGAGTTTTCTAATGGTAAACTAGCGTTTACGAAAACAAAGGATATTTTTTGTTGTTAGCTATTATATTCACAATTTTCTAATAAACACAATTGCTGACTGTAGAAAAATTGAGTTTGGCCAAAGAAAACGATCTCCTGGACCAATGTGCAGCAGCACGAGATCTCTCTCTATCTCTCTCTTTTCAATAAATTAAAACATCAGATTCAAATGTAAACAGTAACTTGGTACAAATATCTCGGGTTTTAAATTTATGACACTCCAGTTTTCCAGTAAAATACAATGATCCCTTTCAAGTGAATTTTTGTATATATTTAGTGTTATCTTGATTTTAAATATTGAATATAATAATATTGAGTTTGAACATGTTATCGTTTATTCGTTCGGTGAAAAGATTATAGCATGAAAACAATAGGGTTAACAACATAGTTAATCATTGGATATTTGATAGAACAAAAGCAAAATAAAATGATTTAATGCTTGAATAGCTTTACAGGCTAATTTGGGCCACATAAACAAACTTCTTGGAATTAAGTAGCCAGCAAAAAATTTACTGATTCTTCCATATTTTTCTGGACGCATGTTTTGTCCAGAATATATTTCATCTAAACAACTTCTGTTCGCAATTCTCACATGAAAAATTTATATAGTTATATTGGAAATATTTGGATTGTAATTGTTACGATCGCAGCTAATTCTGAAATCCCATTAAGGAACAGTTTAGATTTTTAGACTCCATTGGAATCGAAGTTAAACCAAAACTAGTTTCGATATTTGTAAAATCGTATTTTAAATCAAGTTGCAAACGAATGTTTGGTACACTTAAGTTATTTTCAAATCATTACCGGATGTAGTGTAATTATTGGTATAATACATAATAATTCAGATAAAGTAAATTTCAGTGCAAACAGTAATAATTTAACATTAATTACACCATGTTTTTTAAAAACAGCCTGCAATATTAGATTAATTAGAAGATTTCACATTCTTTTGATCTAACAGATCAGTTTGTTTTTTAAAAAATATTTGAAACAATCACAAGTAGGACTTGAACCCAGATTGGCGGACGACCACTACTAAGTTAATGAAACTTCTCATCAGCGCCATAACGTTCTAGGCAAGTGAACGTCTGTTCAAATGCGTACACGCAAAGAAAAAAAAACGTTTATTGCTCGGTTGCCACAACAATACTTTGATAGATTTGTATTAATTTATTAATCGCAACCGTTCATGTAGTTCTCCCAAATAAACTCATATATCGCAAATGTGTATCATGTTGTTGCAAACGAGTTCTCGTTTGCATTACACGCGTACAAAATTACATTTGCCGCAAGTTAAACCCCGTTTGCGATAACTGAAATTAGCCCCTTTTCTAATGAGAGCACAGATTACGAAGAACGTAAATTTCGCTCATTCTGTCGACTCTAAACACAGTCTTATCCACACGTATGACATAGACACTCACGCAAACACATACAAGTGACACCATGGTAAAATAAGTAAGGTAAACGCAGTAGGAATTGTTACAACAAAAACAGGCATTTTGTTTTTGTTTGGTGTCCATAATCTGTCAAATTTTCTACATGTGTGTATCTACTGTAAAAGCCCAGTGTGCCAAACGGATCCGTTTCGGATCCGCAACGGATCCACTTCTTCGTACTTTCAATCCGTAACGTAATCAGTTACGGATCCGTTTCGGAACCGCAAGCGGGAGAAATTCCTCCCAAAAAAACGGATCCAAAAACGGATTTTATGTCCGTTTTTCGGATCCATTACTGACATCATATTAGGATCCGTTGCGGACCCGTGTATTTTAATAAAACATATCCGTAGCGGAATCCGTTACGGATCAGTTTCGGATCCGCAAGCGGGAGAAATTCCTCTCAAAAAAACGGATTCAAAAACCGATTTTATGTACGTTTTTCGGATCCGTTACGGACTCGTTACGGACATCATATTAGGACATCACAGTTTGTTGAGTAGTATTTTACATAAGTGACAATAATTGGCCAATATGCTATAAAGTTACAATTTTGTATAATAAATGACATGAAATGAAATTTGACTTTCAATGCTTTTCTCCTATTCTAAAAAAATAGATTTCAATTGAGTTGTAAGTTACGAAAAAAATTATTAAAAACTGAATTTTCTGGGTGCCACATATGGACCTTTTCTTTAAAAAAAACTCAATTAGCGATTACACTGATTCCTTTTCTTACTTTTTTAGGGAGACAAATCGGGATTGAAATGCATTATTCAATTCGCGGTCACACTGATTCCTTTTCTAACTTTTTTACGGATCCGAAACGGGTCCGTAACGGATCCGTAAATTAGAGATTGCACTGATTCCTTTTTTCAAGTCTATTACGAATCCGGAGCGGGTCCGTAAAGGATCCGCATCCGTTTTTGTGCACATTGGGAGTAAACAAAAAGGTACAAAAACAAAATACATGTGAATTTGACATAAGAGAAACACCTAAGCAAGAACAATGTTCAAATCAGCTGTTCTAACGAGTTTACCTTACTTATTTTACCATGAGTGACACCAACAGACGTGTAGGTATACAGTGAAAAAATAGACAAAAATACCAACTTTTTTAAAACAAACTTTATGGGTAAAACCAAAATAAAGCAATAATAAAATTTTAATTACAACTCGGTTGCTGCAACCGAAAAACAGTTGGTGGAACCGTTTTTCGTTTCCCACAAACGTTTTTTCAGCTTTAATTTTTCATAACTCTTTTACTGGAAACGTTTTTCAGTTCTCGCAAACGTTTTTTAAGTTAGGATCGACTACAACTCGGTTGCTGTAATCGAGGGAACAGTTGGCGAAACCGTTTTTCGTGTCTCGCAAACGTTTTTCCAGCTTATGTTTTTAATAACTCGTTTGCTGCAAACATTTTTCGTATCTCCCAAACGAAATGACATGTATGGCTTAACGGAAGTTCGTTTCTCCCAACTACAGTCCCCAAACGAACTTCAGTTATCTGAGATTTCGTTTGAGAGGAACGAGTTTTTTGTTTGCGTGTAGTCTTCAATTAGGACTTCTCGTATTGAAGCTCATAAGAAATTAAATGTAAGTCTTCTAACAAATATTAGGTTAGATTAGTTTATGTTATGTTATTCTTCCAACAGTTGATCCACTTATTCCTTAGCATGAGACTAATACAGTTTATTATTGTCCGCCAATTCCAAAGGATTCGATTAGTGCCTCGGGTCGCATCCTCAATGCAAAAAAAAATGAAAAGAATATACAATTTGCGATATTCACTGATCCGTATCATATCTACAACACGCCCCCCACGGCTGATCTATTGATACCCTTTCGATTTAATATTCTCCGTATTTTCTCGGCCTTTTCTGTGATTCTGCCTTCTCCATCAACCATAGATTCAGCCTGCATGTGTTTTTGAAAGGAATATTTTGATCTTACTATCTTAACGGTATCACCCTGTTCATTAAACAGTTTTGAATATTTTTCATTTCCCTGTCCATAACGCGTTGTTGTATACATCATGTTTTCTGTCCTTGCCCCTTTCGAAAATCCTCTGTTGTATAGTCTACGGAGGGGTGTACCCAGATTTTGTTTTTCCCTGTCATCCAGGGCTTATATTCTCCCTCTGAGTGGACAACACTCCTCAAAGGTCTTCATCAGTAAGCTTGCCCACTTTCTTGTTAATTTTACACGGTCCTTAAAATTGAGCCGTACTTCAGTTAGTTTCGAACTTAGGCCAGTTTGTTCTGATCCTGTTCCGAAATGTATTATGATCCAGCTGTGTTCGTGATACTTTAAATATTATATAGTAGGGGTGTTCCGAGAAAGAGTACACATCTGGGACGTGGAATTCTTGGATCTCGTAGATAGATTGCCAGAGCAAAACATATTACCATTACCTCTTCCCTAATTTTCTTAAGAAAAGTAACGTATTAAGTGGCAAAATATCGTATAAGTTTAGGAATCCGAGCAGCGACATCCCTCTCTTAAAATGATAAAAGTTGGCATCACAACCTATAAGAATTTTCTTACCTGTATTTGTAGCCTGTTGTTTCGGTGCATTAGATGTTAGATATACCGATGTTGGGTACATAGAATAATCGCCTCGCTTCAGCACGTTCGCATTTAGCGTTGGCAACTCTGGAGAGAAGGTAAAATATAGGTTTTGGAGATATAAGTTCACGACCGAGACCCTGGATGTGTGTGGGAAGTTGTATAAGTTGATATTCCACATTCTCCAATTCAGACACATTGTTTTTGACCGTCCAAGGTTCCTGGATTGGAGCAATGAGTATCTTACCTTTATATACTTGCTTCGTCTGTGCTGTTGTTGCCATCTCACTCTGAATACCGGGGATCATCTGCCCCCTGGGCACATTAGCATAAACTGGGGTTATTGAATCCATTGTCACGTCTAATTTCCTCTTCGTCGCAGGGTGTGGTATCCTTGGGGGAAAACTCCCCTTTGACGGAGATTTCATCGACGTGTTTGTCCTTACGATACATGTATCCTCATTATCAGACCCTACCTTAGGATTCGCCTGTGTTCCTCCTCGCATGGAAATTGATTTCAGTGTTTCCACAGTACCGGCAGACGGATTAATAGTTTTCTGCTTTTCAGGAGAGTGGATCCTCTTGCCAACGTCAGATGGGGCGGGATAAGACGCCAGCTGAATCTTTGTAGCACTCGGTATTTCACTTTGTTCGACGTTTTGCTTGCGCAACTTTGCAATCTTACGGCGTTGGGCCCCTGACAATTTTTTCTTCTTATTGTCATTTACAGCATCATTCTCGTTGACCTTTTGAATAGCTAAAATATTAATATTTATTATTTGAGGATTCAGTATCATCGGAATCCTCACATGTATTGCAAGGTATTACAATTTGAACGAAAAAGTGATTTCATAAGCTTTTCCAAAGTTTAGTTATAATGATGTCTCTACGTCCTTTTAATTTTTAACTATTTTGAATTCTACGGTCATGAAGATCTTGAAAAAATAGTAATAGTATCTTTTGCATTATCATGAATGCATGTTAAATGAAATTATTTCCTTTCTGATTCAACCTGTTCTGTTGTGCGCTCTCAATTTGCCCTATTAAGTCCCTATAACTCCCATAGGAATTCGGTGCTATTCACGAAATTCTTCAAGATATTCCAGTCCATTGTTCATGTTCGGTATTATACTGTTCGAAAGATACCTGGATCTAGATTATGTCAAGGCCGGGCATTGGCACAGGAAATCATCCATCCTCTTGTCGTCCTCCATGCACGCCATGCACTCACTATTCGCTACTAGTCCAATAAGGTACAGATGGGCCCGTAATCCCGGAAGTCCCGTTAAGACTCCCATAATTTTGCTCATTTCAGGCTTTCTCAGATTCAGCAAACCTTTTTGCCTCAACCCATCTGGGTCTCCCCATAGGATCTTTGTCACCCTGCCTAATGTTTCCTGGTTCCACAGGGCTCTGTGGGTCGATTCCGCCCATTGACCCAACTCAGCCTTCGTCACCACGAAAGGTTTTTCGCTCTCCAGGCTCATCGTTTGAAGATTCTTGGCTTTCGTTGCCAGAAAGTTCGCACGTTCGTTGCCGACAATTCCGCTATGTCCCTGCACTCAGTTGATGTTGAGTCTGCCGTGCGTGGAATAATCGTTAATTACCTTCTTGCAGTCAAGGACCGTTCTAGATTTGACAGTTTCCGATATTGCCCTAATTGCCATTTGGCTATCCGTGAAGGTATTCGCTTCGGCTGTGCTTGTGTTATTGCCGAGCCATTTGATGCACTGCATAATCACCCGAACTTCCGCTTGATAATTCGTATTGTGATCCTGCAGGCGTAGTTGGATTTCGGTTGCCGGATTTTCAATGGAAAATCCAAGGCCCGTTCTTTCCTCTAACTTTGAGCCATCCGTGTAACAGCGGGTTCCATTTGGCGGTTGTGCCGTTCCATTTGGCGTTTGTCTGTAGGCCTTATTGGTCCTGTCCTCTATGTGGTGCTTACAATTCAAGTTCTGATATTTTTCCAGGAGTCGTGGCTCTTCAAACTCTGAGATTTTCGTTTCCTTGTGAATAGGCATATTTTCGTTTTATCCGCTTTCACATTTAAGACCCTTGGCTGTGCCAAGTTGTACCCTATATTCAGTTTCCCCTCGGCCTCTCTGCATACCTGATTAGGAACCCCCTAAGAAGTATTACAACGTTGTCTGCATAGCAGACTGGTTTAAGTCCTCCGTCGGTAAGCTTCCTTAGGAGACTGTGTATTATGAGGACCCACAATAGTGTTGATATAATACCCCTTTTTGTTGTTCCACGTTGTACCCTGTCTGTAATATTTATGTCATGGGAACCGCAGTTATCCATCTATTCCCTAGCATATGATTGATCCAGTCTTTTAATGCCCGGTCCATCATAAACTGGTCTAAGGACTGGATGAGTATTTTGGTCTGGCCATTGTTGAACGCTCCTTCAACATCTATGCATACGGAGAGTGTATATAATTTGTTATTGAGAGATTCCTCTGTATAGTGGGTTACCTCATGAAGTGCGGTTTCCACTGATCGATCTTTGTCATGTCCGTGTTGGTCGAACTTCAGCATATCGTCCGGCAATCCACTTTTCATCATGTCGTCCACTATTCTCTCCAGGGTATTGAGTAGAAACGAAGGCTAATTGGTCTGCAAGCCTTTGCTGTTGCATACCACGCCTTTCCTGGATTGCGTATAAATACTACCCTGGTAAAATACTATTTGGTCAACCTCATGTTGTAAGTAAAATAGCCGGGAAAATCCCATCTTGTCCGCCGCTTTACGTGGAGAGAAGCTCTTTATAACTTTGTTTTGGCCATTTGGTCGGTGACGTTTGGTGCCTGATGCACTACATTGTCATGGTTCCCCTGTAGGTTCCGCGTTCCCATTCGGAAAGTGTGTATTCATCAAGTGCCTTAACATTTAGGTTAGGTTAGGTTTAGGACACGTGACAATTAGAGACAGTATACATCTTATCGTCACTACACTCGGAGGTTGGTCGACCCATTGTGATTGCCCATATATATGAGGAGAAAAGAGAGAAGGGACGGAAGAGAAGAGGGCGAGCCCCACTAATAGTGAACAAAATGTCCGATATGTAGATGGATAGATAGACTTAGGACAAAGAGAAGAACAACTCATTTATGTTCCCTGTATATACAGCCCGGATCCATGGCAGACCCCGCGAAAATTCCATCAAATCCTCAATGGTCACATCGCGCAAAGAGGCCAGGCCCTCTACCTCAAACCAACCAAAGCAACGGCAACGCCTACGCTGTAGGGATGGACATTGACATAGAAGGTGCTCAAGGTGCTTCTTCATCACCACAAGCACGGCAGTAATCAACCCCGTAGACAATCCAGTTGCGAGCGACGCCTCCAGCATCACAATGGTCCGTGATTACCCCAATGAGGAGCTGCAAGTCAGCCTTGTCCAGTCGAAGAAGCGACTGGGTCCTTTCTGGGTCCACTGCTGGCCATATGTCTCCTGAAATCCTGCGATCCACTCTGGCCAGCCAGGCAGCGGTGATCTCGTCCAGCGACCAGCGAACGATCAAGCCATAGAAATAACAGATCGGTGGATTTGCAGAGGCAATCAATCTCAAATAAGCAGAAATACATCCTGTTCTAGCAAGACAGTCTGCTTCAACATTCCCGGAACCCAGCCGAGTGCTAGCTCGGCGGGCACTACACTGTTCAAGATCCGCTTGCAATCCCTAACCATTTTGGATTTACATATATGCGACTTGATCACACTGAGGGCTGGCTTACTATCAACGCAGATGACGAATTCAGCCGATGGATACAAGCACGAGTCCATTACATCAGCTCTTAAAATAGCCAAGTCTTCCGCTTGGTAAATAATGCAGTTTGCACCTAATCTCATTGAAAGCCCGAGTTGAAGGTCCTTACTGAAGATCTCTGCTCCTGTGCCCGATTCCATATTCCTAAAGATCAGATGACCAGAGAGTGAGGAAGGTATACCTCCCACCCAGTCACTCCTATCTGGCGTCTTGATCTCCGGGCATTGCCCCAAGTCTACAGTCGGCAGCATGTAGTCAGTGACCTGACTCAAACACTCGTCCGGGCGATTCTCAATCAACTCCTGGAGAATGTTGGCTTGTCACATGGGGACATGTCTCCAGATATATGCGAAGGGCGCTTCTGATAGCACAAGACATCAGGAGTAGTCAAATTCAGAATTATATCCAGCGCCGCCTGCGGAGTGCTTCTCCTCGCCCCACTGATGCACATCGACGCAGTGCGCTGAACCTTACTGAGAACCTTACTGGTAGCTGTTCCCCAATGCGTTCCACCAGACTACGCAGCCATAGGTGATAATAGGTGTCTTCAACTGTCCTTTACGATAGCCGAAAAAAGCCAATGCACGATTTTCGGACAAAGCCCCAGCTTTCGCCAATCGAATTCCTACAGGCGTAGAGGACATTCAATCCTTTCTTCATTCGCTCCTCAGTATTTCGCTTCCAGTTCAGTTTCTGATCACCTCAGATGATAGAAATAACTCCACGCCCTCCAAACTTGGTTTCCTAAAAAACCCAACCTTTCGCCTGCATGTAAAAAGAACCAGCTTCGTCTTTGCCGAGTTAAAACACAGGCCACAGTGTCTGGCCCAAACTGACAACTCACCCAGGGCATCCCGCATGACGTCACTGATTGTAGGCAAAGATTTTCCACCGACAAGAATAACAACATCGTCCGCATATGCAGCAATTATACGTTCTCTCAACTCAAAGTCCCTAAGAATGCCGTCAACTACTAAAAGCCACAGCAGAGGGAATAACACTCCACCCTGCATCGTGCCCCTTGTAGTCAGCTTCTGAGCTGAGCTCACCCCAAGGTTCGAATTTACAATGCGATCCATTAGACAAGAAGTGGAGGCACCTCAGTGAATTCCAGAGATTCCCTGATAGTGCTAGATGACACATTGTTAAAAGCACCTTCTATATCCAAGAAGGCAGCCACAGTGAAATCCCCAAACTTCAAGGTGTGCTCTAGATAACCCACAACATCGTCCAGAGAATTTTCCGCAGATTTACCCTTGAGGTAGGCATGTTGACTACCACTCAAGTAGCACGGGCTAATTCGATTCCTGATGTACAAATCAACCATTCTCTCTAAAAATTTCAGTAGAAAGGATGGGAGGCTGATTGGTCTGTAGTCCTTAAGAGAGAATTGACTAGTCTTTCCTGACTTCGGAATAAAAACGACTAGTACCTCCTTCCATTTGTCTGGTACCAGGAAAACTCTGAGACAAACCCTATAGATACGCAGAAGATGTTGGTAACAAAAGCGTCACATTTCTACAGCATAATCGGCCGGATCCCGTCAGGACCAGGAGAATTAAAGGGCTTGAAGCTAGTTTCAAACTTAGGCCAGTTGGTTCTGATCCTGTTTCGAAATGTATTAGGTTCCAGATGTGTTCCTGATACTTCTGGGACGTGGCATTCTTGGATCTCGTAAATAGATTGACGGAGCACAACATATTACTTTACCCCTTCCCTAATTCCCTAAAGTGGTATGGCAAAATATTTTTTTTTTCAATTGTAGCATTTTTTTTTTTAATTGTTTACTATTTTTCAAGGGTGTACATTAAGGTTTCCTTACCTGTATTTGTATCCTGTAGTGTCGGTGCATTAGATGTTAGATCTACCGATGTTGGGTGCATAGAATAATCGCCTCGCTTCAGCACGGTCGCATTTGGCGTGGGCAACTCTGGGGAATAGGTAAAATATACATAGGTGTTGGAGACATAAGTTCATGACCGAAACCCCGGATTTGCGTGGGTAGTTATATAAGTTGATAATTCACATTGTCCAATTCAGACACAGTGTTTTTGACCGTCCAAGGTTCCTGGATTGGAGCAATGAGAATCTTACCTTCATATACTTCCTCCAACTTTCTTGTCGTTGCAATCTCACTCTCAATACCGGAGATCATCTGCCCCCTGGGCACTTTATCATGAAAAGGTGTCTTCGGATCCATTGTCACGTCTAATTTCGTATTCGTCGCAGGGTGTGGTATCCTTTGGGGAAAACTCCCCTTTAACGGAGATTTCATCGACGTGCTTGTCGTGCTGTTTAGGAATTGAGGTTTTATTACCTCCTCTTCTAGTACCTTATCCATGATGCTGTTTCGGATTTCATCCATTTGAGCTGTTGATAGGACTGTGTTTGGGAAGTCCTTCGCAAGTATCGCTACTTTTTGACCAACCAGTGCATCCTTAAAGGATGGTTTTGTCAGTGGTCTGTAAACTTTTTTGGCCATGGGTTTGTCTTTGACAGTTCCTTCCCTCTGACGTTTTCTTGATGACTCTTCTGGAGGAGTATTCTCTAGGGATCTTTGCCTCTTGTTATCTGCAATTTTTTGCTTTTCCTCTGGATCAAGGGCTTTGGCTCTAGCTTCAACTTTGTTCAATCCTTTTCGGAGAAGAAAGTTCATTCGCTTTCTGGCAGCTCCACTTAGCCTTTTTTGATTGTCATCTTTATTGACATTTAATTTCTCTATTTTTTGAGTGATTTCTTCACTTGCGCTTCTTGCAGCTCTGGAAGTTGAGGCTGTTTCAGTCTCCATAGTTCCAGATTGAGGTTTTTCATCCTCCGGATTTAAAGCAATTTCTGCTTCCATTTTCTTTTTTTCATTTTGTTGTGTAATTTTTTCCATTTTGGTCCCACGAGTAGACAGGGAAGTAAATGGTCCACTACACCTAGCCCTGTACGGCGTAGTAAGGCATTTCGTTAAATGGGGTTTCGCCCGGTTCCCCAAGTCCGCATATTTAGAACTGGATTACCCACCAGCCATTCATCTCTGAGCATATGCTGTTCCACCTTAGATTGGGGGTTTTGTTTTAAGAGAGTGAACCATCTCTCCGCTTTCACTCGCATGTAACCAACATCAGTAGCAGAGACATGACCGTACTACGATGTTGGGTTCCAGCCGTACTCCGAAGAAGAGCATGCTTGAGTGCGCTACCATCAGACATGAAGTTACGGCACGATCAATTGATCATGTTGACCCCCCAACACATCTTTTGGCTGACTGGAAATTTCGAGGCCGCTCGAATTCGCTTCCACTTTATGATCAAGATAAAGTGGTCCCCAGAGGATACCACGCGGAGGCCTATTATACATAGGGATTACTTTACAGTGTACAGTAATCTACGAGTCGGCTGTGAATGATTTACGATAGATCGTGGAAACACGTTACCTTATGCTATTACCGTAATTGGTATGTAGACTTGTTAAGGATTGTCAAGCCACTTTGCTATCTACACCCTTTCATCCCCCATAGATCTTAATGAAAGCAATTAGAAAAATATTCGTCATCTGCCGTGATGTAGGAATATAAAATGTTAATTGTTACATCTGGAAAGTGTATAATACTTTTTATTTATAGCCTTGCTTTTTTGTGATTTTGAATATTTGAATAATTTTATCCAATATAGAAGTAATTATATATCATTAGCAGTTTTTAGCTACATTCCAACAAAGTAACTACAAATGTTGTCTCAATGAAATGAATTAAAATCTCATCTTTAACATGTTTTCGTTGATTTTTTTTCTTTGAATAAGAATATTTTCTAAACCTTACTTAATATAACATAATGTATTAAAACCAAACAAGTTTTGTATTAACAAAACACCTTAGACTAATAGTTACTTGTTCAAGTTCTAAAATATGTGATATTTTGTAAACTGGTTATGGATATCTTAAGTCTAACACTTGTAGGGAACTCCAATTGGGCTTGTCTTCTTTACGGTGCGAATGATAAAACGTGTGTTGAGATGATATCTGACCCTGACTACTTTAGGAGGGGTATCAACACAAACAAAACTCGCTTGAATTCTTAAAAGAAAACGGATGTTTGTTGAAACCAGGTACATATGTGCAAATTTGTTAAACGCTTTTTTGTGGTTCCAAATATATTTTGTCAACAGAAAATATATAACAGAATAACATAAGAATAGTTATAATATAATTTCAACACTAATGTCCAATTTTTAGGTACAAAATCATCTGTGAAATGATCAAATATAATTTGAACTCTGAATTCATTTTGTAGTTGATTCCTGTTTAAACCGCCAAATTTTAACATTTAAACTATGATCAAGCGACCATATGATTTTTACAGAAAACAAAAATAATCGGCCCTGTTCTGCATAAAGAATCATTTTGAATCAGCATTTTCTTTCAGAACAAAAAGCCTAAAATTTTGATGTTCTTAAAACATGAGATATTTTTATTCAGAATTGCTTGTTTTTAAAATCACAAGGCATTTGTATTCTAATTCGAAACTGATATTTTTCTTCTGAATTGTTTTACAGAAACCCAAATTTTCTGAAACAATTTATGTTTGTCTATATTCTGTTTACAGAACAGGGCCGATTATCCATCTTCTGTTGATTGACTTTTACGATATACATATTGTTGTACAATATGTCGCACAATCGGCCCTGTTCTGCATTCAGAATCATTTTGAATCAGAATTTTCTTTCAGAATAAAAAGTCTACAACTTTGATGTTCTTAAAACATGAAATATTATTGTTCTGAATTGTTTGTTTTTAAAATCAGAAGGAATTTGCATTCTAATTCAAAACTGATAATTTTGTTCTGAATTGATTTACAGAAACCCAAAAATTCTGAAACGTTTTATGTTTGTCTGGATTCTGTTTACAGAACAGGGCCGAATATCAAACACAAAGCTTTTATAATAGTTAATTTGAAACAACATAAACGCGTATCATTTAACTCGTAGTGCAGTTAAAACTTGATTTCAGCTCAAATATTTAAAAATTCCATTAAATATTTGGTTGGCAAGACAGTAATTTCGGTTTTTTTGTTCAAGTAATTTTGAATTATTTTATTCAAATACATAATTAATTTTAATCTACAATATAGATGTCATTTCGTTCAATGACCTTTTACTATCGTTCAGGCAACTTTTTGATCCCAGATTCATACACGCAAAGAAAAAACTCGTTCCTCCCAAACGAAATCTCAGATAACTGAAGTTCGTTTGGAGACTGTAGTTGGGAGAAACGAACTTCTGTTAAGCCATACATGTCATTTCGTTTGAGAGAACCGAAAAATGTTTACAGCAAACGAGTTATGAAAAACATAAGCTGAAAAACGTTTGCGAGAAACGAAAAGCAGTTCCGCCAACTGTTCCCTCGGTTACAGCAACCGTTTGCAGTAAACGAGTTATGAAAATTAAAGCTGAAAAAACCTTTGCGAGAAACGAAAAACGGTTCCACCAACTGTTCCCTCGGTTACAGCAACCGAGTTGTAGCTGATAAAAAATAAATAAATAAATGGTTTCCCATTAAATCCCATGAAGGGATAGGGGAGAGCTTCTCACAATCACTGAGCTGTGCGCTTTCCAGTTTTCACTCACTGATTGGGACCTACAGTTTTACACCGATTCCGAACGGTATTTTTTGAGAAGCTTTTTCATGGCTATATACTCGATAGTGTTGCCGTCACTATGCGAGGTGACCGCCGCCGAAAGAATTTTTTTTAAGGTGGTCAGAGGAGGGTTCGAACCCAGGATCTCATGTACAAGAGGCGCGCACACTAACCATTGCACCACCGACGGTAGTTGATCCTAACTAAAAAAAACGTTTGCGGGAACTGAAAAACGTTTGCAATAAACGATAAATTGAAGCTGAAAAAACGTTTGTGAGAAATGAAAAACGGTTCCACCAACTGTTCTTTCGGTTGCAGTAACCGAGTTGTAATTAAAACTTATTTATGACTTCCAACTTTTGTGATTTTGGTTTTACCAATAAAGTTTGTTTTAAAAAAAGTTGGAATTTTTGTCGATTTTTCACTGTATACCTACACGTCTGCATCGCTTTGCATTCAAATAACAACTAAAAGCGGAGCAAACTACAACGTGTCAATTGCCCATCCAAGATATATCGACAAGGTAGAAGCATTAGAGTGTGTGATCACTTTAATGTGTATGTGTGAGTGTGTATGCCAAACGAGTGGATAAGACTGTGTATACAGTCGACAGAATGAGCGAATTGTACGTTCTTCGTAATCTGTGCTCTCATTAGAAAAATGGCGAATTTCAGTTATTACAAACGGGTTTTAACTTGCGGCAAATGTAATTTTGTACGCGTTTAATGCAAACGCGAACTCGTTTGCAATACATTTGCGATATATGAGTTTATTTGGGAGAACTACATGAACGGTTGCGATTAATAAATTAATACAAATCAATCAAAGTATTGTTGTGGCAACCGAGCAATAAACGTTTTTTTTTCTTTGCGTGTAGAATGACTGGTCCCTCAAACAAATATACTCGAGCAACTCGGTTTGCAGGTCCTCTTGTGTATTGAAAGATTTGAAAGTGCCAGATCAGGACTATAAGGTGGATGTGGCATCATCTCCCATCCAAGCTCTAATACTTATTCCAATATTAACCTTTTTTTGCTGCAGTTCAGCCTTTGATAAAGTTTGTTTGAACCAGGATCTCTTTCGGTTGACATTGTTGTAAATAATCTGTTGTGCTTCTTATGTTAATAAAACACAACAATTTTAAATAACGAAACTTTAATTCTTTATTATTGAATCGGGTGTGGACTCATTGGCTTGCTACAAATAACTATTCTAAGAAAACATTTAGAAGATAGACGTTATAGTTTCAAATTGCGGCGTACATCTTTGTATGCCGTGGTGATGCCTTGATTTACCTACGGTGACCTAGATACTGAATCCACAGGTTGTCTTCGGCGGGTTAATCTTGCTGGAGATCCTTGTGGTGAAGCTGTTGGTGTTACAAACTCTTCATACTGCGATGATGGCGTTATGTGGAACTCTTTGTGTAGTAGATCCAAAGGCAAATTAGATATCGCTGTGGATGCGTCGTTCGTTATCTTTGGAATTTCTAAAGCGAAGTTGATCCATGTGAGCTCTTACGAGAATTTTCCTATCGCCAACTTCAATTAGGGTGCTGTAGATAACATTACCGATCCTTTCGATGATTTCGCCTGGCACCCAGTAGCACTTATTTCCTCTAAAGTTAGTAGACCAAGTCTCCATGGTCAAATACTCGTTTACGGCTACCATGTTTGGTGTTGTATTGCTCCTCCATTTGGGGGTTACATTTTCGATCAATGACTGGAGACTTGAGGAATGGGTCGAAAATATTTTTAATTTTTCTGCCTATAAACGATTCCGCTGGAGTCTTGCCATTTGGTGAGTTTGGATTTGGTGTTGATCTCTAGACTTCCAAGAATGTTTGCAGTGCTTCGGTAGACGTTTCTTCCCATTCAGATTTCTTCAAGGTATGTTTAAGTGTGTCACCGAACCTTTCTGCTAGTCCGTTAGAGCTGGGATGGAAGCGCACTTCCAGTGAAACTCGATGACGAAAGCAACGATCTCCTTACGATAAACACACACAAGGGGTTATACAAGTTTAACCATTTAACATCTGGAATAAAATCCGCTCCGGGAACTTTCCAGAGGATAATGAATCAACTGTGTACAGGCATAGATGGCGCTAAAGCATATATAGACGACATTATGATCGCAAGTAATAGTGTCCATACACAATGATTCTGAATCTGAATCATTATGTATATGTAAGTGAAAATATGAATGTATGTGTCACACCGACATGATGCATGCATGAATCGCGAAAATCAAAATATTTTGATATTTTGCTTGATGCGCGATTCTGCTGAACTCGTGAATCGTCGTGTGTGGTAAAACTGCTCATTTTGTGTCGAAAAACGAAAGTGTAAACATGTCCGCGGAAGAAACGAAAAAAATTTCTTTTGGAATTTATTGATGTATAGGGTTTTTCAACAGAGACGCTACAAAAGTAAATCGATAGGGACAGCAAACGACGCCATATTTTTTTCCGCTCTTTTACCATTTCTCTTCAGTAAGGTTTGCCATTTCATCATGGAAAGATATACGAGCCAACGAGTCGAAATTATTAAAATTTACTACCGAAATTTGGAGTTCGTGGTTATCTCACGAAATGGCCCAGTCGATTGGCCGCCTCGGTCGTGCGATTTGACGCCGTTAGATTATTTCCTGTGGGGCTACGTCAAGTCTGTGGTCTATGCCAACAAGCCAGCGACGATTGATGAACTTCGTACGAATATCGAACGTGAAATTGCAGCAGTATCGGCCGATTTATGCTTGAAACCCGTCGAAAATTGGGTTAAGCGTCTGGACTTCTGCAAGCTTGCCCGTGGTGGCCATGCAAAAGAAATCGAGTTCCATACATAATGGCATCGAACGTACTTTCACAGGAATAAAGAATTTCATTGGTATCTAAAACCGGTTTTGTTTTATTTAAAAAAAATACAGCAGACAGTTGTCCGAGGCCTTCGGCCACGGACTGTCCCTGCAGGCTGTGTCAGAGACACGGCCATTAAGTTTAACGTAGAATACGCCATCCGATAAGACAGAAAACATATATAACAATAAATTCATTTGCTTATATTATTTATCATTTATTGTTATATATGTTTTCTGTCTTATCGGATGGCGTATTCTAAGTTAAACTTAATGGCCGTGTCTCTGACACAGCCTGCAGGGACAGTCCGTGGCCGAAGGCCTCGGACAACTGTCTGCTGTAATTTTTATATTTACCAACGGCATTTGATTCAAGTCCGTTTAAAAAAAAATATTATGTTCAATTTTTTTAAACTTAATTTAATTTATGTATTTTAATTAATATTTTTATTGAAATAAGTTCTGCGAATGTTGAGAGGGCCGCCCTAATATTAAAAAAGGTTTACCTTATCGAGTCTTCGCATTAGCATTCGAGCGTTGTGTGAAAGCTTTACGCTTTACAATTCAAAATTAATGCTACAACAGCTTTATTGAAGCTTTCGCAAAAAAAGCTTTATTACGTTAGCTTACTGTTTGTTTCACTTTTTACTAGATACATGTTGCCAAGCAACATTAGCTTGCTGTTCGTTTCACTTTTTACTAGATACATGTTCCTAAGCAATGTTGAGCAACCAAAAACACTCAACCAAACACCACACATATGTTTGAGTGTATGTGTTTAAACAATTTTCATTTGAGAAATTAAAATACTAGAAATATATCAACCAATATGAAATGTATATCAAACGAAAGATAACATCTTCATTTACCTACAAAAAAAATTTTAAAAAAATTCATCTAGCCGTTTCCTCAAATTCAATGAAATAAAGATTACAACAATAAAAACCTGACATGACTCCTCATACCGTAAGGTAAGACGTATTCTACGTCAAAAACTTTTGTAGCGCTCTTATTGAAAAACCCGATATATTGTTCATTTTCTGCTTTGTGGGATGTACAAATCCGTTTTTTTTTTAATATTTTGGCAATTTTGTTCAACGGGTATTTGTTATTGTTAATCGACTAATTAGGATATCATACGGATAATTTGGCCATATTTAGAATTTTGATTATTGCTAGGTGATTTTAGAGCAAGCATGTCAAACTCGCAAAAAAGAATTTAAAAAAAATTAAAAAATGTTCGATAATTTTCAAAATTTCAACATAGGATATCTCGATAACTAAGAAAGTTCTCGAAACATTTCATTTAATTTGTGTTCTATATTCTGACTGTGTTTATAAAAAAAATATATAGAGGTCACATAAATCGCTTATGGTGGCCCATTCAAAATAATATCTTCCCGTATATCCGAACTTTGGAGGCCCATAACTCCGGAAATAGGGTGACGGCATTGGCAATTAACATTTTTTGCTTAAAACAATGAGTTCTACCTCAAGTCAGTGACCTTTTTTGGTTGTGCCAGTGGGCGTTAAACTTTCCCAAATTTGCTTCAAAACTAACTCCGTCGCTTCTCCACAGCATAAATCAAGACCCCTGCTCGTAGTTATTTATTTATTATTTCTTGCAGTTTGTTTAAAACTTTTGGAAAAATAAAATCGTATTTACTGTCAATTTGTTTAAAAGTTTTCAGGAACAAATTGCGTTTTCTGACAGCTTGCTTAAAATTTTTGAGAAAACAAATTTGTGTTTTCTGTCAGGTTGATCAAACAATTATTTGTTGCAGATATTTGTTCAAGTGTGACCACAGGGCAAATGTATTTTCCCTACTGTTTATTGGATACTATTTGATACGTTTGATCAAACAAAAAGAGGCAAATAAATAAATGTGCGTAGTGTGAACCCTGTATTGATTTGACAACATTTTGAGCAAATAGTATGAAACATATTTTGATCAAATATTTGCCCAATCTGACCGTACGTACCTTAAGATATGAAGAGTGTGCATGTGTGTTTCAGTTCCACTAAATTCTTGTCGAACGTCACTGGGCTAACGGCAGTTTTGATACGTTTTTTATGCCAGTTTTTTTCTGCCAAATACAAATTAAAGAAAATTGTTGTGTTCTTCAAATCAAAACTATTTTATTGCACCTAAATTTATTTTAAAAGTTATAAGTACCAATTAAATAAAATTTAAAGTCAGTTGTTTCCATTCGCCTATCGCTCATTCTCTCTCAAATGCTATCCTGTATCAAATTTTCAGCTAGGAGGTCGACCAGCTGTTTCATCGAAGCCGCCTGAGATACAGCTGCTTCATAGAGAAAGATATAAAGAGTGGGCATGTGTGTTTCAGTTCCACCAAATTCTCGTCGAAAGTCATTGGGCTAACGAAAGTTTTGATACGTTTATTTATGCAAGTTTTTTCTGCCAGAATTTGGATGTAATACAAATAAAAATTAACGGAAATTGTTGTGTTCTTCAAATAAAAACTAGTTTATTGGTTATAAAGTCATTTGAAAAGTCATAAGTGCAAACAAAATCAGATTTAAAGTCAGTTTTTTCGATTCGCCTATCGGCCACTCCTTTTGAAACTCTATCCTGTATGAAATTTTCAGCTAGGATGTCTGTATGAGATTGAAACAAAAAAATTGTCAATTGTGTAAAAATTTTAATAAAAAGTTGAATTTAGGGTAAATAAAACAGTGATTCAGTGATAAAACAGATAATAATTAAATATTGCTGATAATATAACTAATTAAACACCGAAAGACAATAAAAAGCCTGAACATACATAAGTAAAACGTATTTGTGGGTAAACCATACCAGTGTGGAGCAGCCTGTCCTGCCGGAGGTGATATTTTCATGTTTTTAACATCATTGCAGAACAAAGTAAAGTTAGGAGAAATGGAATTGATAGCAGAGGAAGTGATAGTTGTTTTCGACCCGCAATAAATTAAATAAAACTCACAAATCAGTACAAAAAATAAACAATTTAAAACAAAATGGCAGTCGGTGGTGCAACGGTAGTGTGCGCGGCTATTGTGCATGAGAACGTGGGATCGATCCCTGCTCTGACCACCTTAAATTTCTTTCGACGGCGATCACCTCGCTTAGTGACGGCGACACTATAGAGTACTTAGCCAAGAAATAGCTTCTCAAAATACCGTTCGGAATCGGTGTAGAATTGTAGGTGGTCCCAATCAGTTAGTATAAAACTAGAACGCGCACAGCTCATTGGTTTGTGAGAAGGTCTCCCTAATCCCTTCATGGGATGTAACGGAAAACCATTTATTTATTTATTTGAAACACATACATATGTATTTATATAATTTATGAAACGTTTTATTGTATTTTATCCCTTCATGGGATGTAACGGAAAACCATTTATTTATTTATTTGAAACACATATGTATTTATATAATTTATGAAACGTTTTATTGTATTTTATACTTACTCAATTAATTTTTTCCAACTTAAACTTGATTTTTTCACTAACCTGTTCACCAAACACAACAATTGTAAGACGCTCCGTAAAGTAATTACCAACTTAGAAAAACTCAGTTAGGATTGTAACGCAGAATACACACGATCGCAAAATGCAATAACGGAGAAAATTTAAAATTACCTTTGGATTACAATACAGAATAGGGGTAACTAGCACTCAAGCGTTGTAACCTTCGCCTCTCTTTTCGCAATAGTCGCATTAAGAGTAGGATAGAATTATAAAATATTAACATTTGGAGGTGATGTTGGCAACATTTTATGTGCTGAGGTCAGCAGCAACTTGTTTCTTGTCACAACTTTAAGCCTCCAATATTTTGATTTGTAATCGCTTAAATCTCTGTCACACGTTAACAATCAAATTAAACAAAAACCGACTCCATTAAACCATGGGATTCAAAACAAGATTTTTTTATTACAATTTATAGTGTAAAAGTTCATGTGTTTGTAAAGATCAAATCAAAACGACAATTTTATAACAAAATATAGAACTTTATTAATTAATTAATATTGATGTATTTGTGTAATACTTATAGATTTCATTTTATATTTATCCATGTATTCATTTCAAGTTCTATCTATTCATTATATTCAAATGTATCAGCTGCGTTGAGTTAAATTGTATATCATTGAAAATGAACTCTGCCATTTAATTGTAAGTTCGGCTGCGGTTAAAAAAATAGCAGCGCCAAGACGTAAAAAATGTCGACAAAGAAAAATTTTAGTTTACCTTAAAAGTTTTTGCATTGATTTAAAGATGGTAGTAAGTATGTCATTCTTATTATTACTTCAAATATTTAAAGCTTTAAGAACAGATTAAGAATAGATTAAAGCTTTAAGAACCATTATTTCTGAAATAACATCTGTCAAAAAAAAAACTTGAAATATATTTAATTTTTAATTGATTGTTGGAAGTTTAGTACTATAATCCTAAAGAATATACTCAATTCCCTCCACGTCCCGTGGGCTTGCTGCGATCCAGGCATGTGCCCTGGGCCTGGATGGCAGGTCCTCGCTCCGAACAACATCTAGTGCTGCGCCTGGCCACAGCTCGACCACTTTTTTCTAAGCTGAACGGAAGTAAGCTACCTACAGCTAATCTCCAAACACCTCTAAATTTGATCGGACTTGGAACCAGCCGTCGTCGAAACATCGTGGAGGAGGTCCCGCCCATCTCCTTTTCTTGCATCCACAAGATATTCCCATTTGTCGTTAGAAATGATTCCATCTTCCTTTACCTGGTCGATAACCGCCATTACCAGGTGACAAAACACCGCAGTCGTGATCGACAGATTTTGATCGAAAGTTTTGGATCATGGCAATCGATCGTTATCGAATCAAAAATTTTTCAGAATTTCAATCGATAGCTCTGCAGTTGTCGAGAAGCCAATTGTATACAGATTTTCGTATATAATACAATAACCAATTATGTAATTTGGTTAACTTTTGTCAAATATACCACTTTAGAATTTTTATTAATAATATTTGAGCTTCATAATTTCTGCCAAAGAAACAATTCATAACAATCAGAGGAACTTCTTGTAGATGGAATTATATGTACACTCCGGTTCACTTATTTAAAGGCACTAAAAATTCCATATTCCCCAGCCTGTATCTTTTGCAATTTGTAACCGATTGCAGAATTTTAAAATGGAAATGTAAGCTAGACATCCTGAGATATAAAAAAAAATCAAGACAATAGTGGTTTCTTAACTAAAGAACATTTTTTGAGCAATTTATAAAACAAAGTCCAAAAACGTGCTATTTTTTTTTGTTCACTTGAATAAAAAATAACAAAAAAATTTTAAATCTATCGGAAAAAACTAAAATCGATGTTTACCGTTCTGAAGGATATTCTAACTGCGTAATTGCTAAAAAAAAAATTGGACGGAGCCCAACAGCTGTCGACAGTTACATCAAGGACCCCGAGGGGTATGGAGAAAATTTTAAAGCAAGGGTTTCATTGTCTTTATCTACGTATGAGAAAAGAAAAATCATCAGAATTGCTTCTAATTATGCGTTATCCTTGTCAAAAATAAGAGCTCAAGCTGGAGTGGAAGCGAGCAAGTCATCAGTACGCAGAGTAATTAAGAGTTGTGAGTATCTTAAATACCTGAAATTAAAAAAAAAAACGCTACTTATTGCTTCTCGTAAGGAAAAGCGGCTTCAATTCGCAAGAGACTACATGGTATGGGATGTGCAGCCAAGAGGTCATGTAAATGACTGGAGAACCGTTGTATTAACGGATGAGAAAAAGTTTAATATGGATGGGCCTGATGGCTACAACTATTATCTCCATGATCTGCGCAAAGAAAGGCGTTTTTTGAACCAACATCACAGCCGAGAGGGCGGCGTTATAGTGTGGGGCACCATCGATCTTGATTTTCAAAGTGCAAAAATGAATGGTGCAAGCTCTAAAACGTTATTGGAATCGGATTTCCGAAGTTCAGTGAACTATTTGGTCCCATATCTTAGATATTGCAACAGGATATTGCCCCTATACACAACGCCAGAGTAGTAAAAGATTTCATTGCAAGCCAAAATGTTAATATTCTTGACTGGCCACCCTATTCGCCAGATCTAAACATTATCGAAAATGTCTGGGGTTTGTTATCTCGTAAGGTGTATGAAAGAGGTAGACAATTTGATGACAAGCAGTCACTAATTCAGGCCATTAACGATGCTTGGAATCAAATTTCGTTGGATTACAAAAATTCTCTTTATCTCTCAATGAAAATCCGTATATTTGAAGTTATTAAAATCAAAGGAGGTTGTACCCATTACTAATAGTTCTTACATAAAGTAAAATAAATTAAAAAACAAGAAAAAGAGTTTTTCACTAAAATTAGCCTTTATTCAAGTGAACCAAAAAAAAAAATAGCACATTTTTGACTTTTTTTTATAAGTTGCTCAAGAAACCACAATTGTCATGTTTTTTATATCTCAAGATGTCTAGCTTCCATTTCCATTTTAAAATTCTGCAATCGGTTATAAATTGCAAAAGATATAGGCTGCTGAATATGGAATTTTTAGTGCCTTTAAATAAGTGAACCGGAGTGTATGTTGAGTTGCACTTCTGATTCCGATGCTAATCCATAAAATTAATCACTTGAATTCACATATTAAATTTATTTATTTATTAAGAACATATTTTACAAATTAATTCATAAAATATTTAAAATAAAGCGCTGGGTGACTAAGACCATGTGCGGTCAGCAAATGTTGAAACTGATTTTAATATTAATATTTAATATTTTTATTTTGATAAGTACGGATAATGAATTAATCGGAAATAAACATCACAAACGTATATGATTGTATATGTATGTATATATAGGTATTTTAGGCAATTGAAGTACAAGAGAGTACCTCAGCTATCGGTTCATCAATCGTTGACACTCGGCAGTCAGTAATAATATGCCCTACAGAGATCACCTCGTCGCAAAAACTGCATTTGGCGGAATCTGTTTTCTCATAGTAGTGCTTTGTGTTAAATAAAGCCTTGCACACTCCCAGGCGAGCAAACAAAATTCAATCGGATCTACTTAAACTGGTATTATATTTTGGTTTAGAATTAGAGTGAATTAATTTGTCTAAGAAAAACGTTAGACTGGTCCCATGTTTGTAGACGCCTAATTTTTTTGCAATGTTCTGAAGGGGTTGTAGAGCGCCTTTGGGTGACATGGCATCTCCGATATGTGGGATAAACCTAACGCGTCTTTAGCTTCTATGTCCGCTGGTTCATTGCCTGGGATACCCATGTGGGCTTGACTCCATACAATTATAACCTTATCGTAAAGAGTTGGAGGTAAAGACAAATAATCATAGTCTCCTTGGCGATTTTTCTAAATTGCCTTGGTGACACTGAGGCTATCAGTACATATAATAGTTGTCCCCTGTTGATTTATGGCAAAATCAACAAGCTGTCTGTATTGCCGTCAGCTCGTCGATAACAATGCCTGTATTATCAGGAAGTCTTGATTTCAATACAGTCTACAACTGGGATTTATTATTTATTTATCCATTCGTATCATAAAAAGCCAGTAAGGCCAATTTATCTATGTTCCGTATATACAAAAAAAAAAAACTCTCAAGAACTCTATATACAACATGAAAAAATATCTACTATTTAATCTATAGTGACTTAAGTGGTGACTAACAAAAATAAATAAATATATTATTAAGGAGTAATAAATGAAAAAAGGCTCCCAGCCAACTACTGTAAAATAATAATATTAAAATAACCCTGTTGCTATAAATCATCATTAATGAGGTATCAAGATTCTATGAACCTTCATTATAAATTAAATATTCCGAATTTTTACGCTGGAAAATCCAATTTGGGAAAGGAAATGTTCTCATACAAAGGGGGAGATCATTCCAAATTGTGACTACTCGAACGAGATATGATCGATAATTTACCGATGGGGCTATACGAGGAGGAATTGAAATCTGGGGATTTCTTCTAGATTTACTAGATTTAGATGTAGATTTCTTGTAGATCATATTATTGAGTAGGAATTAGATCCAATATCGAAAGAACAATCTGTGTAGAGAATGTTGTTCGGTTTGTTCATGGAAAACTTGTCCGCCAACAAAATTTTAAATCTGAAAGCATTTATTCCATCCTTCTTGTGCGCACTCAAGTTACTGTCATTATGGAAAGGATATTCCAAACTTGTAAAAGAGATTTATAATTTATATATACATAAAGTTGTGTGCGTTGAAATTGAGTCAACACTAATCAACATTTTCAAAGCAAAAACAAATGTAGAAAAAGTAAATGTTGTGTAGAACTCTTATTTTTTATTGTTCAATTAAGAACTAGATATAACAATTTAGAATATGAATGTCGTAATCTAAAATTAAATCATTAATTATAAATCAAAATATCCCGCTTTGCCTGTGAATTAAAATAGAGTCATCGCTATTCATCATCTGAACTAAAATAAATACCTGTGTCAAGTATGTTTCATTCATCCTTTATATTACCTCAGTACTTTGTGAAATTACTATTATTTTTTATCACAGCTAAGAAATGCCTTGACATTGAATCCATGTCTTTATCAGGTTTTGAGTAGAATGTTTTCCACGCCGATTGTGCCAGTGCCCTAGGCTCATCTTTATTAAATTGGATTATTCCTTTGATAGACACTTTAATGTCCCGCCACAAATTCTGAATAGGATTTAAGCCCGGCGACTGCATAGACCATCTGAAAACTATGACACTATTATTTGTTTGAAGCTTTTGCTCGCTTCGATGTGTGTTTGGGGTTGATATTATGTTGAAACACCCATCGAAGAAGCGGCATTTCCCATTTAGCACAAGGCATCATGATGTTTTTTTAATACAGTGGTATAATATGCAGCGTCCATTGTCTGTTCAATTTGGAATAAAGGTTCTGTCGCACTGTAAGAGTAACAACCCCATACCATTATGTTTCCGCTACCATGTTTAACTGTTTGGATTGTGATTTTTAGTTGTTTTTAGATCCTCGTCATATTTAAAGTTGTAATTTCCTTTTAAGGCTAAGAGATCATATTTTCTCCGGTTAGTGAAAAAAATGTAAATGCCGCGGTTGGGATTCGAACTCACATTCGCTGGACGATCGTTTCGATGTTTGTGAAGCATCATCTTCAGCAGCGTCTAGCCCGTTAAGCAACTGCGGTGTGTATTTACATAAGTCACTAACCGAAGACATATATTGATTGTGTGCAGAGCGATTGTTGTCGCTACTTACACACATTGCTTTCCTACTTACACGCACTGATGCAGAAGTTTTGAAAGTTCTATTTATAGAACGAACTATTCTAATTGTAGTTGTCTCGGTTTTGGGGCCGGAATTCGGTGTTGGAAAGTCTTCGTACAGGAAGATTACTCCTATCTCAATTAACAGAGCTCACTTTTGTTTCAGATGTCCTCAAAATATTTAGCCATTTGCGTACGGGCAATATGCAACATTTTTTGAAAGTTCCGCTTGGATAGAAATTGAACTTTTCGGACACTTTTTGCTTTTAAATTGTTTTTAGTTAGCATTTTTCTTAATGTAGAGGTGTCAGCATCTCGATCGTATTGACTTTTAAGAAGCTATAGCAATTGTTTAACTTTTCAAGTATGAAAATAGCACAATGTTTTTCGAGTGTACATGAGATCCTGGGTTCGATCCCTGCTCTGACCACCTAAAATTTATTCGGCGGCGGTCACCTCGCATAGTAACGGCGACACTATCGAGTATTCAGCCATGAAAAAGCTTCTCAAAAATACCGTTCGGAATCGGTGTAAAACTGTAGGTACCAATCAGTGAGTATAAAACTAGAAAGCGCGCAGCTCACTGGTTGTGGGAAGCCCTCCCCAATTCCTTCATGGGATGTAATGGGAAACCATTTTTTTTTGTATAAACCCTTTTATTAAACGACTTTGCCGCTCTTGGACGGGGATTGTTTATTTTTCTCAGCTAAGCTACATATCAGATATCAGCCACCTGCTAACCCCCTGGTATGTTGAGCTCAGACATACATAAGTAGGTGCCCAAGGTAGTTTACCTACTGCATGTACTTACTTTAGGCAATTAGTATAGGCATGGGTTCCCATTGTAGGTACTATCGTACCCATACAGAGAGTGCATGTGTGTGTCAGTTCCAATAAATTCTTGTCGAAAGTCACTGGGCTAACGACAATTTTGATAGGTTATTTTTATACCAATTTTTTCTGCCAGAATTTGGACGTAACACAAATAAAAATTAACGAAAATTGTTGTGTTCTTCAAATTAAAACTAGTTTATTGCATATAAAGTTATTTTAAAAGTCATAAGTGCGAATAAAATCAAATTTGAAGTCAGCTGTTTCAATTCGCCTAAAGCTTATTCTCTTTGAAATTCTATCCTGCATCAAATTGCAGCTAGAAGGTCGAACTTGAGACCATACCTGACCCTACCCCATGAAATTCGTTGAAACTTTGTGACCAAATAATGCAAACAAAAACGAAAATGTAAAAAACCATCTGGCAGATTAGGCACGAAAGAAGTGAAAACAATGAAATCAGCTGTGCTACTGACATAAACTGAATGGGTAAATCTTGGTTGAAATATTAAAGTTCATCCAACGAGAACTTTAAAATTATGAAATTGTTTGTCCCTCCTCTGGAAATACCCATTTATCCCCAATCACACGGCTCATCCTCTGAAATTATATAAAATTCATATTCGTAATAGTTTCGACAATATTAAGGTTTCATTTTCAACTTTTCTGAGATTGCACTATTAGTACAAGAGCAGAAAAAGCCTTCCACTTTAATATACTTATATCCATTATATACCCAAGATAATTCATGTTTACAACAGTAATTTACTTTCCATAATTGTAAATTTCTATACGTATAACTTCATAAATTCTCTTCCTTCCGCGAGTGCTTCACCACTCACGGTCACTGGTTTCAAATATATAGTATGTGTTCGTAAGTTTCATTAATGTTAAGCACATACGAGTCCATGTACTATTACTTGTGTTATTACTACAACCGCTCCGTTAACTCTCGGACACAATTATTACTATCCCAAAGAAACATTTTTCAATTTTAAATATATATGTATGTACATATGTAGTGTGTATAACAAAACAATAGATTTGTGCCTCAAAAACAGAAGCAAAAAATCATATAAACGGAGGTTTGTTTGTACATTTGTGCACTTACCATCATCAATTGGTCGTAGAAACTTCGACTCACTTGTAACCGGCGAAGCATTATTGGTTTCATTTGTGTTCCAATCTCTATTAAACTGATTGGAATGCTGCTTCTGCTAAAAAAAATTAGTATATATTACACATAAACCTTCAACTAAAATTGCACTGCTTACATTTCCGGAAAGTGCATTTTTACCCAGCAAATCTTTTGCAAAGTCCATATATTTCCGTTGACCACCACTCATGTTGTTTTAATCAAATAATTTCCAACGAAAAATTCTGAAAAAGTTCCCGTTGGTAGATTGTACAAACTCGACGCAATTTGTTCTATCTTTATTTGCATTCACAACTACGAATGTCACAACAAGAGAAATTGCAAAATATTTTTTTTTTAAGTCGAAGAGTGTTGCCAACCCATATCAATGGGTGACAATTAAAACATATGTTGGACTAGGGATGGTAGAATCATAGAGTTAAATATAGTAGAGAAGTTGATTCTCTACGTAAAGTTAATGCCTTGTTCACGCTGCCACGAAATTGACAATTTCGGATTGAAATTGTAAAACGAATTTGAAATCGTTCACACGGGCATTTGAGCAATTTCGTTGAAAAATGACAACTGTTTGTTTACAAACATTACCATGAGTAAACTTTTCATACCTGGACACAATAATCAAAATTTTTTCAGAAAATGAATGAAACCAATAGTATAAATGAATGAATATAAATAACATGAAGCACTGATTCTATACGGTTTATATTTTCTTCTCACTAGTATATGACGATGAAAACTTAAAATTTCAATTGGTGAATAAGGCGGCATACACTTTTTTATTTCTTGTTATCATTTTAGTAACCACGTGATCAGTGAACGAAGCCGACACATAATTATCGATGGCGTTGGAGAAAAAAATGATTATACAGCGGCAACTGAGTTTTTATTAAATGTGATTTTTTGGATTTTTAGGCTCATATCGTTGCACAGAAAAAATAACCATCAGTAATATTGCCTAGTAATAGTAATATTGCCTAGTTAAACAGTAATTTTTTAGTAATTCGGGCCTTTAAAAGCGGCTTAGCAGATAATATCTGTTAACTTTTAAAGTCGAAGCGTGCCTTAATGACGGCTTCGTGAATTTCAAAATATTATCTACGACGGCGGCACACCGTATAATTTTCTGTTGGCTTCGTTCTCGCGCGTATTTGCAAAAAAGAGTAAAAATCACCTCAAAGCATTGCAAAAATGCGAGTATGCCAGAGGAAAAGAAGAACATGGTGGAAAAAGCCGTCTGTGCTTGTGTTGGATTATACACCTTTCAGTGAGTGTTGATACTTACGGATCTTCGATCGATACTAATTCGAATATGTAAATTGTATAATTCAGTTTCTATATATATCGTACGATTGATGATTAACCGATGGTATCAATTCAGGCACAGTAGTTAGGCATCTGATGATGAACTTGCTACGGAGTTCGGAACTAGTCATGACAGTGACTGCTTAACTGAATTGTCTATTATTCCAATAAAAAACCAACCTGTCCTTGTATGCTTGTAGTATGAATTTCTCATGCATTAACTAGCACTACATTAATTTTCTTGAGTAAAAACAGCGTTGTATACGACAATTTGTCGTTAATGTCTCAATTTCGTAGTTGTCAAAATATATGCGAAATTGAGTAATTTCAACTCAATTTCAGCCCAAATTGCGAAATACTTCAATTTCGCGGCAGTATTCAGCTCTTCCGAAATTTTCGTTGGCATAAGAAGAAAAAAATCGAAAATTTCGTGAACCGAATATTTCGCTAACTTTTTATTTGTTGGGTAAGTCTACAAATACATATAAAAATTAAATTTCTCTATGGCTTGACAATGCAAAATTAATATCAAACCATGAATTTGGGTAACTTTACACTAGGTATTTTTTCTGTCGGTGGTGCAATGGTTACTGTGCGCGCCCCTTGTGCATAAAATCCTGGGTTTGATCCCCGCTTTGACCACCTTAAATTTCTTTTTAGCCATGAAAAAGCATCTCAAAATACAGTTCGAAACAGGTGTAAAACGGTACATCCCAACCAGTGAGTATAAAACCAGAACGCGCACAGCTCACTGGTTGTGAGAAGCTCATGGGATGTAAGTTTGGCTTGATGTCATAAAATAAAAATTCCAGCGGGTTCGACTGTTTTTCTAGATTTATTAAATATTCCCAATATTTCGATTAGCATCATCCTCAGGCTTCTATATACAAAAATAGTTAACATTAATATCATATTGATCACAAAACGATTGCCATTAATTACATGTATTACAAATCACAAAAACCAAATTTCTCGTACGCAGTGTGCAAGGTTTCGTCAACTATGGTCTGTTTTCCCTGTGTTTGCTTATCGTGTCAATATATTTGAGCGCATCGGTCAGTGTCGGTTTTGTAATTGAGTCTTTTCTCTGAGGGAACGTTAATTATGTGCAGCATTTCGAGAGTAAATTGCCGTGAGTAATTGGTTTAATTGGCTAAAATGTCAACGTCTTCAAAGTTAGGATTATGATCCGTCGTAGCACAATGGGCCGCTAATGCCGTTTTCTGTTCCATAGGTTTATAGGTAGCCCTTAAAACTGATTTGTGGGAAGACAGTCTTGTCTTCAATTTCGTCATCGTGGTGCCAACGTATACCTTTTGGCATATGTCAGTACCCATTGCATTTTATTCGATATGTAAAAAGGTATACAAAAGGTTGGTAAATAAATTAGTTCTTCGTTAAATTTATAAACAAAAAATTCCTCAAATTCCTTAAAGCTTTGATTCCACTTAGCATGTTTAACATGATTGGAGGTCAGAATTTAGGTCAAAAAGTGTGTTAAATATATTAGACACGCAAAGTTGGATATTGAGAAGGTACAAAAATCATTTTTGAAATTTGCTTTGGTTTCTTTAAATTTTTCGGATCCAATTCCCTCAAATGAAAGTCGTTGTATGTTGATTTCTTTAAAAACTTTAGAATCTACGAGAGTTATCGCCTCCATTGTGATTCTGCATGGTATTACTTCTGGTTCAGTTGACTGTCCTGAATTACTCTCCTTTATTCGATTTAATGTCCCTTCTCGCATATTGCGTCATTTTGATACTTTTAATATAGAATTTCATACCACTAATTACGCCTCGAATGAGCCTATTGTTAGAGCTATGAAGCATTTTCATACTATTTGTAATAATATTGATCTCAGTTTTTCTACAACTATTTTTAAGAAATTATTATATGTGACGCGCAGAATAGAAAGGGACCTAAGGGTAAAAACCGGTTTTGTTCAGGAGAGCCATTTTAAAAATTTAAATACGTGTATCTTTAGTGTACTTCACGTTCATAAAACGCGCATATCTCTGGGATGGAATCGGTCTCATTCGATGCTCAGATGTTGTCCACATCAAAAAAAAAGTGAAAATTGATTTTTTCCCCCTTACGTCCCTTTCTCTATGCGCTGTCACATATAATAGTATTACTTAAAATTGTATTATTTTTATTATGATATGCTAGTCTGTAAGGATGTTTTCCATAGAGTATAATAAATAAAAAAACGTCACTGGTGGAAACCGGTTTTTACCTTTTTAAACGATAGAACCGGGTTTTCAAAACTCCCATTTTTTTTTGAAGAAACCAAAGAAACGGTTTCTTGATTTGACCGGTTAAATAAATACGCACAATACAACTATGTTTCTATCAATGATTGTCTTGCCTCAAACAAAATTTCATTGAGCCCGTCAACAAAAATTAAAATATGATCTAATTTGGAGACAAATAAAATATTGAACTGAAATACACTAGTCCGGTCTGTATCCAAACAAGATGTATCTATTACAGGTGGAATCGTTAGAACAGCTGATTTAAATTTTTTCTTGTCGCTGTGGTCCGCCCTTGTCAAATGTTGTTTATACCAATTCAAAGATGTATCTAGTTCAGGTGGTTAGCACATTAAATTTTTCTTGACCTTGTGGTTGTTACAACAATTCCTCCTGTTATCACCTGAAATAAATACATCTTGACAATTTTGATCGGCTGAATTTGACAAGGTCGGCTCCTGAAATAAAAACAAAGTGTCTTCAATTCCTACTGCTTCTACCTTACTTATTTTGCCATGGATCCAAACATATAAAAATTAGAAAGCACTAAGTGTGGGGACTCAAGCACTAAGTGTGGGTACTCAAATGAACTTAGGTACATTATTGTTTGTTGTTTTGTAGAATGAATAAACAAATCAATGAGTGTTCGAACTCACGGGCGATGTGTTAACATCTTTATGTGTTGTATTTACTGTTTCGATTTCTATGAACACCTTAGTTAATGTTACATTTGAAAATAAAAAATATACAAGGCATCATATAAACGTTCAATGAGAAAGACATCATTTATTAACAAAGCTTCAAATATATTAATGCATATTGAAGTATATTGATATGATTATATACTAAAATATTGCAAAAATATAATATAATGAAAACATTAATGTAATTTATTGTGTTTCAAAAATTTCAAGCTCTTTTATATGATGCCCAGAATGCACTCAATTCCTAAAGCCACTATACGAAATGTATTTACTTCCATTATATTTTACATAAAATTTAGATTAAAATTGTTTTGTTGTGGTTTGAAATGTTTTTTGTGCTGAACGCTCTTTTGCTATTGTACTTTCTTTTTTCTTACATCTGATTTAACATTAGATTGTAATATTGTTATTGTTATTGCCGTCGGTGGTGCAATGGTAGTATGTGCGGCTCTTGTGTATGAGGACGTGGGTTCGATCCCTACTCTGACCACCTTCAATTTCTTTCGACGGCGGTCACCTCGCTTAGTAACGACGACACTATCGAGTATTTATCCATGAAAAAGCTTCTCAAAATACCGTTCGGAACCGGTGTAAAACTGTAGGTCCCAATCAGTGAGTGTAAAACTAGAACGCGCACAGTTCGCTGGTTGTGAGAAGCTCTCCCTAATCCCCTCGTGGGATGTAACGGGAAACCATTTATTTATTTATAATATTTAGCTCACTGAAATGATTGTTTTTGTTTTGTCATAAACAGAGCGACGACTAAAAGTGTTGAATAGTATAGAGAACTTATTGCACTCTTTTTCCGTTCTCATGTAGAGAGTCTTAGTAAAAGAGCATAAACGACACATATTCTTTTTATAGAATATTTCAATATAAATGCACCATTTCGGCAATGTTTGTTTGACAGCAGAATTATGAATGGCCCAAGGTATGACAAAAAGAGAGTAATACGTTTTGAATCATTCGTCAGTGCTTTTGAGTCATACAAATCGTTACATGAGTTCTCTCTACTATTCAATACTCTTTGGCGACGAGGACCTGCTTGTTTGTTCGCTGCCGCTACATCAATACCATCATACGTACTTTCAGGCAGAGACTATTTTTATATAACAACCGCGTATGTGATGCTAACGCTGTGTGTTGTTTGCATGTGTTCACTTTGATAGATTGCCCTACACGTGCCTATAGATGTTAACACATCAAAAATCAACACGAAATCTATAAAACCCCACGTAATTGCATTTTCTGATTCTCAACCCCTTTATAATATGATAAAATGTGGCTATTCTTGACCCATAGATCTTGCACCACAAAAGTAAAGACGTGTCACACGTGTCTGTTCCTAGCTGTCCTTCAGTGGGTACGTTTTTTGAAACGTGGACTCCATGGAATTTAAACAGTTGAATTGTATTTTATGAACACAATTTTAATTATTTTGGGAGCGAGTCCACTTGGGCCCAAAATTCCGATTTTTTTCTTTTTTTGGGGTCGTAAAACACGTTATAAAATGTTTAAAAAATTTTGTCGACAATCTATATGTCCGGAGTTATGGACCTCCAAAGTTCGGATATATGGAGGTTACTACGTTTAGAAAATTGCCTTTAGTAATTGGTTTGTATAATAAAGGCGAAAATAATTGAAAAATATTAACTGAAATTTTTCGATAACTTGTTTAGTTATCGAGATATCGGATATTGAAATTTTTAAAAGATACTTTTTTTTTGTATTTCCCCTAAAAAAATTATATTTTCTGATAGGAAAGAAAATGATAAACGAAATTAAATACATACAACTCGCTTAGTTATCGAGATATCAGATGTTAAATATATCAAAAAATATCGATTTTTTTTAAAAAAAATTTTATTTTTATGACGAAAAGTATTTTTTTATGACCAAAAATTGTTTTAAAATAATTTTTATTTTGTTAACAAAAAATGAATAAGTGATGATTTATCCGACCTTTCGTATTGTATTAATTATATTTTTGTCGATATTTCGTTATCCTTTGGATAGCATCGTCAGGAAGATATATTATTAATATATTATTATATGAATTAATAATATATCTTCCTGCCGATGCTATCCAAAGGATAGCGAAATATCGAAAAAAATATAATTAAGATATATTATTAATATATTATTATACGAATTAATAATATATCTTCCTGGCGATGCTATCCAAAGGATAGCGAAATATCGAAAAAAATATAATTAATTAATAAACACGACAATTTATTTTTGGTTAACAAAAAATAATTTTTGAGGAAAAAATATTTTTTTTTTGCTGATGTTTCACTGTTAATTTCTCGGGATTTTAAAGGGTTACAAAGGCAAGTAAGGTGTGATGTTTTAGCTGCAGGGCCCATCTATCTGACGGCATTGTCAAATTAGCACCTTCACATCGGCAATATTCTGAGATAATAGATTTTTTCCAGAAAACTTAGTGTTATAAAAGTGGAATATCATGAATTGGCTCGCAACTGGTTAATGAATTGTGGATATAAATATGCAACTGGTTAATGAATCGTGGATATAAATATGCAGTTTTAAAGACATTTTTATAAGCTTTCCAACGATAGCCATATTGTTCCGGTCTGTCTAAAAATGTAGAAGATATTGAAGAAGGTTATATGTTCAAACTTTGGGGCATCGCAATCCGGGAAATATGGGCCGCCAACAAATAAAAAAAATTGTATCTATTATACTAATTTGGTGCTATAACGAGAGGTTGGAATGTGCTGGACTTAAGCCTTATTTTGTTGTTACTTTTGCTGGCATAAATTATGGGTGGGTGTGAATTCCTTTGCGAATTCGTTACGTCTGCAAAATATCTGCGCGTCAACTAAAAAAGCACGCTCCGGTTTGTGGGCACCAAAGACGAAATATTACACGACAACATCGTCAAATTTATATATAGTACATAATTGCCAGCTATATCATCCCCGACATATAAGAAAACAGCGGAAACACCCTGTGTTAACAATTGATCAGCTGTTTATTAATTAATTACGATTTGTTTTTATAATTTATCCCGTAGGTTTAGCACGTTCGTTACCATAGCAAAAACAGTGGAATAAAACAGCAGAGCGGAGAACGAATCATTTCGTTTTGTTTTTTTTTTATACAAATAATCAACAAATTGGAAGAGGAAGGCCAGAAGGTGCACACACACACAAGCGCGTAACTACCGTAATGGCAACCGACAATGCTCATCCTATGGATGAGTTTTGTGGTTCCAAATTTTGGGTAAGTTTCCAATTGGCAATCATTCAGTTGCGCTAACTTACTGTAACGGTTAAGTTTTCTGAGTGAGTGTGTGACTGATTGATGTTATAATCACACCTTGAATTGTTGCAAATCATCATGGACATTTTATACTTTTTAGGATGCCAATGAGACCTGGTACACGGTAGATCCAGATTTTTCGCCATGTTTCGAACAGACTGTGCTTGTATGGGCGCCATGTGCGTTCTTGTGGGCCTTTTGTGTATTTGATTTTTACTATCTGAAGGCCAGTCTAGATAAGAACATACCATGGAACAAACTGAACATTAGTAAATTGTTGACGACCTTGTGTTTGTTGGTGCTGACAGCGGTTGATTTTATAATGGCACTAGTGAAGGGAGGCAGCGATGAAACGTCTGATCTTATCTATCCAGTAGATATATGGACTCCAGTCGTTAAATTTGCCACTTTTGTGAGTATTCTTGATTGCGTTTATGATGAGAAATATAGATAGCAAACTACTATGAGACAAGTCGAAAGAATTAACAATAGTGCTACTACTTGAGTACCTCGTTGTTTTAAAGTTTTGGTACTTATGTTAGAAAAATTTGAATAGGAAAATAGCTAGGAAATGCAAAATTTAAAGGAAAAGCTGCTTTTGATTTAGGGCTCTAGCAATTAGGATATATATTTATTTATTTATTTGAATTTGTGCACAACAATATCAAATCTTAAAATTATAGTACAGAAAGTACGTATTAGTTACACTTTTATTACGCTAAAACAAAAATATAATGAATTACAAATGGACTGTAAAATGATAATAACAAATATACATATATAAAATAAAAAGAGAATACATTTTAAAGGCAACAAATTAATTTCCTAATTTAAGAAAAAAAAAAACAAAATATGTAATAGAAAAAATAGACATAAAACTAGTACAAATTTAACAAAAGAAACAAAATTAAAATTAAATGCGTTACATTACTCGTTAGTTGTAAGTTTGGTGGTAGTTGATTCCAAAGACGAATAGTGTTAATTAAAAATCGCCATTCCGATACTAGTGTGTGATGAATCGGAAAAATTATATTTTTACCCCTGTTGGATCGTGCAACTCTGATTTTTTCATATAGATATTTAGGCATTTTGGTATATGTGACGCGCAAAATAGAAAGGGACCTAAGGGTAAAAACCGGTTTTGTTCAGGAGAGCCATTTTAAAGACTTAAATACGTGTATCTTTGGTGTACTTCACTTTCATAAAACGCGTATATATCTGGGAGGGAACACTTTTGGGGCATGGGATCGGTCTCATTCGATGCTCAGATGTTGTCCACAACAAAAAAAAAAAGTGAAAATTGATTTTTTTACCGTTAGGTCCCTTTCTCTATGCGTTGTCACATATACTACTTTATGGAAAAATAAGAGAACTCTAATTTTCAGGAGACTATCAAAAGATATTCCATATATTTTATTAGAGAATGATGAGGTATGTAGAAGTAAATCTCCTTAAACCATACAAGTATCTAACAATGTTGTTGTAAATGACATTAAGCCTACGCTTGCTAGCAGTATGAGAATTTGCAAATAATTCAGAACCAGCTATTAAAATGATTTAGCAAGAAGTAAACGAACATTTAATGGTGTAAAAGATTGGGTAGTCCATAACGAACTTAATTTAGCATAGATTTGAGCAACTAGCAAATTAACATGATTAGTCCAAGATATGTTGTTATTAAACACAATTCCAAGGTTTTTATCTGTAGAAACAATAGAAATTGGCTGGTCATTTATAAATAAGTCATCTGAAATCTCAGGGTTTACTCATCTTTTATGTATTAAAAGGTATTTAGACTTTAGTGGGTTTAAGAATAGTCATTGCCCATTGTTGAATTTTTATAAGATCAGAATTAAGATTGTCAATGCTTGGCTTAAGAGAGTGATAGGGGCTACTAAGTTGAACATCGTCCGCGTACATATGTATCTTACAATGGGATAATTGCTGCAGAAGATCGTTGATATATAAAGAAAACAGAAGAGGTCACAGAATAGATCCCTGGGGTACACCCCTTGTTAACTTCAGTGGTTGGATGAAACTTTATTTAAAAATACTGACTGAGTTCGATCATGAAGGTACGAGGTAAGGAGTTGAGTAGAGGTATACGAAAACTTAAAAAAGTGTCGAAGTTTCATACACAAAGTATGATGGTGAATAGTATCAAAAGCCTTAGAGTGGTCAAGTAGTACTAAAAAATTCATCATGATCACGTCTTATATTCTCGCTTCTCGGTCGGTTTTCTATAGGAATTATTTTGAGCGTGCTTCCATTTAGTAGGAAAAGTGCTAGACATGATAATAAAATTAAGAATATGAGTTACAAATGGAAGTAGTGAGGGTAAGAGGAGTTTAAAAAATTTTGGATTAATACCGTCACAGCCTATTGCATTTGACTTCACAGACATACAACTAGATAAGACATCAAACTCATTTACATATAGAAACTCAAAATTATGGTCACCGTTACTGCCGCTTGCTGCATAATCAAAATTTGTAAAAATTTTCATCCATGTGGGTTACAGGCAAATTTGTAAAACGAGAATTATGGTCATTTTTTTATTTATTTATTCACACTAGTAACGTCCGCTTTCCCAATTCCAATATCACGAATTGTTCTCCAAGTTTGTCTGGATTTCAAAGCAGAACCAAAGAGTTTGGAATAATATTCTAATTTGGCAATTTTAATTCTGTGATTTACCTCTCTTCTGGCAGCACGATTTTCATCCCTAAGTTCAGAAGTTTTGAAACGTTTCCATCTAGAGAACGCAATATATCTTTGCTGAAATAAGGTTTTAATGGTAGCACTAAACCAGGGTTTAGATCTAGTCATAACAGATTTCGTTTTCAAAGTTTTTTGTAAAGTTTCAGAACATTTTCGTCAAGGAAAGTTATCATATCATCTATGTTCCTAAAAGTGTAATGTGCTGGTTGAGTGCAATTTGTAGGCTCAAGTCCTAAAGGTGACATGTTATCTGTTAAATATGAATCCGAAAGAATATTACAATTAAAATCTCCACAAATAACTATGTCCTGGTAGCTAGCAGTTAAAATTTCTAGTTCCTGAAAAAAGTAGCTTAAATTTATTCTACTGTTGGGTCTGTAAACGCAGCCAACCAATATTTTTTCCCCGAATGATGATACCTCTATAAATAAATATTCAACTAGATTTCTTCGTAGTACCTCGTCATTCTCAAATTCATCTAACATTAAAACACGTGATTTACATCGAAGTTTTCCAGCAATATGATTTTTAATATAGATAGCGACGCCACCTGCGTGACTGGCTCTTTCATTTCTAAATAGTTTATAGTCGTCTAAGCGGACTAAACTGTCAGGAGTAGATTTATCAAACTAAGTCTCGGAGTAGATTTATCAAACCAAGTCTCAGATTATGTGAACAGTTGAATTTTCAAATATTAATCGAAATTCATCAATTTTATTGTTCAAACTTTGTGCATTTATATGACGAATTGTGAAGCCTTTCCTCTGTTTAGCCAATATACGCACCATATTCCTAGTTACGTCCTTGGAACCACCAGTAGTGTTATTTAAAATGTTCATTTAAGACCAAGTAGGTAATGTAGCGCATTTGAAAAAATAAACAAAAAAAAGTAATAATTATATAAAAGAATAAATTAGTAATGCAATTAATAAAATAAATAGTTGAATTAAAGTTGAAAAACAGTTTTATCAGTGTCATCAATAAGATATGGATATCGATGAAAAAGCTCAAGTGCTTAAAAATCTTCAATACATGTTGGATCATCGTCTTTAGCACGTTTAACATAAACAAGTCCACGAAAAGTATATGCAGAATCCAATTTTTGTCGCATTTTTTGAGTTAAAGCTTTTCAAAATATTTTATAGTTTGAGTTTATTAAATTCTCATTTATATTAAACGTATTCTCCGATTGAAAACCTAGATGTCGTAGCATTAAATTTGTTTTGTTATTTTTCCTATAAATTCCCAATGATTTTAAGAAAAAGTTGTTGTCATAAGGCGAAAACAGTTTAACAATAATATTGCTTACAAGATCAAAAATAGTTCTTTATTTTTATTGCTTAGACGTGAGTTATTAGGTGCTTAACGATTGGATTACTCAATCAATTTAAAATTTAAAAAGTGGATTTCCTTGGAGATCTGACTATTATTTAACAAATTAATTTTAATTTTCTTCATTCCCTAATGGGAGCTTTCTTCACCGCCTGTTTCATTCTGTAATTCATGATGATTTTGATTAATTTGATTTTAATAATTAATAAATATATACATACATCTGAACATTTTGTATTTCCAAGCATGTAGTATGTAAATTTTTTAACATCTTCGTTCATTTTAGCTGCTTATCTTCATTTTCGTTCCTTTAAATCGTAAATATGGCGTGCAAACATCAGGTTGCCAGTTCCTATTTTGGTTCTTTTTAACCATCTTCTCAATACCAAGATGCCGTACCGAAGTAAGGAACGAGCGCAATCGCAGCCAGGTAGTTGAATCGGCTACCGTTGATCAGCCCGACTACTCCTGGGATGAATACAAATATGTTAGTTTTATGATCTACTTTGCATTCACCTGTCTGATGTTCTTCCTGAACTGCTTCGCCGACGCAATGCCTCGAGATACTAAATATAACAGAACGAAAAAGGAAATTCCCGAAAACTCTGCCAGTTTTCTGTCACGCATTACCTACCAATGGTTTGATGGCATGGCCTGGAAGGGTTACCGTAATCCACTGGAAGAAAAGGATTTGTGGGAACTGCGTGCTCAAGATAGCTGCAAAGAGGTTATGCCCATATTTGCCTACTGGTGGAATAAAAATGTACGCAAGAACTACAAAGTTGATCCTACCCAGCCCAAAGTAAAGTTTAGCAATGGCAAAGTGTCCTTTGATAATCCCCATGGTATTAAGACTGGCAAAAAGAAGGGAGATGCTTCCATTATGCCGCCCATAATCAGGTCATTCGGTGGTGTTTTCCTGTTTGGTTCCATGATGAAGTTCATAACCGATGTCTTGACATTTGCCCAACCGCAGGTGTTGCGCTTCATAATTGGCTTTGTCGAGGATTACGCGGACGGAAAGGAGAGCCAACCCGAATGGAAGGGCATTTTCTATGCAGTTCTGCTTTTCTTATTGGCTGCAGTGCAAACAATAATTTTGGGCCAATACTTCCATCGCATGTTCATTGTGGGTCTACGTATTCGTACAGCATTGATCAATGCCATCTACCGCAAAGCATTGGTCATTTCCAATGCTACTCGCAAAGAGTCTACAGTTGGAGAAATTGTCAATTTGATGGCTGTTGATGCGCAACGCTTTATGGATTTGACAACCTACTTGAATATGCTGTGGTCAGCCCCCCTGCAAATTGGTTTGGCGTTATATTTCCTGTGGCAATTGCTGGGCCCCTCTGTTTTAGCTGGCTTGGCCGTTATGATAATTTTGATTCCTGTAAATGGTGTGATAGCTAATCGCATTAAGACCTATCAAATTCGACAAATGAAATACAAAGATGAACGTGTTAAATTGATGAATGAAGTTCTGAGTGGTATTAAGGCAAGTTAACGAAGGTTTTAGTTTGTAAAAGATGATTTTATATTTTTTTTTAAATGTTTCTATAGGTTTTAAAACTGTACGCCTGGGAGCCAAGTTTTGAGAAACAAGTTTTACAAATTCGTGACAAGGAAATTGCTACTTTGAAGTCAACCGCATATTTGAACGCCAGTACCTCATTCTTATGGTCATGTGCTCCATTTTTGGTAAGATAACACTCATTAAAAACAAAAGAAAAAAATCTTCTCGTTTCAGTTGGGCAGAGCGGATAAAAAACAAACAATATGATAGTGGATTAAATTGATAACTTCATAAATTTCCTTTAATTCCACGTAAAGGTTTCTCTAGTAACATTTACCACCTATGTATTGGCTAGCAGTGATAATGTCCTAACACCAGAAAAAGTTTTCGTTAGCTTTACTTTGTTCGAAGCTATAAATTTGCCTATGATCACAATACCCATGTTAATGGTGGACATTGCAGAGGTATATTAAACCATTTCGTTACAACAAAAGAAATCCGTCATCTGTATTAAAAGCGCATTCAAAGAGCTACCAACAAAAGGCCTATACTTCCGCCTCTCATCACAAAGAACTCGTTATGACCATCGAAATATGGTACTGGATTCTATCAACACACTCCTCTTCTCTACAACTCTATAAAACTCCTTAATCTACTTTTCCATTGCAAGCGATAATTATTAAATTTGCATTTATTTTTATTACTATTATAGGTATCATTGGTCACATTTGCCACATATGTTTTAATTGATGAAAATAATGTTCTCGATGCTACTAAAACATTTGTTTCATTATCATTATTCAATATATTACGTTTTCCATTAACTATGTTACCCATGTTGATTTCCAATATGGTCCAAGTAAGTTGTATTCCCTATGTTAAAACAAATGTTTTGTGTTGTTGTGTTTTCATATCTTATGGATGAGATTTGTAGTCTGAATAGATGATTTTGGTTTGTAAAACATTAAAAACAAATTTATACCTATGGACTTGACTGAACTCATCTTTAGGATAAGTTTCTTTATTGTGTTGTTGTTATGTTATGTAAATAAATGTTTATAATTTGCAAAACAAAAATTGATTTAAATCCATATCCCAACTTATAGTCCTGCTAAAATCAAACTAAAAAAAAAACAATGCTAAATCAAAACAATCCTTCCCATATTACAAACCCTACCCCTTTTTTGTGTTAATTCAAACGAGTTTTTTTATTTTTTAAAAAAGATTGAAATGTGGTGGTGGCCAAGAATTTAGCACATTTACTACCTGTAGGATTCATCGTTTATATTTCGACCTGTTATAGATTTTGTTCAACATTTTTTGTTCTTTACTGTAGTAAACAATGTACTGACAATGTACCGTTAGTTTTTTCTAGTTCCTTCATTCCCTGCACTTTCTATTAATGTTTAATTGCAAGAATAACCAATTTTGCCTGGTCACGAATTTAACGCAATTCTAAAAAATTGGACAGATTTGGAAATATTAAGTCAATGATAACAAAATTTAAAAATATCAATAATTCATTGATCAGATTTGGCACGAGGAAGGTGGTGTACAGAGGCACAGCGTCAGGTAATTCAACCAATGAAAGACAGTGGATGTTGCGTTGGTGAGATCGGAAATTTATTAAAGTGTTCCAGAAAGATGATGTATAAAGCCTTACACCATACATAAATAAAAATATGGAAGCTCCAAGAACATTCAGCAGTGTCCCAGAGCATAAAAAACAACTCCCAAAGAGTACTCTCTCATTCGTAAAGCCTCACTATAAAACCCATTTAAGAGCACAAGTACGATTAAAAGATATGTGTTATCAGAACTAATGGACATGGTTCAGGGCCCCCCCCCCCCCCCTTCTGTAAAGACAAGGGCGGAAATCTCATCGCAGATGTGCAGAGCATGTTGGGTATATGGAGGGATTATTTCTCCGCGCTACTGGTACCTGAGATATCCAATGACGATGGGACAATCGATCACAATATTGACGACGACGTCGATTGCCCCCTCCTAACCAAGACGAGGTCAGAACAGCTATTACCCGGCTTAAGAACAACAAAGCCGCAGGAGCCGATGGATTACCGGCGAAGCTGTTTAAGGCTAGCGGCGATGAGCTGATAAGGTGCATGCATCAACTCATTAGCAAAATTTGGTTAGATGAATGTATGGCCGGCGATTGGAGTCTCAGTGTAATATATATTAAAAAAAAGTCACCCGAGTCTCTGTGGCAACTACCGTGGAATATGCCTTCTATCCATAACATATAAGGTTCTATCAAGTATAATGTGCGAAAGACTAAAATCAATTATCGCTGACCTGATTGAACCATACCAGTGTGGCTTTAGGCCTGGAAATCGACAACTGACCTGCTACGCCAAATCATGGAGAAGATCCACAAAAACAAATCGACACCTATCATCTATTTGTCGATTATAAAGCGGCCTTCGATAGCCCGATACGGGAGAAACTCTACGAAGCAATGTCACAGCTTGGTATTCCTGCAAAACTCATACGCCTTTGCAGGATGACATTGACGAACACCAACTCCGCAGTGAAAGTTGGTAAGGATCATACCGAATCTTTCGAAACTAAGCGAGGCCTCAGGCAAGGCGACACCCTATCATGCGATCTCTTTAACATCTTAATGGAGATCATTATGAGAAAAGCTGCAGTCAACATGAATAAAACCATCAGCAGCAAAAGTCACATGGTGCTCGCATATGCTGATGATATCGATATCATTGGGCGCACAATTAGAAAAGTCACTGCGGTTTTTACGAGAATTGAGAGGAGTCAGCAAAAGTGGGTCTGACGTTAAATGAAGACAAGACAAAATTAATAGTTTCTACGAACAGGTCCTCCACGCGATTAGAGCAAAGCGTGAACGTTGATAACCGTTATAATTTTGAGGTGGTGGACGAAGTTATATATCACGGATCTTGAATAAATTTGAAAACTTGATATTTAAGAAACAGACGTACTAAAAACTCCCGCAAGGGAAATGATAAAAGTTGACGTAGAGCACCGCGAGTTTGAAACAACAATATTGTTGATGGCACCTCTGTTTTTTTGTTTTGTAATGACAAAACAAAAACAAATCATTCCTGTTTATAACCGATGGTTTTTTGACAGCCCTGGTATCATTGGAACACTTTTTGTGCTCGATTTTTTTGAAAATAATATTAAGCTAATAAATAAGCTTAATAATATTAATATATTTAAAAAACAGACCTACTAAAAACTCCCGCAACGGAAATGACAAAAAACAACAACATTACCCTTGAGATCAGCGGAGAATTATGCTTGCGAATAGATGGTATTTTTGGCTAAGCAAGCACTTTAGAGATAAAGCCCTCTCTCGAGTAACAAAAGTCCAGCTGTACCAAACTCTCACTCAACCTGTCTTGCTTTATGGCGCAGAATCCTGGGTCCTATCACAAGCACACGCAACATCTGTAGAAATCTTCTAGAGAAAAATACTCTGAAAAATTTATGGCCCTATAGTGCATAACGGCGAGTATAGGCGACGCATGAACCATGAGCTGTATGAGCTTTAACCCGACATTGACATTGTTAAGCAGATCAAAATAAAGCGATTGCGCTGGCTAGGCCATGTCAGTAGAATGGATGAAGACGAGCCAGCACGAAGGGTTTTCGAAACCGAACTCGAAGGAAGACGAAAAATAGGAAGACCAAGACTCCGCTGGAGGGATCAGGTTGACGAATCCCTGCGTACACTTGGTATTGCCAACTGGAGAAATAAAGCAAAAGATCTTCGTTTTGTAAGTTCCCTGACTTTCCGGGGTTGTCCGAGACCGTATAAGTAAGTAAGTTATCCGAATTTGGTATCGACGTTTCTTCAACAACAATAAGAAGGAGACTGAAGGAAAAAAACTTACGTGGATGCATAGCCCAACGCAAACCACTTGTGTCAAAAAAATAATAACGAGCTCGCATTGACTTTGCACGTGAACTTTTTGAAAAATATGTAGTCTGGGGTGGCAAGTCAAAATTCTGTCGGTTCGAATCTGATGGTAAGAAGTATGTGTGGCGTTCCCTAAACATGGGGCACAATCCAAAGTACACATTTAAGACAGTGGAGCACGGATGTGGCAGGGTTATGGTGTGGACTGCGTTTTCTTGGCACGGAGTTGGACCAACACATAAAATTGGCATACGAATGGATCAACACGTTTACAAAAATGTCACTTGCAGATAACAATATACCCCTAGTACGGCATTTACACCAAACAATATTAACGCATTTTTGGGATTATCGACGTTTTTTTCTTATGGAGTTTGACAGCGATAATCTTGGTAGGTGGCGATTTCATGTCGCGATTAATGCATGATAATGATCCAAAACACACTTCACTCATAGTGAGGTGCTGTGGTTGGTTGGTTGGTTAAAAAGGCTGCAAGACAGCACGCTGTCTAGCACACTTAGGCTAAAGAGTCCCATTGTGAGCCCATTCTATGTCTCAATCTTAGGGCGTGTTTTCCTACAAGACAATGTCCCGTAAGTGTTCCTATCATTGTGGATAACCTGCCTCTCGGCAAGTTAAGTAGTTGCCTAGTCCTCTTCCTGTCCACCTGTGGCCAGAGGACCCTGGCTTGTTTGCAAGTTGAAGTAAGTCTCCAGTTATAGGAGAATGGAATTCAGGGTTTGTAGTAACCAGCCCATTAACCGGATCTCAGCTCTATTGAGAACCTTTGGAATGATGGTGAGCAATATATTCAAGTAGTCAATCCTAAAAATATGGCCGAATTGTGGGCAGAAACTGAAGGCTCTTAGTACGCAATTCCAATTGAACATTGCATGACCCGTGTAGAGAGTCTATGTCATTAAAAAAAAGGAATATCCGATTAAATATTAATTTAGTTCGGTGGCGTTTAGTGTGTGTTACTTAATTTTGTTTTATACATAAAATTTGTATTTTTGTATCTATGTTTTTTCGCTGACAATAAATTGTTTTTAATTGTGTGTAAATTAGTAGTTGAACAAAATGTTGAATAGTAAAAAGAGGGGAAGGAAGAACACAGTGCAATTAACTGAGCATAATAACCACTTTATAGGTAACATTATAGAAAGGAAAAAATATGATCGATATGTAAAACTGTGGCCGTCGGTGGTGAAATGGTTAGTGTGCGCGACTCTTGTACATGAGATCCTGGGTTCAAACCCGGCTCTGACCACCTTCAAATTTTCTTTCGGCGGCGGCCACCTCGCATAGTGACGGCGGCACTATCGAGTATCTAGCCATGAAAAAGCTTCTCAAATTACCGTTCGGAATCGGTGTAAAACTGTAGGTCCCAATCAGTGAGTGAAAACTGGAAAGCGCACAGGTCAGTGATTGTGAGAAGTTCTCCCCAGTCCCTTCATGGGATGTAATGGGAAACCATTTATTTTTTTATTTTTATGTAAAACTGTAGGAAATATAAAGGTAACTGAGTTTCTTATACCGTGTATGCTAAATTCGGGGCCACCACTGTGTATCACAACTTTATAAAAACATTTTCTATATTTCTACGTGAAAAAAAATAATTCTTCAATTCTCTACGAAGTTACATTTTGTTTACTTATACGAAGTTCATTTAAAAACCTTATTAAATAACTGCAATCTATTAAGAAAATGTTTTTTAATAAATAATAAATTAATATGATATTTTAAAACATATTGACATTCCATCATTAGGTTTGAAACTGAACATGTCATTGATATTCATTATCACCCTCCGCCATTTTCAACTGTCTTTAGTACTCAGACAGTTAGACTTTGTTCTGCAGTTTTATTAAATTCATTACCTCAAAAGTAAATTTCCAAAATTTAATCCCGTACCTCATTCCTTAAAAATATCCTCCCATATGCAACCAATCGCTAAACTAATTTTTGCTTAAAAATTACCTCCCATGTCTGACCAAACGCTAAACTAATCCTGCTTGTATATATTTGGTATAATGGCAATGCATGTTATTTTATGTTCAATTTATTATAAGTTTCCTAATTAATAATGTTTGTATCTATGTCCTAATGGATTAGACTCAAGTGTCGGTGAATCGTATCAACAAATTCATGAACAGCGAGGAGTTGGATCCAAATAATGTGGAACATGATCCTAAAAAACGTAAGATGGATTAATTTACCCCACAACTAAATCGTAATCGAAAGTTCTTATTACTTTTAGCCAATCCAATGTCTATTGAAAAAGGCAGTTTCTCTTGGGGCGATGGTGATGTGACACTTAAGAATATCAATATGCAAGTAAAGAAGAATACCTTGTGTGCCATTGTAGGCACTGTGGGCTCGGGTAAATCGTCTGTAATTCAAGCCTACTTGGGCGAAATGGAAAAAGTTTCAGGTGTAGTCAATACAGTAGGCACTGTTGCATATGTGCCGCAACAAGCTTGGATACAAAATTCCACACTCAGGGACAACATTCTGTTTGGCAAAGAGTACGATCGCAAACGTTATAATCGTGTCATTGATGCTTGTGCTCTTAGGGCTGATATCGATATACTTTCGGCAGGCGATCAGACTGAAATCGGTGAAAAGGGCATAAATTTGTCGGGTGGTCAGAAACAACGCATTTCTTTGGCTCGTGCTGTGTACAGTGATTCCGACTTATATCTATTGGATGATCCTCTCAGTGCTGTGGACTCGCATGTGGGCAAACATATATTCGAAGAAGTCGTTGGTCCCAAGGGTATGTTGGCGAAAAAGACCAGAGTCTTGGTGACACATGGCATCACGTTTCTGCCGCAAACTGATAATATATACGTAATGAAATTGGGTGAAATCAGTGAAAATGGCACATATCAGGAATTGCTAAATAAAAAGGGTGATTTCTCTGATTTCCTTCTTCAACATTTGCAAGAAGGCAACGAGGAAGTTGAGGTTTTGGATGAGATCAAACAACAATTGGAGGGTACGTTGCAGTCCGAAGAATTAAAGGGCAAATTTAAAAGAGCCATAACACTGGCAAGAGCTGAAAGTTTATCTGATTCTGTGTAAGTGGAACAATTTTTAGGAGCGTTAAAACAAACACATTTAATGCTTTTGCAACATTTTTGTTTTGTTTTAGTTCCGTGCATTCATTTGAGAGTGGTACAAGTAGTTTACGGCGACGTAGGCGCATGGATTCACAAACTTCTGTGCAATCGGTGATATCTAAAAAACAGCTGGAAATTGAGGAGCAAGGCAAACTTATTGAGACTGAAAAGTCACGCACCGGTGGTGTAAGTATGAAATAAAATAATCAAGCACTAAAGATATGCATACATATAAAAAGATTTATTATACAGTATAATTTGATATTTTTAAATAAATTGTACGGTTTTTTTTTAGGTCGAATTTGATGTTTATAAGCATTACATCAAGAGTGTTGGCATCTTCCTTTCAATGGCTACTTTAATTCTGAACTTTGTATTCCAAGCTTTCCAAATTGGTTCCAACATTTGGCTTACCAAATGGTCAAATGACAAAAATGTCGTCAACGATACGGGATTGCGTGACATGTACCTGGGTGTCTATGGTGCATTTGGCTTTGGTCAAGGTAAGTTTGTTTTGTTTTCCAATTGCTATGTACATTTTTGATAAATCTGTATTATATCCTAAATCTCGTCTCATAAATGTTGGGTTAAGGGTTTTATTTTTATGTTCTGGTTATTATTTTGAGATTGGCTTGCTGTTGTTTTTGTTTCCAGTTCTAATTTGTTAGTTTTTTTGTTGCTTTTATGCTTGTTTAATATTCTTAGTAACTGGCGTCAGTAAATGTACAAAATTATTTTTTGTTCCAAAACACTAAACTTTCCTTTTCTGTAATATTTATGTACTTTCTAACTTCCTTCCCGACAAATCCACTAAATCCTTATAGTTATAACCGGTTTCTTTTCAACACTAACAATTGGTTTGGGTGGCGTTTATTGTTCCAAGGAATTGCACGCTGTTATGTTGCAATACATTTTCCGTTGGCCTATGGAATTGTTCGATATAACTCCATTGGGTAGAATAGTGAATCGATTTGCCAAAGACATGGATACGGTCGATAATATTCTACCACTGAATTTACGCGTAGCCATAACACAAGCCTTTGCGGTAATGATCTAATGATAACGATATCATTTAATTTGGTTTGTGGTTTATTGTAACAGCCATTCATTCTATCATTTAAAATCACACCATCATACGTATTATATTCCATTTTCCTTTCCTATAACACAATTCGAAATAATCTTAACAACTGAAAACGTATTCAACGGTTACTTTAAAGGTTCCTATATTTCAGAATTTTCAATATAACAAATTATATGCGCAATTGTAGATGCTGTAATGTAATGTAATAAATTATATATCCAATTGGAAATATGCAATCCAACCTGACGATTAAGAAGCTTTTTCCCTTTTTATTTCTGTTTTTAATACTAACAATATCTCGCGTTATTTCATATTAAATCAATACGTACAAATCTCTTCTTCTCTTTTAGTATTAACGCATCTCATTTTTTCGCTTACATTGGCTATTGGTTGCATCTTTTGTGCCAAAATCATGCATGATCAATTGTTAAGCAATGTTATGCATTGGCCCATGGAACTCTTTGATACCACCCCCTTGGGTAGAATTCTAAATCGATTCGCGAAAGACATTGATACTATCGATTTAGTTTTACCACTGAATTGGCGTGTTGTCATTAGTCAGGCTTTTTCGGTAATTACACACAACACATCATCCATCATCCATTAACCATAAACCATGACACCCACCCATGACATTAAATAAATATCTTAAAAATCTTTGTAATTTTTACTAATGCTTGTTTTTCCGCATTATAAAAATTATAAAAATTATTATTCTGCGATTTCTACAGTTTGCAATCCAAGTTAGTTATAGCAAATTGACACAGTGATCTTCAAATGTGAGAAATAGTATTATTTAATTATCTTAATAATTAATTAGAAGTAATTGAAATATTCAATTATTTAAGTTTCTATTATAAGATTAAGTAAAATTACTTTCATCTAAGCCAATAAGTTAGCAGCGCTGCCATTTTAAATACCCACTATACGCAGAAAGAATGTATAAAATGAACATACCTCAAGTCCAACTGGGGTCCATTTTCACATACGTCAACTCACATCAAAATCCGTATTTTCAGTGCATGGCATCAATGCCGAATTTAGATTTCAGGGTGCCTTAGGCAACATCGACTTCGTGGAATTCTAAGCAATATCGGTGCTTCTGCTGGTTACAACTTTCACTGAAACATCGCGTCTCTTATGCGATTCTTTAATTAATTTCTTTATATGTCTTAATTTCTGGCATTTCAGATCTAGCCACAGATCTTCATCAACGGTTATTTTTAATTGTGTCGCCTATCAATATTCATCTTTTTAAAAGATCTATTTAAAAGTCGAATAACTGATGAAAGTGAAAATCCATTACAGAAATATTACAAGTGTCCTGAGTCGAGCTTCAGGGATCTGGTCTGAATGTTGATTACTAAGATTTAGGACCGCACTTACGTTTCACTGCTTAATATCTTCAATTTCGAACATACTTTTGTATATTTCCGAAGGGTCAATACTTTAGATTTAAGTTTTTGGTAGTATTTGATTTTGTGCGAGTTTCTTGTCCTGTACCTCGTTTCCGTAGTTCTCGAATCGAAAAAGTTTTCACATTAAAAATGAAACAAAAAATTCCATCGTTTCTGGATTTGTGAGTACAAAGTGTTTCTGTATATCAATGCGAATAGTGGCAACATTGATGAAGTTTTTATTGGAATATTCCAAGAAAGCTATCAAGTATTAAAAAAATATAAACAAACAAAATAAGCCAGTGCGAAGAAGAACAAAAAACAGAAGTTGTTTTAAGGGATTCCCACTGCTCCTTACAATTTGTGTTGGAATTTAACCCTCAAACCCTCTTGCAAATTCCAAATTAGTTGACAAATATTCTACTATATTTTCTTTGGTCACTTTTGATTTTTCTGTAATATTTAGGAAAAATTAATTGAAATACATAACAAAAATATATACATAATTCATATACCCTTAATATACAAATTTTTAATTTCTTAGAAAGGATTTTTTAGAAAGAAAATCTAAATCTCGCACCGTTTTAATTTGTGAGTATTTTTGACGTTTCAAATTTTAAATTTTTCGCATTTTTCCAATAACCATAAAGAAACAGTACGTGACAGAAAGTTTTCAAATGTTATAGAAACAGAAACATGCATAGACGAATATAAGGGTCCGCCATCTAACGTTTTTTTTCAACTAGTGCTTATTTCGTGAATGGTAACACTTAGCTCATGTCTGATTTGACAGATAATTAGTTTTATCCTTCCGCTGAACGAATATGGTTGTGTATACGCTTGAACAACGCTGGGAAATATGGGAAAAATGGGCCTGCGATTGACTTACAGAAGATGGTGATTTTGCCAAAAAAATCATCTTTTCAGATGAAGCTCATTTTGATCTTGGCGGGTATGTAAACAAGTAAAATTGTCGCATTTGGGGCACAGAAACCCCGCACGCATACATTGAAAAGCCGATGCACCCAAAACGAGTCACTGTTTGGTGCAGATTTTGGTCCAGAGGCATAATTGGGCCATTTTTCTTCGAAAATGAGCAAGGAGTGGCCGTTACAGTCAATGGCGATCGTTATCGGGCCATGTTGAACGAATTTTTGTTCACAAAAATTGAAGAGGAGGATATTGGCAACATTTGGTTTCTACAGGACGGCGCTACGTGCCACACAGCCGAAGCTACACTCGATGTTTTGCGCTCTGTTTTTGAAGATAGCATTATCAGCCGCAGAGCTGATGTCGTTTGGCCACCTCGGAGCTGCGATTTGACACCGTTGGACTATTATTTGTGGGGTGCCCTCAAAGATAAGTTTTACGCCGACAAGCCAGAGACAATTGACGCTTTAAAGGACAATATTCGTGAAGCCATTGGTGAAATACAGCTGCACACAATCGATAATGTGCTTAAAAATTGGACCGATCGTGTAGGCTACTGCATGGCCAGCCGAGGCAGCCATTTGAATGAAATTATTTTCCATTATTAACCGGAAGGACTGTACTTTCAAATAAAAAAAGAAATTTGAGAAAATATTCAGTAGTTTTGTTTATAGCATTTTCAAAAAAAAAGTTATTTGGGGGACCCGTTAGTATAGACCATAGAGTAAATCTTACGAGAGAGAATATTTGACTCATCTGACGTTTCCATTCACACTCTTCGTGGTGCTGTCGGTGCATAGAGAAATAACGTATAGAGAAACGATTTGACTCTTTAAATTTACGAAGTTTCGTGTGTTGCATATGGACGCTGTATTTTGGAAAGTATTGCTTTAATAATACCAGATAGAGGCAATGTCTCAAACCAGCCAACAAGAAAACAGCAACGACATTTCGTTTTGTGCGTTAAAATTTGTGTATAAGTACACCACAAACATATACTAACAAAAAAAATTCCAAAATATGTTTGAATTTCACAGATTTTCATCAAAACGACATGAAAAATTTAAGTCAACAATTTTTGTAATTCCACCAGGTTTTAGTCAATTTACGACAAATAACTCACTACGCACCGGCCGCACCACGAATAGTGTGAAAGGAAATGTCAGATGAGAAGAATGGCGGCTCTATATGACATTACTCTATGGGTCGGTGTGTGATAGAGTGATGTTTGACGAAAAGTGACATACACCAATAACAATAACTTCTGGCTTTATTTTTTCATGTCGTTTTGCTGAAAAACTGTGAAATTTAAATGTGTTTTAAACTTTTTTTATTGATTATTATTGTTAGCATACATTTGTGTTGTAATTAACACAATAATTTTAACAAACAAAACGAAATGCCGTTGTTGTTATTTTATTCGTTGTTTTGAACCATTGCCTCTATCTGGTATTAGTAAATCAATTCTTTTCAACATCGAGCGTAAATATCACACCAGGCCAAATGTCACAAATTTGGTGAGAGAACTATTACGTCTATGATTTTAGTCTATGATTTAACACACAAAACGAAATACCGTTGTTGTTATTTTGTTGGTTGTTTTGAACCATTACCTCTATCTGGTATTATTGAAGTAATTCTTTTCAACATCCAACATTCATATCACACCAGGCCAAATGTCATACATTTTCTGAGAGCAATGTTAAGCCTAGTATAGTAATTAGTCTATGGTATAGACCAGGGTTCATCATAAAGAGAGCCAGCTTAAAAATGTGTGTGTAGTGGTGAGTGTATTTTGAGTGCACTGGGAGAAATTTCGTGCTACATATGTGTAATATTTTTTTATAAACACAAATGAGTTCCTATACATACAAATTTAACGCAAGTATGAGTAAATTTTTGATTGTATGAAAATGTGAATGCGTGTATGTTTGAATATGTGTATTTATGAATATTGCAGTTTAAGTTAAATCAGTTGAAGGAAATAATTAAATTATCTTCACAAATAATTATTTTCTTCAAACATTTTTCGAATGTACATATTTAAATTACAATACATATGTATGTATATATATTTAAATTACATATTTAAAATATAAAAATTACAGAAATTCCCACTCTACTTTCCACAATAAGCGAAAAATATTCCAAGTGTACTGAAAATATTTTGTTTTCTCATTAAAGCTAGAGACCTGGCATACAAAATTCCCTATCGATCTTTTATGAGCTCACTCAAAATCAAGTTAACTTTTTGCTAACTTATTTACAACTGACTTCTAGCTAACTCAAAAGTTATGCAGACTTTAGTCAATTGTTTTTTCCAACAATCGGACTTCTTCTCGATAAGTAATGAATTAGCTTTTTGCTCACTCTAAGCTGATGCAGATGTAAGTAAACATTAAGCCATAGTAATAAAATTCAAAGTACAAAAGAAGAGAAGAGAATAAAAAACAACATAACTGTGAATATAGATGTGTTTTTGTTTATTTCTTTCAGTTTAGCTCGCGGTTTCAGGAGACACGTGTCAGTTCGAGAAAGTCAAAATAAAAATATAAAATATTAATATCCATATTTTTCTATATTTTATTTTCCGAAGACTGAAATATTAAATTTTTTTGATGTGTTAACATCTATACGCGCGCCTCTAGGGCAGTAAACTATAAATTTAATACATACACAAGTGTTAGGTTTGCAAGAGTAAATCATCGTTTGTTTGTTCGTTGCTTGGCAGTCGGTATTGAAAGTGATTATTGGGCGATTTTCATATAATTTTCCCACGCGATTTTCTCCGGAAATTCAAAGCCGATTTTATTAATTTTTGGATTAAAAAGCTAGTGCGGGTTTCGACGAAGAGTTTATTCCAAAAATTAAGGCGATCCAATATCGGCGAGCCGAGATTGAAGTGTTTTAATTTGGAGTAATATTAAAAAAGTATTTTATGTTGATCTTCGGTTATATCGTACGAATATAACAATGTATGTATGTATGTACATGTGTCTGTTGCTTTGCCTTCTCTTTGTTTAGAATAAAACAAAAAGTATTAATCAAGAAAATAATGACACATGTGCTTGCACTGGGTCTTTAAATAATTTTAAGTATTAATATTATTTAACTGTAACGTCATCATATGATTGAACGCTGTTTTTTATTTTCCAATGTAACATTTACGAATGTGTTCATAGAAATCGAACAGGTACCGTGTAGCAAAAAGGTGTTAACACATCGCCCGTGAGTTCGAACACTCATTGGATTTTTTTTATAATTTTAGCTCCATAAAAAAGTATTAAAAACATGTTTTTTTAATTTCTATATTACAGTTTTACTGGCTCAAAAGCTAACTCATTTTCCTTGTTAAATCCTATTCAGTTTTTACATGTGATGTCATCAGAGTGAGTTAGTACTCACTCACTCTGCAAAAGTTTCAGTTAACCACAAGCTAGCTGACTACAAGCTTATCATTAGCTGGTCAGTTTTTTATACGCCAAAAACTAACTCATAGTGAGCTAGCTTGTGGTTAACTGAAACTTATGCAGAGTGAGTGAGTACTGACTCACTGCAATACCGTCATGTGTAAAAACTGAATAGGATTTAACAAGGAAAATGAGTCAGCTTTCGAGTCACTTGTGACTCACCTTTGACTAACCAATTGTTAGCTTGAAGTTAACTCAATTCCCGACAGGGTTAATGTGTTTTGTTTTTGTTTTTACAAACACAGCGACACCGACCTGCTTTATTGAAAGCTATCATACAACTGAAAGAAAATTATAGGTTTTACGCTCTTTGCACAGAGTTTCGTTAACAGTCGTGTTGTGTACGTGTAAAAAGCCGATCGCGTTCGGCCCATGGTACAAAGAAATGGTGGAAGCACTAGCCCAGCTGATTCGAAGTTTTTTTCTGGAGTGAGTATGAGTGGGTTTTTCTCTTATTTCAAAGTTTGTTTACATTTGTTTGTCTTTTTGAAATGTTTTCTCCGTAAAAATCACATAGAACACTTTCATAATATAAAATAAAACAAGTTTCTAAATGACACTTTTTTCCAATTTTGATTGCTTTTTCATTATTTTTCAATCAGCTGACTTGACACAAAACAGACACCGAACAAAAACATAATGCCTGTTGTTTTTGGTTTGTTGTATTTGTTGTCGTACTGCATCTACCATTATATTTGTAGTAACATGCGTTCGGCCCCTGGGGCAATAGCATGATGACCACTGGTATAGACACATTTATTCTCTCATCTGACGTTTCATTTCACACTCTTCGTCGTAGGTTTGTGGAAATTAGAGAAATTCTACAAAAATTTACTTACACCAGGTGGAGTTACAAATTATGTTCACTTAACTTTTTCATGTTGTTTTGGTGTAGAACTGAAAAATTTAAATGTATTTTGCTGACTTCATATTCAAAATTTTAGAGGAGAAGCAAAAACCTTATAAAAGCAAAAGCATTTTATTTTTAAACGCTTGGTGTAATAAAAAATCAATCAGTGTTCGAACTCACGGGCGATGTGTTAACACCTTTTTGTTACACGGTAGCTGTTCGATTTCTATGAACATATTAATAAATATTACATTGGAAAATTACAAAAGACAATAGTTGTGCTGAAGGCTCTTTTGCTATTGCACATTCTTTTTTCTTACATATGCTTGTGGCCGTCGGTGGTGCAATGGTAGTGTGCGCGCCTCTTGTACATGAGATCCTGGGTTCGATCCCTGCTGAGACCACCTTAAAAAATTTCTTTCGGCGGCGGTCACCTCGCATAGTGACGGCGACACTATCGAGTATTTCGCCATGAAAAAGCTTCTCAAAATACCGTTCGGAATCGGAGTAAAACTGTAGGTCCCAATCAATGAGTGAAAACTGGAAAGCGCACAGCTCGGTGATTGTGAGAAGCTCTCCCCTGTCCCTTCATTGGATGTAATGGGAAACTATTTATTTATTTATTTTTATGCTTTAATATTAGATGTAATATGATTAAAATAAATAAAGCAATATTTAGCTCATAAACAGAGTTTTGTCATAAACAGAGCGACGACAACCTGCTTGTTTGAATGCTATCATACAAAAAGCAATATTTAGCTCACTGAAATAATTTATTTTTGTTTTGTCATAAACAGGGCGTCGACAAAAAGTATTGAATAGTATCATAAATGTTACAAACAAATGGTAGAAGCACTAGCCCAGCTGATTTGAACTTTTTTCTGGAGTGAGTTTTTCGCTTATGTCAAAGTTTGTTTACTTTTGTTTGTATACAACCACCGTTCGCCTACAATTACTGTTTTTTAAATGTTTTCTCCGTAAAATCACATAGAAACGTTTTAATTTTCATACTTAAACACTTTACAAATATCAAATAAAACGCACGCATTTTGTAAATGGCACTTTTCCAATTTTGTATGCATTTTCATTATTTTTCAATCAGCTGAATTGACACATTAATGGCACAAAATGCCTGTTGTTATTGGCTTGTTGTATTTGTTGTCGTACTGCATCTACCATTATCTTTCTACCATGAATAGTATAGATAACTTATTGCACTCTTTTTCCGCTCTCATGTAGAGAGTCTGAGTAAAAGAGCATAAACGAGTCTTATTCTCTTTATAGAATATTTCAATATAAATCCACCATTTCTACAATGTTATTACATAAAACAATACAAAAAGCATAAATGTTTCAAAAGGCATCAATATTTCTATTCTATACCAGGGATGCAAAATGAGAATTTTACTTTGTACCAACGGGCTTACAAAATTTTACTTTTTCGACTTCCATTGTACCAACATATTTATTAATTATATGCGTAGTACATTATTTTTTGACTTTATTAAAATTATCAAAAGCAAATAATAAGCTACTATGTATGCGGAAGATTCCTTCATCAACATAACTAAAGAACAGGAAAAATATTTGTAATCGCTGAACATCGCCTATTACCAGGGCGGTGGTAAAGTATTATTTAAAAATTCGAGACAATTTGTTATGCGTTATGGTCAAAGTTTCTTTCCCGTTTAAGAGCATAAAGGAACGAATACATGTATACAAATCTTATTATTGCGAGAAATGTACACTAGCGTGATACGTGCAAGCAAAAGAAAAAGTTAAGGCGTTCGCACCCTAGTATTAAGTGCAAGTTGCATATTTTAGCTTCAGCCATTTGTTCTAACCAATGGTAAAATTTTTGTCGTCTGTTGCCATATTTTAGCCCCTTAAAGGTCGATTTTTAAAAAGTCCCTTACTCGTATGGCACGAACATTTTCTTGATTCTAGCTTCACCCTCAAAAGAATCAAATACGCGCTCGTTGAATGTTCAAGCCGTTTCGAATGGACGACGGAACCCTCATTTTCCGTTCCCAATCGATAAACTGGAGGAAATTTAAAATTGTAACAATTAAGTCATTGGTGTACCATTGTAAAGGGTTTTCCAATAAGAACTTGACAACTTTTTTTTTTAAATAAATCGCAAATCACTTGAGATATTTCCAAAACTTTATGATCGATTTGAAATACAATCAAAACATTTATGAATGGAACTCGACTTCGTTCATATGGCCACCGTGGGCACGTCGGCAGCGGTAGATTCGTTGGACCCACTTTTCGATGACACATATTTCGGACGTAACGGTCGCTATTTCGCGTTCAATGTTGGCTCTGAGATCTACCAACGTCGTCGGCTTGTTGGCATAGATCAATGATTTGACGTAGCCCCAAATATAAAAGTCTAGAGGCGTTAAATCGCACGGACGAGGCGGCCAATTGACTTGTCCATTTCTTGAGATACCACGTTCACCAAACTTACTCTTCAATAAATCGATTGTAACGTGTTCTGTGTGGCTTGTGGCACAGTCCTGTTGAAACCACATGTCGTCCAAGTCCATGTTTTACAATTCGGTCGTCATTCACAGTAACGTGACGATCGTTATTGTCGACGAAAAAATATGGTCCAATGACGCCTCCGGCATGCAAACCGCACCAAGTTATTTTTTGAGGATGAAGTGGTGATTCATGAAGCACATGTGGATTTACACCAAACCAATAACGCATATATTGCTTATTGACGAACCCATTGAGCCAAAAATAAGCTTCGTCACTGAAGATGATATTGCGATGAAATTCATCATCTTGGCGGATCTTCTCCAGAGCCCAATCGGAGAACGTACGTCGCGTCAAATGATCCATCGGCTTCAATTCTTGAGTCAGCTTGATCTTGTATGGGTGTAAACCAAGATCTTTACGCAAAATTTGCCATAAAGTGGTCTTGGCGATGCTCAGTTCTTGAGAACGCCGCGGAATCGACTGATTTGGATAGTTTGCTGCTGACCCTGAACGGCAGCGATATTTTCGTCACTTCGACCAAACCGTTGTCTCACTGGCACGGCAGCGTCACACAATGAATACGTAGATTCAAATTTTTGCACTAAACTTGTTATTGCGTGTCTACTAGGGCGAGAATAACGACCGAAAATTTGAGTTAACGCTCTTAAAGTTGCGGTCACCGACTCCGAATTTCGGTAGTACATTTTTATAATTTGCATACGTTGTTCGTTCGTGTATTTTACCATGATGAAAATGTTGAGTTTGCTGGAAAAAGGGAAAGTAACAGTTAGATGAAATAGTGCGTTCACAAATTAAATTCAACGTTGTCAAGTACCTATTGGGAAACCCATTACTATCAAGGTCTTAATTGTACCAAAAATAGTACAATTGTACCAACTTTTGTATCCCTGTTCTATACTATAAGCATACTATTAGATATTCTATGTCGACGACGACCTGCTTGTTTGTTCGCTGCCGCTACATCAATACCATCATAATTATTTTCAGGCAGAGACTATTGTTGTACAACAACCACTTATGTGATGTGTTGTTTCCATGTGTTCACTATAGATGTTAACACATCAAAAACAAGAAAAAACCGTTTCCCATTACATCCCATGAAGGGATTGGGGAGAGCTTCTCACAAACAGTGAGCGGTGCGCCTTCTGATTTACTCACTTATTAGGGCCTACAGTTTTACACCGGTTCCGAACGGTATTTTGAGAAGCTTTTTCGTTAGTGTCGCCATCACTAAGCGAGGTGGCCGTCGTCGTAGGAAATGTGAGGTGGTCAGAGCAGGGATTGAACCCAAGTTCTCATTCACAGTTTTTCATCAAAACGACATGAAAAATGTAAGTCTACAATTTTTATAATTCCAACTGGTGTAAGTCAATTTACGTCAAATAACTCTATCGCCACCGACCGCACCACGAATAGTGTGAAAGGAAATGTCAAATGAGAAGAATGACAGCTCTATATGACATTCTATGAAACATTTTGAGTAAAGAAGGTGGCTGAAAAAATTCCAACTGAGCAAACCTAAAAACATGAATTTCCAACTTATTCAAATTTATGATTAATCAATTAATCATGAATATCGATTAATCAAAATGTGTAAATAATCGTAAATATGGTAAATCAAAATGTGTGATTAATCAATTAGTTGATTAATTAGAATGTCGATTAATCAGATTACCTGATTAATCAATTAATCGCGCATCCCTAGTTTCAACCCTATCAAATTTCTACAAATTATTAAAAGAGAGTTTAACCAAAAATAACAAAATTTTCTCTCTGAGAGACCAAGTTTCAAAAAAGTACGGGAATGAAAAAATAGTAAAGGTGGGAAAACTTCTGTCAGAAATATGTCCACAACTTGGAGCACGTTTAATAGGTCATCCCCCGCACTGCTAGAATCGACCACAGCGATATTATATAATGTATTACCGTTTCTGTGTACAATAAAAACAATTCATTTGCCGTTATTACATAATTTTTCCAATATATTTTGACAATTCAATATAGAATGACAGTTTACTACTTTTACTCATAGAGCAAATTGGAATACAGTAATTTAATCTCTCAATAATTTTAACTTCATACGTGTGTGTGGTTGCATGAAAACGTTGGATGTTACATGGCATGGTTTCAATACTACCAGATAGAGGCAATTCCACACAACCTCCAACAAATCAACAGCAACCGCATTTCGTGTTTGTATGGGAAAATAAATGCGTTAAATAACAGATGTTTCAAAAGAAGTCATCCGTTGTTGTTTGGCTCTCATTTTTTTTTCTACATGAAAAACTTCGATTCTGTTTTTTGATTATGTTTATTGGAAACTTTAGAATTTTATTGGTTAAGTTGAGAAGATGATATCGGTTAAATGGGCGCCGTCACAATTGATTACCATACGGGCTCGTTTTATGGCATTTTTCATCACTTCGGCGTGAACTTCGGGCGACAGATCCTCGCACTCGTGTCGAATGTTGACCTGGAGGGCTTCCAGGGTCTCGGGCTTGTTCACGTAAACACGGGCCTTTAAAAAAACCCCACCAGAGAGTATGGAACGGTTAAATCGGGTGATCTTGCGGGCCAGTGCAAATCGCCAAAACGAGAGATTAGGCGACCCGGGAACGCCGCCTTCAGAATATCGGTTGTGGCTCGCGCAGTGTGTGCCGTTGCTCCGTCCTGTTGGAACCACATGCCCTCCAGTCCTTATTCGTCAAATTGCGGCAGAAAAAACTCGGTTAACATGGCCCTATAGCGCGCACCGTCCACTGTTTTCGTTTGACCAGCGGCGTTCTCGAAAAAAATGGCCCGATGACTCCTCCATCGTGAACAGCGCACCATGCAGTCACTTTGAGCGGGTGAAATGGCTCCTCGTGCAGCACTCGTGGATTTTCGGTGCCCCAGAAGCGATACTTTTGCTTGTTCACGTACCCGCTGAGGCGGAAATGAGCCTCATCGCTCATTATGATTTTGGTGGAAAAATCGTCCACTTCGTCCACGAGATTGAGGATGGCTTGGGCGTAGGTTACACGCGTTTGGCGGTCGACAGGCAGCAGCTGATGCACGGACTGGACTTTGTATGGGAACATGCGCAGGTCTTTGACCAAAATTCGCCATAGGGACGACCGGCTGATGGCTAATTGCGAGGCACGGGGGCCCGGGGCCGGCCACTCCTGGCAACGTCTCGTGTGGTCCCATTCTCTTCAAGGTTAGTGGCCAAACGGCGCAGTGTTTGCGCAGTCGGTGTCGGACGGCCGGGGAATCGGCGACGGTATTCGCGCTGCGCCAACACCACAGACGAATTGTTACGCAAAAAAATACACACGAATATTCCGCGTTCTTGGGGAGTGTATCGCTCCATGGCTTGTTTACTTGTATTCTACATCTGTCTAGTCCACAAATGTCAAAACAGATTTGACATTGGCGGCCATTTACAAAAATAAGAGCATCTTCCAATAGGGTGGTCACTTTTGAAACACCCTGTACAATACAAATGTATACCAACGATAAAAGTCAACAAAAAAGTGCAAAATGCGTTTAAATTTCAAAGTTCTACACCAAAACGAAATGAAAAAGTTAAGTCAACAGTTCTTGTAAATTCACCTAGTGTAAGTTACTTTTCGTCGAATATCTCTAATTTGCACAAATCTACGATGAAGAGTGTGAAATGAAATGCCAGATGAGAGAAATGGATGATTCTCTATTCTAATTTGCTCGATGCTTTTACTCGAAAAATTTCTTCGAGTATAAACTAGTAAACAAAAGAGAACGCCATATTTTTCTGTTTTCTCTTAAATTTTCTTACAACTTTTACTATTTTCTTGAGTACAGAAACTATAGACTAATACTTATAGTAGACCTAATAGTTCCTCACCAAATTTATGATATTTGGCCAGATGTGATATTTACGTTCGATGTTGAAAAGAATTGCTTTACTAATACCAGATAGAGGCAATGGTTCAAAACATCGACCAAGATAACAACAACGGCATTTCGTTTTGTGTGTTAAAATTATTGTGTTAAATACTACTCAAATGTATGCTAACAATAACAGTCAATAAAAAAGTTTAAAACACATTTAAATTTCACAGTTTTTCACCAAAACTACATGAAAAATTAAAGCAAGAAGTTGTTGTAATCACCTAGTGTGTGTCACTTTTCGTCAAACATCTCTCTATCACACCGACCGCATCATGAAGAGTATTATTAAAATGGTTCGGTAAATAGCCCTTGAAATCAATTATTTAGTTTAAAATTTCAAATGAAACTCATGATGAAAACAAATATTCTGCAACCTATTAAAGAATGAGTACACATTTTATATTGGTTATAGTGGCTATTGAACTAGCGAACTTGCTGTTTAGTTATACAAGTATTTTCTGTACTCAAATTCATATTTATTAACACAAGTATTTGAATATCACTTAAGTCCAAATATTTTTATTAAAGAAAGTTTTTCTCTGGTTTTTAATTTATGTATAAGAAGTAAAGGGAAAATTCATAATTAAGTTATAACGATTTCGACAATTTCGCCAAATAGAAACATTAAAGTTCCATGTATATCAAAAAGATTTAAATTCAGATTTCAAATGCAATTCGAAGTTTTTCACACAAGGCACAAATCAATGCTTTTTATACGCTGCTTACAATATACGATCCACACACTCACGGAATTTTCAACCCAATCTCCGAATCCATTTTTACACGGATTACACTATTTCAAACAGAGTACACTCAAATGCACACACACACACACTCTGTCTCACAAACGTGTCCAAACACTTTTCAATCTGTAACAATTTGTCTTTAGTTTAAATGTTATTTCCGTAAATTTAAATTATACAACTTTCATCGTAAGACAAGAATGACATAATTTAATCTTTCCTTCTTCCTTTTTTTGTAGTTTTAATGCATTTTTTCTTTACGCTTACATTGAGCATTGGTGGCATTAAGAGTGCAAAAGTCATACAAGAGAATGTATTAAAACACGTCATGCGTTGGCCCATGGAACTGTTTGAAACCACACCATTGGGTCGTATTGTAAATCGCTTCTCAGCCGACATTCATTCAGTCGATATAGTGATACCACATATTTGGCGTGTTGTCGTTACTCATTCTTTCGGGGTAATTATAACACTTCATATGTAACTTCCCTATTGCTTAGGGTACTAAAACAGGGATTTATTTCGAAAAAATTTATTCCACTTCTAAATATAAAAAGTTTTACAAAAACAATCAAAAAGTTGCAAATTTTCAAGTCTAAGACAATTTTATTACTAGTTTTATGATTGTAAATAAATTATAAATACAAGTTTACATAAAGTATCTTCGGGTATTGTGGAACCCCATTTAATATTTTGTAGCTCTATGAAAAAATATTAACAAAAAATGTACCTGATTGAATCTAATATATTTGTTGATCCGATGTGCGTTTAATTGATTAATCAGGCAACCTCTTTAATCGAATAATAATTGACTAATCATACATTTTGATTAATCTTATTTACGTTTAATAGATTAATCTTCAGTTTGATAAATCAATATTCATGATGAATTGATTAATCTAAAATTTGATTAGTACAAATTTGAATAATTGAGCACTTCATATTTTTTGGTTTATTCAATTTGAGTTTTTCAACAACCTTTTTTATTGAAAATTTTCAAACGTTTCCTTTTCATTGTATAGTACAAATTTGTATGTTTTCCAAAAATTATTTGATTGACCATTAATATTATTCAAATATGATTAATCAATATACTAATTAATTGATTAATAATAGTCATAGTTGTGATTAATCAGAATTTTTGATTTTTCGATTAACTGAATAATCACGATATCGATTAAACAACATTTTCATCAATCGATTAATCGCACATCCGTATAAAAAATATATTTGCTTAATATTAAAAAACTGTATATTCGAAAAATCTGAGATACCTCAAAGACCATAATGTTGAAAATTGGAGAATAACGTGGATCCCTCTAGATGGGTAAAGTGGAATACTGTGCCACATTAACTTTGATGATAATTTACCACCCATTTCATAATTGTTAACTGATTGCACAGCATTTTTCAATATTATCTATTATAGAAAAAAAAAGACAAAATTAAAATCACAATTAATGTGGAATACAATAAATTTAAATAAGAGGTTCACGAAGACGTCAGTCAACGATTTCTCCCTATCGATTTTTGTCTCTGGCAAGTGATTTAATTGGGTTCCCTGATAGTCGAGTTTGTTTATATACCTTTTTCAGGCACTGGTTATGTGTATTTGGTGGTCTTCTTGGCCTGTGGAATAGGGTTCCACAATTACCGACTTCAGGCAATCCACATTAGCCGACTAGCAAATAATCCTTTTCTTGTTTTTACAAAATATAAAACCTTTTGCAATATCTTATTGAACATTGTAGATAAATTCTAAATATCCCAGTAGGGGAACTGACAAGGCCTTGCATAGAGTAGGCATTCTAGAAGGCCTTCTAATAAATCCGCCTTATACAAAAGGCTTTTCCAGAAGGCCTGTACCTCGTTTCTGTAGTTCTCGAATAGAAAAAGTTTTCACATTAAGCATGAAACAAAAAATTCCATCGTTTCTCGATTTGTGAGTAAAAAGTGTTTGTGTATATCAATGCGAAAAGAGGCAACACTGATGAAGTTTTGATTGGAATATTCCAAGAAGGCTGTCAAGTAAGAAAAAAAATGTAAACAAACAAAATAAACTAGTGCGAAAAAGAACAACAAAAAGAAGTATAGACATGTATTCAACTGCATTTTATTTTTGCTTTCTTGATTTTTCTGTAATATTTTGGAAAAATTAATTGAAATACATAACAGAAAATATATAGTTCTTATCTTCTCCACTTAAAAAATAAGTTTTAATTTCTTAAAAAACCTTTTTGTAGAAACAGTATCAAAATCTCGCACCGTTTTAATTTGTGAGTATTTTTGACGTTTCACATTTTAATTTTTTCGACTCACTACTTTTTAGAAACAGATTTTCTCGCATTTTTCCAATAAGAATGAAAAAAGCAGTACGTCACAGAAAGTTTTCGCAAAACAAACGCTGTAGAAACAGTCACATGTGAGAAGCGATTTTTTGTACCGATTCCTACCGTTTTTGTTTCAATTCACATGTTTCATGTGAAAACTTTTTCGATTCGAGAACTACAGAAACGAGGTACTGGACTTTTCGTTCTGCTCAACATTCTTTCTATGATCTTCCGGAAGGCGGCGGAAACCGCTTTAATGTAAAAGGTGTTAGTGTTTATTAGGCATTGCCAATCCATTGTGTTTGAATGTGTGGAAATATATATTGCTATATACATTCTTATAAAAAGGGCAGTGGAAGGCCTTTCTCTCCAATCTCACTCCGTGTAGTTTGGAAAGGAATACGCAATTTGTTGCGAATGCCTTATCCATCCGAAAGAAGGACTGGTAGAAGGCCTTCCACGACATGAATATTGCTGAAGGCATCCTAGAAGTCTCCTTCTAATGAATTCGCCTAACCATGCTGCACGCCTTATCCAAAACGGTCATCCAGAAGGCCTTGCCTTTTCGTTCTCTTCAACATTCTTCCTATGGTCCGCTGGAAGGCAGGGGAAACCGCTTGATCGTGGAAGGTGTTATAGTTTATTTTGCATTGCCATTCCAGTTTGTTTGAATGTCTAGTGCTAGAGGTATAAATCTACATGGCAGGCAAACAAAACAGGGAAAAGTTCCATTAATCGGTATCGCTACACATTTTGAGATGAAGAGAAGGGTCAGTGGTGTTTTAATATCGTAATAGATAAGACGGACATAAAGTTGTTTATCAAAATAGTTTGTGAGTGCCAGGAAGAAAATGACAAGTCGAAGCTCAATAAAAAAAGACATATTATAATTGATAGAGATAGCCCAGTAGAAAAAGCGTCCGACTGTAAGTTCTAAAGTCGTGTGTTCGATTCGTGTGGCTGCAGAATTTAAAAAAATTAATTTATAAGAATTACAATTGGTTAAAGTATAAATCTGAAATATGAAACTAATTTGCATATATATATTTTTATTTTTACTTAAGTCCTTCTAAAACTACTCTTTTTGCAGGCCTTCTAGTAAAGAGGGATGGGAGGCAAGGCTTTGCAATACTAAAAAGAAAGGAGGAGGTAATGTGTAGGGAAGGCCTGCCGTATTCTATAGAATGCCTTCTGGGTAATGATTTCAGGCCTTCCAGCTCCTGAAAAAGGAAACTACCCAGCAAAAATATAATGGAGTAGTCCCAACGGCTCTGCCCCTTTCAGTACTGCCAACAAAGTACTATGTGCGGATTTTCGTCATACAGGAATCCGAAATGGCATTACAGATATTATGGTGTTTGTCGGAAGAAAAAGATTATCTGCCACTAATACTGTTATTGTTCATCCAAGTTCAATGTCTTCGATAGCTCGATGGTGACATGCGTGGCTGGCAATCAAAACGCTTGAGTTCGAATCCCGGTCCCGGTCGGGGAAAACTTGTTACAGAAAAATTAATAATTAATTATTTAAACCCTCGATACACAACCCTGTAAATTGTATGGTATACTTTCAGGCGAATACAATTTGATTCCGAAAATTTTGGCACCAAATGTTCGTTCGTTGTTCTTGCCACATTGGGCAATTTTTTTAAAAATAACTACGAATTTAATGGACACATTGCAAATCGCTTAAAAAAACAAAGTTTGATTTGGTGAGATTTGAATCAGAACCTTCACCAGCTGCCGTTTTCTAGTCGGACATGCTACCATACGTTTTGCAAACCTTTTTAAGGCCTTCTTATAGAAAGGGGAGTGGAAAGCCTTCCTCTCCAAGCTCACTCCGTGTAATTTGAAATGAAAAAGGAAACTACCCAGTAAAAATATAATGAAGTAGTTCCAACGGCTCTACCCATTTCAGTACAACCAACGTAGCACTATGTGCGGATTGAGTTCGAATCCCGGTCCCGGTCGGGGAAACTTGTTACAGAAAAATTAATAATTAATTATTTAAACCCTCCATACACAACCCTGTAATTTGTATGGTATACTTTCAGGTGAATACAATTTGATTCCGAAAATTTTGGCACCAAATGTTCGCTCGTTGTTCTTGCCACATTGGGCAATTTTTTTTAAAAATAACTACGAATTTAATCGACACATTGCAAATCGCTTAAAAAAAACAAAGTTTGATTTGGTGAGATTTGAACCAGGACCTACAACCGGCTACCGTTTTCTAGTCGGATATGCTACCATCGTGCTAATTTTTGACCTGAATCGTCACGCTAAGGAACATAATTTATTCTACTTAAAAGTATTCAAATTGGGAGTACTACCCTCCAAGGACAACACTATTTAAAAAGCGGTGGTGCAGCACCCAAATTTGCATTACCTCTTACCGCGTGGAAATTCTGGTGATTGGTATACACTTTTTTTGCTGGGTAGTTAGAATGCCTTACTGATGCGAAAGAAGGCCTGACAGAAGGTCTTCGTAGACATGAATTCCGCTACTGGGTATGTTAGTATTTTCTAGTAAGCTAACTATGTGTAAGTTAACACAATTCACCATCGATAATTGACAACGGAAAATATGTTCCACCCTAATGCTCTAAGCGATGACAAACATAGTTTTACAAAATGACAGGCAAGCAGAGTGTTACGAATATCGTCAACCATACACCTTCGACGATGACAATAATAAGGCAGTCAAACTGCAAAGCAAGTAATATAATGTTCTATTTGCCCAATATTGACACTGACGAAATGTCAAGCAATGACAACTATGGAAATTATGAAATACAACACTCCACACGGGGAACAAAATCAGCAGTTTAGGGATTAGTATGCGGAAAAGTGAACTTTTAATAAAAAGTTGTCAAGGAAACGGACTTATTTAATTTGTACACGCAGGTAGAGTTGCCAAATAATATTTTGTTTCTGAAATAAAGGTGGGTTCCACATTGCCCCCATATTCCACACTACCCGAAGTTATTCTATATAATTGATCTAACTTGTAGGTTTTAAATGTTAAGTCTATAGTGATTTGATCACCACAGATGTATAGCATTTTAATTCGACCAAATCCCTACCGATTCTGAATTGTCTTTGTAAAATCCGTATTGGTGAGTCTGTGTTATCTCATTTTAAATGCATTTTGTTTTTCCATTTTTATAAATATGTAGGTTATTCACTTTTGTAATACAAATTTTTAAATTAAACTTTTTAATTCGCAAATCCTAGTTACAAAAGCCTGTACTAACTAACCCCCATTATATTTTAGATTTAATTTTTTTCAGTAAACGAAACATTTTCTTTAAGCTTTTTCATGTTTTTCGTATTGCCAAAACTGTTCCTTAAAAGAAAACTTCGTTTTCTGTCGTTTTTGGGTATTTAAGTTATTCGTTATTGTACTTTCGAGGCAACAGTGGTGTTTAAAAGTGAGATGACTTCTAAAAGTTTGACATTATTGTATCTTTCTATTAATTAATCAAGAAAAATTTAGATTTACTATTATTAAAATACTAATACTTATATATACATATCGTTACTTTAATTTAGAAAGGACGTAACGTAAAAGAAAGGACGCTTTTTCGAAATTTCGTTTTTTTCATATTCGTATAGAAAAACATAAAATACATCGTTGCTGAAAAAATTAGTGTGCTGTGCACGCAAAATTTATCTCCCCTTTTTAATTCAAAGTGTATTAAAAAATTTTTCAAATGTCTGAAATTATGACATTTATCAAGTTCCTGTAAATTTTTTCAAATGTTAGGCACGTCTTTTCTAAATTAAGGTAACGATGTACACTTGCTCGACGTTACGACTTTTATACTTAAGGTAGAAGAGTTTATAGGCAAGTCTACTGAGTTGATCGGTACCCATGAAATGTTTGTAGAACGTGAAGTTTTTGAAAAAATCAATTTTAACAAATTCTCAGATTTTCCTGCACTTTGTATGAAAAAAGATATTTTTGAAATTTTTTCAACGTAACTTCAATTGACTCCAAATTCTTCTTATTCGGACAAAATCCGACACATCGTTCTCGAGTAATGATGACATATAAAGGGGTTTTCAACAGAGACGCTACAAAAGTAAATCGATAGGGACAGCAAACGACGCCATATTTTTTCCCGCTCTTTTGACATTTCTCTTCAGTAAGGTTTGTCATTTCATCATGGAAAGATATACGAGCCAACAACGAGTCGGAATTATTAAAATTTACTACCGAAACTTGGAGTCAGTGGCCTCAACTTTAAGAGCGCTACGTCCAATTTCTGAATTCTGAATTTCATTTCTGGCTGAATGGCTTCGTCAATAAGCAAAATATGCGTTATTGGTCAGACAGCAATCCACACGTAATCCATGAGTCATCATTACATCCCGAAAAAATTACGGTTTGGTGCGGTTTATGGGCCGGCGGCGTCATTGGGCCGTACTTCTTCCGTGATGATCAAGACCGGCACATTACTGTGAATGCGAATCGCTTCCGTTCAATGATAACCGAATATTTTTGGCCCCAATTGGATAATATGGATTTGGAGGACATGTGGTTCCAACAGGATGGCGCCACAAGCCAAACAGCGAATGCCACAATCAATTTATTGGAAACCAAGTTTGGTGAACATGTTATCTCACGAAATGGCCCAGTCGATTGGCCGCCTCGGTCGTACGATTTGACGCCGTTAGATTATTTCCTGTGGGGCTACGTCAAGTCTATGGTCTATGCCAACAAGCCAGCGACGATTGATGAACTTCATACGAATATCGAACGTGAAATTGCAGCAGTATCGGCCGATTTATGCTTGAAAACCGTCGAAAATTGGGTTCAGTGTCTGGACTTCTGCAAGCGTGCCCGTGGTGGCCATGCAAAAGAAATCGAGTTCCATACATAATGGCATCGAACGTACTTTCACAGGAATAAAGAATTTCATTGGTATCTACAACCGGTTTTGTTTTATTTAAAAAAACTTTTGTAGCGCTCTTATTGAAAAACCCGATACTTACATAAAAATGACAATTTTTAAGATACAAAGTAGTGTTTATGTGATATTTAGGGTGACTAGACACGTTCGGAATGTATTAATATGCTCACAAAAGATTTACCATGGCTACAATTTTGCCAACTATTGTGAGTGAAAAATTTGGAGTCGCTTTAAGTTACGTTGAAAAAAGTGGAAAATCTGAGAATTTTTAAAAATAGATTTTATCAAAAATTTGATGTTCTACAAACATTTCATGGATACCGATTACAGAGTTCAAAGAACCGGCATTTTCGAATAACCGGTTTTCGGGTTATTCGAGAAATCACATTTTCGGAAAACCGGTTTTCGGTTTCACAGAATGGGAAAAACTGGTGAAACCGGTAAATTTTCGATTTTTTCGTTTCGTATGGAAAAAACAATGATTTTAAAGTTTTGTAAAGGAATTAATTCAAAATCAACAAAAAATGAAATTTTCCTGTCTTGTTTTGTTTGCCCGTAAAAGAGTCATTATTATTCTGAAAATATAACAGCATTTGTCAGATTTCAATATTTTTAAATTTTCCGTTAAAGAACACATCAGTTAATTCAAGTCAATTCAACTCTACTATTCAATTCAGTTCAAATCAATTCCAGTCAACTCAATTAAATTAAATTTAATTCAATTCTACTCAATTCAATCCAATTCAATTCAGTTCAATTCAGCTCAATTTAATTCAATTCAGTTCATTTCAATTCAACTCAATTCAATCCAATTCAGTCAAAATTCAATTCAATTCAGGGGGTTTCGATGATACAGGATACAGGACAGAATGTGAAAGAGAGTGAGCGATAGGCGAATTGAAAAAACTGACTTTCAATTTGTTTTTATTGCCACTAATGACTTGGAATAATTTTATATTCAATAAATTAGTTTTGTTTTGAAGAACACAACAATTTTCATTTAATTTCTTTTGTATTATGTTCAAATTCTTGAAGAAAAAAGCTGGCATAAAAATCGTATTAAGACTGCCGTTAGCCCAGTGACTTTCAATGGGAATTTGGTGGAACTGAAACACTCATGGCTTCCCTTTATATCATTCTCTCTATGGCACAGCTGATCGAAAAGGTACTAGGCCGATGATGGAGAATGAGAGAACAAAGAGGACAGGAACTAATTTTAAATAGTGTTTATTGATACTTTTTTTTTACTTTTATTGACTATATTACAACCTCATGAGGTCAGACGTCTTACACATATTAATTAAACAAACAAATTAAACAAATTTCAACATATTCTTCCAACTGGCTCTATCCTTCGCCTTTTCTCGCCAGTTGGTAACACCAAGGATACGGAGGGATTCTTCTGCCTGGTCTTTCCAGCGGAGTCTTGGTCGTCCTCTTTTCCTGCTTCCATCGGGTACGTTATCAAAAATCTTTCGCGCTGGCTCAGCTTCATCCATTCTGATAACATGGCCTAGCCAACGCAATTGGCACACTTTGATTCGTCTAGCTATGTCCACGTCAGAATAGAGACTATATAGCTCTGCGTTCCAGCGACGTCGGTACTCGCCGTTTTCCCTAACAGGCCCATATATTTTACGGAGAATTTTTCTCCCGAAAACTGCCAGGTGTTTTTCATCCGCTTGCGATATGACCCAAGTTTCGGAGCCATATGTCAAGACAGGTAAAATGAGAGTCTGATATAGCTGGACTTTTGTCCGTCGAGAGAGGGCTTTGTTCCTAAACTGCTTGCTGAGCCCAAAATAACATCTATTTGCAAGCACAATTCTCCTATCTATCTCCAAGATAGACAAATTCATCTACCACTTCAAAATTGTTGATACTAATGACAGCTAAATTATGTTTTATGTCGTTTGCACTGGACGAAAATACGCATTCCCTTTGGTTTATGTCCAACGAAAGTGTAAAATTGGTAAAATACTCGTACAACAGCAAATAAAACTCTATGAAATGGCCTACTACCTCGTCGTCATGAAGAGGCATCGAAGAGAGTAATGGAAACTCTGAAGTATTACTCTATGATTCAATCCAATTGAATTCAGTAAAATTCAATTCAAATCAATTCAATTCCATCAATTCTAATCTAATTAAGTCTAATCTAGACTAATTCAGTTCAATTATTTTTATCTTAATTGAATTGAACTGAATTGGTTGTTATTGAAATGAATTAAATATTTTTATTGCTGTTTCATCTCAAAATTTCACAACTGTATTTAAATTTAACAATATCGTTTTATTTTCAAGTTAAAATGTAAATCATATTCCAATTTGCAATGCCTGTTTAATGTAAAATTGACAAGTTTAATTCATATTTACATTAAATTTATTTAAATTTGAAAATCATGTTAGATTTTTTCGTAAATTTCGAAATTTTCATTATTGATAATCTTATAAAGTGTAAAAAATTAATTGATATACTAATTTAAATTATTCGAATGATGAAATGAGTGCGAAATTAAAAACTGTTTAAAATCGTATTATTATTATATTTCAAATAGATGTCGTACTACTTAATTCAAAAAATAATTAATATATGAAAATGATATTGTTTTATGTTTAATTATTAAAAGTTTGTAAGAACTTTTAACACAAATTGAGTATAAACCGATTAACCGACATCTAATAACTGGTTTTCGATTTATTTGAAAATTAAGTTTTTTAAAAAACATGCACACGGTTAATTGCACGAAAACCGTTTAACAGGTTTCTTTGGTTTTGAACACTCTAGTACCGATCAACTCAGTAGACTTGCCTCTAACCGACACAATTTACTTCAACGTTGATACAATTTTCGACTACAACAGTAAGGCTGTTTTTTTATTCCCTTACGCTATCGCCACTTACGACTTTCCAAATAAAACGATCCACACTTAATACTACGCAATGTGGCAACATTTGCTGTAATGGGTGAAAAAAAAATGCGATACGGCAACGCGTTTGTAGCCAGTGCGAACAAACACATGGTATCAGCAGATGTTGTTGTAATTGTAAGCAGCAACAACAGACATTTTATTTTCGTTCATTCGTTTCAGTTGTTAAACTCTACACATATATAACAACAATACAAGAATACAAAAAAGGATAAAAACAAAATACATAAGATTTTGACAAGTGAAACGAAAAACGATTATACCTGGTAGATAATTCTACCATGATCAATATGTATAACATTTACCGAGCGTTGTTGTGCACAATTTATTTCCAATTTTGTTTTCTATCGGAAATAAAAGTCTATCCTTCAAACTTAGAGATGTAAAAGTTTACGTAGTCTTCGATTAAACAAAATAATTTTAATGAACTTAAAATGTGTAAGTCATTTTGCAAATTTATGCTTTTGGGTCTCTCCTTGATAACATTTTCATTCACAAAGAATGATAACAAAATTTATCTAAGATAACTTTTTGTTGCTATTTCTTGATATTTAACATGTGGCAACATTATCATTGCACAAGTCGGAATTTTAGTGGGAAATTGAAATGATACTTAATATCGCTTAGCTGTCCCGTACGAATTAAGCTATAATTATCTTTAGGGGGGTAAAAAAAAACACACTTAGTGTTATTTACATAAATATTGAACTTTCAATTTCATTCTATTTAAATATTTGAAATTGTATCGTATTATTGGCTTATATGATTATTCTGCTTTTCAAGTATATATGTATGTATATTAATACAAATATGCAATACTAAATATAGATTTTGTTTATTACATTATTTAACTTATTTAACTATACAATCTCACATTGAATATCGCTGTATTCAAAATTCGTAGGCCCCATAATTGTTTACATTTTAATTGTTATTGTAAATACTACTATTCTATGTTGGAAATTTATGTATTGCTTGTGAATGATTTTAACACTTTGTGAGCCGAGAATTGTTAGCTTATTTTTGTGTATTTTGTATCTCAACTAACTAACTTTATAGCGGGTTTAGTACGAAACTTAAACATGTCAATATACCTAGCATGTAGATTACCAACAGAATTGCTATTTTTGAAATTAGTTAAAGCTTTCTTTCCCCTCCTACCCCTTACTAGGACAAACCCGCTTATATTTGTTGCTTTAAAAAATCAATTTTAAATCAATCAATTTCTCAATACAGTTCTAGCACGTTATATATCGGGTCTGTGTTTGGCTATTGGCTGTTTACATAGTTCCATGACAGTATTTGTTGTTCAGTTGACAAATGTCTTTAAATGGCCAATGGAACTATTCGATACAACACCATTGGGCCGCATTATAAGTCGATTCTCCAAAGACATTGATACATGCGATACTGTATTGCCCTTAAGTTTTCAACAATTTCTGTCGACGAGTTTTTCGGTAAACCAAAATCAAGTTAATAATATTTAATAAATTTAGTTCAGTAGTACTCGTATATTAAGCAATTAGGTTATTTTACATGAGAAGAGAAAAGAAGACACTGTAATCGGTACTGCAAGTTGTCTTGTTTTTTTTTTATTTTGCTGAATTGAAAAACTGTAGTTGTTGCAGATTTAGTTTTACTATTTAAATCAATACTTTCGTTTACATTCATTTCATTATAGATTTATATAATTTCAATTCATAATTTTATCGTAGATTTATCATAACTTGATTTTTCTTCTATAAATAATACTGAAATCTTATTCTTTTGTATGGTAATTATTTTCCTCTTTCGGCAATTTGGTGATTTCTTTTATACACATAAGTATTAATATTATTAGATATTTCCAGCATTTTTGTACTTCAACCTCAGTTATTCTCTAATAAACAACTATAACTGAGATATGCTGAGCTTAATTTGCAATAATAATGCGGTTAATGGTTAATTAATTCACATTATAATTAACACATCTTCCCTTAAGGCATATCTGAAATTCGAAGTTATGAATACAATTTGCTTTACTACCAAGTAGCCCAAGGTATTCTTGTATTTCAGGCTGATCGCATAAGAATAACAAACTTTCATAAATCTTTGGGTAAAGTGAGAGATTTTTGAGCTAAGACATTCAATATTATTCAGCTAACATCCAACAGACACATTTAATTTTCAAATTATAAAACAGAATGAACGTATGGACAGCACCATAACCATTTTGAAAACATATTTCATAATGACATGGAAAATATCCTTAATTCCCCCTACACCATCCTTATAATTAACCAACCTACCATCAACCCTGAATAATTTATCCTTTTTATTAATCTAAATATTATTTCGAAAACTTTTCATTTTTAAATATTCAAAATTATCCATTATATCTTTTTTTAATAATTTTTCTACAGTCTATTTTTCTTTCTGCTCCTCATTAAATTTCGATATAGCATAATCAAATTTTTTATCTCTCTCTCTCTGTAACCTCTATTTAGAAAGACTTAAAATTAACTAATATACATTCTTAAATTAACCATCCTTAAATCCATCTTTATGCCATGCCACCTTACAAGATTTGCTCCAGGTTTGGTTATGAAATAAACAATCCTCCTCTCATCCTTACATATTCCTACACTCAATGACAAATTACAAGTTCCCTACAAATCCTTGAAAATTTATCCCTAACCTTCCCACTTTTTATTCTATTTTCTGTGTGTTACGTGAAATTGAAAATTCTAGGTGTGTTCTCCTATTTGGCCGTAGTAGCTGTCTATTACGGCACATTTGAGGCTGCCAAGTCCATACACAACGATCTGCTGAAAATTATAATGCGCGGTTCCGTATGTCGATTCTTTGACATAACGCCCATTGGCCGTATGCTCAATACCTTTAGTGGTGACATGGAAGTAGTTGACGGTGAACTTCCCGCAACAGTGGACACTTTGCTGACATTTATTTTTTCGGTATTTTATTTGTATTTTTTTTTATACATATCTGATTTGCTTATTTCCATTATGTTTTACGAATTGTTTTTTCTTCTTCTTAATTTACATCCAACACGGTTTGTATTTGAAATTATATATTCGTAATTATCTATTTCAAATGATACGATATACCATTTGTTCAGGATCATTTACATGATCTCATATAGCAGCCCCATTGACGCAAGCTAACTTTCTCTTATAATTGCTCTCTTAAATCCCTTTTTCTCTCTATCTCTTTTCTGCTTTAATATTCACTCTCGCATGTAATACAGGTCTTTGCAATTTCGGCGCATCCTTGTGTCTATGGATGGCCACTTTACATGCTTCCTTGATAATATTCCATAAAATGTATTCACATTTAATGCATTGCTCATCAGAATTTTATGATATCACGCCAAAGGGTCGCATTTTAGATAGATGTTCAAATGATATTAATATACTAGATTTGGTAATACCAATGAACATACGTATGTTTATGTCTACAGCATTCCAGGTAATGTAGTTTTTAAGATCTTAATTATACCTTTACACTCGTATCTATAAGATAAATATACCAAATGGTAGATTACATTTTTTCCTTCATAGATTTTAAAAAGGTTTGACATTTAAAATTGTCTAATATCGCTATTACATAAAACATATGACATATTAAATAGCATTTGTTAAAGTTTGAAATCTGAATCAATTTAAAAAACTTGTAACGGTTTTGGTACCATGAAGAACATGTAGCTGCTGCGTAGAATCTAGCATTCGATGTTTTTACTATTTAGCGCTGGCAGGAGACAAGATACGAGTAAGTCTATCCACAAACCTGGGAGGGCAAGTGATGCGAAATCGAACATATTTTTTACATAAAATCCCAGATACCAAATGAGCTGCTGAAGTTCAAGCAACAAGGTTACATTACAGCGTGATACGGAAAATCGCGCTACACGATAACCTATTTAAGGGAAATACGTACATCCTAGCTATATCCTTAGATACTGATGTTAATTTTAATAAAGTGCGAAGCGAGACGATTATCAAATCCTTAGTTTGAAGTTGACCGAGTAATAATAGAATGGATCAGTCATATGTTAAGGAACAGGTGGAAAAGATGTCGGGTGAACACCAGAAATAGTTTACTAAGGATTTTTATAATCCATTTAAGGACAATACGTACATCCTAGCAGCTATATTCTTTAATAAAGTGCAAAGCGCGACGATTATCCAATCCTTAGTTTGAAGTTGACCGGGTAATAATAGACTGGGTCAGTCATTTATTAAAGAACAGGTGGAAAAGATGTGGAATAAGATGTGATGTGAAACATAAACGTAACCATCACCATTCCTTTGGGTCTCCAACAGAAATAGTTTACTAAGGATTCTGACTAACGGCGGGGGATTTATGCAGACGATTGGTGATACTTCTTTACATAAAACATTCAAAACATCTTTGCCTAAGGGCCAGAAAGGAGCTTAAAAAATAAAATAAATAGTTTTCCAATAAATAATCTATATTCTCCGAGCTTGAGGTCAGATTTGCTTTTCTTGTATTTATTTTCCTCGATATTTCGCTACTCCATTGTGTAGCATCAGCAGGAGATATAAACAGTATTTAACAATTAAAACAAAATAACAATAAACCAATAATATCGAGGAAAATAAATACAAGAAAAGCAAATCTGACCTCAAGCTCGGAGAATATAGATTATTTATTGATAAAGAAAAGGTCGAACAATATGATATAGTTTCCATTACATCCCATGCTCTACCCTAGAGCTTCTCACAATCAGTGAGCTGTGCGCTTTATAGTTTTACACTCACTGATTGGGACCTACAGTTTTACAGTGGTTCCGAACGGTATTTTGTAAAGCTTTTTCATGGCTAAGTACTCGACAGTAAGCGAGGTGATTGTCGTCGAAGGAAATGTAAGGTGGTCAGAGCAGTGATCGAACCCACGTTCTCATGTACAAGGGTCGCACACACTAACCATTGCAACACCGACGGCCACGAAAAGGAACTTGAACTATCGTATAATTGGGCACATTTGAGAGAGAGTATTATCTGGGCGAAACCATAGAGTAATCTTATACTAGAGAGAATATTTGGCTCATCTGACGTTTCCTTTCACACTCTTCGTGATGCGGTCGGTGTGATAGAGAGATGTTTGATGAAAAGTGACATACACCAGGTGGAATTACAATAACTTCTTTCTTTAATTTTTCATGTCGTTTTGGTGAAAAACTGTGAAATTTAAATGTGTTTTAAACTTTTTTATTGGTTGTTATTGTTAGCATACATTTGTGTTGTATTTAACACAATAATTTTAATACACAAAACGAAATGCCGTTGTTGTTATTTTGTTAGTTGTTTTGCACCATTGCCTCTATCTGGTATTAGTAAAGCAATTCTTTTCAACATCGAACGTAAATGTCACACCAGGCCAAATGTCATAAATTTGGTGAGAGAACTATTAGGTCTACTATAAGTATTAGTCTATGGGCGAAACATAAATATGCTTATCCACATGGAAGATCGGCGCTCTTGGCAATCCTCCATTCCTGGGGAGGAGTGTAAATATGTTCAACAGGGTGAAATACTTTGGAAAATACCATGGATGGGAAACTACATTGAATATATCATATAGAGAGCGAAGTGGAAATTGAACAACATCGACAAGTACAATGGGAGAATGAGCCCGAGAGGATCACAGATCATTTTACAAACCTCATGATCGGGGCAGAGAATTAACTGATTTCCGGAGCATATCAAATAAAGAAATGGTTTCCCGTTACATCCAATGAAGGGATTAGAGAGAGCTTCTCACAACCAGTGAGCAGTGCGCGTTCTAGTTGTACACTTACTGATTGGGACCTACAGAATTTTGAAAAACTTTTTTCATGGCTAAATACTCGATAGTGTCGCCGTCACTAAGCGAGGTGACCGCCGTCAAAAGAAATTTCAGGTGCTCAGAGCAGGGATCGAAACGCTAAAAATAACCCACAATAATGTAGGTTAGGTTTTGATGGCAGTCGATGAACGACTCCCGTAGACTTATTCGTCCATTGTAATACCACGGATTTAGCGCTAGCCCCACCGGAGAACCATTTAGTTTATTCCAAGAAGTTTAGTTTATTTAGGTAAGATCCCATATTAGACATCCTTCTGCCTGCTAGTTCTGGTCACGTACAGATAAGATGTTCAGTGGATTCTTCCTCATCTTTACAGCTGATACAGAAGTCATTTGCCCTGACGTTTAGTCTCGCCGCATGCCTACCAATCAGACGGTGCCCAGTCAAAACTGAAACAAGCATTAATATCCTGAACCTGACTAGAGACACAAGGTTCATAGATCTCCTGCTATCCACTATCGCTCATATTTGTCTTGCGCGTACACCACTTCTTGCAGGATATGCTTACAAGGCGCTAGGGGCATGTCAATACGTTTCAATTCCAGTGAAACTTGTAAGGTAGTTCCTAGTTTAGCCAGTTCATCTGCTCTGTACTTTCCCGAATTGTCCCTGAGCCCTGGCACTCACCTGGGGTGAATATCGTAATGCTGGGCCATCTCGTTAAAAGACCTGCGACATGTTTGGGCAAATGTTGATAATAACGTAAGGGACACAGCAGGAGGGGTTGAACCTATGGTGGCGACCCGTACAGAAACAAGATCAGAGGTTTAATAAATTTTAATACAGGGTGGAGAGCGGTATTTTGCTTATTTGGGAATGAAATAAAAAGATTATGAACCTTAGAAAAATTAATTTTACATTTTAATTATATTGAACAGTAAGGGAATTTGTAAATTCCATGGTTTTAAATAGTGTATCTGGCAAATGTCGATCTTCGCTATCCACACACTGCTGCATACGTTTTCTGAAGTTTCCATGAACTCTAACAAGCATGTCGACTGGTATTCTGCCAATTTCAGCCTCAATATTGTTAATTAGGTCTTCCAAGGTGTTGGGAAGGTTGATATACACCTTCGACTTCAGGTAATCCCAAAGGAAAAAATCGCATTGGGCTAAGTCTGGTGAGCGTGCCGGCCAGTTCACATCACCCCTCAAAGAGATAAGCCGTCCAGGAAACATTTGCCTCAAACAATTCGTTTTGAAATATACGCTTCAACACAAAATGACCTCTCCTCACGTGTCCAGTGCATGATGGCAACTGAAAGGCAGATTAATACAAATCTCCCGTCAGCCACTATTAGCCACGCACACTCTCTTCGACCAACAGTGCCGTCACAGCCTGCAGTGCAAAAAAGCAAATTACCGCGCTCCACCCTGTATTACCCGAATGTCAACAGTTGTCAACTGGCTAAACAACAGTAAGATCTATTGTGCTAGATATAATTTTCACTAAAATTACTACGTACTCACATGGTCCTGTTCCAGATGCAAACGACGCACAGTTTATCGTTGAATCAGATGGTAGTTTAATGTGAGAACTCCGGCAAGGAAAGCAATCAGCAGTCTTATTCCTGTAAGTAAGGGATTAATCAGAACTTTCCCAAGACGAACTAAGTTCACCCACCCATGGGTGTTCTTCATCGTATTGAAGAAGCCGGTACGATCGAATGCTGTATATGCAAAGAGGATATCGAAACGATGGAATACTTTATTTACCATGGTCCCGCTTTCCCAAAATTCTGACTCCAACAACTCTTTTTAATACCGAGCTTAAGCTATAATTAGGAAACGAGTTAGAAAAAAAACGCCGAGGAAATTTGTGCGGTGTTGTTCAACTTCTTTTGAAAAAAAAAAAATTATGAGATACTGCTGGGCAGGCACGTACTCAGGCCCCCAAAATTATTTCTTGATTTTTGATTTTTGAATGTAGTGCTATTTTTCTACCCAAATTTCAAGTCGGCCCCCCCACGAAAGAAAATCCTGCGTACGGTACTGCTGCTGGTATGTCGTACCATTGACTTAGGTGTATGCCCAGCATTTGGTTAGATGCGAATCATCAATTCTTCCACTCGTATTTTTCAACCTGACCTAACCTAATACAAATACTTTCCTGTCCATTGCCCTTGCTGGAAGACTTGTATTTCCGAAGCATTAAACAATTTATATCAATACTGTTGCTTTTGAAATTCGTTGCACTAGCTGATCAATAAGTCCGTGACTTTTCGAACTTCCCTCGTAGTTATATGAAATGCAACATTGCTCCCATCAAGTACCACCTGTTAATAGGCTATGCAAGTTCCGTCATTTACTTTGTGTTTAACAGCTGTTCAAAACATACAACTTCGTGCATTTTTTAAAAATGGAAAAAAGTGAACGAGTGCTCATTGAACATTATTTTTTGCGAAAAAAACTCGTCAATCAAACCAAGGAAAAGCTTGATAAATACTATCTGCACCATCGATTTCAATAGTAAAAAAGTGGTTTACTGACTTTCGTTGTGGTCGCACAAGTACAAATGACGCTGAACGTGCTGGACGGCCAATTGAGGTCAATACACCCGAAAATGTCCAAAAAATCCACGATATGGTGTTGGCCGGTCGAAGAGTAAAAGTGCGTGAGATTGTTGATGCCAATTGTCATTTCATATGGCAGTGTGGTTTCGATTTTAAATGAAAGCTGTCTGCAAGATGGGTGCCGCGTTTGTCCACAATTGACCATAAACGTAATCGTGTGACAACTTCAAAGGATTGTTTGAAGTTGTTTAATTGGGTACCTCATCCGCCATATTCTCCGGATTTAGCCCCCAGTGAGTATTTCCTATTTCCAAACCTAAAGAAATGGCTCGGTGGAAAGTGATTTAGCTCCAACGATGCAATTATTGATCTAACAAATGCCTGTTTTATGGACCTCGAAAAATCATATTTTTTGGAAGGGATATAAAATTCGAGAAACGTTGGACTAAGTGTGTTGAGCTAAAAGGAGATTATGTTGAAAAATATTTTTTTTGCAAAAAAATACTGTGTTTCATTCAAAAAGTCACGGACTTATTGATCCGCCCTCGTACATATGAATGAATAATTTTGTCGGTGCTGTCGACTAAATGAACGTACCGGGTTTCGTTATTTCTCAAAGCAAGTAAACTCAGGAGTATATATTTTATTTGCCATCAGGTTTGACGATGTGTCGGCTTGTTAGATCTAGCCATTTTTAACCAATTATGAAGTCTATTGCCTCAAATAATGGAGAATAGGGCGCGCCCTATTTCATACGATTCTTTCATATGTAAATATATTATTGATCTCAACAACAACTAAAATTCTGTCAATGTCCTTGTCCAAGTCCTAATTGTACAGACTATCGATGTACTCTTATTTAACTATCCTAATTGTTTACATTGAGATTTTTCAATCTGTGGCGTTTAATTCTAAATGTTTTTTTTTTTTTAAATATCTATACTAGTATAACGATTAATACAAATTGAAATATTATCCCATATATATAGTGATGGGCTTCATGGGTGCCACACTGTGTTGTGAATTGGGTGCTTTGCTGGGAGCCCGTAAACTATTCGTAGGTCTATTCGTGCGTATTATGCGAGCTCCACAATGGTTCTTCGACATAATCCCCAAGGGTAGAGTCTTAGACCGACTGGCAAATGATATTTATATATTGGATATATATTTGCCGTTCAATTTAAGAGTTTGTTGTTCTCAAATCTTTAGGGTATGTTCAGTTTTTTTTGCCACCAACTAAAAATAAAACAATCTCATTATTAAAGTTAATACTAACATATGCTTATACTTATTCAACCCACCCAATCCACCCGCAAACTAATAATTCGAAACTAACAAATACTTCGTTGTAAATGAATGTAGTAAATTTGGCATCACCGGTAAAAATTTTCTCAATTTTGTAAAATAACCGCAAACACTAACCAAATCAATTTGAATAAAAACTAAATAATATTTTATATTTTATAAAAAAATAGCATGACGCTGCTGTCGAATGTATCAATGAATAAATTATTAAAATGTAAACATTTTTATATAAATTTACGAACTCTTATATAAATTTAATATTTTTTTAATATGCAATTTTATATAAACAACTACTATATTGTGGTGTGCAGTGATTTTATTTTTAATATTTGAAAAAAAAAATATTTTCAAAAAATTCATGTTTCGTAAAACACTCATTAATATTCCAGCATCATTTTCGTACGGCATTGGCATAGTGCCACATTTAGGTGCCTTACGGGCGGCCACCGTCTTGCATTTTGTTTTATTGAGAAATGTTATAAAATTACCAATGGAATTTTTCGATACCACACCACAGGGCCGGGTCTTATCGAGATTTTCGAAAGACGTTGATGCTCTCGATGTGGTCATACCACGTTTATTAGGTGGTATTTGGTGTGCATTTGAGGTAAATAATATACTCCTATATATAGTTGATATTTGTTCAATATTTAGTTATAACAATAAGGAGAAGATTTAGATTCACATGCTCTTCTTTCGGCAAAATCATATGAACTATATAGATTTTGGTCGCCCATGTAAAACACTGCTTTACAAACTTTAACTTTGGCAAAATACCAAGAACGCCACATGCCTAGATAAGTTAATTTGGACCTCCTGAACACGAAAAACGCTGTAATTTTTTTTCTCTAAGTACCGTTTTTTAGATAACGGTACTTTTGTGTTTTTCGGTGTATGGTTCCACTCAAACCCTTGTGGAGCCTAACCCAAAAGTCCGATCGAGATAAATGGCATATCGTTGGAAAGGTAATTGAATGCCCTTTCCGTCTATATGCTGTAAATTTATATCTGATACGAAATGGCTGAGTTATGACACCTCAAAGTTCAAAATTTGCCTTTTTCAAAAGTTCAAGTCGCTCGTAATTTTAATTGAAATTTTTTGCATTAACGGCGAATATAGTGTGTGAGCAATGAAAATGAAAATATTGTCGTTCCACAAAATTCTTAATAAAAACTTTATTTTTCTTCCGATTTTGTTCAAATTACACTTAAAATGTTGGTAATTAAATAAACTATGCAGATCTTCACTATAATGAAATAAATATGAAAAATTTCGAAAAAAACGTAAAAAGGCTAATTTTGAACTTTGAGGTACAAGGGTTTGAGTGGGACCATACACCGAAATACACAAAAGTACCGTTGTCTAACAAACGGTAGTTAGAAAAAAAATTACGGCGTTTTTCGTGTTCAGGAGGTTCAACTTATCTAGGCATGTGACGTTCTTGGTATTTTTTGGCTGTAAACCAATGAAATTGATTAGACATTTGTAAATCTAATTATATACAGGGTGATTCAGGAAGTTCCGGACAAATTTCTCCAGCGTATTCCTTGGCTCATTTCATGAAGAAAAGTCCCGTCCGAGGGTAGTAGGGTAAAGTTGCTAACTTCTGAGCCAGAGCTCAGGAGCCAGATCCTTGTTGGAGGGCTTTCAGAATTAATAAAAAAACAGAAAAAAAGTCAAATCGCCGAGATACTGAGCTTTCGGTGAAAAAAATTCACATAACCTCAATTTGCTCAGCCAGATGGCAGGTAACTTATTTATTATCTGTTATTTTATTATCTGTTGAAAGATAGCCATACCTCTTACCTTTCCAAAATGACCTAAACGAAGCCCAGAGGTCTTACCGTTCCAAAGTTATGATCATTTTACTGAAATGCAATAATGTTTGTTTTTGTTTTTGGAAGCGAAATAACAGCACACATTTATTTGTTTTATGTAAATTAACACGTTTAAGATTTTATTTTATTGAAATTTTGGGCTGTAGAATCAAACACATAAGAAAAAAAACATTTGATGTTAAAGGAAGTTTTCAATGTGGTTCCCATTTTCTACTAAACACAATTGCAGAAAAAAAAACAAATCAATCAACAGAAAAAAAACATAAGTTACCTGCCATCTGGCTGAGCAAAATGAGGTTATGTGAATTTTTTGCCCATTTTTTTCTGAAAGCTCTGTATCTCGGCGATTTGACTTTCTTCTACTTTTTTTATTGATTCTGAAAGGACTCTTAAAGACCTTTACCCTACTACCCTCCGACCGCCAATCCGAAAATTTTGAACCCGCTGCCATTTCGCACCCTTGCATTTTCGGACATGGTCCTAGTGGACTTTTCTTCATGAAATGAGCCAAGGAATACGCTGGAGAAATTTGTCCGGAACTTCCTGAATCACCCTGTATAATGATGCCTTATTGTATCTGCTGATATCTTATTGTATCTTATACCAGTAAGGTGGTATTAACATGATTATGCCATAAACTCGAATAAGAAATAATAACATTCGACAACTTATTAAATGATATCTAATATTATATGTTAAAACCGGTGAAAAGCAGTTATTGTGAAATTATGTAGGAGTACCTGAATCCAAAATAGTTTTTCCAAGTATACCATTTATTTAGTTTGTATATTTAAAGGGAGTTCCAACCAAAACGCACGATGTTAATTGTAAATAAAACAAAAAGTTATCAGAGAATTATCTTAATATTTTTTATTATGATATGATAATATTTTTTATTATTTATTATGATGGGTAGCTATGACAATTATGTGTGAAACAAAATATCGGCCAAATGCTCGCCACGGCTTCGGTGGCATACCTCTATCCCATGGGCCACATTTTCAATGACTCTAAGACATAATTGAGATCCAATGTCCTTAATGTGCCGAATTATCTCATCCTTTAGCTCTTGAATTGTTCTTGGCTTATTGACGTACACTTTTTCTTTTAAATATCCCCAAAGAAAGAAGTCCAACGGTGTCAAATCAAATGATCGTGGCGGCCAATTAATATTGCCACGACGTGAGATAACACGTCGCCATTGAATTTCTCGTGCAAAAGAGGCATTGTTTCGTTGGCTGTGTGGCAAGTTGCACCATTCTTTTGGAACCACATATTGTCCAGGTCCATATCTTCAATTTCTGGCCACAAAAAGTTTCTTTATCATGCTGAACAAAAAAATCACAAAGCGCACGAAATGCATTTTGAATTGAACGCTCATTTTCGTAAAAGGCTTCAACAATCTTAACGCGCTGCTCAATTGTGTACCTCTCCATGGTTGAAACACTGAAACAAAGAAATGTCAAATTAAGTTGGGCAAAAAACTTGACGTTAAGGTGTGACTCACAACTAACATCGTGCATTATGATTGTACTACTCTATATATTTTTCAAGTTTTTTCATATCTTTGGTGGGTTGAAATCGCGATATTCGTCGCTTTACGGTGCGTTTACACGGGACAGTTTGAGACAAGATAGTTGAGAATATGTATTAGTTGTCACAAAGAGAAAAATTGTTTGTGTAACGTACGCGTCCAGCCAGTTATAAAGACAGTACAGTTTTAAGCAACCGCCGACAGTGTCGTTTCGTTAAATTTCGTGCTCTGATTTTTTGTTTCTTCGCTCTTTTGCCATTGTGTTTTGTCTTACTTCTCAAAATTACAATGGAACTGATGTACTCTGCAAAATTAGACATGTATTCATGTTTATATGTTTGTATTGTCAAACAATATTTCAATAAAAATTAGCAAAATTTTCAAATATAAATATATTTCCCAATTTATAAATTCGTTTGCGATGTTTTGCTTTTTTCTCAAATTACTACGAAACGTCACCGATATGGCCGTTGGCTGAACTAGTAGAGGTTGACGCAGTAGGATTTGTTGTAATTGAGTGAACCAACAACAGGCATTTAGTTTTTGTATCATGACTAACCGTCAATTCATCACAGATCCATATGAACAAACACAGTAAACAAAAAATTACACTGAATTTAACAGATGGTGTCATAAGAAAGCAAAATCAGTTGTTCTATTGCGCCAACCTTTACTAGTTCAGCCATGATCTGGCCGCTTCAAATCTCAAATGTCAAATCTCTTGCCGAAGACACTGTCGTTGAAAAATCAGAGACAGTGGCAAGGCAAGTGAGGGAAGTGTAAGTGTGGTAGTAAAAATGTGTGAATGTATTTCTACTGTCGGAGCAAAAATGTACCGTGTAAACGCCAGGTTAGTTAAACATCACAAAAAATAAAACAAAATCGTGATTTTTGACCAGGTTAGTGTTACAACTTTTGTGTGTGCTGATCTGGCATTGACAAGCACATTTTCGTACGATTCTCTTCAAGTGGAAGGGAATGATGCCCGATTTATATTAACAAGAATCCAATGTCTCTTTAGGATAGTGAGTCAGGGCCTTTAGTAATACTAATCTTCCGCAGTGACTCATAGACTGATCCTCCAGAAGAGTTTTTGCCGATCTTTTCTATGCCTTGATTACACCATATCGTGGATTTTTTTGGACATTTTCCGGTGTATTGAATGTCAGTAAACCACTTTTTTACCATTGAAATCGATGGTGCAGACTCCCCATAGTATTTGAGATAGTATAGTAATTGAGAGCAAACGCGGCACCCAACCCTACTGATCATTTAAAATCGAAACCACACTGCCATATGAAATGCCTATAGCATCAACAATCTCACGCACATTTACTCTTCGATCGGCCAACACCATATCGTGGATTTTTTCGACATTTTCGGGTGTATTGACCTCAATTGGCCATCCAGAACGTTCAGCGTCATTTGTACTTGTGCGACCACAACGAATGACAGTAAGCCACTTTTTTACCATTGAAATCGATGGTCCAGAGTCCCCATAGTATATATAAAGCTTTTCCTTGGTTTGATTGACGGTTTTTTTCGCAAAAAATAATGTTTAATGAGAACTCGAAATTCACTTTTTTCCATTTTTAAAAAAATGCACGAGGTTGTATGTTTTGAACAGCTTTTAAACGCAAAGTAAATGACGGAACGTGCTCAATAGACAGTAGTCTATTAACAGGTGGTACTTGCTGGGGCGTCGGTGGTGCAATGGTTAGTGTGCGCGCCTCTTGTACATGAGATCCTGGGTTCGAACCCTACTCTGACCACCCTAAATTTATTTCGGCGGCGGTCGCCTCGCATAGTGACGGCCACACTATCGAGTATTTAGCCATGAAAAAGTTTCTCAAAAATACCGTTCGGAATCGGTGTAAAACTGTAGGTCCCAATCAGTGAGAAAAAACGGAAAAAGCGCACAGCTCAGTGATTGTGAGAAGCTCTCCCCTGTCCCTTCATGAGATGTAATGGGAAAGCATTTATATATTTATTTACTTGATGGGAACATTGTTGCATTTCATATAACTACGAGGGACTACGGACTTATTGATCCGCCCGCATGCATGTTGTTGGTATCACTCACACAAAAATATTATGCGACAATACAACTTATGCAGGTATGTTTTTGCAGTGTACTAAAATTCAATCACGTGCACACCACTAGTTTTCAGCTTCCAGAAAGAGTGCTAGCAAACTCTTATGAAAACTATGAATTAAAATACTCGCGCTCGCCAGTGAGAATGGAAGATTCTTGTAGAAACGTATGTATCTACTCGCGATTTATTTTGCGGCTAGTTTTCGCACTGACTCAGGAGTGCGTGCCATTTAGTTTTCAGTTTTTGTAAACAATTGTGAGCGCGTGTTTTGTATACAACTCAAGTCTCGACTCGAATATGGAAAGTTGTGTTTTGATCTGTGAGTGAAATCACCAGAGCATGCTCGCGAGCACTTACGATGCCACTGGCGAGCAGTGGGTGTTGAAGATTCTTACAGAAACGTATCTACTCGCGATTTATTTTGCGGCTAGTTTTCGCACTCACTCAGGAGTGTGTGTCATTTAGATTCATGACCAAGTCTCATGAGCTGCACTTTGGCAACGATAATAAACGACTCGAATATGGAAAGTTGTGTTTTGATCTGCGAGTGGAATCATCTGGGCACGGTCACGAGCACTTGCGATGCCACCAGAAAGTACGTGAAACGTCGTACCATAAGGTATGAGCATTTTTTATGTCCACCTCGAAATCACAAACATTGCTGACACAACAGAATTACTAATACCAAATTTGAAATTGCATGACACTTACTTATAAGTCAAAACATGTGTAGATTTGAAAACAAATGGGATATAAAGTACATACAAGTTTATTTTCAATGAATCCAAAATTTAAGGTAACATTTTTTTGGCCAATGCAAAATTAAACAAAATTCTGATGAAAATTCCAAAATAGCCATTAAGCAGTATACACACTTTTGTTACTAAGCATTTTTTTGTTTGCTAAGTCATTCAAAAATTCATTAAAAACTATTCGTGTTAACATTACGTAGAAATTTGACTGTCCAGCTCTTTTCCCTTATGATCCTTTATAATTGTTCTTGTTAAATACTGTGACGATTCTCTCTTTTTGTTCTCTCTTAGCTGTATTCTCATATGGCCTTACCCTAGCACCATGGCTTGGTACATTACAAGCTGCCCGTATTCTTCATCGGGAACTATTGATCAATATATATCGTCTACCAATGGCATTTTTCGATACCACTCCAGTGGGTCGTATTATGTCACGTTTCTCTAAAGATATTGACTCATTAGATTCAACATTGCCAGAATTGTTTGACGGTTACATTTGGTGTGCATTTGAGGTAATTCGATATTAAATAAATTTGTTTTAGATTTTGTATTATGTTTTGTTAAGAATATAACTAAATTTTTGGTCAAATGATTGTGTTAGGACGTGTTCAATGTTCAATGATTTCGATTAGATAAAAGTAAGACATTGTACAACGTGCATTTTTACTAGATTTTTTTTTATTTTTTAGTGTAAAATCCAATATGGCTCGAAGCAAATAAAACGAGCACTGCAAAAAATTATTAATTACAAATTTTCTAGATCGTTTTTCACAAAAAGAAATATGCGAAAAAGGTTAAATGCCAAAGTCTGCAGTCAGTTTTATTATAAAAAAGTTCAGTACCACAGGAAGAATTAAAATTATCCACTGTGGTGACCGACAAAGATGCACGACATCCAAAGATGATTCCAGAACTGTTAGAATTTCGAAATAATCCAGAATATGTGCTCATAGTGTTGTTAGTGCCCTTAACCTAAAAATTACCAGTACACGCTGAAAAATATCGGTCCCAGCAACATATTGCAGGAAACATGTACATGTTTGCTAGCATTGTTTTCATGAATTGCAGATCTGCTGCTTTTTCTTTCTTTATTGTCTGTTTCGTATTTGTTTTTTTTATCGGTTTTCAACAAAAAAAGCCACATTTGGGTCTCGAAAATATATACTATAGCATATTAATCATTGTGTCTCAAACATGTTATATTGAATAGCAAACACAACGTGTTTGGGCACAAGTATAGTATATTTGCGACAAGCTACAAACACGTTATATTTTCATCCAAATAATAAAAAGAGACAGATTTTTCAGCGTGTAGTACTGTGCAAAGAAGCGCATGTGATGCTGGACGGAAAAGTTATCGTGCCTCAAAAAATCCATTAATTTCGGATAAAACCCGAAAAGCTCGTATTGCATTTACACGATAGCATATCAGTTGGTCTAAAGAGAAATGAAACACCGTTTATTTATTAATTTAGTACATTCTGTTGGAATAAAGAGAATACGTAGAGAATAGTGTTGCCCCCAGAGAATCCTGGAAAATGTTATGCTCCCCCACGCTGATTGTAATATTCCAATATCTATTGGATGGATAAAAAATGTTAAAGCATGCAAAATAAAACATGTAATTTTATGTACAAAATTAGTGCTGTAGTTATATTTATTAATTGGATTAAGTACTTTAGTATTAAAATTTTAAGTTGTACAAATTTTTCGAAACAAAAAACCTCTGTCTCCCCCTATCTCCCACTATATTTATGGTTTTATTAATAACATGAAACATAAACCCTAGTATTCATAACGAAAAGTTAGTCAATGGTTGTACTTTCCGTACACTCCGTGTGTAACTAGAATGCGTTTTAGGCTTAGTCACTTGTTAAGCAAGACTTAGGCAAGATTTATAACAGTTTCCTATCTTTTGTCTAACTCTACTATGAATGTCCTTTTTTTTTTTTTTTTTTTTTTTTGAATTTGAATTTTATTGACCGATTTTTGTTAGTTTTTGGTTAATGTATGAGAAATTCATACTACAAGCTTACAAGTCATGATGGCAAATGCAACCCTGATATTCAGAATTGCTAATAGTAAACCGACAAATATCCGTCAAAAGTTAAAATGTACTCGTTCGCTTCGTAGCTACTCATTGGACACAGTTTGGTTGAAGAGTTAAGAAATAAAAATAGTTAGACAGATGATAGCCAGCGATTAAGTTTTCATTATGAATACGGGGGAAAGGTTTAAACTGTACTAGACTTTAGCCAGATACTAACACTGTTTCCGTTTTATGCTAATATGCTCTTAAGTTCCTGCCATCAATTTAGTTTGGTATCCTTTTAATAATTGATAATCATGCCTGAATTGGATTCGCTTTAGCTTGGAGATTATTTTTCTACATGACTTGGAACGTTTTATACAATAGTAACTAATTAGATATTTGTTTACCTCTATAAGAAAACATACCTATAAAACCCTTATCCCTTACAGTAGCTATGCTTAGTTGACTGGCCAGTTTTCCACAACCATTCCCTTATCCAATTGAATGAATTTACGTGACCTTATTACGTGTTTGCAGCTTTCTTTTCCTATGGCGTTGCGTTAGTGCCTTTGCTTGGTGCCCTAAGAGCTGCTCTCATTCTCCATCGCAGGCTATTGACGAATATAATGCGCCTACCTATACAATTTTTCGATACAACACCTTTAGGTCGTATCATGTCAAGATTTTCCAAAGATCTTGAATCGATAGATACAACATTAGCAGGTCTTTTTGATGATGGTCTCTGGTGTGCGTTTGAGGTAAAAATTATTGTCAAAATTAAAAATATAATTAGTTTTTAAATTGGAACAAAATCGACGCCTTGCAATTGAAGAAGATTTCAAAAACAATATTTTTCTTCTTTTAGGCCGAGTTTCACACTCGTCATTAAAAAGCTCAATTTAAAAGCTAACAGAAAATTTTCATATTAAATGACAAACGTCGGGCATTGAAAATCCATTAATGTTTCCATGGTATCTGAATTAAAACAAATTTTAAATAATTAAATTAAATTTATAATAATTTAAATATCAGATGTTGACTTTTTTCTTATCTAAATCAAAATCAGATACCATGGAAACATTAAAGGAAGGAAAGTATTGTTTTTGAAAAAAGTGAGCTAACACCTTCTTCCACCAGGGGCTTCAATTATTTTAAACATTTTTAATGCAGTTTGAGCAATTTATTATTAAAACCTACTGTTGTTCTTTGGACCGTATTGTATAGGTGCGATTAATCGCTAGTAAGACTAGCGATTTCAAATACCCCCACATAAAATAATCCAGCGGTGTTAAATCGCACGATCTTGGAGACAATTCCAAGGTCTAAATCCCGAAATCTGCGCCTACCAAAATTTGCAATAAATGGATTGTGGCACTCCAAGGGGTTTCTATGGCACAGCTGATCGAAAAGATACTAGGGAAATTATGTAGAATGAGAGACCAACGAAGACATAGAGGTTATAGACCATGCAGCAAACTAATTTTAAATAGAGTTTGAGCACTATTACATGATGAATTTATCCCCGCAAGAAAATTCGTGAATTTTTCGTTCGTTAGGCACGAGGTGTAGAGAAGTAAGAGAGGAGGAAAAAATTCCATGAAATGCCCTGACATTGTGTTTCGGGGATTTTTTTAAATTTTTTTTTTTATTAGTTCCCATTTTTGTCTTGATTGTGACATTTCATGGTTATTACTTTTGTGATAATTCAATAATTCGGAAGTGGAAAAATTCAACGTGTAATAGCTCGATGAATTACGTAGCAACTTTAAAAGAGAACTGAAAAGTATACCTGCAAGAAATGTCACCGTGTAATAGAGCTCTTTGATTGATACTACTGACAGCTAAATTATGTTTGTACCGAACGAAAATACACATTCCTTTTTATTTCTGTCCGTATTATGTCCAACCAAAGAGTAAATTACAAAAGCAACTCGAACTCGATGAACTCCAGAACGTGAAGAGAGATAGAGGCTCTTGTCTATTTCTCTATGGCCACGCACCGTCTTGTTAAGACCATAGCTCTCCCACATCAAGGCGAGTCCCTTCAAGAACGAAGAATTCATTGATCATTGCTCTATAGTGGTCACCATGAGCTGTAATGGTATTGTCGGAAGTTTTGCTTATTAAAGGACCATTTCAACCAACAATGAGCTTTATCGCTCAAAATGTTCTTGTGAAAATCGGTATCGACAGCAATATCGTTTTCGACACATTCACCGAATGCAGACGTGACCGTTGATCGTGCGGCTTCCGTTGTTACACGAGTTGGAGATTGTAAGCCCGTTAAGCAAGACTTTTCCGATAAATGTTCTTTAAAGTGGACGGGCCCAGATCCAGTTGTTGTACACGTTGGCGGATTGACTCATTCGGGTCTTCCGCGATGCTACGGTCTACGGCAGCAATAGGTAAAATACATCAATACGTGCACTGTACGATGTCTCTGAGGATACGTGTTATCTTCAGGGTAAACGTGGTGAGAAAACGGTTCATCATTAAACGAATTGCTTGATCTGATGGGCGATTATGTTGACCATGAAATTTATGTGGTGAGCGATAGGTTTCACGAACAAAATTGTTGTAAATAAATCTCCACAATTTCCAAGATGAAATGGCAAACCGAACCAAACATAAGTCGCGTGACACCTATCAAAATGGCTGACTCTGTAAACAGTGTTACCAACTTAAAGTTGTATACATCTAGAAACATCCTTTATATACAATAAGACCCAATTTTTGAGTAGTCTTTCATTTTATTTTGAGTTATTTAACTGGATTTAGTAGAGCCCGGTATTCAGTTTTTATGCAATTTTCGTTTCCATTAGAAGTACGTGTATAAAATGTAACGAAAATTCCATGAACCGAAAATTTCGCTCACTTTTCATTTGCTTGGTACTCAGTTCTGTGCGAAAATTTCGTAGGCAAAATCAATTACAGGGTTGTTACGCCGAAGTTATTTCGTATGAAACCAATTGTTTGATAATTGTTTGGGATCGAAATTTTGATAATTTTAACAACGAAGAGCAGCACGACATTCGTTAAAAATAAAATGGAGCGCGTAGAGGAATTATAAATTAAATATTTGCAAGTTAAATCAAAGATATGTGGTAACTCTCCGCAAAAAAAATTTCCGTTTAGCGATAAATGATAAAATGTCTTACGAAAATTTCGCAAGAACTGAATACGGGGCTTAACAGCAACCATGAGTATCAAGGTTGCATTTTGCTAAATCAGGCATGTTCATTAGAGCTATGACTTTAATTTTTTTTAAAAAGTATATGGATGTACGTTATTAGAAATGTTACAAAAATAAATAAAGTAGTCTTGGTTAATTTGGTATCAAAAACCTTCCCCAATCGATCAAAGTTTTCGAATTTTGGAATTTTAGCACTTTTTTCCAATGTTCTAAGAAATTTTCAATATTTATATAATTCAAGATATTTTTCTTTGAATTGATTAAGGTGAATCAAATTATTAAATGGTGAATATTTAAAAAAATCCAGTAACTCTAAGGATTCCAACTCCGTGTTTGAAAAGTCAGTTTTTGGAAAAAATTAAATTTCATGTTTTTCGGTTTTTTTTAAAGCGTTTAGATCAACTAATAAACTATTCTAATTACAAGGGTCATTTATCTAAAGTATGTACGCTTCCAAGAAGGTATAACATGTCAGACTTTCTCAACAATTTCATGGGAAAGTGGTGAATAAATGTAGGGTACCTCGAGGAAAAAGCGTCAATATGGCCTAAAATGGGTGCTAGATCATTCATAAGTCAAACTATGAGTAAGCAACAAAACTTATGTATCGTACTCCAACCGGTTCAAAAAACGGGGTTGACGAGTAGATACAATAACCGAATCTAAGAGCCTGTGTTACGACACGGTTTTAGAAACCGTATGGTGCGCATTGACGTCCGCACAAAGAACAAGAATCTTTTTATACTTCTCCGCTTCAACTAAGTTTCCCAGGAGGGGTCGACGGGCGGGGTCCAGTATCTTTATAGGGCATATAGGCTGACGGTAACCAGAAGTTGCCATTATCTGTCTGCAGACTGGTGGGGATAATGGCACTATTGCACTAGTGAGATTCAAATGTTTCTTGGCAGATATGCATATTCTCGCCGTGCATATGACCTATGGCAGAAACTTGTAATCAGGGGTCTTCAATTTGAAAATCCTGAAATAGGTTCATATTTTTGTATATGGAGCAGGATAGCTTCAGAAGCTGCTTTAGAGTGGTGGAGGTTTATCTGTACACTCACAGATAAATTCGGTTGAGACAGCCGAATTAGCCGTGACCGAATTTAGAGGTTGTCTCAACCGAATTAGGGGTTGACACAACCTCATTAGAGGTTGACGCAACCTCATTAGAGGTTGGCACAACCTCATTAGAGGTTGACGCAACCTCATTAGAGGTTGACGAGACCTCATTAGAGGTTGACATAACCTCATTAGAGGTTGACATAACCTCATTAGAGGTTGACATAACATTTGTTTTTTATAATATTTAACATAATATTTGTTTTTAGACTTTTAAACGTCAGGTTTGAAATACATAGAATTCGGTTGTACCTACAGAACTAATGAGAAATTCGGTTACAGCAACCGAATTGACGTCAAATTCGGTCGTTGCAACCGACAGAAGTCTAAATTCGGTTATTGCAACCGAATTGATACCAAATTCGATAGGTACAACCGAATTGATGCCAACTTCTGTTACTCCAACCGAATTGATGCCACATTCAGTCACTCCAACCGAATTTGGTGCCGAATTAATTCCAAATTGGGTTGTTCCAACCGAAATTTTAGAAAATTTAGTTAACAGAACGAATATAATCGAAGATTCGGTTGTCACAACTGAATCAATTTCGCAACGAGGTTGCTTCAACCGAATTTCAGTTGTAGGAACTAAATTCGGTCGTGACAACCTCAATTCCGTTGTAGCCGAATTTACAGTTGCTACAACCTCTTCTCAAATAATTAGTTCTCTGAGTGTAGTAGCGTCAACATTAGCAGTTACGTCCCTCTCTACAACCGTATTGTTGGCCTCGTCGTCGGTGTCTTCCAGTAGGCTATCAATACAGCTCATCAATGAGCTTTGATTTGTTAACTGAAATATCATCCTTCGCTGTATCCACAGGGGCATTTAAGTCTGCATTTTCTTTGGCATTCGCAGCTAGGTTTCTTTCTACCAGTGTGTTTTTGACCTCATTGGTGTCTTCTAGGAGACTACCTGCGGGTTTGTCAAAGAGCGTGGATTCAGACAGTGAGGCAACGTAACATCTCTGGCAGTGTTTATAGGTTTATTCTCATCCAGGTTCCTGTCTTGCATTCCGCGCAATGCCGGTGTACCTTCGGTGGGTATGGTGTCAGGTGTGGATTCCTGGTCGCTTTTATACGCCCTACTATGAATGACGCCATCTGTTTTTCTGATGATTCGGTGTTAATGAGAAGCATGACTTGTCGCCGAAGTCCTTCAACGTCATACAACTTTCGAACCTTCCAATTAGCAGATGGAGGTCGCGGTTACCTGCCCTTAGGCGTATTACAGACTCTTCACTATCTCTGCTGGACGCTGGTATTCACGCACAAGCTATTGGACAGAACGGCATGTCATTCTTATCAACAAGATCTAGTTTAGAACCAGGCTAGAATTCTCCCACCTTAGCAAGCCTTCTTTGTAAGGCACTATAGATCGGTTATTTTCAAACGCAATGAGCTTAATTCGGCCTTGATACCAGCCTGCGTCACAGCAGACGGAATATGCCACAGGAGAATCTCCACAGACCTCATAGTACACGGCATTAAGGGCAGCCAAAACTGTCAACCATCTGTTCCAGACGATGGTTACATCTACATGCCTTTACTAAACGTCTTCGGCCCACGGTTATCTTGGGTCTTTTAGACTCTGGCGGACCATCGGGTGACAGTAAAGGTTTTCCTGACTTCATCGAGCCGGAGACATCGGCGTTTCCCGGGCCGGTCAAATTCCTTGCTCCGTTAATTGACGCCTTTTGCTTCTTTGTGAGTTCCGCCTGATCGATCTTACCCAGTCTCTCTAAAACTTTGGCGGCTGATCGTCGATCATTATGCCGTACGCGCGACGGCTTTATTCCACACCTATAGAGCGGTAATTCCAGTCCTGTACTTGTCTGTTGGATTTTATTGGTTTCGTATCATTGTCCGTTAGGATGAAATTGTCGTTATCGTTTGTTACGTCGTTGATTGTAGATTTCATTTTCGGTCCCACGAGTGTAGGGGATTTGACGTCAACCGCATCATAGCCCCCAGTAGAACTATAAGAACTTGGCCGTGGGCCTGTTATGGACAGTTTCACAGTTGAAAATTCTCCATTTAAATGTAGTTTAAATGCCCGATGTTTGTCCTTTAGACGTCATTTAATATGAAAATCGTCTGTGAGCTTTTAAACTGAGCTTTTAAGCCCTTAGTCACTTAGGCGCCCAAGTATCAGTGAGGCACCGCTAAAATAAAGTCGGATACCCCCGAATACAAACTATGCGTAGACACGTTACGCGTGAAGTAACGGATTGGAAGAGTTAGTTTTGAGTAGAACCACTACAGTGCTAAACAGCCGCCCCTAACATAGATAACACTGTGGGCAGACGTCTCTGGATTTTATTTCGACCGGGAACCAAGGAGGCGTCACTCTCCTGATATCACTCCACCTAGGAATGCCCCCTGTGGTAAGATACTCAATAAATGGCGGTATCCTATCTTAATGTTGCAGAATCCTTATAGGAAATTTGTACTCTTTATTGTGCGTCCTAGGAATCCACTGCTCCTGGTCGGGGACTGCTTATTCTTCGCAGCTAACCTACATGTCTGTAGGCCGTCCATCTACACGTCACCTTCTGGGCCCCATGGTGCCTGAGCTCAGCCGTAGGTATCCACCGTAGCCACTCAGGATAGTTACCTATCATACCTTCCTACTTTTGGCCGTCGGTGATGACGACTGCGACGATTACTTATTGCTTTGGTGCTTTGGTTGTGAAATTTGTTCAAGTGATCGAAGGTGGTTGATTGTTGTTCTCTGTCTATAGGGTGTTTTGCAAAGACGATGAGCGATATTTAGACTTGAATTTTGAATAACTATTTTGTGACAAACAAATAATATTCATCAAAGGGCAGACAAGAACCAAGAATCAAAGTATGCTAAAAAAATGTTAACAGATTGTGAAGCAACGGCTGAACAGACTTCTGCTTAGTAAGACTTCCACTGAAAAGATTAAAAAAAAATTAAAAATGAAAAAGGGGGGAACTTTTTTAAATTTTTTTTAAATTTGATGTTGCTAATGCCATCTGAATGCAAATATTCCTCGAATTTGAGGGGTTTTATTTTTGTAATGTAAAATAATAAAAATAGTAATCACCCTAATTTATATATATTATATAAGTATTATATAGATTATTTATTATAATCAGTATTTAGGTTATCGTTTTACAATACTTAATATAATTCATTAATTTAATTAATTAAATCAAAATGATTTTTTTAAAAGATAAATTTAAAATTGTTTTAAAAAAAACTCCAATCTAATCTATTAAAATATAGAGGATATATTGCCAAATTGCTACTTTTCGAAATTCCTGAGTTATTAAATTATTTAATAACTTATTAAATACATACATAAATTCGAATAATTTAATTCAAATACTTAAAAACATTAACAAAAAGACTCAAGGTACTCATAACTATTCACAAAGTACTCATAAGTCATAACTCTACATAAACATTAATTTCCACACTCATTGAAAGAAAAATCAAGTAATGATAAATTCTATATACAATATTGTAGATATTATAAATAAATACATATAATTTCTAATTGAATTTGATAATTTATCCATTTTCTCTCTTATTTGTTTAATATGCTACCTTAACTCGTTTAGGTGTTGGCAACAATCGTGGTTATTAGTCTGTCAACGCCTATTTTCTTGGCTGTGATCATTCCTATTGCATTCCTGTACTATTTCGCTCAGCGATTTTATGTGGCAACCTCGAGACAATTGATGCGTTTGGAGTCGGTTTCAAGATCGCCAATTTATTCACATTTCGGTGAGACAGTAACGGGTGTTTCGACTATCAGAGCCTATTCGGTGCAAGACAGGTGAGCTACACACTTATATATACATACCATATTACATATTTAAATAAATTTAATGTTTTTATAACGTGAACAAATAAGATGAAGTTATAGTGGGACTTCCTCAGGAACGTGTTGAAGAGATCGCACGATAGACTAATGTTAATGGCAAAGGGTGACGATTCCCAGAATTTAAAAACGGTACAGTCCATATTCTTAGCGCAGACAGTATATCCTTGTTTGGTTAGGTTAAGGACACGCATAAGCCACAATATATTTGTGAATGACTAAACAGTTTATATTACATTCGGTGGTCTGTTTACCCATGGTAATTGTCCTGAGGATAGAATATAGGTATAGCATAACTAGTTTGGAAGCCACAGAAATATATGAAATAGTGGGAGGTATACAATGAGATATTAACAGACACACCAGAACTAATCGAAATACAATTTCGCGTAATCAATTAATAATTCTAAAAAAATCAAAGAGTGTTCGAACTCACGGGCGATGTGTTAACATATTTTTGTTACACGGTTCTTGTTCAATTTCTATGAACACATTAGTGAATGTTACATTGGAAAATAAAAAAAATAATAGTTTTTATGCTGAAGGTTCTTTTGCTATTGCACTTTCTTTTTTCTTCTGCTTTAACATTAGATGTAATATTGTTAAAATAAATAAAGCAATATTTAGCTCATTGAAACAATTGTTTTTGTTTTGTCTTAATTAGAACGCCGACGAAAAGTATTGAATAGTATAGAGAACTGATTGCACTCTTTTTCCGATGTCATGTAGAAAGTCTGAGTAAAATAGCATAAACGAGTCTTATTCTCTTTATATATCTATATCAATGCACCATTTATCAATGCACCATTTCGACAATGTTATTACAGAAAAAAAAAATACAAAAACCATGAATGTTTCAAAAGGCGTAAATGTTTCACATCAAAATTATGAATGGTCCAAGTTATGACAAAATACGTGTAATACGTTTTGAATCATTCGCCGGATGTCGCCAGTGCTTTTGAGTCATACAATTCGTTCCATAAGTTCTCTATACTATTAAATACTCTTTGGCGTGTTTGTTCGCTGGCGCTACATCAATACCATTATACTTATTTTCAAGCAAAGACTATTGTTGTACAACAACCACGTAGGTGATGCTAACGCTGTGTTTTTTTTTGCATGTGTTCACCTTGATATATTGCCCTACCCATGCCTATAGATGTTAACATATCAAAAAAATATATATACACTAAAATAAAAGTATGTGTTGAAAATTACACAAACCACAATAAAATCACCAAATCAGCGCCTCCAGTATGGACCGTTGCAGAATTGCACACCAACTTAGAAGCTTTTTGGTGGTCTCAATTTCCTCCTTAACATCTCAAATATGACAATAATCATTACCTATTTACGCCATTTACGGGTTAGGCCTCTCACAGCTTGGAAGACACTACAGTTGTCATCCAGTTTTAAGACAAGTTGAGTTGGAGGTCCTCGCTAAAGATTTCAGCTTCAGTGCCAATATACTTATACATCTTGGAGCCATAAAAACATTAAATTTCTCGAAAGTGGGAGAGTATCCTATATGCCCAATAGCTCCTGTACAATATTACTATCTAAGAATACTTCAAATGATCAAATCATGTATCAATCCGGATCGGACTTATATATCTCAAGCCGAATATTAGCATGTCCTAGTTTTGCATGCTTTCAAAAACCATGTTCTCTTAGTCGAAGTGCGCTTATGACAACGCATAGCTTTGCGTCAAGGTCCAGAGTAGTATGATTAAAATGGGTACTCCTCCTATCGCTACAAACTCTCATATCCTCAGTCCTTTGAGAAGTCCTTTCTTAGAAGCTTTAATTGATTGCCCTATCCAAAACATTAGAAACCAAACAGAAACCAAAAGAAGAAAATCCAGGTTCGACATATTGCATCATGGGCGGCTGCAATCAAATATAGTAGGTAAAATGCAAAAACCTGGTAGACTGAGTTTGCCTCCCGCCACCGTTCATAATGGTAGTGAATATAAAACAACGAAAAAGAAACCATTCACAACCCCTATTTGTTAACGACCCCCGCAAACGTTATAAGGACCACGATTTACGGATATGCACTTGGAATGTAAGAACTCTATATAGACCCGCTGCAAGTATCCAATTGGCAGATGTCCTCGAAAGTTATAAGGCTGACATTACCGCCATCCAGGAAATGCGATGGACAGGACATGGATGCACTAGAAAAAGAAACTGCGACATATAATACAGTTTCGATGAGAAAAAACATGAATTTGGTTGCGGATTTGTAGTTGGCAAAAGACTGCAACATCTAGTCTCTAGGTTCAATCCTGTGAGTGAACGTATATCTGCAAACCGCATAAAAGCGAATCATTTTTATATTTCCCTAATATGTGTTCATGCCCCGACTGAAAACAAAGATGATGATGCCAAATACATTTTCTACGAGCGCCTAGAGGAAACGTATGACCAGTGCCCTGGCCATGACATTAAGATTGTACTAGGAGATTTTAATGCTAAAGTAGGCAAGGAGAATGTGTTTCGTCCAACTATTGGCAATTTCAGTCAACATGCTGACAGTTCTGACAACGGTATGAGACTGATTGAGTTTGCCGCGGCAAAAACCATGGTCATTAGTGGTGCAAGATTCCAACATAAAGACATCCACAAGGCTACTTGGGTATCCCCTGATCAAAGAACGAAGAACCAAATTGATCACGCGGTAATTGATGAAAGGCACTCATCCAGTGTAATGGACGTACGAGTGATCAGAGGAGCTAACATCGATTCTTATCACTACCTGGTAGTAGTAAATGTTAGCACAAGATTAAGTAGAGCGAAAATCCTACAAAACCAGACGCAGAGAAAGCTGGACATCGGAAAGCTGCAATTACCAGAGGTAGCCACAGCCTACTCAAGAAAGCTCTCGTAACTTTTGGCACAGAACCCACCCCCTCCCGATGACGATCTGAAGCGCAGTGGAAACCCATTTCCGACTCTATAAAAACTGCCGCAACAACCGTACTTGGTTTTGAAAAACTGCTTCGCAACATACCATGGAACGATGAAAAGTGTCGCACTGCAAATGATGAAAAGAACGCTGCACGTATGGCAATGCTTCCGGCAATTGCAACGCGAGCTGCGACTGAGCGGTTTAGGGAAATAAGAAAGGAGGTAAACCGTCTCTTTAGGCGTAAGGAACGGCAGTGGAGAAATCGCGACAGTGACAAAATTGAGGCATACAGAAGGAAGAACGAAGCCCGAAAATTCTACCAAAAAGTCAAAAACGGGACTAATGGACCTTCTATAAAGACAAGGACGGAAATATCATCGCAGATGTGCAAAGCATGTTGGGAGTATGAAGAGATCATTTATCCGCGCTGCTGGTATCTGATATATCCAATGACGATGGGACAATCGATCACAGTTTGGACGACGACGTCGATTGCCCACCTCCTAACCAAGACGAGGTGAGAACAGCTATTGCCCGGTTTAAGAACAACAAAGCCACAGGAGCCGATGGATTACCGCCGGAGCTATTTAAGGCTGGCGGCGTAGAGCTGATAAGGTGCATGCATCAGGTCATTAGCAAAATTTGGTTAGGTGAATGCATCCCCCGCGATTGGAGTCTCAGTGTACTATGTTCCATATTTAAAAAAAAGGTGACCCGAATCTCTGTGCCAACTACCGTGGAATAAGCCTTTTATCTATAGCATATAAGGTTCTATAGAGTATAATGTGCGAAAGACTAAAACCAATTATCGCTGACCTGATTGGACCATACCAGTGTGGCTTTAGGCCTGGAAAATCCACAACTGACCAGATTTTCACGCTACGCCAAATCCTGGAGAAGACCCACGAAAAACAAATCGACACCTATCACCTATTTGTCGATTAAAAAGCGGGATACGGGAGAAACTCTACGAAGCAATGCCTGAGCTTGGTATTCCTGCAAAACTAATTCGCCTTCGCAGGATGATCTCGACGAACACTAAATCCGCAGTGAAAGTTGGTAAGGATCTTACCGAACCTTTCGAAAGAGAGCAGGGCCGCCACGCTAGTAGACCAAAGCGTAAACGTTGATAGCCGTTATAACTTCGAGGTAGTGGACGAATTTATATACCTCGGATCTGCCGTAAACAAAAACAACAACGTCAGCCTTGAGATCAAGCGGAGAATTGTGCTTGCGAATAGATGTTTTTTGGGCTAAGCAAGCTCTTTAGAGATAAAGCCCTCTCTCGAATGACGAAAATCCAGCTATACCAGACTCTTATACAACCTGTCTTGCTTTATGGCGCAGAATCCTGGGTCTTATCGCAAGCAAATGAAACTTCTGTGGGAGTCTTCGAGAGAAAAATACTCCGGAAGATTTATGACCTATAGTGCACAAAGGCGAGTATCGGCGACGCATGCACCATGAGCTGTATGAGCTTTATCCCGACAATGACATAGTTAAGCGGATCAAAATAACGCGATTGCGCTGGCTAGGCCATGTCAGTAGAATGGATGAAGACGAACCAGCACGAAGGGTCTTCGAAACCGAACTCGAAGGAAGGCGAAAAATAGGAAGACCAAGTCTCCTCTGGAGGGATCAAGTTCACGAATCACTGGGTGCACTTTGTATTACCAACTGGAGAGATAAAGCAGAAGATCGAACTGGTTGGCGAAATTTGTTATCTTCGGTTTGAAAGGTCCCTAAAATTTGAGTACAAATTGTTTTCGTCACATATTTTACCCTTAAGAATTTCGATTTTTTTATTTTTGCAAAAATATTTGTGTTGCCAATAATGAAATATATGAAATACTGTCTTATTTTATTTTAATTGATATTTTTTTAAAATATTTTTTATTTTAAAAAATTGCTACAAAAGTTTCTTAGGTTTTGAGCAATACAGTATTTACGCACATATTATATTTCTAATTTATAGACCTAGTTCTGCTCTAAAAGCGGTTTGTTTCATACCAGTCACAAAAGCCATCCACTAATATTTATTACATTTATAAGTAGACAAATTTAAAATTTTAAAGATACAAATCTAGTATTTATTGATTAAACCTCTTGTTTTTCATTACAGATTCATTGATGAATCTGATGACAAAGTGGACAAGAATCAAGTCTGTAAATATCCCTCCCTTATCGCCAATCGTTGGTTGGCCATACGTCTTGAAATGGTTGGCAATTTTATCATCTTATTTGCTTCATTATTTGCCGTATTGGGTGGTCAAACCAATCCCGGTTTAGTTGGTCTATCTGTCAGTTATGCACTGCAAGTCACTCAAACATTAAATTGGTTGGTTCGTATGTCATCGGATATCGAGACAAATATCGTCGCTGTAGAACGTATAAAGGAGTATGGAGAAACAAAACAAGAAGCTCCCTGGGAAATTGAAAACTCCAAAGTTCCCCGTCAATGGCCCGAGCAAGGCGAAGTTATATTCGAGAATTTCAAGGTGCGTTATCGTGAAGGTTTGGATTTGGTATTGCGGGGCGTTACCTTCAAAGTTAAGGGTGGCGAAAAGGTAGGAATTGTCGGTCGCACAGGTGCCGGTAAATCCAGTTTGACTTTGGCCTTATTCCGGTAAGTAATATATTCTAGCCGACTACGGTTGTCATTATCGAAATTCAACTGGTATTAATATTAATCGAATTACGACGAAATGAGCATCACTCGAATTTCGACAGCGACAATCATAATCGTGTTGAATGAAGATTTTACATTTGTTCATTTGTTTGCAGTATTATTGAAGCCGCTGGTGGTCGAATTCTTATTGACGGTTTCGATATCGCATCCATGGGTCTACATACGTTACGTTCCCGCCTTACGATTATACCTCAAGATCCCGTTCTGTTCTCAGGTTCTTTACGCATTAATCTAGATCCCTTCGAGATTAAAAGTGATGATGAAATTTGGAATGCCTTGGAGTTGTCCCATTTGAAAGTGTTTGTTAAATCGCTACCCGCCGGATTGAATCATGAGATAAGTGAAGGTGGTGAAAATCTTTCCGTCGGTCAACGCCAATTGGTGTGCTTAGCACGTGCCTTATTACGTAAAACTAAAGTACTGGTGTTGGATGAAGCCACAGCTGCTGTGGATTTAGAAACAGATGACTTAATACAGGTAAGAAAAATTATTTTGTTGTAGGAAAAATTGCTATCGATTACTTGTGAGGAATTTCATTTTAAATCAACGTGTTTTTTTTCTCATGGTCTCCGATTTTGATAAAATTTGGTAAGTGTGTTGGGAATAGTGGGAGTATACGTAAAAAAATATATTTTTAAAAAATTTTGAAAACTGTGGCAACTCTGCAGTTATGCTTGAAAACTCATAACTTTGGAATGGTAACAGATATTGGAATAATTTCTTTTGAGAAGGAATTGCAAGACTTTAGGGTCTAAATTAAAAATTAACATAAATTCAAAAAAGAATTCGTATGTATCTATTTTTTACAGATAATAATTCAATTTAATTTTGTGAAAAAGGCCTCTTTTATTTTTATTATTTTTTAAGCACAACTATCCTTGCTTGTGATCTACATACTCTGCAAATTTCATAGTGAAATATGCAATAATTTCTGAGATATGATCAAAAATGTAGAAGTCAGTAGGTTAATATGTATTACTTTCGTTTACTTTCGTTGACAATATAAAATTACTGGGTAGGATTATTATTTAGTTGTAATAAAAGGTGATTCAAAAGAAGTCATACGATGTTGTTTGGCTCTCATTTTTTTCTAAATGAAAAACTTCGATTCTGTTTTTTGATTATGTTTATTTGAACCTTTAGAATTTTATTGGTTAAGTTGAGAAGATGATATCGGTTAAATGGGCGCCGTCACAACTGTTACCATACGCGCTCGTTTTATGGCATTTTTCATCACTTCGGCGAGAACTTCGGGCGACAGATTCTCGCACTCGTGTCGAATGTTGACCTTGAGGGCTTCCAGGGTCTCGGGCTTGTTCACGTAAACACGGGACTTCAAAAAACCCCACCCAAAAATGGCTGGAACTGTTAAATCGGGCGATCTTGCGGGCTAGTGCAAATCGCCAAAATGAGAGATGAGGCGACCCGGGAACGCCGCCTTCAGAATATCGGTTGTGGCTCGCGCAGTGTGTGCCGTTGCTCCGTCATGTTGAAACCACATGTCCTCCAGTCCTAATTCGTCGAATTGCGGCAGAAAAAAACTCGGTTAACATGGCCCTATAGCGCGCACCGTCCACTGTTTTCGTTTGACCAGCGGCGTTCTCGAAAAAAATGGCCCGATGACTCCTCCATCGTGAACAGCGCACCATGCAGTCACTTTGAGCTTGTGTAATGGCTCCTCGTGCATCACTTTTGGATTTTCGGTGCCCCAGAAGCGATAGTTTTGCTTGTTCACGTACCCGCAGTCTGCGGCCGCAGAGGTGGAAATGAGCCTCATCGCTCATTATGATTTTCTGATATGTTAAAGTTTTATTAGGAAGTAAAACGAAAATTGAAACTCAATAGTTTACACAGTATAGCAAAGCACACTTAAGAACATACAACATTTATATATCAAACTCTTAAATACAACACCCCCACTAGACTTTGAAGTCCTTTAATCCAAGATTGATTGCGTTTTCTTGAAATTTTCCAGCAGGTAGTGCTTTTGTAAGTATGTCTGCCACCATGTTTTCTGTTCCAATATGCTTGATCTTAATACATTTTCTTTGGACCAAATCGCGAATGAAATGGTGACGGATATCTATGTGCTTCGACCTAGCATGATACATGTTATTATGGGCCAAATCAATTGCACTTTTGTTGTCCGAGTATAATATCCAGGGATGTTGCGTACTGATACTGATTTCATTGCATAGTGATTTTAGCCAAATCATTTCTTGGCACGCGGATGATATAGCCATATATTCGGCCTCAGTTGTTGAAAGGGCCACCGTTGCCTGTCGTTTCGAGTTCCAAGAAATTGTTGAGCCTTGAAATAGGAGTACATAGCCAGTTGTAGACCGTCTAGCATCTATGTCATTTGCCCAGTCAGCATCTGCGTATCCAGTTATATCGACATCAGTTTGCCTGGAATACTCCAATTTAAAGTACTCTTCAAATACCTGAATACGCGTTTAACAGAAATCCAGTGAGGTTTTCCAGGGCTTTTATTAAATTTAGACAATACCCCCACTGCATGCGCAATGTCTGACCTACTTATCTGCGCTGCATACAATAGACTTCCTACTGCTTCTTGATACGGAACACTCTTCATCTCCTGAATTTCGTCCTCAGGTTTTGGAGATTGTTCAAACGATAACTTTTGGTTATTATCTAAAGGTGTGCTTACTCCTTTACAATCGGCCATATTCCATAATTTTCCAGCGTTTCGGTCCCGAGTGATATTCATTCCAAGTATAAAACTAACGACACCAATATCCTTCATCTTAAAGTTATATTTTAAGAACTGCTTAATCCTCTGCTTCATTGGCACGTTATTGGAAAATATCAATATATCGTCTACATATATTGCTATGTATATCATTAGAACGAAAATTGAAACTCAATAGTTTACACAGTATAGCAAAGCACACTTAAGAACATACAACATTTATATATCAAAGTCTTAAATACAACATTTTCAAATCATTATGAACAAAAATGACATAAAACGACCCCGTATAGTAATCAATTGTGATGGCGCCCATTTAACCGATATCATCTTCTCAACTTAACCAATACAATTCTACAGGTTCAAATAAACATAATCAAAAAACAGAATCGTAGTTTTTCATTTAGAAAAAAAAATGAGAGCCAAACAACATCGGATGACTTCTTTTGAAACACCTTGTATTAGGAATAAAACATTATTGTAAAAAAATACCAAAAAAATATGTTTCCTGCTGTTACATATGTAATGTTGTTCAGGATTATTTATTTTGATATTTTAATCGGTTTTGTTGACTCAACGAAATTTGAAAATGCTTTCACAACTACTTCCGTTGGGGAATAAGCAATTCTTGAATGAAGCCTGTGCGTTCCTTTAAATGGAATGGTTTTCTGAAATCTTAAGTACAATTTTTGTTCCTCTTCTACATAATCTTCTTTTGTGCGGTATAACACATTTATAAGGGGAATTGAGTGATGTCTTAGCGTACTCGAAGAGGTCTTTTGCATTCACATTTGATTTTCCAATGGACGCTGAATACTAGCGAATGCTGTTGCTCTCTTTAAAGTTCCTCCAACTCCATCACATGGGCCTTTGCCATGTGATGTTGCAAAAAAGTGTCATTAGAAAAAATTTTCCGGTTCTTATATTGATTGAGCTGCGCATCCGTCAGAAAAGTATATAATTTTTTTTTAAATAAAAAAAGTCCATGTTCCTAATTTCCCTACAACGTGAATCATCTTCTTTAACTTTTTCCGACTATGAATCGCTATCGTTTTCAGACATGGAGGATGTTGTTTCAAATTTGTCCATTTTAAATACATTGGGAGTGTTTTTTTTTATTTTCTTGCGTGGTCGTACGTACAACTTGCTTGGGCCATTAATGCGTTTTTACATCGAATACAGATATATTGGACTCTTAAATATTTTGAATAACGTTTTTTAAAACACTGCGAAACTTTTCGTACACATTTCGTACACAAAATCTTCCGAAAGCCATTTTAAACTAGTACGAAAGTGCGTGTGGAGTTTAACAAATAAACAAACTGTTTGATATGGAATACACTCTTGGAACAGAACGAGCAAACCTACTATGTGACTTTATACAGTAATTTTATATATCGTCTACGAAAGTAAAAAAAACCTTTTTTATTTTTTAATATTAACCTACTTGCTTCTACATTTTTGTTCATATCTCAGAAAGTACTGCATATAAAATAAAATAATAAAAAATCAACCCGTAAAAACAAAGTTTTTGACAATAAATTCTTTATTTATGACCACGCCCCTTTGTCCAATCCCGCCCATATTTGCAGCAGATCACCTAACCAACATACCCAATTTTGTTCAACTACTGTTAATAGGAGCAGAAATAATGGATTTTTAATTTGTGATTTGTATGGGGGGTACCACGCACGACGTCAGGAACTGCACTTAGTGCTATCCTGAACATCTGTACTCCGGATATCATGGCCGAATCGGCAGCCGCTACATCCCTGGTGAGAATCAGAGATTGTGGCGTTTTGATATCGGGGCATTCCGGACACGCTGAATTACTACATCGGATCAACTCTATTCCCGCAAAATCGGACTACTGTATCCCCTACCTTCTAGCAGCGACAAATCTAAGGACTTCTATTCCGAACAGGAATACCTGGGAAAAGTCACTGGAAGGGGATACCAGTAGTATCAGATTTTTCACGGATGGATCAAAGTTGGAGGAGCAAGTAGGCTATGGGGTCCATTCACCGGACCTAAATGTAAATATCTCCTTCAACCAGCCTGATCACTGTAGTGTATTTCAGGCGGAAATTACCGCCATACTGGAGGTTGCTGAACTACTGAAAAGTAGTGTCAGAACCCTCCGGAGAATATGTATCATCTACACAGACAGCCAGGCTGCTATAAAATCCCTGGAAGCCATGTTTGCTACGTCCCTGACGGTGAAAGAATGCCACTCATCACTCAGGGTGATGGCAGAGTATTTTGACATCAGGCTCATCTGGGTACCGGGACACAGCGACATTCCAGGCAATTGCGTAGCGGATGCGTTAGCTAGAGAGGGCACTACGGCACAGGGTCTTCCGGCAAAAGAAGGTGCTAGTATGCCAATCTCTACCTGCCGTTTGCAGATCAGACAGTGGGCCGATAATATGTTCAAGGACAAGTGGTAGTCTTGCAAACAAGCCAGGGTCCTCTGGCCACAGGTGGACAGGAAGAGGACTAGGCAACTACTTAACTTGCCGAGAGGCAGGTTATCCACAATGATAGAAACACTTACGGGACCTTGTCTTGTAGGAAAACACGCCCTAAGATTGGGACATAGAAACTCCACTCTCTGTAGATGCTGCATGGAAGACGACGAAACACCTTCTCTTGGATTGCCCTGCTCTGGCAGGACTGAGAAGTAGGATATTCGGTACACATTTAGTTAGCACCGTAGCCCTACAGGATATTCCTGTAGGTCTCATAGACAAATTTATTGAAAGGGCAAATTGGCTGGACGACCAGTCAATAGTTGCTATGGAGGAAACTGCAGGTATCACAATGGGCTTCTTTAGCCTAAGTGTGCTAGACAGCGTGCTGTCTTGCAGCCTTTTCAACCAACCAACCATTTTTGTCGTCGCCATTAGTTTGCCTGCGAAGTTTCAGCTCGATTGGATCACGGGAAAAGAGTTACAAATCAATCCAAAGTTTTTTCGGTGCGGTGCATACAGACAGGTGAAGTGAAGAAAATAAAAGTCATTTTTTTCACAAAATTTAATTGAATTTTTTTCTGTAAAAAATAGATACATACGAATCCTTTTTTGAATTGATTATCATTTTTATTTTAGACTCTAAAGGCTTACAATTCCTTCTCAAAAGAAATTATTCCAATATCTGTTACCATTCCAAAGTTATGAGTTTTCAAACATAGTCCCTGTGTCGAATTATTCCAAATTTCAAAGCTGCAGAGTTGCCACAGTTTTCAACATTGTTTAAAAATATATTTTTTTTACATATACTACTCCCCACACCTCTCCTGAATGATAAATAGGTTGACCTAAAATAACAACCAAAACGAAAAGTGGGAGTTTGTTGGGAGTCAATTGTACATTAAAAATCCACTTGAATCAAAATCCTAGCTGATCCTTTTTGGAAGATACGGGGATTTTTTCTTTTTTATCTCCGTTTTGTGCTTTTTCTTAGAGGTAACGTTCTTTTCGCCATGATTCCACCATCAAATCGTAAAGATATTATATTGTGTTATATGTCATTGGAAGCGTTTAGACTTCAGCTTTAAGAAACTTGTAACCAAATGGATCTTTTCTGCACAAAAGTCAGTTTTGCTGAAAAAAACTAAAAATGTCTAATTTTTATTTTTCCCAAAAATTTTATATTTTTTTCTTTATTAACCAGTTGCAGCGTTTAAACTGGCTCATTGTCTGTGGACACTTTCAGACTTAAAGTTGCATCAAAAAAGTAAAAAAATAGTCTTAAAATTAGTCGCTAAAAATTATCAGGGTGAAATTTTCGAGGGTAATGCATGCAGAAAACTTTTGCAAGAATCGGATAAACGCTTGATCTTGAAATTTATGAGAATGTTGGTCCATTTAAAATACTGCCATACGTCGCTGCCTTTCAGACGATGAATATAATTGTACATGATTGTTTCTCCACTCGACAAACAAACTACAAAGTACTGGAATATCTCAAACTTTAAAAATGCATATTGTACTTGATGACCTAAAAGAGGGAATTTCATTATTGAATAACGATGGTTTGGGTTTATGATCGGAACAGCCCGGTGAATCTGTTCACAGAGAATTTCTAAAATTTTGGGAAAGATTCAAAATAAATTTAATAGATGATCCATCATATTCGAGCCGCTTAAAAAAAGCGGTAGTTACCTTTTCTTCTCAGCATATATAGAAGTATATTACAGGAATTTTTTACTACATTTCATTATTAGTTTTAGTATTACTAATTTGCAACATAAGTAATTTAATAGTGGATTAGGCCTACAGGGGAGACCACGTTAAAAAAACACTTTTCATGATATTTATCTCGTTAGATGGTGTGGAAACAATATCGCTTTATTTAATGTAAACCACACACACACACATAATATTAAGCCCAACTTAAGTTTCTTTTTCTACAATTCATTTGAAAAACTTAAACAAAATAATATATAAAATTTTTGGGAAAAATAAAAAAAGATATTTTTAGTTTTTTTTTCCGCAAAACTGACTTTTGTGCAGAAAAGATCCATTTGGTTACAAGTTTCTTAAAGCTGAAGTCTAAACGCTTCCAATGACATATAACACAATATAATATCTTTACGATTTGATGGTGCAATCATGGGGAAAAGAACGTTACCTCTAAGAAAAAGCACAAAACGGAGATAAAAAAAACCAAAAATCCCCGTATTTTCTAAAAAGGATCAGCTAGGATTTTGATTCAAGTGGATTTTTAATGTACAATTGACTCCCAACAAACCCCCACTTTTCGTTTTGGTTGTCATTTAAGGTCAACCTATTTACCATTCAGGCGAGGTGTGTCCCACTATTCCCAACACACTTACCAAATTTTATCGAAATCGGAGCCAATGAGAAAAAAACACGTTGATTTAAAATGAAATTCATCTTGTGTAGTTATTTAACTTACAACACTTTTTCAAATAATATTCCTTGTTTTTTCTTTATTATTACAGAAAACTATTCGCTCCGAATTTAGGGAATGCACCGTCCTAACTATTGCCCATCGTCTTAATACAATTATGGACTCGGATAAAGTTATTGTCTTGGATAAGGGTGAAATATCGGAATTCGATTCACCCACCAATTTACTAAACAATCCTCAAAGCGCCTTCTATAGCATGGCTAAAGATGCCAATTTAGTGTAACTTTTTCTACTTAACTTACTGTTTAATTTTAAAATTACTTAACTACAAAGTATGCTAACAACAACAATTGAAACCCAAGCAGCATGAAAACTAATGAATTCCCACATAAAATACTAGAATCAGATCATGAAACAACACAACAGCGAAACAAAACAAAAAAACATGCCAAAAACATGATTCAGAAATAAACATTCTAAGCATAATTAGTAATAACAAACTATTATAGTTCCATGTACATACTTATGTATATCAAATTAGAGTACAATTTTGTTCAAAAGTTCAGCTTGATTTTTTGTGTTGCATTTTTGTAAATGTTTATGTTTGTATGAGCTTTGTTATACTTGTTTTGTTAATTTTTGAAATTCCTCTTGAAATCATTCAATGAAAGAGTTTTGGTGATCATGTATATATCTTCTTAGCCAGTCACTTAATTGGACGATTAAACTGCCTTTAATATAAGTACTACTTAAACGAAATGTTCCAAAAGACTCTTTACTTGAATTTGATTGATTACGTTTTTATTTGGTTTAAATTTAACATTTTCTTTTAATAATTTTGTTTATTTCTTTTTTTTCTCCTAAAAAAGTCGTAAATCTATAAAAGCAACAAATAGTGAAAGTCAAATCTAATTCCAAAAAAAAGCAACTAATCACAAACCAGATAAAATCAAGTCATCGATCTGAGATATCCGCAATACGAGTTACTTAAACAAAATTAAACATAGAATAATTATCTTAACAATGTTTGTAAATACTACCTCAACACATCCAATAGAAAAAGGTGGTGGTGGATGTAATCGTAAGCAAATGTGTTAAATTTAAATGCCACCATCAAAAAAGAATCATCACAATTCTAATGTATTAATGTTAAGAATTCATGTGTGAAAATTAAAGTATTAGAAATGACAATTATGTCGAGATAGAGACATGTTTCGACTGTCGCATATTTCGTATAGGCGAAATCTTTCTGTTTAAAATATAACCCTGTAATAAAACTTGTACCTCGTGACCTTCGATGGAAAATACATAAAACATAAACATTTAACTTTTCAATTGAAGAACTTCAAGACGTCAGTTTCTTTGTCAATGAGTTCTTTTACGGTTTAATACTTCATTAGTTATTGTGATTATTCTTTTTTGATGGGCATTTTCTTTAAATGCAAAAAAAATCTACGCTTGGGAATTATACTACTAGTAGTTTTTTTTTAACAAAGAATTTAAATCTTATAGTGAAAATATATATTAAACTGAATGTTCACAATTATATATGTTATTTATACGAATCCACAACGATTGTCGTAGACCTGCCAAATTTTGCATGGATATCGATAATATATCGAAGAAAAACAACATAGACCTATTGTCATTTCAAAATTCGGCCTGTTTGCGGTGGCGGCATGGTTCAAGTATTTTTTAAGTTCTAAAAAGCTGAAATTTTGTATATGTACAATATAGTACTGATCACGTGACAAATAAGTTATGGGCAGAACAACATTTGCCGGGTCAGCTAGTGTAACTATATAAAACAATATCATGTGTTATACCCAGAATTTACTTAAGGGCAGTAATTGATTTACTTAAAACCGGAAAAAATACTTAATTAAGGTATTCAAATTTAAAACCCTATATATTTTTATAAAACTAAATATTTAACTTTAACCTCCAACAAAATTTTAAAAAATTATATTACAGTTATTTTTTTTCTTGTTTCAATGTATAACTTATAATACTATTATATACATATTATCTACCTACATATTTCTTTTTTTTTCGCTGAACTCCCGATTCTTTGTAACTATAATTAAAACGAACAAAAAATCAGCAAAACACTGATTGATGTATACTAGTAGGTTTGAGATTCTAAATAAAGCGCATTGTATATTTAAAATGAAATAATTTGGAATATGTTTCAAAATCTATTTGTGATTTGGATTGTGATACACTCCATGATCCATCAATATTATTGGCATCTCCGCGATAATGAACTCAATTCTCCGTTATGATCGAAGGTGTTTTGCAGATGACCAGCCCCCCCAAAAACTGATATATTTCAACTATTATCATGTTTTCCTTATTCAACACGTATTGTTTTTTTATACTCTTTTTTTTCTCTAAAAACAAAACAACTACCAACCAACAACCACAACTTAATACTGTGTTGTGAAATTGCCTTTGTGTTCATTGAGCTCCAAATTTTAATGTAATTTTTATATCGTTTTCTATACTACTCGATTTTTCATCTTTGTTTTCTAAAAACGGACACACAAAACATAATTAATGATAAAAGCAAAACTTGTGAAATCATATGCAATTAACAACTCTCTTATAAGAAGTCAATAATTGTGTAGTAACATTGTAAAATATAACAGCAAAAAATTAGTATTATTAACAAATTCTTTAAGAAAAAATATATCTACATCTTATAATTTTGTAAAACAAATTTACAAAAACAAAAACCAAATAAATTAAAAAACAGCCAATTTGAAAATAAATTTGTACCTAACAACTTTTTACTGATTGCATTTAATTGTGGAATTAAATTCGATTCGTTATCACTGTGTATCTCGAATTTTAGTGCATAGTTTTATATTAACTCTCTGCAACTGACGTGTTCTAATTCTAAAAATAAAACTGACTTATTACTTACTTATTTTTGAGAGAATAAGACAAATTTTACTCTCCCATTAGAAATATAATTTTATTGTATGTTATCAGCTGATTTGCAATGTAAACATTGGAAGAACCAACAACCGCAGATCGAATAAAACATTATAATTCACCAAAACTGTTTTCTTTTTTTAAAGAAATAGTTATGGCCAGTTTTTAAGTGGGTAGTTAACTATCGGATTACTTAATCTTAATTCTAAGTTAATTAGAGGTTAACTTTGCATTTTGTTTTTCAGTGGTGAGTTAATGTAAGTCGCCATATTGTCAACTAATATGGCAACCCTTGTACTCTTATTGGAAAAAACGCGTGTTTTGTGATAAATACCAAAACAACAAAGGGGAACAAACAAAAATGAATTATGTACAATAAGAAATAGATGCATAAAATCGAAGTCATTTTAACAAAAGTGTGTAAAAAACTATATAGGCGCTACAATTTAACGATCTAGACTCAACGTATGTGTTCAAATACGCAAATCTGAAACATGTATTTTATACAATTTTCATTTCTCACTTGACAGTCAGTAATTTGATTGTCAAAATAATATGGTTCTGACTATAAGTTAACCAACCAACATTGGGTGGTTAAATCATAGTTAAACAATGACTAAAAAACACAAATCGATATTTAACCAAAATTTAACTAAGAAACGAAGATCACCACTGACTGAAAAACTGGCCATTAAAGGATAATTATAGAGCATTAATAAAAAATTTCTCTTACAAAATAAAATCCCAAAGATTATTTGTTATTTTATGTTCTTCATGATTCCAAATTTTGTTTATTTACAAAAAACATATATTTCAAAACATATGTTATTTCTTGCAAATTCAAATTCGAACGTCGATTTCAGCTTGACATTGCATAGCCTGATCAATGTTAGAATTGAGAATATCTAAGCGCTTTATTCTGGCTATATTAATAACCAATGCGGTTTTTTTTTTGGTTAATTATAAGTAAACTCCAGGGGAAATCTCCGTGTTCCTTATGAGAGTAATATCTGACAAAGAAAATTACGAAATAGAGACGATTTGATCAGTATTCTCTAGGATAAGTAGAACGGATTCCAAACGAAATCATCCAAAAATTTGGAAATATCTATTTTAAGATGATTAAAAAATTGTTAAAAACAATTGATCTCAACAAAATTATACATTCAATTTTGAAGTTTTGTTTAAAAAAATATGATACTTATTTGAGCTGAAAATCACCCACAGTTTGGCTTTCGTTGTTGTTCTAAAAACTCTTAAAATATTTAAAGTTAGTGTTTTGTATGAAATTAAGATACAGGGTATACAATTAAAACCATAATAATCGGCCCTGTTCTGTAAACAGAATCCAGACAAACATTAAACGTTTCAGAATTTTTTGGTTTCTGTAAATCAATTCAGAAGAAAAATATCAGTTTTGAATTAGAATGCAAATACCTTGTGATTTTAGAAACAAACAATTCAGAACAAAAATATTTCATGTTTTAAGAACATCCAAGTTGTAGACTTTTTATTCTGAAAGAAAATTCTGATTCAAAATGATGAACAGGGCCGAATACTTCTTTTTAAGCTAAACGGTTAACGTATAACAGCTGTTTAAATGACAGGCATAAATACAAAACGGCACAATGTTAATCAAAAAAGTTATATTTGACTAATGCTACGAAATAATGTTGTACAACAAAGTTCTATCAACAATAATTTGGTAAACAAAGTTCTAACTCGAACATTTTTCAAGTCCTTTTTTGAACACAAGGCTCTTTCTATTTGGTTGTTAGAACTTTGTTAACCAAATTATTATAGAAAAATATGTAGTGAGTGTACTTTGTTGCATTGGGTATCTCGTAAACCATAAGAGATATCTTTATGGCGATAACAGTAATCGAAAGAGAATACCAAATTTAGTACTATACAATATTCAGATCATTTTATCAAAAAATGTCATTTAGAACCTTGTGGTTCTAAGGTGGCGAATGTAAGTACATAATGTGTAACTGCATGGAAAACACCTAAAATTATTATCAGGCAAATGCATTTTTTTGCATAGAGATAATTTTGATATATTTGTGAAAGTGAAACCCGTACACGAGATTTTCCGTGAAGGTGGAAGTTGGAACAAAGCGGAAACGAAGACAGAACATGGGTGTTGAATTCACATTTTAAATTTGTAGATAATTCCTTCACATTGTTCGCTTCTTTCATAAATGATCAAAATCGTATATTCACTAAAAGAAATAACCAATAAAACGACAGTTCAGTGTATAACTAAATACAAAATTTCGAACGGGAGCCGTGACCAAACAAGTCGATTGTACGAAATTTGAATCGACACGATTGTGTTCACGATTGCTGTGATTTGTCCCTGGTTTGGAGAGCCGGTATGCTGCTGCAAAGGCATACCTTCAGAAGCAACACCAATCACCCTGTTATTAAGCTAGATAAGTAAAGCACTAACACTAACATTATGTTCGTCCCATTAAACCAAATGCTCAGAAACGACCGTCGGCAAAATCTTCCGAAATCGGGCCAACGTGGTTACTAAAAACGTATGGTGTAGTTGACACGAAGTCTGACCTACGTAGCTGAGGCAAATCTGATGTAATGTACGACTTTTTGTACCGACTTCTGAACGATTTATGAATGTAAATCGTGGGAAATTCGACGCGTCGTAACGAATTCGGAGCGATATCGTACCAAATATCTGAAGTAAGTCGGATGTTCGAATCCGAAATCTGACAGAAATCGGTACGATAAACGTACGGACTGGTTAACACGATGTTTGACCAACGTAACTGAGGGAAATCTGATGTACGACATACCGTACCGATGTCTGAAAGACTTCTGAATGTAAATAGTGAGAAATTCTGAAGGAAAATTTGTTGTGTTTGATTAGTTGCAAGGCCTTGATCATTTTCTTCTGTCATTTTCGAATCTAATAACGACTTTAATAAACTTTGAGCCTCCTTTTTAACATTTTTCTGAACGCTTGACATAACATTATTCAATTTTTAAAATTCAATCTGTTCACTTGTTTTTTAATATATCTTCCACTTTACAAATAATGCCTTAACAAAAACCGCGTGGTAAAAATAATTGTTGACATCACAAACGTATTTACACAACTTACAAAGGGAACATAATCAACAGCACAGCAACGGCGTAACAAACCAATAAAGGGGGCATAAATCAAAAATAAAACAAACAGTGCAGCAAAACAGCTATAATAAAACAAAACGTACATCAGACTCCGTCTTCAGAAATCGGTCCGAAGTCGTACAGACGTGTTGTAACAAACGGTGATGGCGGGAAAAAAAATCAGTAAAAACGAAATATAAATCCCTCCGACACAAAGTTTTGAAATCGCTCAGATCGGTCGGAGAAAAATAAATAAAATTTCCCTTCGAGTTGTACAGTAAGAATTCTGTACGATATCAGTAAGAAGAGCTCAGACCATGTGCAGACTTGTAGGATCATTTGGTTAGCTGGGATGTTACTTTACGTTTACTTAATCGCAACAATAGCAGTGAGACAGTAAAAATAGTTTTAAACTTGCAATCCGATTATGACGATGTACGTTCGTGAAACAATTTATAATGCAAAAACAGGAATTTCAATAAAAAGCACCAATAATACATCATAATTTTTGTTTTGATTGTATATTTACAGATGCAATTTGTTTCTTTATAAATACAAACGGTGTAATACAGTATGATTTTCAGCTGATAGCAACGGGATCAAACAAAACACCAGGAATTACAATAAAAAAAAAAAACTACGATAGAATTTACACCGAAATTTTAGCAGGAAATTTTTAGAATTTGAATGAAACAAAAACAAGTTAAATTAAAATACATAAAATAAATAAAATTGAAATTTAAGATAAAAGTTATACGTAGGTCTTATTGATTGATAGAGAAGTTATAAAACTTCATCCCGTTTTTTGCTTCCTCTTTTAATTCATAAGTAATTGAGCCACTAGATTGTTATCATCTACATTTGAAGAGGAAGCTGCATGCAGTCCGGGCCCACTTTCTAGAAATTCACGCAATTCGTTTTCCAAATCTCCTCCTGCTGCTCCTGTTACATCTTCATCGATATCCATGGACAGAGATGTTGATACATTATGTTGATCTTGTGCTGTTGCCGCAGCAGTCGAAGTGGACGGATGGGATTGTGTGAAACTCAAACTTGGTAATGTTACTGGTTGTTGTAGTAGTGGGGGCACTTGTATCCGATGTTGTGGCTCCAGTGGAGGTGGCAGGCCAACTAAAGGGCGGAAAAGGTATATATTATAGGAATGTATTAAAGTTAGCAATATGTCAATAAAAGTGGTTTTTCCAATTTAAAGATATATGTACCAAATTATATGTACTGATTTGGGGATACATTCGGCTATCTGAAATGCTCATTAGGGTGGCCCTCAATTAGATGATATGTGAATTATAGGGTGTTCTTGTTGTCATTGATTTTTCAACTGATTACGAATTTTTCCTGTAATTTTATTAATATCCGAAAAACTGGAATTTTTTAATTTTTTACAATAAACTGGGTTAGTAGCCTTTCATTTAAGATGAATATTTCATTCGTACACTGAGAGAAAAAAATTATTATAATAATAAGTGGTAAAGGTAGATTTACGACTTTTTCATTTAAAATGGCACAAAAACGGCTAAAGATTTTTGGCCAAAATTTTCTATTTCTCGTTTAGAACCTTAAAATCTTAAATTCTACTAAGGCGCTTCGCAGTACAATGTTTCGTTTGGAAAAAAAATTGAAAAAACTTCAAGAAAAATGGAAAAAATCCAAAATTTTTAGCTTTTTTACCTTCCTCAACTCATAACGTCCAAACTAAGCTTTGTGACGTGAAGCGCCTTGGTGGAATTTTAGATTTTAAGGTTCTAAACGAGAAATAGAAAATTTTGGCCAAAAATCTTTAGCCGTTTTTGTGCCATTTTAAATGAAAAAGTCGTAAATCTAAAAAATTCCAGTTTTTTTTTTTTTAAATTTAATTTTTTAACTTTTAAGCCCACGAAAATGGTTAAACTGTGTTATATTTTGAAATACAACTAATTTAAAAAAAAACTCGTGGAATAAATATTGTTTCTGAGTCCCCAAAGATTCATATTCAACAATAAAAAAGTTCTTTTTCGCAAAAAGTCGTTTTTGACATATTGCTAATTAAAGTATCTTCAATAAAATGTGGTATGATTGTGTCTTGCAATAGGTGGGGTTTTTATAATCTATTCAAATACATTATTAACTACTTTATAGGTGACTGTTAAACGTAATATGAATTGGATTTTAGACACTTCAAAAAAATCAAAATATTTTCAAATCAGCCTTATTACGAATGTTATTCTCGTATTTCGACTACGGCAGTATTGTTAAAGATTAAAGACAAAGTTGGCCTGTTATCTTTAATCTTTTACAAAACTAAACTCGTAATAAGGCTGAATATTTTTCTTTCTTGTGTCTAACAAATTTGTTTATTCCTCCAAAATGTATTCAAATACATTAAAGATACCACAATCAATAATATGACTCACCATACGACAAACCCATGGCCTTTCTCAAAGCATAAGGATCTGTTACAGCCGATGGAGGCAACTTTTTCACAACATCTGTGAGATGTTGGGCTACCTGATTGGCCAGTTGATTTTCTTCTTGCGATGGTGGTTGCACCAGACCCAAGTGCTGCGGCAGTGGCTGCGACAGCCTTTCGTGCTGTGTATTCTTTAGTTTATCGATAAGATTCAAATTATTGCTTAGATGTTCTTGCAGTCTTCGTGTCAATTCGAAATTCTTCATTTCCTTTTCGACATCGTTTAGGAAAGTGCAGTCAATTCCTAAATCATTTAATGTTCTCAGACGATTAAAATCGATTCTTGTGTTTTTATATTTCTCATATTCTTGCTCGATCTGTGCACGAGATTCACATGGAGCAGGCGATGTACTGTCCACCAGCATAGGTCCGGCATTGGTAAAGCATTTCAGGGCCTCTTGCTGCTCATAGTTTTGTACCTGGAGGTCGTGTAGGTCTTGCATGCATTTGGAATGTTCACCATTGGTTAATATATCTAACAGGCCGTTTGCCAACATTGTAGCATAGGAGGAGTCTTTGGTGAATTGTAAAATACTCTCGGCGTACTCGGTACTCATGGCATCACCATAAGTTTCCATTACCAGTTGGGTTTCATCCTTGTTGAGTGTGGAAAAACGAGAATCGAATGTGGGGGCAAATGAAGAGAAGGGGCCATAATTTAAAGGCTTCACCATTTTTGCCTCATTACGTTTGTCCTCGCGATAGCCTTGGACTTGCCCTGAGCCAGTTTTTAGTTTGCCCACTAATTCACCCAAGCTGACAACCTTCTCGGGACCTTCATTCTCATCTTTAATAAGGAAGCCAAGTGATGTGGAGCCATCTTTATTCTGGCGGAGGAAACCCATTCTATGGGCCTTCTCTTTAGCAGTCAAGCGTTTCTTGGCTGCTTCGGCGGCTCCCTGGACTTGAGCTAGAATTTCTTCTGAAGTTAAATCATCTACATAAGGTTCAAATCTAGTTTTTGGCTGATTTTCAAGACGTATGGCTTTACGTTTTTCTTCTTCCTCAATCTGGGCCTGGGTCATAGGCTCCTCTGTCCCAGTAGAAGCACCTTCATCGGCCGAATCAGCCATGCCCTGGTGGTCATAACCCGGATATTCACCGCTATGCTGCAGCAAATCAAAACCCAACTCTTTTGCAGTGAGATCTCGCAAGTATCCCGACATTGGCTTTAGGCTTCTCATCAAATTGTCGGGCGCTATATGTTTCATGCCCACTTGCCGCAAACGCTTTGCAGCCTTATTGTACACCGTGTCCACGTGATTGTAACGTATAGCATTGTCACACATCAAACGGAAGTCATCGGTGAATTCGGTTAGTGTTGCATATTCATTATCATCGATTTTCTGACGTATTGTGGAGAAATCCATAGGTCGCGTTATTATCTTGGAATATCCTGGTGCAATGTCATCTGTGACGGGCCAAGCAAAGAACTGATGGGGGTCCCGTTTTTCCAAACCGCGCAAAAGTTGTTCAAGTAGTTTGTTAAGCGACGTTTTTTGCTGTTTCAATTTAAGAACACACGTTCTTATCTCTCGACCTGACTCACTCGATGAACTGGGAGTTTTGGGGCATTCCAAAGCTTTCGGCGTCAGAGCTGCCATTGAATTTGAACCTCCTGGTGTTGAGGCCGAAGTTGAATGAGAAGGCGAGGGTATAATTAACTGAAAAAAAAAACAACTTATGAACAATAGGATAGGAAAAAGAAATTTCTAAAGAAAATAACCCTTGATAATGGTTGTCTACATTTTTGGGTTCAAATTGTTTCCCCAAGAGAAGAATATAAACAAAATGTGAAAGATGTATGGATTGAAAGTCACTACTCAATAATATAATTTGTCATACGAAATGCTGTTACTAACTCGTAATGGATTGGGGAGAGCTTCTCACAACTAGTGAACTGTGAGCATTCTAGTTTTGAATTCACTGATTGGGACCTACAGTTTTACACGGGTTCCGAATGATATTTTGAGAAGCTTTTTCATGGCTAAGTACTCGATATTGTCGCCATCATTAAGCGAGTTGATCAGCATCGTCGAAGGAAACTTTAAGTGGTCAAGAGCAGGGAACCCACGTTCTCGTGCACAAGAGTGGTGTACACCAAACATTGCATCGCATACGGCCGAAAAGGCAAAGTTCGTTTGTAGAATACAAAGAATCTGGAGAAAATTCGCTGTAAAAAACGAGGTTGTTCTTAATAGTGACGGTGCTTCTTTCTTAAGTGGCGGCATTTTGTTCTCTAATTTTATTTGCAAATCCCCGCAATAATTAGCAATGTCGTTGTATTATTGCCGGCTTATCTGCGTTTATACCAAATACACTTTCCTGTTGGGAAAATTATCACTAAAGGGCATCTTACATTTGAAAGTTGCCTGGTATACATCTCGTTGAGAAACAATTACGTTACGCGATGGTTTTAAAGAATAACCGCTCTGGTTGAGTGCACAACTGCAGGACCTGATCTGACATGTCTACAAATTAGAAAGGGCACAGGTCACTGAAGGTGAACTCTTCTATACCCCTTCATGGAATGTAATGTTAAACTAAGTTAGATGTTTTATATAACGAAGAAACGCAGACTATAAAAATGTACTTTGAAAAAACTCACCTCCGACAATGGCTTTGTTGGACTAATACCTCCAACAACAGGTGCTGGCGCGTCAGAGGATTCTGCCATTGTTTTAAACGCAATTGCACCCATTGACGAACTTTGTACTGAAGATGAGGCTGGCGAATCCAATGCAATTTCCTCCAATTTTATTGGCACAATCGGTTTTGAGATTGGTTTACATGAGGGAGAATTTTCTGTAGTAATACCTGCATACAGTAAAACATGTTCCGGCAAAGGTTGCGAATTATCATCATCCATAAAACTAAAACCATCCTGGCTACTGTCGCCGCCCTCACCAATTGTTGGCATAATATTTGATGGCGGCCCAGACGTTCCCAACTTTGGACTACGCTGTATCTGAAACGATGTTCCCGGTAAAGACTGTGAATCCTGATTGGCAACTAATGTTAAGTCCTCTGTGCGCTCCATAGAGGAAGCATCCCGTCGAGGACTTTCATCAACCACATGACGTTCCCCCTTGTCACGTTTCTTTTCCTTATGATGCTTGTGTTTCTTTTCACGATCTTTCTTCTTCTTTTTTTTCTTAGACTTTTTGTGCTTCTCTCGATATTCTTCCACATCTTCCAACCTTAAGGGGCTGCTGTGCATCGCTTCCGCAGCGGTTGGAGGGCCAGCCACTGTCGAGGTGAAAGCATCATTACTGCCGTATTCGGGAGTGTTGTTGGGACCAACTTTCAGGATTAACTTAAGACCTCTTTGCAAATTTGAGGGATCTGTGTTGTGGCTGTATTCTATAAGCCAACAAAATACAAGAGAATCATTAGAAAATTATTTTTTTTATACAAAATAAACGAAAATACAATGAAAATTGTCGTAGTGCATTACTGACCTTCGTATTTTTCCCGTCTCTCTAATTTGTGTTTTTTATGCTTCTTGGAGGAACCCATTGTGGATGTATGAAAAAATATATCACTGGGCCCTCACTCTTGTTGTTTTTTTGGCGTTCTTTTACACCATATATTAATTATTTTCTCATAAGAAAAAATTATTTTGTTTCACCAAGCAAGCAAAGAAAACGACGCTTGCCGCTGTCAACAGATTAATTCAGGCATGTTAAAACTGGTAACTGTGAAACAGTAACGTACACATAATTACTACCCTGTATTTGTTAATGTAGTAGGGCTGCCAAGGCTTTATATATATTCAAGCAACAGTTCCCTACAAGAAATGAATGATGGAAACTAACACACACAATATTTTTGCACTGATACACTTGCAACTATTTTATACTGAGTTCCATTTGCAAGAGTGAAACAACCCTACAAGAATAGTTTCGGTCATTCGACTGTCAGTGTTGATGGAAACTTGAATTTGTTGACGTTTAAAAAGAAAAATTTGTGAATCCTCGGCAAAGTGCAACGACAAAAGTTTCATTATCGTTAAATATCGTGGAATAAAAATAAACAGTGGAAAAGAATAAACTTATGTGATCCAAAAAACAAAGATAATGATTCTGAAAAATGAGGCATTTAAAAGCCATCAAAAAGTAGTGGAAGATTCTGTCTGGCTTACCTGGCCAAACTCAGGACAAAATCATTAATGAAGTCGGCAGCATGCTCCCTTTCCTCACCATTACAGCGGTGCAAGAGTTAGAGCAGAAATTGGGAACCCCAGATTTTGCTCAAGCAATATCAACAAACTAAAATGTATGGTTCGATATTTTAATATTTTGATATTTATACATACTTCTTCACAGAAAATATAGTGAAAGAGGCGTCAGAGGATGTCAGCAGTGTCTGCCCCCCAATGTTCACGGATAAACTGCTTGATATATACAATTGGGATGAGAGGTTGGAAAAGCATGCGATAGGGAAGCTTGTGGTTCAACAAAACTGCGTGGTATGTACATATTTTTGTCTATAAATGATTAAATAATTATTAATTTATATACATTCATATATACTTATTATTATTAATACATATATTTATATATCTCCTTTTCAAATTTTAGATGTGCTAAAAGACAATTGAACGAAGCCACCATAGGATGAAGTAGAAGATTTATTAAAAACAAATTGTAAATAAGTATTTTATTTTGCCCAGTTACTACTTTATTCATTTTGAATCGATTATTCTTATTCATTCACTCCGATTCTTGACTAAGAATCATTCATTGTCATTTATTATACAATTAGATATTAAAAATATATAAAAATAATAAAAATATACCATAAAATCATTAATAACATCGTCTTTTATTATAAAAGCTATACCCATCACCTTTGACTGATATATCCATCAAATTTGATTAGTCAACTGTGATGGGTATATCTATCAAGTATGATTAGTCAACTGTGATGCATATATCTATCAACTGTGACTAATACTCATATAATCTTTGATTAGTGAACAGCACTAGAGTGAGCAGCTCAGGTATATGTTTTATAGGCGACCGAACCCATAAGTTCGAGGGAGATACAAAATCACACGTACACAAAAGTTTCCATCAACTTTTTCATTTCGGCTTTAAGAATGTGATAGAAACTTTGATGGATATACCCATCAACAATGACAGTCAATTGACCGGTCAAATGACTGTCACTGTTCTTGTAGGGTTGTTATTTACCTATTTCTACAGAGAACAAAAAGCTTTCGCAATTTTACCAATTTCATTGTATGATTTAAGAGAAATTGTACCACTGTAACACTGTTGTAGATTTTGTAATGAAATTTTTGTATCAACGTTGTAGTAAATTGTTTGTTTCTGATAGAGGCAAGTCTACTGAGTTGATCGGTACCATGGTACAAACATATGGTAGAAGCACTAGCCCAGCTGATTTGAACATTTTTATGGGGTGATTATGAGTGAGTTTTTCTCTTATGTCGAAGTTTGCTTATATTTGTTTGTCTTCAACCCCCGTTCGCCAGCAACTGTTGTTTTTGAAATATTTTCTCTGGAAAAATCACAAGGAAACGTTTCATGTAGACAACCATTATCAATCATCTGACTTGACACAATAATAAGGATGTTTTTTTTTATTCCATTAAGCTATCGCCACCTACACAGGGGGCTACACTGTCAATTTTTGCTTTTCAAGTTTCAATACATTCACACTTTTTTACTAACACACTCACACATTTAAAAATTTAAAGGAACTTGCTTTCAATTTCTCTTTCAAGTCGTGTGTTTTAATTTTCTTTCAAGAAAACAGCTGATTACATTTGTTATGAACAGTTTCTGGTTTTCTTTCTTACAAATATTCTGCCGTCTTAATTTTTTGATTTCTACTTTTACAAATATAAATAATTAAAAATGTTTGTTAAGGCCGTGACTCACTATCCTAGATAGTGGTGCGATCTATTCAAAAAAATCTGACAGAATCTTATCACACTTGAAGAAAATCGCATCACACTTGAAAAAATCCGATCCAAGTGTGTTGTGGATGCCAGACCATCACACAAAAATTATGCAAAACAATATGTTTTCAACATCACGTTGGTTCTTTGGATTGCTTTTGATGATATTTTGATTTCGTTTGTATTTACAACATACTCGCTTTAATATTTTTCGACATATTCATTTATTTATTCTTTTGCACAACTATTATTTATTATTTTGCACAACTACTGCACGAAAACTGAAACATTTTTGTATCGTTGTTGTTATTCTTATCAGCTGTCTCCTAAAACACAACCCTGATCGCAGAGAAAATATTAAGTTTTTGAAACTTTTCAAAACATGTGCTAATCTAACAGACCTGTCAAAATTATTTTCGTTTCTCTCTCATACTTATTCGCATACAATACAGACTATCCTATTTCTTCAGCACACATACGATTTTTGACAGATCTAAAGACTAAATCTGATAGTGAGTCATGGCCTCTAGTAGAGGTAATAAATATATTGATGTTGTGGCGGCGCCGTACTAACCATCTACCGGCGGCCACATAATCTGGCAACCACCCGTTTGATTACACCACCACCGAACTTGGTGGGTACCACCTGTTGAAAAATGTATCATGACATTCGATAAATGAAAAGTAAACAACAGTGCTATAATTATCTGGCAAAACGGCAATTTTCAGCGAAAGTTCGAGAAATCACGCCGGAACGTTTAGAATTTGCAACAACGGCAATAAATTCCAAGAAAAAAAGGCGTCGTTCGATCGCAGCAGCCATTTTATTTTTCATTTATAAAAACCCAGTCGTGCGAGGGAGTTCCAGCGTCAGAGCAAATAAAGTGACATAAGGTATCATTGACCAACCAGGAAATTGGTGGAAATAATTAACAAAAACCGTCTCCAAACAACCCGACGTAACCGAGTGCAATTGATCGAAGTGATTTTGTTAGCATCCCGTAGAAAAATTGCAATAAAGTCGAGAAAAGAAAACCCAAAAATTTGGAAGTAAGCAGAAGGAGGAGACCAAGTAAGTATACGAGCGCACACCCTGGTTGCAGCTCACACTCATATTTTTCCCTTGCCCCTCCAGATTTCGACAATCAGCGAGGTAATTAACATCCTGGAAGACCTCTCGTCCATCACCGAGCCGTTGCTGACCTAGCAGATTGTTCCAGCGAGCCAGGGAAAAACGTAAAACAACGTCCGCCTAAAAAGTCATCTGAAAAGAAAAAAAAACCTTTCCAAATCACCAGGAAGAAAGGAAAATTGTACAAGAGATTCATATAAAAAGTGTATAGTGATCACAGTGCAAAACATACTTAAAAGCCGTAAAACACCACGAACCTTCCGTGGCTGTTAGCCAGTAGTTTAGGTTACCCACGAAAGGACCGTGCATTCGGAGGTTCAGTGGATATTGCAGAGGTTGTCCCTGAAACAGGAACGGGCAATATCCCTGGGTTACTCTGGGTGTGCGAATCTGGAATTGGGGCTGAAAACGCCAACCGGCTAATCAGTCGAGATGGGCAAGTATTGTGGCCCAAAAGTATAGTGAGCGCTGTGGTCGTTCATTTTTTTGGTATTTGGTCTCAGTTTGAGCCACCTTTTTGATAACGTAAGAGTCCACGGACAGCACATCAACGGTCCCTGAGTGAATAAGCTTCATCAAAGTCGGCAGAAATCATCTTAAGCCACGAATACGTCCCATCGGCATAAGCAACATCAACATATCCCGCCAAATCATCTAAGCCACCACAAGTAGCTGCGTCAGCTTTAATAGTTCAGCTAAACAACATCTCAGCGAACACCTGGCACCAGATAAGTCTCCCCTTTGACCAGCAGATAGCGGTAAGTCCAGTCTTTTTCCTTTTTATTGGACTCCTGAACACAAATGGACCGTGTATAGAGTAGGGCATTCAAAAGTTTAAGCCGACCCAATTAAGAAAGTTACCGGCATACGTAGTAGGACACCGAAAGTCGGCCAGTGATACCTAAAAGCGATCGAAAGGATCCTCATCAGTCATACAATTGGCTATAAGACCAAAAGTCCAAATGTATGAGCGATAAATATCACATATTGTGGCCGAATATGAAAGTGACAAGATCGGAGTGAAAAAACGAACCCTAATGTCATATAGAAAGGTCAAATAAAAAAAAAAAAACGAAAGCTGGACCTTTATTAAGATTTGCAAGTATAAGGTGTTACTGAATAAGAAAATGTGATGTCCGTCCAATGTGACAAAGAAAATAAGAAATGTTAAAATTTTGGCAGATTAGATTTGCGTCTTAAAAGAAAGGAAAAAGTCATAAAACTAATGTAAACTGTTAGATTGTGTGAAAGTGTAATGATAAAGCTAAATCATAAAAGTTGGAATTGAAATTTTTTAAGGAAAAAAAAAATAGAGAATTTAGAATTGTGACTGCGTAACTAATGCTAGTGCTTTTTTTTTAGTGCTAAAAGAAATTCAGATGATTAATGGTTTAAAAGTGCAAAGTGCTATAAATGGAAATTTGCAGTTTTAAATGCTAAAATCTAAATTAAGTGCTGAAAATTAAAGATGCTATTTTGTGCCACCTTGCAAATGCTAAAAAGACTTAGCAATATAAACGCAGCTCACAATAATAAATTCAAATTGAAATAGAAGTTCGAATATTTCGACTGGCTTTTTATAGCAATAGTAAAATAAATTTCAGTTCAACTTTGTAAGGATAAGCTACCTATAGGAAATTGGAATTTAAAAGTTAAATCCAATTTGTAAAAAACGGGCCATGAACCCAAACTTAATTGGATAAAATACGAAGTAGTGAAAAGAAGAGAAAAAGATAAAAATCAAAAGAAGAAAAAAAAAGGAAAACAGAATTTAGTGTAATTAAGTATTGTAAAGGGAATCAACTTTTGAAAAGTGAATGCAATCTCGAATCACTGAGTTAGGGATTTGAAAGAATTAATTAGGAGTGAGCACGATAGGGTGACTACCGGCCAAATTTTGTTTTCGACACATTATTATTCATTTGATATTGTATATGAATTCCATGTATTTTATATAAACTTAACGTGTCCATGTAGGTAAAATCTATTTTAACATCGACCTAGGTGTCCATAGCAATCGTGTGCGGTATTGTTTTTCTCATGTCGACAATTATTATCGCGTTTATCGACCTTTTAATTACGTTTTGTTGAAGGGCCACCTTCGGTTTTAAAAGTGCCCTTATGAACCCAAACGTTTGAATTCATGATTCAACCGTGTACGGGTGTGTTCATTTCCGGCAATTTTAGTTTTCGGGTTCTGTTGATCATAGTTTACAGTAGATTCTGTAAAGTTTTATTGCAATAACCTTTTCAACGGTTGATAGTCCTGTCACTTTAAAAGTTAAGCTTAAACCCCTAAGCGGGATTGTTTTCAGTTCCTCAAAATGAGGCATGAATTAGATCTTTGTTAAATTTAACGTAGCGCTTCGCCCATGGGGCACCCTAATGTAGTTTTTGTTAAAATTATTTTTAATTAAAATGCAACTACCTAGTGAATAAGCGGATCATATATAATAAGATAAGAGCCTCATAAGTAGGCTAAATAAAGTTTTATAACGATTATAAACGAGTTTGCGCGTAGTAATTATGGTTGTGTAGACAATCAAAGTGGTTTTAGGGTAAGTCAAGGGTAAGTTTACTGGGGGCAGCAATATCTTTGGGACGCTGAGAAGAGAATCAGCGTCATGGTGAAACAACAGGAAGTTTCAAGCGGGTGGGTAAAGACTGACCATAACATCTGTCAGTCCATCTCAGGTGAGATAAAAATAATTCCTGTCGACAATAATTTTCTCCAGCACGATCACGAATGCCCCTTCTTTTTGATTCATAATTGTGCCTTTTCGTTTTGATTTGCTATTGAAAATATAATTAATTCTTTTTTTATGTCTTTCGTCCAGTATTGGTATCACAACTTGGTATGTAATTTCAGTGTTATGAGGTTAATTGTTTACGCGAGGATTAAGCGGAAAGATCCCCCCCGTCCGGCGAGTTACCAGCCCGGCTTAAACGCATGGCATACCAAGCATGCCGCTCAATCCATGCAACAACGGTTGAAAATTCAAATTCGAAATAATAGCAATTTAACTTCAATTTGACATAATGGCGCCCAACGTGGGGCCCGAGTTATGTGTTCAATAGTCCGATATTTTTTTTTTAATATAAATAATTTAGTTGTCCCTACGCGTTCTGTAAGTTCCGTTTTAGGCGGTTATTCAGTCCTTGACGCGTTGCGACGGATCAGCCGCGGGGCAATGATACTCTTTTTGTAATATTTTCTTTGTGTTTCGTGCTTGCGAAGTCTTGTCTCTGCGGTAATGTCAGGGGCAATTGCTCCAAGTGGGACACAGACTTAGATATTTTTGCTTGATCCATGTTTAAATTTAGTAGAGTTCATAGTACGCGTCCTGTCTAGTTTATGTCGCCAACCAAAGTGTAAGTCCCGGCGAAGATTTTATTGTCTAACCGCGTTGCGACACGTTGTTTGACGCATATCTAGCAAGACTTTATGGTTCCCGACATTAGTTTTGTTCTTTGGTGTGATGCCAGGCGTAAGTCCCGGTGAAGATTATCAGGTCTAACCGCGTTGCGACGTCCTGTTACACCGCACCCATGACGAAACGAGTGTCTACAATAGTTTGTTTTACGGTTACGTATTAAATTACGGCTGCTACTAGATATTAGTACCTAGGCTGAATACGATGGAAGTATTCAGGCGAATCTGGGAGAGAGAGTCACGGTAAGCGGTCGCTGACCCATTTCGTTTGCCCTCTTTTTGGTTCGTAGTAGACCTCCATGATCATTTTTCTGAGTTATATCAGATTTCGTGTTTATGTCATTTTGGAGAAAATAAACTTTTTTTTGTCTTTTTATCTTGCCCAAAGTTGCCCAAGGAACTTACCTGAACTTACCCATAATTACCACATTTTGAAATACGGATTTTAGATTTTGATTTTGAGTTTTTGATTTATTTGCGTTGCGTTTTTTTTTTATTTAGTTTGGTTTATTGATTTTTGAGTTTTGATTATGACTTTTGAGTTTTGATTATGGTTTTTCGAGTTCAGATTTTCTGAGTTTCTTTTTGAGTTTTGATTTAAGTTTTTGTTTCATCTTTGATTTTTGCCTTCGATTATTCAGTTATCACTGACTGATACTTGAATAAGATAAGATACTTGGATAAGAGATAATCTTAGAAATATTGCAAACATTTATCTTTTATTTACATTTCCTATTTTCACACTATATTATTTATCATTTTATATCATTTAATTTAACCTTGACTTTCAGCTTGTTTTTTTTTTTGCCATATTAGTGTTTTTGTGGGAGGTTAAGCTTATTTTTCGCAAGCTGTTGTTTCATGAACAACATTCGATAATCTCCTAGTTTTACAACATTTTTAGTTACTTTTCTTTGAAATTTTTACGTTTTTATTTTCTTTCGGTCTTCGGATTTCGGTTGATTAACTATGCACAGGCGGGGATGACCCGTCTCGAGAGTCCACTGTAGGCGCGTTTTTCACGCAGGCAGCGTCTTCGACACTGACGTATGCTACCACAGCAGGATCGGCCGTAACGGCCATAACAACAGCTGCAGTACCAGCAAGTAATCCGGGTGGCAGAATATATCCGGTGAGCCTAGACCAACTCACAGGACATCATGGTACTTCTGATCAAGAAGAAACTCCAGAGTCTCCAGACTTCAGCATGCTGACAGCCCGCAGAGCTTTGGCAGGTCGACGACAAATGGCAGACGCGACACCATCAGCGTTCGAGGCAGCATCCAGAAACTATCCGGGAAGACAGGCTAGCTATCTAACTGAAGCCGACCGCCAGAGAGAAGACGAAGCGTTGGTGCGACGAATTCTTCCAGCTATTGTGGAAGCGACTCGACAGTCATTAGCCAGCAGTATGGGAAGCCAGTCAGAGGCGCAACTACCGCCACCACTAGTACCAACTCAGGTGGACCGCCAGCCGATGACACTCGATGAGAGACAGTTGCGGCAACCCGATATGTCGAGTTATCCGATGCAAGCTCCTAGGAATGCGAGAGAGCTAGTACCAGCTGAAGATTTTAGACGACCAACCGAGGCTGAACATCCATCGGGGTATGACAGACCACAAATGGTTTCAATGGTGGATATAGCGACAACGGTAGCATACCAGCCGCCTTCGGAGAATTTCCAGGCACCTACACCGCCGTTCTGGCCCACTAGGGGATCAACACCACCTCCAGGAAACAGAGCACCGAGAACAGATGGATATCAGCATCGTCATCAGAGCTCGGGAGGGCGTGACGAAACATTTAACCGAAATGGACGTAAGGCAGACTTGACTAAGTGGGGTATCAAATTCGATGGCACTCCGAAAACTATGAATGTCCAGGAGTTCCTCTACCGAGTAAGCGTGACATGCGAGGACAAAGAATGCACGGAGTCAGAGTTGCTGAAGGACTTGCACCACCTATTGGAAGGTGCGGCGCTCGAATATTATTGGAGTTATCGGAGATTAACGCCCGTCCTAAGCTGGAACGAACTACGGCGAGCGATGCTGGTACAGTTCCAGCGCTTCGACAATGAGTTCCAAATCCAGGTGCAGATTCTCAGCAGGCGCCAGCAGCCACAAGAATCGTTTGAGGATTTCTGCAACACTATCATGAGACTGCGGCACCAGCAGAGGGTTCCTTACTCGGAGGCACAACTGGCAGAAATTATGAAGGGCAATTTGAAACCAGCTCTAGCTCAACTGATGTTTCCGATTCCTGCAAATTCTCGTAGTGAGTTCTCACGTGAGGTGAGGAGAACGGAAACTTTATTGTCGATGCAGCGGCAGCAACTTCCTTCGCGGCAGACAACTCAACCGCGAGTCCATGAAGTCACTTTCGAAGATGAGGCCGTTAGTCAAGTAACAGTAGTTGAGGTGGATGCCATAGGCAGCTCGAATAAAGTAACCTGCTGGAACTGCAGGACCATAGGGCATACATTCAGAGATTGTCCGGCAACTTATAGGAAGATATTTTGCTATAAGTGTGGCAGAGAGAACACCGTTACTCCCAAATGTCCTGTTTGCCAGGGAAACCAACCAAGGTCCACACCTCAAACTGGGGAGGTGAGGTCCACCGATGTTTAAGCCCAGAAATTACCAACCCAGACAGTAACAACGCGGATATTACCAACCAAGCCCGTGACAACATTGATTTTAACAACACAGACATTAACCAATCTGATGCTGCTAACACAGACCCTAACATAACAGTAGCTGGTACAACTTCGGCGATGCAATCACCCGATGATGATACCGCCATTACCATTCTGAAAAACACCAGCCGAGTGGAAGAAACTCCTTCACTGCCAGTTCTCCGGCAGCTTAAGCCGCTGCATCAGCGAATGCCGGAATATCGTGAAGCTCGCGCTAGAATTTTTGGGGTATCTGATCGGATAGAACGAACACGAGCGCGGTATAAGAAACGGCGGCAGATCCGACGAGAGATCGCCACCGCTACTCTGTTCGCAGGAGACGATAATCGATTCTATACCAAAGTGAATATCGGGCATCTGTAACTTGCTTAGGCAAGGGATGCGAGGAGCTGATCGAACGAGCTGGGTTACGGATATTCCGGTTCGGCTCGTCGGTAAAGACGGCTGATGGAAGTGCCCCCCGAATTCTAGGTAGAGTTCGAGTGAAAATTGAATTCGGTAAGAAGTCGGAAGAAATTGACATCTATCTAGTTCCGACTCTTGAACGTGCGCTCTATTTGGGCGTGGACTTTATGAAAAGGTTTATGTTGTTTGCAAATATAGAGAGTCTTACCACTCAAGGGGTAGACCTATGTGGTGAAGTCCAAGCCCCTGAGGAGGTCAAAACCCATACTATGTCGCAACAACAGAGCGAAGTTTTGGAAGCCGTGGTTCGGTTGTTCCCTTGTTATACAAGGAAAGGCCTCGGCCTATTTCACCAGCGGTGCAGCGGCCTATTTCACCAGCGGTGCAAACACTTCTGTACGAAGAGGTGGATAGGATGCTTAACCTAGGAGTCATTGAGCCCAGCGAGAGTCCGTGGAGCCACCCCGTGACTCTGGTCCGCAAGGGGCCCAAGAATAGGTTGTGCTTGGACGCCCGCAAGCTCAATGCTTTGACGGTCAAGGATGCCTATCCACTTCCCCATATAGAGGGTTTGCTCAGTAGACTTGGGGATACCTATTACATTTCAAGTGTGGATCTGAAAGATGCTTTCTGGCAGATACCATTAGATCCATCCAGTCGGGAGAAGACCACTTTTACGGTACCCGGAAGGCCACTCTACCATTTTAAGGTAATGCCTTTTGGGTTATGCAATGCAGCTCAAAGGCTTTGCCGTTTAATGGATAGGGTGATACCTTCCGCTCTCCGTGATCGCGTCTTCGTCTACCTGGATGATCTTCTGGTGGTATCACCAGACTTTCAGACCCATATGGACCTGTTGCTACAAGTCGCTCGTTGTCTTGAAGATGCAGGTCTCACGATTAATGTGGAAAAATCGAAGTTTTGCTTCAAAGAATTGTGTTATCTAGGCTGCCTTGTCGGAGGCGGCCAAGTTAAACCCGATCCAGCGAAAGTGGAATCCATTGTGAATTATAAATATCCAAGAACCCTTAAACAGGTGAGGAGCTTCTTAGGAGCCACTGGTTGATATCGGAAATTTATATCCGATTACGCCACCATAGCGGCCCTAATTTCTGATACTCTGAAAAAGGGTAAATCGTTAGAATTCCCAGAGGAGGCCTAGAACGCTTTTGACCAGTTGAAAGACGCTTTGGTGACTAGCCCCGTGTTAGTGCACCCAGATTTTTCAAGGCGGTTCTTTGTACAATGTGACGCCTCGGACTTAGGAGTTGGCGCAGTACTTTTCCAACGGGATGACAATAAAGAGGAACACCCGATAGCCTATTTTTCGCACAAACTTACGTCCGCCCAGCGGAACTATACGGTCACTGAGCGAGAATGTCTAGCGGTGGTTCTAGCAATAAAGAAGTTTAAGCCCTTCATCGAGTTGATGGCCTTCACTGTGATCACGGACCACATCAGCCTTAAGTGGCTGATGTCTCACCGTGATCTCAGTGGGCGATTAGCCCGATGGAGCCTACACCTACAGTCGTTTGACTTCGTAATTGAACACCGCAAAGGCAAGCTCAACGTCGTACCGGATACTCTGTCTAGATACGAGATGGAGGAAATAGCCTTGGAGGTGCTAAGGCTAATCGATCTAGACGATAAGGATTTTCAGAGTTCCGATTACGAAGATCTGATTGAGACCGTGAAGGAAAATGCGGATAAGCTACCAGATTTGCGAGTGATCGATGGAGTGGTATACAAGAGAACTATGCCGTACGATGGAATACCCCTCCATGAGGATTTCGCGTGGAAGATGTGGGTGCCGAATGAATTGACGCAAGGCATCATCGAGAAGTCGCATGATCCACCTCATGTGGCGGATTAAGGAGTACTTTTACTGGCCTTGCATGAACGCTCAGATAAAAAGTTTTGTAGATGCTTGCCAAGTGTGTCGAGAGGCCAAAGCGCCTAACGTAACGTTACGACCACCGATGGGCAAAGAAATAATCAGTGAGAGGCCTTTTCAAAGGATCTTTGTGGACTTCTTGGGCCCGTATCCACGTTCTACAAATGGAAATAGTTATATTTTTATTGTCCTCGATTACTTGACGGAGTTCCTATTGTTGAAGGCCATGCCGAAAGCCAGTAGCAAGAGTGTAATTCGTTTTCTTGTAAGTGAAATCTGTCACAAGTTTGGCGTGCCGGAGACCATAGTCTCGGACAACGGCAAGCAATTTGTCAGTCGAGAGTTTACCGACTTTGTAACAAACTTTGGGATTAAACACTATCGCACCGCAGTACATTCTCCGCAGGCTAATGCATCGGAGCGTGTAAATCAATCCGTACTAGCGGCAATCAGATCTTATATCAAGGAAGACCACCGCGAGTGGGATAGGCATCTGTCGGAAATTGAGTGCTCACTTCGGTCATCGATACACAGCGCAATCAGAGTAACCCCATATTTCGCTTTATTCGGCGTCAACATGGTTACTCACGGTAGCATTTACCGGTTGGCAAGACGCCTGAAAAATTTAACAGATCTTGGAAGTGACCAAGTCCCAAAATCGGTACCACAGGATCTGATACGTACGAAAATCAGGGATAGCCTGCACAAGGCCTACGAAAAGAACGAGCGATCGTATAATACGAGGTATAGGCAGTTCAAATATATACCCGGACAGGAAGTATATCGGCGCAATTTCCAGCAAAGCAACTTCAAGGATAATATTAACGCCAAACTGTAGCGGAAGTTCCTGAAGTGTCGCATACTGAAGCCCATAGGAAATAACCTGTACGAGATTGAAGACATGCTGGGTAAACCCCTAGGGGTATTTCATGCAAAGGATTTAAAACAATTATCCACGTATTTGTGTTAGGCGAAAGCGGAAAACGTGACTCTGTGAAAAGTGCAATCAGACTTTTGTTTTTATAAAAAGATCAAAGTTGTGTCGGGAGAAAGGGCGTGGGTTCGGGTGCGTGAGACTCGAAGCTTTTCTTTTTCCTTTTTCTTGAAGTCAACTAGCGGAATTAATAGCTGGTATAATACCGGTAAACTTTTGGTATTGCGAACGGTGTAAGGTATGATTGAACAAGTCCGAGACAACGGGTTAAATTAACCTTTCGTTCATAATATCTATCTCAAGGCTACTCGGAGCTTGGGAGATGCGGGTAGCCGATGGGCTAACCTCACCATCCCTGAGCGATGAAGAGGCTTTGGGGTAGATTTTGAACGGTGCAAGCAGATGTTATAGTCCGTGAATGTTATCAGATTAAATAAATTGTATCAGTGAACTATTAGGCAACAGCTTGCGAAGAGGTTAGATATCCATAGGCAGGACCCGGACAGGTATATAGTTCCCCTTTGACGATAGTCGTTGTATTGAAGAGAATTTTTCCTTGTTGTCGTTACAGTTAGCATTAAGCAAGACCCCCGAGTAGATATATCCCTTGAGTAGGTAGATTCCTCGGCGATGGCGAGCAGCGTGGAATGTAACGTGTGCTTAGGGACGATGACGGAGGCGGATGGCGGGATCTGTTCGTCGGAATGTGGACATGTGTTCCACATAAGATGTCACCGGACTTGGGCTGAGCAGGAGCGGACCGATTGCCCCGTTTGTCGGCGGCCGAATTACACGACGCATCCCCTCTACTTACGATTCGTAGTAGAAGAGCCAGTCGAAGGCCAGGAGCAGATAAACACGCTCCGTCGGAAACTCCGCGAGGCTGAAGAGAGATATGAAGGTGCAGAAGCTCAAGTGGCTAACTTGCTCAGCATTAACGAGCAACAAAATCAACAGCATCGAAACCAGCTCAGGACTCTCGCACGCGAGGAGGAAGCGGCCCAGGAGGAAATAAGGCACCTCCGGTTGGAGAATAGCCGACTGCGTAACCAGCCACACCAGGACTACCAGATCTTGCGCGCAGAGATGGATGCATCTCAGGCTCGGCACAGCCGACAAGTCGAAACCCTAATGCGTGATGTGGCACAGATGCAGAGGCAATGGGAGGTTACGCAAGCTGAAAACCGCGCCCTGCAATCGAGAATGACAAGCCACGTGGACCTGGAAGTGGAAGTACGTGAGCTACGTCGTCGGAACGAAGATCTGACCCGAGAGCAGGAGACAGCCAAATCACGCCAGCGAGAGGGCACAGCAAAATCGAAGACCCCCAGGATACGCGGCCAGCCGTCTGTCAATCCGATATTATCCGGCGTCGATAGAGCAGGACACCAGCGAGAAGATCCGCAAGCTCTTGGAGCGAATGGGCATTACCTACCGCCCCGAAGACCTGGCCATACGCTCGTGTGGTCCACTGGTGGCCACCCCCACCGAGTACCAGGTAGAGCTGGAGGTTAAAGTACCGGACCTCAAGTTCGAAATCCTGAACCGGTTTGAACGCCTGCAACACACCGGCAGGGCAGCCTTACAGCGTTTGGTCGTTAAGGATAGCGAAGTCGTCTCCGCGTTCTACAAGACGGTGACCAGCAGAGTTTTCGGCAGGAAAGGAGTGAGGACCATTAGGCTCTTCGAGGATCAGGTTGTCATCCACTTAGCCGGAGAGGCGAATCCCTGTGAGGTCGAAACGGAGGACCCCGCGCTAAAACGTCCAACCTGACAACATCAGCCGAAGGACACAACACCAGAGTCCCAGGGCCGTAACAAAAATAAGGACCTCACCACCGGGAAGCACCCGCATCAATTTCCGGAGCGGTAGCGGACTATCCAGGTGGGGGTTTCTACAGAAACCACACCCCCATGATCAGGCACAGACAGGAGAAAGTTTCCCTGTCATCCTTCGCCAGGGCTGTCATCAGGATTACCGGGTTTGTGGCGGCGCCGTACTAACCATCTACCGGCGGCCACATAATCTGGCAACCACCCGTTTGATTACACCACCACCGAACTTGGTGGGTACCACCTGTTGAAAAATTTATCATGACATTCGATAAATGAAAAGTAAACAACAGTGTTATAATTATCTGGCAAAACGGCAATTTTCAGCGAAAGTTCGAGAAATCACGCCGGAACGTTTAGAATTTGCAACAACGGCAATAAATTCCAAGAAAAAAAAGGCGTCGTTCGATCGCAGCAGCCATTTTATTTTTCATTTATAAAAACCCAGTCGTGCGAGGGAGTTCCAGCGTCAGAGCAAATAAAGTGACATAAGGTATCATTGACCAACCAGGAAATTGGTGGAAATAATTAACAAAAACCGTCTCCAAACAACCCGACGTAACCGAGTGCAATTGATCGAAGTGATTTTGTTAGCATCCCGTAGAAAAATTGCAATAAAGTCGAGAAAAGAAAACCCAAAAATTTGGAAGTAAGCAGAAGGAGGAGACCAAGTAAGTATACGAGCGCACACCCTGGTTGCAGCTCACACTCATATTTTTCCCTTGCCCCTCCAGATTTCGACAATCAGCGAGGTAATTAACATCCCGGAAGACCTCTCGTCCATCACCGAGCCGTTGCTGACCTAGCAGATTGTTCCAGCGAGCGTAAAACAACGTAAAACAATGTCCGCCTAAAAAGTCATCTGAAAAGAAAAAAAACCTTTCCAAATCACCAGGAAGAAAGGAAAATTGTACAAGAGATTCATATAAAAAGTGTATAGTGATCACAGTGCAAAACATACTTAAAAGCCGTAAAACACCATGAACCTTCCGTGGCTGTTAGCCAGTAGTTTAGGTTACCCACGAAAGGACCGTGCATTCGGAGGTTCAGTGGATATTGCAGAGGTTGTCCCTGAAACAGGAACGGGCAATATCCCTGGGTTACTCTGGGTGTGCGCATCTGGAAGTGGGGCTGAAAACACCAACCGGCTAATCAGTCGAGGTGGGCAAGTATTGTGGCCCAAAAGTATAGTGAGCGCTGTGGTCGTTCATTTTTTTGGTATTTGGTCTCAGTTTGAGCCACCTTTTTGATAACACCAGCCCAAAAAGGCTCACAAAAGCTCCCGTAAGAGTCCACGGACAGCACATCAACGGTCCCTGAGTGAATAAGCTTCATCAAAGTCGGCAGAAATCATCTTAAGCCACGAATACGTCCCATCGGCATAAGCAACATCAACATATCCCGCCAAATCATCTCAGCCACCACCAGTACCTGCGTCAGCTTTAATAGTTCAGCTAAACAACATCTCAGCGAACACCTGGCACCAGATAAGTCTCCCCTTTGACCAGCAGATAGCGGTAAGTCCAGTCTTTTTCTTTGTTATTGGACTCCTGAACACAAATGGACCGTGTATAGAGTAGGGCATTCAAAAGTTTAAGACGACCCAATTAAGAAAGTTAACGGCATACGTAGTAGGACACCGAAAGTCGGCCAGTGTTACCTAAAAGCGATCGAAAAGATCCTCATCAGTCATACATCTTGGCTATAAGACCAAAAGTCCAAATGTATCACATATTGTGGCCGAATATGAAAGTGACAAGATCGGAGTGAAAAAACAAACCCTAATGTCATATAGAAAGGTCAAATAAAAAAAAAACGAAAGCTGGAGCTTTATTAAGATTTGCAAGTATAAAGTGTTACTGAATAAGAAAATGTGATGTCCGTCCAATGTGACAAAGAAAATAAGAAATGTTAAAATTTTGGCAGATTAGATTTGCGTCTTAAAAGAAAGGAAAAAGTCATAAAATTAATGTAAACTGTTAGATTGTGTGAAAGTGTAATGATAAAGCTAAATCATAAAAGTTGGAATTGCAATTTTCTAAAGAAAAAAAAAATAGAGAATTTAGAATTGTGACTGCGTAACTAATGCTAGTGCTTTTTTTAGTTCTAAAAGAAATTCAGATGATTAATGGTTTAAAAGTGCAAAGTGCTATAAATGGAAATTTGCAGTTTTAAATGCTAAAATCTAAATTAAGTGCTGAAAATTAAAGATGCTATTTTGTGCCACCTTGCAAATGCTAAAAAGACTTAGCAATATAAACGCAGCTCACAATAATAAATTCAAATTGAAATAGAAGTTCGAATATTTCGACTGGCTTTTTATAGCAATAGTAAAATAAATTTCAGTTCAACTTTGTAAGGATAAACTACCTATAGGAAATTGGAATTTAAAAGTTAAATCTAATTTGTAAAAAAACGGGCCATGAACCCAAACTTAATTGGATAAAATATGAAGTACTGAAAAGAAGAGAAAAAGAGAAAAATCAAAAGAAGAAAAAAAAGGAAAACAGAATTTAGTGTAATTAAGTATTGTAAAGGGAATCAACTTTTGAAAAGTGAATGCAATCTCGAATCACTGAGTTACGGATTTGAAAGAATTAATTAGGAGTGAGCACGATAGGGTGACTACCGGACAGATTTTGTTATCGACACATTATTATTCATTTGATATTGTATATGAATTCCATGTATTTTATATAAACTTAACGTGGCCATGTAGGTAAAATCTATTTTAACATCGACCTAGGTGTCCATAGCAATCGTGTGCGGTATTGTTTTTCTCATGTCGACAATTATTATCGCGTTTATCGACCTTTTAATTACGTTTTGTTGAAGGGCCACCTTCGGGTTTAAAAGTGCCCTTATGAACCCAAACGTTTGAATTCATGATTCAACCGTGTACGGGTGTGTTCATTTCCGGCAATTTTAGTTTTCTGGTTCTGTTGATCATAGTTTACAGTAGATTCTGTAAAGTTTTGTTGCAATAACCTTTTCAACGGTTGATAGTCCTGTCACTTTAAAAGTTAACCTTAAACCCCTAAGCGGGATTGTTTTTAGTTCCTCAAAATGAGGCATGAATTAGATCTTTGTTAAATTTAACGTAGCGCTTCGCCCATGGGGCACCCTAATGTAGTTTTTGTTAAAATTATTTTTAATTAAGAATGCAACTACCTAGTGAATAAGCAGATCATATATAATAAGATAAGAACTTCATAAGTAGGCTAAATAAAGTTTTATAACGATTATAAACGAGTTTGCGCGTAGTAATTATGGTTGTGTAGACAATCAAAGTGGTTTTAGGGTAAGTCAAGGGTAAGTTTCCTGGGGGCAGCAATATCTTTGGGACGCTGAGAAGAGAATCAGCGTCATGGTGTAACAACAGGAAGTTTCAAGCGGGTGGGTAAAGACTGACCATAACATCTGTCAGTCCATCTCAGGCGAGATAAAAATAATTCCTGTCGACAATAATTTTCTCCAGCACGATCACGAATGTCCCTTCTTTTTGATTCTTTCGTCCAGTATTGGTATCACGACTTGGTATGTAATTTCAGTGTTATGAGGTTAATTGTTTACGCGAGGATTAAGCGGAAAGATCCCCCCCGTCCGGCGAGTTACCAGCCTGGCTTAAACGCATGGCATACCAAGCATGCCGCTCAATCCATGCAACAACGGTTGAAAATTCAAATTCGAAATAATAGCAATTTAACTTCAATATGACAATGTGTTGCGATTTATAGACCTAAAAATAACACATGAAGTTTTATGAAACATGAATGTTGGTCTCAAGTTGCATGCAGCCTACGTTACAGCTATCAATTTACACGAGTTTTGACAAAAACTTGAAAGTGTGGCTGCAACGTTACGACTTTCCAAATAAAACGATCCACACTTATGACCAGTTTTTTAGAGCGAGTTTAAACCGCGGATTACTAAAACGGAGATTAAATTTAATCTTAGTTGAACAGTCCATTCTGTTGTTCAGTGCACAGTTAAATAGTACATCACAATTTTTTTACTCTGTCATGGCAACCTTGTGCAAATGTCAAATATATCAACAGTTGTTTGTTGTTATTTGTTCTACCGGTGCGTTTACACGTGACAGTTTGCGACAAGACAGTTGAGAATATGTATTAACTGTCAAAAACAAAAAAATTGTTTGTGTGACGTACGCGTCCAGCCAGTTATAAATACAGTACAGTTTTAAGCAACCGCCGACAGTGTCGTTTCGTTAAATTTCGTGCTCTAATCTTTTGTTTTTACAATGGAACTGATGTACTCTGCAATATAGACATGTATTCATGTTTATATGTTTGTATTGTCAAACAATATATCAATAAAAATTAGCAAAATTTTCAAATACAAATATATTTCCCAATTTGTAAAGTCTTTTGCGATGTTTTGTTTTTTTCTCAAATTACTACGAAACGTCACCGATAGGGCCAATGGCTCTCTCTATGATAGAATATAAAAATATGTCCAGAGAAGACGCAAAAAGTGAATTCTTGCGTCTGTTGAATAAAGTAAAAAGCCCCTTGCTCAATTAATTTTTTAACCCACAATGTTCGATCTTTGATCGATAAGAGCCGACAAATAGACCTCCAGAAAACGCTCGTCAGCAAAAAAATTGATATAGCGTTTATTCAGGAAACACATTTGAGACCAAACACCAATTGGGACAATTTCCGTCAAGATTTGGAACACCTATCCATCCGCATGATGCCTCCATCGAACAAAACCCTTAAAAACACAGAAATTGATCAAATTATTATTGAGTTTAATGAACCGATTTATGCAATTCACAATGTGCATTCCGAACAAATTGCCCAATATAACAATAACATTCCGTTACCACAAAATATAGAAAACTTATTTAAAACAAAGCGTTGCTGGGAAAAAGAACTAAAGAAAATTTACCACCGTACTGGAAACAGAGTTCGTCCTGAGTATCGTCTGCTCTCTAAACAAACACAGCTTCTAAAAACTATTTTAAAGGAACTCGTGGCAATCGTATGTTCGGAAAGATTTGGAAATAAACTCAAAAATATTAAGCCCGGTCCAAAAGCATTTGTGGAAATAAACCAAATGATTGGAAAGTAATCTTCACCATTTTGCAAAAAAATTAATCATAACGGCAACACAGCGAACAGCGATGAAATCTCCGAACATTTCAAAAGCTACTATGCTAATATTTTCGAGGAAAATATACCTGAGAATGTAGATCCAGATATTATTGACCGTGTGTACTACGTGAATAACATACCTAACAGCATATATACATTTAACAATGAATTTACTTCTTCTGACAACACGGACATGTTTCATTTTACAAACACATCTAACTTAAAATCTATCATTGCGAGCATAAATAATAAGAAATCCAGCGGCTCTGATAAAATATCAAATTTCATCATCAAAAAGCTCCCTGATTCCGTACTAAATTTATTAGTGGTTTTATTTAATAATTGCCTAAACAATTGTTATTTTCCGACTGCATGGAAAGCGGCAAAAATCCTTCCAATCAAAAAGAAAGACACCAGCGACAGAATTGAGGATTTTCGACCGATTTCCCTATTAGCCAATATTGGAAAAGTGTTTGAGCATGTGCTCGAGGAAAAACTCGAAAACTCATTTATAGTTGACCCCATTCCATCTTACCAATTTGGATTCCAGAGAAACCACTCAACTCATCATGCACTTTTGAAATTTCATAGTGACGTGTGCTGTAACCTGAGGGACAAAAATTTTACTGTGGCCATCTCATTGGATATTGAGAAGGCCTTTGATTCCGCATTCCATAAGGGGATACTCTTCAAACTGGTCGAAATTGGCGTTGACCCTTTTTTTTGTGAAAATTTTTATAAGTTACTTCACAAACCGACAGTTTTGCGTACAAATAGGTGATCAAATCTCAACGTCTGGTGCAGTATGTAGTGGAGTACCACAAGGGAGTGTGTTGGCGCCACTTCTATTCAACCTATTCTTACATGACTTCCCACATCAGATGCTAAACTCTACGGCTATACTATATGCTGATGACTGTCTGGTCTACTCTCACGACACATCTCCTTCCCAGGCTCTTGATAAAGCAGCGTTACATCTTGGCGTGATTGAGGTATATTACTGAAAATAGGGAATTAAAATTAATGCCCGCAAATCAGAGGCTATTTGCATTAGAAATTCATCGGGCAAATGCTCACGATTTGTAGTACCTCAAGGCAAATCCCTACAGCTTTCTCTAAATGGTGTGGATATCCCCTTCAAAACTAGCATAAAATACTTAGGGGTCCACTTTAACAATTTGTTTAAATTTAATAATCACGCAAGGACTATACTCACCAAATCCAAGGGAATATGAGGAATGTTCTCCAACTTGTTGAGCAGTAAATACCTTCCAGTAAACACGAAACTTTTACTGTATAAGGTAGCAATCCGTCCCATTTTGTTTTATGGTTTTCCAATATGGTTTACCATTTCTCCATCTGTGGCTAAAGACCTGCAAATACACGAGAGGAATTTTGAGAAAATGTATTAATAAATTCTACGAGAATCGGACAAAACGTTACTCAAATGAATACATCTACCGGAATTAAGGTGTGCTGCCGTTTTTCACTTACGCTATGACACTACAGAAGAAATTTGTTGAGAAACTGGAAACTCATGAACTCATGAACGACGTCCTGCACAGAGAAGATGACTTGAACTGGCTCAGCTTCCCTCACCTTTCACCAGCTTCCTCCATGACAATCCTTTGGACGCTTATGCAACACCTAGCTTCTATGAGAAGGTTTCGTATGGCATACAAAGGGGCTAATCTATTCGAGAAGACGTAAATTTTAATTTAATTGTTATTTAATTTTTGTATATTGTTTGCATATGTTGTATATATTTCAAGTCTATACTTACCTTATACCACTTGTGCCAATACTTCTATTTTACTTACCAAACTGTTAACTTACCAAATAGTCTGTTTTGTACACTCGCAAGTACGCCCTATACTTGATACTATTCAGCTCGTTTTATTGTAAACAATGTTATCCTCATCTGTGAATATGTACTTATTTAGTTGCCTACATGTATATGTGTACATATATATGTTTGCAAACTCGTTTATTAACACTTCATCTGTGTGATACATTATCATGCTCTCTGTTTTGCTAGGATATTTAACAGATCTCTTTTATTTTTTAGTTTTAGTTGTTATTTAATTTGTATTCCCTTTGACAGAATTTCGCTCTGTATGTTAACAAAAAGGCCGCGAGCAAGCCTTGAAATCATTCATTATTTATATTGTACTTATTTAACAACATTCGCTATTTCACTCAAGCATGTGGCTTATACATATACCTTTTATGGTGCATTAGAATAAAACGAGTATAGTTCTAAGTATACACTATGTTAAACATGGTTTTTCCACCACTCGATGTAAGAGAAAGAAGAAGACTCAATAAAATTTTTACTTACTTAGGCTGTGTGTTCATCGAAAATATTTCAGTCGTGGTTAATTGTGTTGAATTTATTTCTGTGTGGTGAAGATACAATTCAGATTTTGCTGTGTGAAATGGAAAATCAAAATTTTGACAGCTGAAAATTCATGTCCTTGCACTTTTTTGAAATTAACATAATTTTTAAAAAATATTTCGGTATTTTTATTCAAATTATAAACAAAATGGATAAATTTCGATTACGCCAAAGGATGTATGTGATGTATCAAATAGAGAGAAGGGGTGAGGTATGCTCTTATTGTTTTATATTTTGTATACTGCGTCGGATAGAATATGTCATTTTAAGCAAAAAAAAGTAAAATAGCAAAATCGGCGCAAATTCACAGTTTCGGAGTTATGGACCCCCGTATGTTGAAATTTTGAAAAATTATAGATTATTTTCTTTTACTTTTCTCAAAAATATAAAGCTATATACCACAAAAATACTATGCCGAAGCCGCGAAGCCGGTGTTGGACCTACCCCAGAGTAGAAAATTCCATACTATGCCGAAGCCGGTGTTGGACATACCCAAGAGGAAATAGTCCCTTAGCCCAGGCAAGCAGAAACCTCTATGCCATTTTTCGATAACTCACTAAGTTATCGAGTTATTCGATGTTGAAATTTTGAAAAAAAATCGATCATTTTTAAAAATTTCAACATCCCATAACTCGATAACGAAGCGAGTTATAGAGAAATGCTAGCTAATTTTTTGTGTTTATTTTGACTTCATTTATACAAAAAAGTAATGACAGCAATAGCTTTACAAAGTAACTTAACCCCATTACCCTTTCACACATCCGATATTTCGGGGACTATAACTCGGAAACAATGCATTTGCCCGGATTGTGTTATTTTGCTTTTTTTGCTTAAAATAATGTATTGTTTTTTTTAAGTGTAATCTGTAAAATAGACCTGTAAAGAACTCATGTATTTTGCTTTTGTACTCTTGTAGGCTTATGTTGTTGGTATGTATGTATGTATTTGTGTAGAGTTTCGCAACTGAAGCGAATGAGACAAAAACAAAATGCCTGTTGTTGCTGCCTACAACTACAACAACACCTGCTGCTATTACCATGTTTCCGAGCAAATGCTGCATAAAATACAAACGTCAAAATTTAGACTACTTGTCAAAAGGTCTGTTTGAGAACTTTTCCAGTAAAAAATATCAAGTAACTTTTACTGGGAGAGTAAGGCTGATTTTACTCTCTAAGTAAAAAATATCGCAAAAAGTAAACGAACGACATCCAGTAAAAAGTATCAAGTAATCAACATTTGTTTGTAAACAGCTGATTCATGTTTTCTTTTTTGCTTTTCGTTTCATTGTTTTCCCTATGTTCAGAGTAATTTGTTGACTTGTTAACACTGCACTTTGTTGGGAATCTAGTTTATTAACAAATTCTATTAAAATGTTCCAACAAATGTATTTTCTTACTTACCTCTGCCATTGTTAAATTTCTTCTTTGTTTTCAAAGTTTTGTTTATTTAAATAAAACAGCTGTTTAAAAACATATGTTCGTACTTGATAATTCTTACTGGCAAAAATTTCTCCAGTAAAAACTTGCAAGTTCTCTATCATTCAACTGTCAAAAATATTCACTCTCTGGCTCTCTCGTTGTTGATTTTATCGAGTAAACGAACACTATCAAGTAAGAAATGTGATAAATTGTACAAATTATCACGTTCTCAAACAGACCTAAAATTTTGTGTAGCCCTGGAGCTATTGAAAATTTTGACAATAAATACTCACCACGCTAATGTCAAAATTTTGGTCAATCAAAATTATTTGGGTCGATAAACACACAGCATTACTTACTTAGTGAACTAGTAGAGGTTGACGCAGTAGGATTTGTTTTGTTTTGTAATTGTGTGAACCAACAACAGGCATTTAGTTTTTGTTTCATGACTGTGACCGTCAAATTCAACACAGATCCATATGAACAAACACAGTAAACAAAAAAGAACAACAACAAAATACACTGAATTTAACAGATGGAGTCATAAGAAAGTTCAGCCATGATCTGGCCGCTTATGTCAAATCTCTTGCCGAAGTTACTGTCATTGAAATATCAGAGACAGTGGCGAGGCAAGTGAGAGAAGTGTAAGTGTGGTAGTAAAAATGTGTGAATGTGTTTCTACTGTCGGAGCAAAACTGGCCCGTGTAAACGCCAGGTAAGTATTCCTCCCGTAGCATACATTCTAAATGTTATGAGCAGCATCTCTTCTTCGCGTAAAGCATTATTCCTGTAACAACAGTTTTCTTAAAATGTATACTATTATTTAAATTGTTACTTTCCAGTTTGTTATGTTTTTTATATGTGGCCCAATCAATTCAAGAACTGCATATGCAGATGCAAATTGAAGTGATTTGTCCGGGTCAATATTGCGCGTTGTTTTCTTGTAACCTCATAACAAAATCCTTCACACATTTCTTAGTCACTAATGTCTTCTAGATCCGAGGAAAAACTCATTTTCAAAACTCCAAAAAATATCAGCAAAATGTTTTATTGTTTACATACACAAAATTCGTCTTCTTGTTTTTCATTGCTGCTGTCAAAAGCCAACACAATCTAAACTTAGTTTAACTCGCACAAATTGGAGAGTTAAACGTAGTTTTACCTTTGACTGAAAAAATTAAAATCTGGTTTAAACGTAGTTTAACTCATATCCAAAGATGATCTCCGACTGAAAAAATTAAAATCTGGTTTAAACGTAGTTTAACTCATATCCGAAGGTGATCTCCGTCTGAAAAACTGGCCATTAATACTACGAAATGTGGCAACATTTGCTGTAATGGGTGAAAAAAAATGCAGTATGGCAACACATATGTAGCCAGTGCCAACAAATACACGGTAGTAGCAGATGTTGTTGGAGTTGTAAGCAGCAACAACAGACATTTTATTTGCGGTCATTCGTATCAGTTGTGAAACTCTACACAAATATATACCAACAATACAAGAATACAAACAAGTATAAAATCAAAATACATATGTATGATTTTAACAAGTGAAACGAAAAATGGCATGAAAAGCATTACATCACCTGTTTACACGACTATACCTGATAGATAATTCCACCATGTGCAATATGTATAACATTTACCGCGCGTTGTTGTGAACAATTTATTTCCAATTTTGTTTTCAATTGCAAATAAAAATGTATCCTTCAAATTTACAGATATAAAAGTACAAGTAGTCTTCCATTAAATAAAATAAGTGTAATTAACTTAAAATGTATAAGCCATTTTGCAAATTTCTGCTTTTCAGTCTCTCCTTGATAACATTTTCATTCACAAGAAATGCACTGCAACAATGCGAGAACGCAAGAGGAAAAGAAGAACATGGTGCTGTTCTTGTTGTTGGAATTATAGGCATTTCAGTGATGTTGATACTTAGGGATCTTCGATCCATACTAATTCGCACATGTGAATTCCAGACTTGAGTTTATATATATACGATTGATGATCAATCGATGGTATCCGGTGCCTGATGTGGTGATACGTAGGACGAGCCAGACAGTGTGGACCTTTCTGGCAGTGATCATCAATCATTGTCTGAATTTGGGGTATTTCCCGCCGGCTTCGAAGGAGGCGGTGACGGTTCCAGTTCCGAAGCCGGGAACTGATCAGAAAAAGGCGGCCAATTACAGGCCAATTTTCCTACTGTCAACATTTGGGAAACTGCTAGAGAGGTGCATACTGTCGGGTCTGCGAGAGGAGAAGGAAGTCCTTTTTGAGGGCCAATTTGGTTTCAGAAGGGGACTCTCCACGTCACATGCCCTACTTGTTCTGGGTAACCATGTGATGAGGGCGCTGAATAAGAGGCACGCTACTACCATCTGTGCGAGCCTGGATTTATCGAGAGCTTTCGACACAGTGTGACACGAGGGGCTGCTGGCGAAAATGGTGACAAACGGGTTCAACTTGAATCGATGCAAGATGGTGGCGAGTTTCTTAGAGAATCGCTCTTTCCGCGTGAAGGTGGGAGATGAGTACTCAAATGCGAGACCGGTTGTGGCAGGAGTGCCACAAGGATCACTTCTGGGACCAGTGCTCTTCAATGTCTATTTATCGGACATGCGGAAGCCTACGGGCGAGGACCTGCTACTGTGTTACGCGGACGATATTCTGATTGCGGCGTCGGGGCCCAGATAGTTAAGGGTGAATCAGAGGTTGAACGAGTATTTGGTCCGACTATCTGAATATTTTGTTGAGTGGCGGCTGACAATGAACGTGTCAAAGTGCAGCTCTGTAATATTCAGGGTGGTGAAGAAGTACTTATACCCCAACGCGAGGAGGTACGTCCCGCAGTTGAGGTTGGGGGACCAAATTGTGCAAAACTCACCCGAGATGAAGTATCTGGGCGTGATTCTGCAGGAGAATTTTAGTTTCCGAGGTCACATTGGGCATGTCTTGCGCAAAGTCGTAAGACTGTACCACATGTACCTCGGAGTACTCAGATGCAGACAGGGGCTGTCGAAAGAGGTTCGACTCCTCATTTACAGGCAGCTGATTAGGCCTTACATATCCTATGCTTTTCCAATCTGGTGCGGAATTTCGTCCTCTCAGATGGAAAGGCTTAGGATATGGGAGAGGCGGATCCTGTCTGCATGCTTAGGTCTGAGGTGGACTAGGGATGAGCAGGGTGAGTGGAGGCGGCCCTCGTGTAGGGCAATCTACGATGTCGTTGATTTCCAGCGGATTGATGCTTTCATGATCGACGGGGCGCTCGCTTTCCTTAAGAAAGCGGGTGATATTGAAGGGAACGAGTTGATCTCGGCGTGTCTGAATGTGGACACAGGCGTCCGGGGGCCCACAGATGTAAGATATTTGCCACCAGCGGGTTTGTTGGCACTAGAAGAGGGTGGTCTTCTACACGAGGGTGGTAAGCTTTTATTCTACCACAGAAGGTATAATACCTTCGACGCAAATAATACTGTGTACAACACTGCTCAGTAGCCAATAGGGCGGCCCTGTAATATATGTAAATAGTTAGAATTAAGTTAGTTTTTAAGTTTAGTTTTTTACGATATATATAATAACGTTGGATTCTTTGGCCCTTTTTTCAATTCCTTTTTTGGGCAGCACGTGTGAATGTCGAAAAGTAGGGATATAGGTGTACGAGGAAAACCTCGACACGGTGGTGTTACGCCACCTAAAAAATGCAGGTTGTCTGCAAAATATATTGAGCCAAATGCAAATATATAATTTTTAGAGCTTAAGGCATAATATGTAATCCGAAGAAGAATATGGATAAATATAATATTGAATTGAATTCAATTCAGGCACAGTTGTTAGGCATCTTATGATGAACTTGTCACGGAGTTCGAAACAAGTCATGCCAGTGAGTGTGTGTTGAACTGAATTGTCTATTATTTCCAATAAAAACTAACAATTTTTCAATTAGAAAAATGTTCATGATTTGTTGTAACCCAGCGGCGGAAGTCATGATCTGGAAGGCCTGAAATCATGACCGAGCAGGCCTTCTTTAAAATACGACAGGCCTTCCCTACACCTTACCTCCTCCTTTCTTTTTAACATTGCGTGAGATTGGGAGGCAAGGCCTTCCATCCCTCTCTGCTAGAAGGCCTGCAAAAAGGGTAGTTTTCGAAGGACTTACGTAAAAATAAAAAAATATATATGGAAAATAGATTCGTATATCAGATTTATACTTTAACCAATTGTAATTCTTATAAATGATTTTTTTAAATTCTGCAGCCACAGGAATCGAACACACGACCTTAGAACTTACAATCGGACGCTTTATCTACTGGGCTATCGGATGTTATGATTTTGCAACATGTGGAAAGACAGGGTTTCATGAACAACAGCGTCTTTTGGCATTCTTTTAACAGGCCTGTGGAAGCCTTATAAAATCATGCATTTCGCAGGCATTATTAAAGTAGACATTACAAAAGAATGATTCCGCATGCCTTATTCGTGGAAGGCCTCGCAAATTCCGCCGCTGGGAAGCTTGTAGTATGAATTTCTCATACATTAAGCAAAAACTAACAAAAATCGGTCAATAAAATTCAAATTCAAATAAAAGAAATTATCGAGATAAATTTACGCAATCCAGGGTATAAAATATGCATGAGAAATCACATGATAATAGTGTGATTTGTCGATTATCGTGTCGATATGAAAGACCGAGTGCATGAAACTAATTTCTTACTCAAAGTTACAAATGTATAGTGACATAAAAATAAAAAATGGTTTCCCATTACATCTCATGAAGAAATTGAAGAGAGCTTCTCACAACTAGTGAGGTGTGCGATTTCTAGTTGTATACTCACTGACCGTCGCCGTCGGTCTAATCGTCGGTGGTGCAATGGCTAGTGTGAGCGGCTCTTGTACTTGAGATCCTGGGTTCGATCCCTGCTCTGACCACCTACAATTTCTTTCGGCGGTGGTCACCTCGCATAGTGATGGCGACACTATCGGGTATTTAGCCATGAAAAAGCTTCTCAAAACCGTTCCTAATAGGTGTAAAATTGTAGGTCACAATCAGTGAGTATAGTGACATTTAGAAAATAAAATTATAGTTTAAACTTGAATATCTCTGGCTTTTGACGGGTTATTGGCGCATATTATATATTAAATTATAGGTGGAAGTCCTATATTCATGACAATATACATTTATATATACCATTACATTGGTCATATTTTGTCTGGAACTGAGGCAAACAAGTAGCGTTTCGACTAGATACATTGCGTTAGAGCAAAACGAATATAGCTCTTGGATTTTGTATTAACACGACAAATTTTGCAGTGTATGCACACTTAAGGCCGTGCTTTACTATCAGTGGGAATAAAACGATACGTGGTGAGAGAAATTAAAGAAATAGTACGATCATTTTGCGTTCGATTTACACTATCAGTTATAAAGAATGCAATAACGTCTGTCACACAAAATACAACAGATATAGAATAAAAGTAGAGTAGAGAAACAAGAAAATTCTGAACAAAGATAAAGCAATCAAAGGAATAGGAGTGATTATTTCCGTTTCTTTGCATTTGTTCGTTTCGTTCAAAATGCAACAAAACGCACAACTTTTTGAAGAAAATCAAAAAATGAGAAAAAACTAACTGATCTGTCTACTATTTTTCTTAAAAACGTTCTCCTCAATTTTACATTATTCTATCCGCTTTCATTACGATAATTAAAATCAGTCATAAGCATGACTTTCGTGCATCCGGCACCTACGCACCTTATATCCACAGGTGTTTCAGACCACAAACAACTTTTAAAGGGTTTTTCATAGATGGACCAGTCAGTCTTACTCACATTGCGACGAATACATGTTCCAGTCCAACTGGAATCCAATGCATTTATTTATCTCATAGTTACAAGTCCTCCGTTGCAAAGGCTACATCTAGTAGCTCTAGTACTTCTTGAGTGTTTACCCCCTCTCAGTGTCAGTGCTACCTCTTAATGGTTGATTTGCATAGCTTCAGCACGATTTTAAGCGACTCATCATACAAACTGGTCGACAATGTACCAAAACAATTGGTATTTTTTTGTTACTCCACCTAAACCAATAATTCGACCACTTCGTTTGAGAAGTTAAGCGATTTTAACTGTGCGGTCTTAGCGCCCCACAAAAAGGTAGACAAATTAGCTTAAAGACGACAAAGAACACTTACCAAATTAAAGAACGTCAGCCATGTTATCAGGCAACATTCTCCCTCGTGACTTGCAGAGAGGGCAGAAATGCAAAATTTTTGCACTTTTTGAGTACAGCCTTCTCAGGAAAGAACACAAAGCCTTGAAGTAGGGTTGCACTTTTTTCACAAACGAACACAAAACGGCACTTTTAAGGCAAATTGCGAAAAAAATATTGAAATACTTATGTTGTGTGGTAGATGCCTCTTTATTATGATGTAGGTTGATCTGAAGAAAGCGCAATATTTGTTGCCGCTACATCCTATTCGTCGTAAGACAACAGAAAATAGTCTTCACCAGTGTGAAGGGGGCTACCCTTTTGCTTATCTGCTAAATGCTTCTATAAGTCTCCAGGAATTTGTACATTTTCACAGACCATATATGTTATCCCAAGCCCCGTGCTCCGGTTCCAGTTTCCCTGAGTCTCCGTCTACATTATGTGGTACTTCATCGCTCACAGTCATCAGTCTTGTATTCCTGATCCCGGTTATACATAGATCTTCGGGGTTATCTCCTCAAAAGCAAACTAGGCCGCGCCACCGGATTTTTTCAGTAGTGGCATTACTTGTTGTTCAAAATGAACATCGCGTGTCTACGGACTCCACCCGCCTCTTCCACTCGTCCGACTTTCGAAGTGCGCGTTGGAAGTTCGTGATCACTACCCTTGAGAATATAATTAAATCTATCCACGCCAGGAGAGCTGGCTGGGAACCAGGTAAGTGTCCTGTTCCTGGATGGGAGGTTCTCTCTCAGAACAACATATAGCGCTGTCCCTGGCCATAGTTCTCCGACTTTCTTCAAAGCTCCACGGAAGTAATCGACCGACCGCTGATCTCCAAATACCACTAAATTTGTTCGGTTTGTTGTGTTTGTCTTGTATGTATGGCTTTGTGTCTGCCCCGGGTGCACCGACATGTGTTCCAGACGTCCTCTACAAAGAACTGACTACGCCGAACCTGACGCCAGGCGCTTCAATTGTGTACATATGAGTGACATAGCGGTCCGCCCTCCGTCTGTTTGTGTTATTGTTTTATTATTTTCATGTGTGTTAAGCATGAAACACATAGACGACGACAGGCTACATGAACACACGACTACAAATGCCGCTGACTGCAAATGTAGTCGTGTGGCAGCTACTGAATTATTTTCAAGACGGCAACTGCAAAGTAAACAGTTGATCTGTAATGTTGACGTTTGTGTTATTGTGTTATTTGTGTTAGAAGAAAATAAAATGTCTGGAGAATATTTAATAAATATTATTACAAACATAACAAAAATTGTGAAAACAGTTGATTATTCTGTCAGTGGTGCCACTTCAGGCATTGACAGCTCTAACCTATTGATTGTCGCCCACACAAATAGAAATTAGTTTAATTCAACTACAGCTACATAAGTAGCATAGACAACAACCTGCAGTCGTGTCGCCTTGCCGTCGTCAAAATATTTACTTGCATATAAACGCATGTATTTTATTTTTGACAGGTTGTGGTCGGTAGCCTGTCGTCGTCTATGTGTTTCATGCTTTAGTCTTCATTGTGATTGAGTGTAGGGGATATGAGGTCAACCTCAGAACAGCTCGCAGTAATATGGCAAGAACTTGGCCGACGGTCTATTACTTACTGAGGCGCACAGATATCAGTGAGACACGACTCAAAAACAGTCAGATACCCCCGACTGCAAACTATCCGCGGGCGCGTCACACCCCGGATTGGTTGAAAGAGTCACAACTAAAAAATTTGAATCTTTGAATTTTTACGATTATTTTGGAACCCTTAACTTAATTGTATTTGTAGACACTTCATTATCATGTTTTTTTCTGACCGACGTTAAACAGAGTCATGAAATGAGGAAAGAGCTACAATATAGTCGAAGATTGCAAATCAAAATTTCAAACTCCTTAGAATTTATTGAAGAAAAATCGAAAAAGGCCCTAGCCGTCGGATGAAATCTTGAGGCCCTAAACAAAAACCTTTCATTCGTCGCATAATGTATTATTTTATTACTATACAAAGTATTGTAAATAAGAGAATTTCAAATTTTGCCTTACGTTCGAATATTTTCATTTTAAATAATATTATTTAATATTTATAAAGAAATGATTCCTTCTTTGGGGAGTCCAATTAGTGCACTACTTCCACGCAATATGTCCTAGGCAATGACTTTATCGGAAACCTCCGTTAACTAGCTAGATTGAAAAGGCGAAACGAATGAGCAGCCTGATTATGCGATCACTGATACTTCCCAGGTTTATTAAGAAACTCAAATAACTTTTTTTTCAGTGTATGGAATTCATTTTTCTTTTATTAATTTTAAATCTCATTAAATTTTATTTAATGTAGCTTAATTAGTTTGGAATTTAAATGCCCCCTGCTCGTTGATGCATGTGCGGCATCTTACCAAAAAGTTGTTCATTACAGCTTGGAGAGTTGAGACAGGAATAGCCGCAATTGTTTCTCGAATGGATTGCTTTTGTTCATTCAAATTTGTTGGTTTTGCTTTGTAGACTTCCTGTTTGCAATAACCCCACAAGAAAAAGTCAGGTGCAGTAAGGTCAGGCGACCTGGGGGGCCAACGGAATGTGGAGTTTCTGGATATCAGCTTATTGGGAAATTTTCGTCGCAATTCTGTTATAACAGGCCAGGCTATGTGAGGAGTTGCACCATCTTGCTGAAACCACACAGAGTTGAAAGAATGTCTCATTCGGCGTAGAACAACTCTCTCAACATGCTCAAGTAACGGTCTCCAGTAACCGTTTACTTTGAAGAATAGGGCCCGACAATGCAGCGTGATGAAATTGCACACCACACTTTGACACGAAGTGGATGCAATTCCGACTTATGGAGTATCTGTGGGTTGGAAGCACTGCATATTCGACAATTTTGTTTGTTTATGTTGCCATTTAAATTGAAATGGGCCTCGTCAGACATGAAAAGATAGTTCAACATGTTTCCGTCCTCTTCCACCATTTGAAGCATCTTCTGGCAAAATTCCAAGCGAATCTGGAAGTCTGCTGCGTTCAGTTTGTTGGCCATTTGATCCAAATCTTTGTGCATAATTGACTGCAATGACTGTCTGCTTATACCCATTTGACGAAACTCTTGGATTGTTTTTTATGGCAGCAGCTACAGCAGCGATTGTTTCCTCCGTCCGAACTGAAGGGTTTCGATGGTTTGACTGTCCCATGCTCGGCAAAATTGTTAACAAGTCTCATTATAGTCCATCTGCTCGGAGGATTGCCGCCAAACGTGCGCCTATACTATCTTTTGACCGAAACTACGGACTCCAGTACGTGATAGCGGCGGACAATCCAAGTTCTTGTTTCAGTGTTAAATCTAAAAATCAATCTGCAAAATAAAAAAAATTAACCAGATTCAATAAATAGAAAAAATTTTATTTTTTTTTGGTAGCGGCTTTCATCAGCCACCCTGTAGAAAAACGAAAACATAAACAACCCCTATTTGTTGACGACCCCCGTAAACGTTATAAGGCCCATGATTTCTGATATGCACCTGGAATGTGAGAACTCTATATAGATCCGGTGCAAGCATCCAATTGGCAGATGTCCTCGAAAGTTATAAGGCTGACATTATCGCTATCCAGGAAATGCGATGAACACGACATGGATGCGCAAGGAAAAAAAACTACGACATATACTACAGATGACATGAGAAAACACATGAATTTGGTAGCGGATTTCTAGTTGGCAAAAGACTGCGACATCTAGTCTCTAGGATCAATTCTGTGAGTGAACGTATAGCCACAATATTTATATTTTTATATTTCCCTAATTTATGTGTATGCCCCGACAGAAGTGAAAGATGATGGTACCAAAGACATATTCTATGAGCACCTAGAGGAAATGTATGATCGTTGCCTTGGTCATTTATTTATTTATTTATTTATCTCACAGCTACAATCCTCAATAGGATACAGCCGGTAATATGTTTTCAACAACGTTATAAAATTTATATTATATACGTAGTAGACATAACATACAATACTTAATAAAATTAAAATACATTTAACATAAGAAAAAGAGTAGAGTACAATTAAAATAATATGAAGAAAATTTGTAAAATTTAAAAATTTATAAAAAAAGAAAAATATAAATATAAAAATATTAACATAAAATAATTAAAATGAAACAAAATAGTTAAAAAATAATACAAAATACAAAAATAAAAATAACTTATAATTAAAACAGTGGCAATACAGGAGCTGGGACAGGAACATCTGGAACATGAGGAACAGGAACATCAGGTGGAGTAGAACAACAGGGGGATGAGCAGGAACAAGAGAAATGGTAAACAAACTCCACAAATTTTAGTGGAATGATTCACAGGAACTTTAGGATAAAATCATAGGAGATAACATAGGCAGTCACATCTGGAGCAGGAACGTCGCAACAATATGTGTGGAACGATAAACAGGAACATAAAAATAGCATAATGGGAGATAATCAGGAAGAGTAGGGACTTGAAGATCTGGAACATGAAGATGAGGGACATGAATGTCAGCATCTGGCGTCAACCGCTAATGATTCATCCATCTATTCAGCGTCAGCTACAATTCATTGTAGAATTCAGAATTTATAATAAGATTGATTAATAGAAGCAGGACTGGTTTATCAGAGGAAAATGGAAACTAAAATTGTACTAGGAGATTTTAATGCTAAAGCAGGCAGGGCAAACATGGTCGTTAGTGGTAAAATATTCTAGCATAAATACATCCACATCCCCTGATCAAAGAACGGGGAACCAAAATGATCACGTCGTAATTTATGGAAGGCACTCATTCAGTGTAATGGACGTACGAGTGATCAGAGGAGCTAACATTGATTCTGATCACTGCCTGGTAGCAGCAAAGGTTCGCACAAGCTTAAGTAGAGCGAAAGTCGTACGAAACAAGACGCAGAGAACTCTAGATATCGGATAGTCACAGCCTACTCAAAAAAGCTCTCGCAACTTTTGTCACAAAAACACACCCCCCCCCCCCCCCGATGACTATCCTGAAGCGCAGTGGAAACCCATTTCGAACTCTATAAAAACTGCGGCAACAACCGTTTGATTTTGCAAACCCGCTTGGCACCAAACCATGGTACCATGAAGAGTATGGCATAGCAACGCGAACTGCGACAGAGTGGAACAGGAAAAAAGGATAGGAGGTAAACTGTCTCTTTAGGCGTAAGAAACTACATGGAAAAAGCGCGAGACTGAGAAAATTGAGACATACAGAAGGAAGAACTAAGCGAAAATTCTACCAAAAAGTCAAAAACGAAACTAATGGACATGGTTCAGGACCCCCTTCTATGGAGACAAGGACGGAAATCTCATCGCAGATGTGCGGAGCATTTTGGGAATACGGAGAGATAATTTCTCCGCGTTACTAGTACCTGAAATATCTAATGACGATGAGACAATCCATCACAATTTGGACGACGACGTCGATTGTCCCCTCCTAACCAAGACGAGGTCAGAACAGCTATTGCCCGGCTTAAGAATAACAAAGCCGCAGGAGCTGATGGATTACCGGAGGAGCTGTTTAAGGCTGGTGGCGATGAGCTGATATGGTGTATGCATCAGCTCATTGGCAAAATTTGGTTAGATAAATGCATGCCCGGCGTTTGGAGTCTTACTGCACTATGTCCCATATTTAAAAAAAATTACCCGAATCTCTATGCCAACTACCGTGGAATAAGCCTTTTATCCATAGCATATAAGGTTCTATCAAGTATAATGTGTGAGAGACTAAAACCAATTATCGCTGGCCTGATTGGACCATACCAGTGTGGCTTTAGGCCTGGAAATTCGAAAACAGACCAGATTTTCACGCTACGCCAAATCCTGGAGAAGACCTACGAAAAACAAATCGACACCTATCAGCTATTTGTCGATTATAAAGTGACCTTCGATAGCCCAATACAGGAGAATCTCTACGAAGAAATGTCTGAGCTTGGTATTCCTGCAAAGCTCATACGCCTTTGCACGTTAATAATACCAGAGTACGCCATCAACGCCATCAAATTATGGAATGCATTGCCTAATAGTATAAAATTGATAACGAGAAGAAACAGTTTTAAAACAGCCATTTTGGAATACTATATTAACGCAAATAATTAATTAATTTCATAACTTAATTTCTACTTTCATAACCTCCTGTGTAGCCAAAAACTTTATATACCTACATATTTTGTATTTTTGATGTGTTAACATCTATAGGCGCGGGTACGGTCTAAATTCACAAAGTGAATACATCCAAGCACAATTTGTCCGACTGCGCTCACACAGATTGTCCGACAGCGATCACACATTGTTTGCCGTTAAACTCCTCCGAAACGGCTGGACCGACTTGTATGAAATTTTGTGTGCATATCGGGTAGGTCTCAGAATCGGCCAACTTCTATTTTTCATACCCCTAAATGATAAGTGTGACCCACCCCTACATGGAACATAGATTTGTCCGACTGCGAAACACAGATAGTCAGACTGCGAAAAAAAAACACACACTGATGTAGCGGCAGCATATAGTTGTATTGTGTGGGTGCGAAGCACTCTCAGAGCAAAGAGAATAATGACGTCGTTATACGCCCTGCAAACCAACTACCAGAAATCTACCGTGGTATATATCTGGTATTCTACCAGGAAGTCTTATTTGAAAAATACACATGCTCGTGACAATTAAAATTGTGTACATGTTAATACATGTGATTGTTCCTCTTGTTTTCACGCATACTAGATTCCATAGCGCTTTCTCTGTTACTGGTAGAGTTTCTGGTAGATCTTCCAAATATTGTGCCAGAAATGCGGTTAGCATGTGTTAGTAGCGAAGAAAAATTGTTTTAATATGTTGGCGGGGCTTCGCATACTTTTTAGTAGACGTGGTTTGCAGGGCGTATATAAAAATGAGATAGAAATAGAGCAACAAAATTGTGAACTTGTGTAGCGTATGTACGAACATACTAATGTATGTATGTACATGTGTCTGTTGCTTTGCATTCTCTTTGTTTTTTGTGGGTATAAAATATAAGGTATTAAGCAAGAAAATAATGATACTTACTTGTCTTTAAATATTTTTAAGTGTTATTAAGTATTAATATTATTTAAATGAAACGTCATCATTTTATTGAACGGCTTTTTAAATTCTTTATATTAACTTCACCTGCCTGTATGTATAGGGGTTTTCAATAAGAGCGCTACAAAAGTTTTTTTAAATAAAACAAAACCGGTTTTAGATACCAATGAAATTCTTTATTCCTGTGAAAGTACGTTCGATGCCATTATGTATGGAACTCGATTTCTTTTGCATGGCCACCACGGGCCATCGTTCGATACGACCGAGGCGGCCAATCGACTAGGCCATTTCGTGAGATAACACGTTCACCAAACTTGGTTTCCAATAAATTGATTGTGGCTTTCGCTGTGTCGCTTGTGGCGCCATTCTGTTGGAACCACATGTCCTCCAAGTCCATATTATCCAATTGGGGCCAAAAATATTCGGTTATCATTGAACGGTAGCGATTCGCATTCACAGTAATGTGACGGTCTTGATCATCACGGAAGAAGTACGGCCCAATGACGCCGCCGGCCCGTAAACCGCACCAAACCGTAATTTTTTCGGGATGCAATGATGACTCATGGATTACGTGTGGATTGCTGTCTGACCAATAACGCATATTTTGCTTATTGACGAAGCCATTCAGCCAGAAATGAGCCTCATCGCTGATTGTTGCGGCCTCTCAAAGTTGTGGCCACTGACTCCAAATTTCGGTAGTAAATTTTAATAATTTCGACTCGTTGTTGGCTCGTATATCTTTCCATGATGAAATGGCAAACCTTACTGAAGAGAAATTTCAAAAGAGCGGGAAAAATATGCCGTCGTTTGCTGTCCCTCTCGATTTACTTTTGTAGCGTCTCTGTTGAAAAACCCTTTATGTATGCCGAAAAAACTTTGGATTGATTTTTAATCCTTTTCCCGTAATCCAATCGAGCTGAAACTTCGCAGGGAAACTAATGGCGACGACAAAAATGAAATGTCGAAATATGGGCGGGATTGGCCTAATGGGCGTGGTACCTCCCATACAAATCACAAATTAAAATCCATTATTTCTGCTCCTGTTAACGGTATTTGAACAAAATTGGGTATGTTGGTTAGGTTTACATATTCTAAGATCTGGTGCAAATATGGGCACAACGGCGAGTATCGGCGATGCATGAGCCATGAACCATGAGCTATATCCCTACATTGACATAGTTAAGCGGAACAAAATAACTCGATTGCGCAGGCTGGGCCATGTCAGTAGAATGGATGAAGACGACCCAGCACGAAGGATTTCCGAACTCGAAGGAAGACGAAAATAGGAAAACCAAGTCTCCGCTGGAGGGCTCACGATCACGAATCCCTGCGTACACTTGGTATTACCAAATGGAGAGATAAATCAAAAGATCGAACTGTTTGGCGAAATATTTTATCTTGGTTTTATTAGGTCCCTGATCTCTCGGGGTTGTTCGAGACGTATAAGTAAGTAAGCATGTTTGATAGATTTCTAAAATGATTCCAAGATTAATCTTCAAAATTTTTAATCATAACTTCCCCCTTAGATTTATAATGCTGCTGTACACTTCACTGCGTTTTAATATGTTGGAGCGGAGTGGACTGTATTGGCGATTTCTTCCAAAGGGTTGCTGCTGCGACACAGGGGAATCCAACCTGCAAGTAAATAAGTTTCTCCCAATGAGAAAGTAGTGAATTAGAAAAGTAGAGAAAAACTAAGAGTTTTGCGGTTAAACCAAAGTGGTGTTTTATTGCGGGGAAAAGGGCTGATGCTCACCTTAAGAATGCAGCTGAGAAAGTAAAAGTTTAACAATATTCATGATCGAATGTAACTTCATTCTAGAAGTTATAGATTTTGACGTTATTTCATCATAGTGTGGTAACTTTAAGTACAATTCATTTTGTATAATGATTTAGAATAATTCAATGATGGCATTTTAAGTACAATTTAGAGTAAAATTCATAAAATAATGACATTTTATATTCTTATTTCAAAACAATTATGTGTGTCTAAATGTTAGTTTAGACAGCTGCTCAATTCCAACCATGTCGAAGGTAAAATTCCCCTGACTATTGCGTGGTTGATATTGTTACGAATAAGTAAAAGCTTTTGCGTGCTGTTAATGACTCTACTAACAGTATGTAAATAACAGGCGGTTAGTGCTGCGCCTGAAAGTATGCATTGTAAACACCGTACCAGCTCGCTAAACCAGTAGCATGAATTCACCTCAGTAAAGATAACTCTCCGCCATTCGAGATTGTTCTACAAAGATAAGCAACGACAACAAGGTCTAGAAGGTTCTTGAATTCGCTAGATCTACCTTCATTTGAGTATGGTGAGTTGGTATAAATACGGAGGTCTTTGGAATGGAGAGTTCAGTTGGTGATTAACCGCCGTAAAGTAAGCAACGCGAATTGATAGTAAAATGTAAGACTTGTTAAAGTGTCATAAATAAAATAAACTGTTGTACTATATAAGAAAAATAAAAGGAAGTTAAACCGTTGTAATTATAGTAATTTAAAACGAACCTTGTTTTATTATTGGGAATAAAACAACGCAAAAAGGACGAATAAGGAAATTCGTAACAATATCATAGATAAAGTAAACAAATAGATGAGCACAAGTGTTGGGAACATTTTAGTGTAATGGGTAATTTTCTAGATGTCGTTGAAAGCAATAAATGGGTTTTTTTTGTTCCCAAAAAAAAAAAGTAAACAAAATATGACAACAAACATCCAAAATTTCATATCACAAGAAAATATAATTTCCAACAAAAATATCAAGAATACAACACGTTACTTAAAGTAGAATATATGATGGCCAACGAATTGCAAAGCCATGCCACCACCGTTATGTCCTAATAAATTGGTTCTTCCTCCGGTTCAGCTACCATTACTTGTTGAGAGTCCTCAGACACCCAACCGGGTTTGGCATCTGCGACCACAGAAGTTGCTACAGTTTTTGGGCGGGGAAGTTTTTAGATTAAAAAGGCGTTCCGGGATGTTCATCTTTGGGCGGTCTTACGAGTTTTTTCCTATTCATATCCCAACACCGGTCTCATGGCTTTGAAATAGTTTTTTACATAGGAATCAAATCTTTCATGTAAAATCACATACATTTTGTCACATTTTCCATTGTTTAAATTACTTTCACAAAAATTTCCCACAATTTTGAATAAACGTCAATAAGAATTGTGGGAAACTTCAGTGAAAGTGACAGTAGTACAGGACAGCACCTAGTGGACGAAGTTGACAATGGTCGCGCTATATCTATTATTTCCTTTATCTATGGTTGATATGAACGGTTACTGATAACTATATATATTTAGAAATAAACGTGTTAACTAAATTGGCAGTTGCTGTCAATGACACATACTTGGATTTATCGAAAATGTTTTAAAATATACAATACAACCAAGTATTTAGTAACAACTGAGTTGAACATAGTTGATTTTAAGTTCTCCATTCTTTTATGTATAGTTAGATATACATTAACACAAATCTTTTAATAACATTATTAAAATTATACAATCTTGAAAACGTTTTTAAAAATTAAGTAAATTGAAATTGTTCTCTCTAAGGTCTGTTCAACAGGGACTCGACTTCGGCGTTTGTTTTGCGTGTATTGTGTTCTGTCTGGCTCATGGGAATTTCCAACATCCTCTTCGAATCACATGACAAAACGGCAACCCATTACCCACGACATAAGAACCCTGATATCAACATTTCTCGTGAAATTTTTCAAAACTCCATAAAAAAATGCTCGCGAAATGTTGACTAAAATGATAAATGTGTCAGTTCTCATTCAGTTTGTCGGAAAATTACTTTTGTGTGTTATTCTGGTCGAATAGAATGGTCAAGTTGTAGAAATGTAGAACTGACTGAACAAATTCTAACCGTGTGGTTTGTTACCTCCATAGACTAATACTTATAGTAGATCTAATAGTTCTCTCACCAAATTTATGACATTTGGCCTGGTGTGATATTTACGTTCGATGTTGAAAACAATTGCTTTACTAATACCAGGTAGAGGCAATGGTTCAAAACAACGAACAAAATAACAACAACAGCATTTCGTTTTGTGTGTTGAAATTATAGTGTTAATTACAACACATATGTATGCTAAAAATAACAGTCAATAAAAAAGTTTAAAACACATTTAAATTTCAGTTTTTCACCAAAACGACATGAAAAATTAAAGCCAGAAGTTATTGTAATTCCACCTGCTGTATGCCACTTTTCGTCTCTCTATCACATCCACCGCATCACGAAGAGTGTGAAAGGAAACGTCAGATGAGCCAAATATTTTCTCTACTAAGATTTACTCTATGGTTACCTCACCTGGAATGAAGAGAAGACTACAACAGACGCCGCCTGGTTTACATTTAAATCAGATTTTATTTTGTTCAATAAACATAGTCAAGATTCCAAAACCTAAATTTGTATTTGTATGCTGACCAGATACAAATGTATTTATTTAGACGAGTCAAATCATTATTATATCAACTTGAATATGAACTTGAGAGGATCTTTTTGAAACCAGCAAGTATTACAGATGCTTTTATTTGTTCATCAAGCAGACGAATATCCAAGATAACTTAAAGTCTCTACGAATTGTCACGCCCCATTCCGTATCTTGCACAAATTTCAGTTCTTTGTTAGATCCAAACATTTCTCCCTTATTCTCATTTTTACTTTTTAGTGGACTTTAGTTGGGTCTGGCGTCTGACGTTGAATGCTTCAACTTTATCTTCTTTTTGCCTGTTTCCAGGATGGCATTCCCTGTAAGTTTTATTGCTGTCTAGTTTTTTCAAAGAACTGTCCAAACGTCCTCGAATGTCGTCCAAATAACTGCGCATGGTCAAAATTTCCTGTGCTATAGATCGGCGATCATGTTGTAGTTGCTTCTGATCTTGAATCATACTTTCGAAATGCTCGTGTTGTCGTTTAGCTTCCTCGAAGCGCTGCTGATTTACATAATGATTGTTATCATTGGGCGGTGGTATAGTGTGATGGAGCCGCTTCTTCTCCTTGTGACTACACAGAACTTTGATGCGAGGTAGGCAGATTTTTCTATGGGCTGGATTATCGATGATTATATGCTTATTTTTACCGCTCGGGTTGTCGATAATTATATTCTCTGTGTTAGCTCGCATATTGGGCTTTGTCGAGGACTTCTCAGGATTAGATAATGCCAATGTTTGTTGGATCTCTTGCTCTCTTGTGACAGTATCATGTGTCTCCTCTTTACTCTGTGCGTACCGTGGTATGGGTTTAGATTTTATTGAAGGTCTTCGATCTGATTATGAACAATTCCGACATTAAAAACTACATTTCCGTTATAATAATCTGCACTCACCTTTTAGCTGAGTATGAACATACGCCACTATAGAATCAATTTTTCCCTGAATGGTTAAGTTGTCACGCATCATCACTTTCGTACTTTTGATAGTTTTACTCCATTTGTTGGAGTCGGTGTTAACTTGAGTAGGATTAAAATATTTTGTCTCAGGAAGTCCACGCAAGTGTTTATCAACAATATTTGAAAAATTTAAACGGTTGAGTCCGAGATTATCCATTTTTTTTGTATTATTTTCTTAAAAGATTGTACACTTTAAATTTAGCAAGAATGAATAAGAAATAAAGAGGGAAACAACAAATTTTATTTTAATAAAATATTTTTATCATTTGAAAGAAATTTCAATGTACAATTTTATTGCAAGTAACATTAGAAACCGGAGTTAAATTATGCTTAAGCAAATCGCGTGGGGGAAAACTCTCGAGATGGATGAGAGATTGGGGTTATGGGGTAAATACTATGAAGATTGAGCAATAATTCAGGAGGCAAAAAAATTTTTTTTTAAACAACCAAATTAAATAAAAAGTAAAGAATGTGAGAAAATTGAAAACTAGCCCTCGCAGGGAAATCAATCCAAAGTTTTTCGGTGCGCAGACAGGTGAAGTTAATGTAAAGAATTTATGAATTTTATTGTTCAAGCTCGAGGCCATTCTATCTATATCTTTATTAATAGAGATATAGTTTTTTTTTTAAAAGGAGTTAGCGAATGTATTCCTATGATTCCTGGCAAACCGTATAGCTATTTCAGATCTAGCCACAGATCTTCATCAGCGGTTGTTTGGAATGATGCTATTGAAAAATTCATCAAACTAAATGCAAACGAAATCTCATTTGAATTGAGAATTCACTATAATGCAAGTGTTCGAAAAATATTGAAAGCACGGTTGCCACGGTTGGTAATATCCAACCAAAATTGGTAACATTTAAACGGCTTGGTAACATGGTAACATTTTATTAATTTTGGTAACCTTTTGAAAAGAAATAATTTGTATAAAAAAAACATTTGATTTCAAACTTCAATTACAAAATTTATCCAAATATGATCTGAAATGTTATTTACAAACAGAAGAAACCATGAAGCAGTGGCAACACTGTTTGGGAGAATTGAATGGTCATGGGCCTAACCAAAATACGTGCTTGCCGTCGTTCACACTAAATAACCAAATATATTCGGCTCTTTCGCACTAATGAGCTCTTTGTGCTGTTTAAATGCACTTTTTGCAATTAGTAAACTTCCCAATGGAGACAAGTTCACGTTCCCCAGAAAAAATAAAGTTTAAAAAATCTAATTAAAAAGGGAAAAATATTTCAAATGAAATGGTATTTATGATTGAGGCATAAATTGTTTTTCCTTCCTGTTTTGTTCTGAATTTATTTCCCTATTTACTTAGATTTTTCTCTAAATTTTTTCTGAGAGCAAAATGTTCCGCGCGGAGTTTGATTCGTGATTGATTATAACAGCGTTACAACGAATTTACACCGCCGTTTATCGCGGCCAGGTTAGCGATAGCCTTGTTTTCTAATCTTTGCGTTTACACCACTCAATTTGAGATTAAATTCACATTTCAGTTGGCAACTCCGTTCGTAGACAAACTCCGCGCCGAGACAAAATTATCGAAGACGATGGTAGAACAGAAAAATTAAGTTGGCGACTATTGGTTTACCATTTTGTACAAATTTGGGATGTTTGTGAAATAACTTAACCTTTAGAATTGGATCAGTGAGTCAAATCGGGCAAGTAGATAAAATCTGCTCACAGTTTAAACCAATATGAGCCATTTATATTGGCGGCGGCGTGAGCTTCAAAAAAGTTTTCTTGGCGGCGACGCGTCGGAAAATTTTTGATCGGCTTCCATTTCAAAGACAATTTAGAATTAGACGACCAGAAGATGAGCGCAGTTTGGCAACCCTGGTAAAAGAGAACCAAAAAGTGCTAGAAATTCACTCAAACGTGTTTCTCTCTCGCGTCATATCTTGATTATTTCATGCTTTTTGCAAAGTTTATATAATTTTACTCAAGTTCACTCAAACGCATTTCTCTCACGCGTCATATCTTGCTTATTTCATACTTTTTGCACAGTGTATGTAAGTTTACTTCAACATGGTTGGAATTTGTATAGTTATATACAATAAAACTATCAAAAAGCTGCTCGTGTATTGAAATATTCAATGAAGAGAGTAAGAGAGAGAGTAGAGAAGTACTAGGGTTTCACTCGTTTTGTTTGTTGGCATTTGAGTGAAGAGAAATTTTGACTGTCTACTTATACATCGTTTTTGTTTTACTTCAACATGGTTGGAATTTGTATATTTATATACAATAACACTATCCAAAAGCTGCTCGTGTATGGAAATATTCAATGAAGAGAGTAAGAGAGAGAGTAGAGAATGACTAGAGTTTCACTCGTTTTGTTTGTAGGCATTTGAGTGAAGAGAAATGTTGACTGTCTACTTGTACACCGTTTTTGCCCATTTCAAAAACGATGTATAAGTAGACAGTCAAAATTTCTCTTCACTCAAATGCCAACAAACAAAACGAGTGAAACCCTAGTACATAGAGTAAATATGGGTAGAGAAAATCTTTCACTCACCAAATTTCTGACATTTGTCCTCGTGTGATGTATACGTTTGATGTTGAAAAGAATTGCTTTACTAATACCAGATAGAGGCAATGGTTCAAAACAACGAACAAAATAACAACACCGGCATTTCGTTTTGTGTGTTAAAATTAATGTGTTAAATACAACACAAATGTATGCTAACAATAACAGTCAATAAAAAAGTTTAAAACACATTTAAATTTCACATTTTTTCACCAAAATGGCATGAAAAATTAAAGCAAGAAGTTATTGTAATTCCACCTGGTGTATATCACTTTTCGTCAAACATCTCTCTATCACACCGACCGCATCACGAAGAGTGTGAAATGAAACGTCAGATGAGAGAATAAGTTTATCTAGGTATGTATTAGTCTATGCCCTAGTACTTCTCTACTCTCTCTCTTACTCTCTTCATTGAATATTTCAATACACGAGCAGCTTTTTGATAGTGTTATTGTATATAACTATACAAATTCCAACCATGTTGAAGTAAAATTACATAAACTATGCAAAAAGTATGAAATAAGCAAGGTATGACGCGTCTTTGCCCATTTCAAAGACGATTTACAATTAGACGACCAGAATATGTGCGCAACTTGGCAATCCTTGTAAAAGAGAACCAAAAAGTGCTAGGAGTTCACTCAAACGCATTTCTCTCTCGCGTCATATCTTGCTTATTTCATACTTTTTGCATAGTTTATGTAATTTTACTTCAACATGGTTGGAATTTGTATAGTTATATACAATAACACTATCAAAAAGCTGATCGTGTATTGAAATATTCAATGAAGAGAGTAAGAGAGAGAGTAGAGAAGTACTAGGGTTTCACTCGTTTTGTTTGTTGGCATTTGAGTGAAGAGAAATTTTGACTGTCTACTTGTACATCGTTTTTGCCCATTTGTCAAGCAGTTGATTTTTTGTGTATGTTTTTATTATGGTTGCATTTTTTTAGTAGCTAACAGTGTCGCATCAAAATGAACACCAGTTTAAAATGAGCTTAACAATTAAACTTCAATTTCTACAGATTAAAATTGTATCGTATGAGTAATCTTCTGGGTTATCGCGGGTTAACCATCGAAATGCGGTAATCTTGGTCGGTGTAAATGCCGTATTAGGTAACTTGTGCGCTAAATAAATTTGCATTGCAATTGAAAGGCAATAAAATGCAAAGAAAGTGAAGTTTATGTTTTGTTTTTGTAATCTTTATATTAATGTATGTATGTAATATCATCATCTATAATTAATTATTTTAAATAAACATTTAATGTTCTAAGTGTTGGTAACTTTTTTGGAAAATTCTGATAATTAAAAAATGATCCCTGTTGGCAACCGTGATCGCAAGCAAAACACGCAAGAAAACATTTGCAGAAACTTCTTTCCATCTCCAGAGAACCATCGGCCCTCATTAGACATGTTTTTTGGTGTTGCCTAAAAGACAACACAATTTTTTTAAATTTGTTCTCTAGTTACGGTGATATTTACAAAAAAATTGAGAAAAGTTTTCAGTAAAATTTGGAAGAATAGTGGATATAACTATGGAAAAAATACAAGATCACGACTGCAATAATAGATAACGGTGGGATAATATAAAATATACGAAAAAACAAAAAAAAAAAAAAAAACTCGCTCTCTTTCTCCACATAAAATATCAGCTACGTTAACATCGACGATTTTGAAGCTTTCAACATCTCTGCAAGTAAGTGTCTCTATTTTTACTTTATTTGTTTTAAGCTATTTTCGACCAAACCAAAATGTAAATCCTCTGTTAAATATTTTAACAGTGATGGTTAAAATTAGAAGTGAGTGAAGTTATAAACGTTTATAACTAGCAAAGACAAGAACCATTATGGTTATTGTGAATGGTTGTGGAAATATTAAATGAATAGACATCCACGAAAACTTAATTTTCTTGGAAAATATTGAACAAAATTCAGAAAAATTTACCCCACCAATTAAGGCGCACCCGTTCTACTCAGAAATTGCAAAACCTTGAAAATACGGGTGATTAGGACCTTGTAGTCAAGATGTAAATGTTAGAGAGAGAGAAAAGGTCTGTCTGAAAAACCGCAGAGGTGGGGCGAATAAAAGTGGTACCATTTATGGCGCATGCACAAAGGTATCCAACGATAGCCCCACTTTTTTCAGTTTCGATTTTGGACTGGAGATATATTTAGTCCAAATAGTACCCATTTAAAAAAAAAAAACATTGAAAAATTAAGTGGGCATATCCCGAAAACTGCGGTGGATGGGCCAATAAAGGGGACATATTTTTTAGCTCGGGAGCTTTGGTATCCAACACTGTCCCCACTTTTTTCAGTTTCGATTTTGGACTGGAGATATATTTAGTCCAAATAGTACCTATTGTTACAAAAAAAATTCGAAAAATTAAGTGGGCATATCTGGAAAACTGCGACAGATGGGCGAATGATGGGGACATATTTTTTAGCCTAGGACCTTTGGTATCCAACCCTGTCCCCACTTTTTTCAGTTTCGATTTTGGACTGGAGATATATTTAGTCCAAATAGTACCTATTTTTAAAAAATAATTTAAAAATGATGTGGGTATATCCCGAAAACAGCGGTGGATGGGCCAATAAGGGGGACATATTTTTTAGCCCGGGAGCCTTGGTATCCAACCCTGTCTCCACTTTTTTCAGTTTTGATTTTGGACTGGAGATATATTTAGCCAAATTAGTACCTATTTAAAAAAAAAAAATTGAAAAATTAAGTGGGCATATCTGGAAAACTGCGACAGATGGGCGAATTAGGGGGACATATTTTTTAGCCTAGGAGCCTTGGTATCCAACCCTGTCCTTACTTTTTTCAGTTTCGATTTTGGACTGGAGATATATTTAGTCCAAATAGTACCTATTTTTACAAAACAATTGAAAATTAAGTGGCCATATCTGGAAAACTGCGACAGATGGGCGAATGAGGGGGACATATGTTTTAGCTCGGGAGCCTTGGTATCCAACCCTGTCCCCACTTAGTTCAGTTTTGATTTTGGACTGGAGATATATTTAGCCCAATTAGTACCTATTTTAAAAAAAAATTTAAAAATTAAGTGGGCACATCTGGGAAACTGCGACAGACGGGCGAATCAGGGGAACATATATTTAAAATAGGTACTAATTGGGCTAAATATATCTCCAGTCCAAAATCGAAACTGAAAAAAGTGGGGACAGAGTTGGATACCAAGGCTCCCGAGCTAAAACATATGTCCCCCTCATTCGCCCATCTGTCGCAGTTTTCCAGATATGCCCACTTAAGTTTTCAATTTTTTTTTAAAAATAGGTACTATTTGGACTAAATATATCTCCAGTCCAAAATCGAAACTGAAAAAAGTGGAGACACGGTTGGATACCAAGGCTCCCGCGCTAAAATATATGTTCCCCTGATTCGCCCATCTGTCGCAGTTTCCCAGATATGCCCACTTAACTTTTAAATTTTTTTTTTAAAAATAGGTACTATTTGGACTAAATATATCTCCAGTCCAAAATCGAAACTGAAAAAAGTGGGGACAGAGTTGGATACCAAGGCTCCCGAGCTAAAACATATGTCCCCCTCATTCGCCCATCTGTGGCAGTTTCCAAGATATGCCCACTTAATTTTTAAATTTTTTTTTAAAATAGGTACTAATTGGGCTAAATATATCTCCAGTCCAAAATCGAAACTGAAAAAAGTGGGGACAGGGTTGGATACCAAAGCTCCCGAGCTAAAAAATATGTCCCCCTTATTGGCCCATCTGTCGCAGTTTCCCAGATATGCCCACTTAATTTTTCAATTTTTTTTGAAAAATAGGTACTATTAGGACTAAATATATCTCCAGTCCTAACTCGAAACTGAAAAAAGTGGGGACAGGGTTGGATACCAAGGCTCCCGAGCTAACACATATGTCCCCCTCATTCGCCCATCTGTCGCAGTTTTCCAGATATGCCCACTTAATTTTTCGAATTTTTTTTGAAACAATAGGTACTATTTGGACTAAATATATCTCCAGTCCAAAATCGAAACTGAAAAAAGTGGGGACAGTGTTGGATACCAAAGCTCCCGAGCTAAAAAATATGTCCCCTTTATTGGCCCATCCACCGCAGTTTTCGGGATATGCCCACTTAATTTTTCAATGTTTTTTTTTTAAATAGGTACTATTTGGACTAAATATATCTCCAGTCCAAAATCGAAACTGAAAAAAGTGGGGACAGAGTTGGATACCAAGGCTCCCGAGCTAAAACATATGTCCCCCTCATTCGCCCATCTGTCGCAGTTTTCCAGATATGCCCACTTAATTTTTAATTTTTTTTTTAAAAATAGGTACTATTTGGACTAAATATATCTCCAGTCCAAAATCGAAACTGAAAAAAGTGGGGACAGAGTTGGATACCAAGGCTCCCGAGCTAAAACATATGTCCCCCTCATTCGCCCATCTGTGGCAGTTTCCAAGATATGCCCACTTAATTTTTAAATTTTTTTTTAAAATAGGTACTAATTGGGCTAAATATATCTCCAGTCCAAAATCGAAACTGAAAAAAGTGGGGACAGGGTTGGATACCAAAGCTCCCGAGCTAAAAAATATGTCCCCCTTATTGGCCCATCTGTCGCAGTTTCCCAGATATGCCCACTTAATTTTTCAATTTTTTTTGAAAAATAGGTACTATTAGGACTAAATATATCTCCAGTCCTAACTCGAAACTGAAAAAAGTGGGGACAGGGTTGGATACCAAGGCTCCCGAGCTAACACATATGTCCCCCTCATTCGCCCATCTGTCGCAGTTTTCCAGATATGGCCACTTAATTTTTCAATTTTTTTTTAAAAATAGGTACTAATTGGGCTAAATATATCTCCAGTCCAAAATCAAAACTGAAAAAAGTGGAGACAGGGTTGGATACCAAGGCTCCCGCGCTAAAATATATGTTCCCCTGATTCGCCCGTCTGTCGCAGTTTCCCAGATGTGCCCACTTAATTTTTAAATTTTTTTTTAAAATAGGTACTAATTGGGCTAAATATATCTCCAGTCCAAAATCAAAACTGAACTAAGTGGGGACAGGGTTGGATACCAAGGCTCCCGAGCTAAAACATATGTCCCCCTCATTCGCCCATCTGTCGCAGTTTTCCAGATATGGCCACTTAATTTTCAATTGTTTTGTAAAAATAGGTACTATTTGGACTAAATATATCTCCAGTCCAAAATCGAAACTGAAAAAAGTGGGGACAGGGTTGGATACCAAGGCTCCTAGGCTAAAAAATATGTCCCCCTAATTCGCCCATCTGTCGCAGTTTTCCAGATATGCCCACTTAATTTTTCAATTTTTTTTTTAAAAATAGTTACTGTTTGGACTAAATATATCTCCAGTCCAAAATCGAAACTGAAAAAACTGGGGACAGGGTTGGATACCAAGGCTCCCGAGCTAAAACATATATCCCCCTCATTCGCCCATCTGTCGCAGTTTTCCAGATATGCCCACTTAAGTTTTCAATTTTTTTTTTAAAATAGGTACTATTTGGACTAAATATATCTCCAGTCCAAAATCGAACCTGAACTAAGTGGGGACAGGGTTGGACACCAAGGCTCCCGAGCTAAAACATATGTCCCCCTCATTCGCTCATCTGTCGCAGTTTTCCAGATATGGCCACTTAATTTTTCAATTTTTTTTTAAAATAGGTACTAATTGGGCTAAATATATCTCCAGTCCAAAATCGAACCTGAACTAAGTGGGGACAGGGTTGGATACCAAGGGTCCCGAGCTAAAACATATGTCCCCCTCATTCGCCCATCTGTCGCAGTTTTCCAGATATGACCACTTAATTTTCTATTGTTTTGTAAAAATAGGTACTATTTGGACTAAATATATCTCCAGTCCAAAATCGAAACTGAAAAAAGTGGGGACAGGGTTGGATACCAAGGCTCCTAGGCTAAAAAATATGTCCCCTTAATTCGCCCATCTGTCGCAGTTTTCCAGATATGCCCACTTAATTTTTCAATTTTTTTTTTAAAATAGGTACTAATTGGGCTAAATATATCTCCAGTCCAAAATCAAAACTGAAAAAAGTGGAGACAGGGTTGGATACCAAGGCTCCCGGGCTAAAAAATATGTCCCCCTTATTGGCCCATCCACCGCAGTTTTCGGGATATACCCACATCATTTTTAAATTATTTTTTAAAAATAGGTACTATTTGGACTAAATATATCTCCAGTCCAAAATCGAAACTGAAAAAAGTGGGGACAGGGTTGGATACCAAAGGTCCTAGGCTAAAAAATATGTCCCCATCATTCGCCCATCTGTCGCAGTTTTCCAGATATGCCCACTTAATTTTTCGAATTTTTTTTGTAACAATAGGTACTATTTGGACTAAATATATCTCCAGTCCAAAATCGAAACTGAAAAAAGTGGGGACAGTGTTGGATACCAAAGCTCCCGAGCTAAAAAATATGTCTCCTTTATTGGCCCATCCACCGCAGTTTTCGGGATATGCCCACTTAATTTTTCAATGTTTTTTTTTTTTAAATGGGTACTATTTGGACTAAATATATCTCCAGTCCAAAATCGAAACTGAAAAAAGTGGGGCTATCGTTGGATACCTTTGTGCATGCGCCATAAATGGTACCACTTTTATTCGCCCCACCTCTGCGGTTTTGCAGTCACGACTGCAATAATAGATAACGGTGGGATCATATAAAATATACGAAAAAACAAAAAAAAAAAAAAAACTCGCTCTCTTTCTCCACATAAAATATCAGCTACGTTAACATCGACGATTTTGAAGCTTTCAACATCTCTGCAAGTAAGTGTCTCTATTTTTACTTTATTTGTTTTAAGCTATTTTCGACCATACCAAAATGTAAATCCTCTGTTAAATATTTTAACAGTGATGGTTAAAATTAATTATTACCTATGAATGGTCCAATAATTTAGTTATTTAAATTAAATAAAGTTAAAAATAAAAAGAATCTAACGATTATTTAGTGAAAGCAGTGTTTGAACTAAAATAGATTGCATTTATGTATTTTTATGTGATTCTCCACTATAAATTGTACGTCATTTTAAAATTCTATAATACTTTACTTTTATAAAAAAAACATAGTGTTGAATGCTATTAATGAAAACCAGTGTCAATTATACCTGCCATGAAATTTCGTCCAAAATCGCTCCTATTTGTGTTTACGAAACATTGTACAAACTCCAATTTAATTACATATATTCGCGATAATTAATAATTAGGGTGGCCGTGATTAGCTAACATTTTAAAAGTTCATATTTTTTGTTGAGGTTTGGAAAAAAAATTCTCAAATTGTTAAAACTTTTGCACATTGTTATAAAATTGACTATTGATAGATAATTAGTTGTTGGAAATTTATTAAAATGCTGCTTAAAATTATTGCTAATGTAATAATTTTTCTATTTATCTAATATTGGAATGAACTACGTTTAGAAATAAGGGTTATCCATTTCGTGGTTTCAAAAGTATAGGGCTGGAATTCGACATCTGTCAAACTAAGTTGTTAAACCAATTTTTTTTCTTTTCAGTTGAAAGTCTGACATTGACGAAAATGGATCGCTTAACTATCACACAACGCATAAAAATTATTAAAACCTACTACAAAAATGGTGATTCTGGCACAGCCACATATCGTGCTTTAAGAGACGATTATGGTTTACATAATCGTCCAACTACACAACCAATTGGCAAAATTGTGAAGAAATTTGAAGAGACTGGAGCGGTTACAGATATTGTGAGGCCTGTGCATCATCGTTTCGCTCGTTCCGCTGAAAATATCGCTGCAGTAAGTGAAAGTATTGCCGAAGACCCGAATGTGTCGATTCCTCGTCGTTCTCAGGAATTAGGACTGTCTTACGGCACATTATGGCGTATTTTGCATTTGGATCTACACCTACATCCATATAAAGTCCAGCTCACACAACAACTGAAGCCAGCTGACCATTCACAACGTCGTAGATACGTTGAATGGGTGCTTGAACAACAGGCGGTGGACGGCGATTTTTCGAACAAAATTTTCTTCAGCGATGAAGCACATTTCTCACTCGGTGGGTATGTTATTAAACAAAATTGTCGTACTTGGGGTTCTGAGAATCCTCAAGTAATTGAAGAGAGGCCAGTACATTCAGAAAAAGTCACTGTTTGGTGCGCTATTTGGTCCGAAGGTGTGATTGGACCTTACTTCTTCGAGAACGACGATGGAACGACTGCCACCGTCAATTCGGAGCGTTATGGTCATATGATAACCGATTTTTTTCTGCTATTGAAGAATACGACTTGGAGAATATGTGGTTTCAACAAGACGGTGCCACATGCCACACAACTCGAGCGAATATGGCTCCTCGTGGCGATATCGTCGTAGCGATATCAACTGGTAACCAAGATCATGCGATATGACACCATTAGACTTTTTTGTGGGGCAACGCGAAAGACCGTGTTTATGCAGATAAACCTTTAGCTCTTGAGCACTTAAGAACCAACATTCGTCAAGTTATGGCTGAGATACCGCCCAATATGTGTCAAAAAGTGGTCGAAAATTACCTCAAAAGAATCAATGCTTGCAACACTTCGCGTGGTTGTCATTTAAACGATGTAGTGTTTCACACATAATGCCAACGTTCAAACTTTATAATAAAAAAGAAATATCATGAAAAAAAATATTTTATATGTCTTTGATTTACGTTTACTTTTTAAACCGCAAAATGGATAACTCTGATATTAAAGTATCTAGTGCAATTTTACCGCACTATTCTACATTATTTGAGGCAATAGACTTAATAATTGGTTAAAAATGGCTAGATCTAACAAGCCGACACATCGACAAACCTGATGGCAAATAAAATATATACTTCCGAGCATGCTCATTTAGTCGACAGCACCGACAAAATTATTCATTCATATGTACGAGGGCGGATCAATAAGTCCGTGACTTTTTGAATGAAACACAGTTTTTTTTTTCAAAAACAAATGTATTTTTCAACTTAATCTCCGTTTAGCTCAACACACTTAGTCCAAGCTTTCTCCATTTTTTGTATCCTTTCCAAAAAAGAGGATTTTTCGAGGTCCATAAAATAGAGAATATGGTGGATGAGGTACAAATTCGTAGCCCAATTAAACAACTCCAAACAATCCTTTGAAGTTGTCACACGATTACGTTTATGGTCAATTGAGAGCAAACGCGGCACGCATCTTACATACAGCTTTCTTAAACACAACTTATCATTTAAAATCGAAACCACATTGCCATATGAAATGCCAATTGGCATCAACAATCTCACGCACTTTTACTCTTCGATCGTGGATTTTCTTCGACATTTTCGGGTGTATTGACCTCACTTGGCCGTCCAGAACGTTCAGCGTGTTTGTACTTGTGCGACCATAACGAATGTCAGTAAACCACTTTTTTACCATTGAAATCGATGGTGCAGAGTCCACATAGTATTTATCAAGCTTCTTTCTCCTTGGTTTGATTGACGGGTTTTTTCGCAAAAAAGTTATAAGCACTCGAAATTCACTTTTTTCCATATTTAAAAAAATGCACGAGGTTGTATGTTTTAAACAGCTGTTAAACGCAAATTAAATGACGGAACGTGCTCAAAATTTTACAGTAGTCTATTATCAGGTGGTACTTGATGGGAGCAGTGTTTCATTTCATATCACTACGAGGGAAGTTCGAAAAGTCACGGAGTTTTTGATCCGCCTCGTAACATGAATTGGCATGGTATAATAAACATAATTATGTCGGAATGATTTACTAAAAGCTTATCCTTTGGGGTTGATAAATCCATAATTCCGTGATTGGGTACTTTGTAAAATAATTCAGTGTGTCGAAGAATATAGGTTTGGGTGGGTGAATTTCATTTTTCCTTTCAAGAAAGAACGTCTGTATAAAACACGTCATATTAGATTTCCAATTATAATAGCTATTTTACTAATTAACATTCCTTTGGGGATACAGTAGCTGCTAGTGAATTTGTAATGCTAGGTTTTAAATAATCAAAAAAAAAAACTATGTGCAAAAGATCCAGTTGATCTAGTGACGGCAAGATAAAAGAAAAGAAAACAAACAACTTTAGTTTACGATATGAACCGCTTAAGGAACAGTACGCGCGTGCTCAGCAAGTGTAGTTTAGTGTAGGAGATGTGGGCGGTGATCTTGTTCCTATTAACGAAATTTACCCTTTACAAACAAAACTTATCACGGGCGCTTTATGGCCCTATACTTATAAATTAAATTTCTCATCAACACAGAAAACACACATATTCACAGAAAACTTCATTTAGAGCGAAGATGTAAATGCCCTATGCCTCAAAACCCTCCCATCCGTTGTGTTGATCTATTGGCAACTCTCAAGAAAAACCCCCATTGGCAAACCTTTAAACCTACACCCCTGTGTTTTACATACAAATAAGATCTACTGCCTCATGTTCATATTCTTACTTTATTTCATTTCAAATTCATAACAATGATAGATTTAGGAGAAAGAGCGCGGAAAAAGAATTTATAAAAAAAAAAAACAAACGGTTATACCGTGATACGAGAATACCTAAAAAAAAACAAAATAACTTAAAATTAAAGGAAACATAATAAGTAAAGGGGCCCTTAGACCTGTGGATAAGTTGCAGCGACTTCAAGTTGACATCAACTTATCCATGGTGTAAGGTGAAGTTGGTGGTTTGTACAAACTAGTTGATGTAAAATCAAAGCCATTTTGATTTTTTGAAGTTGATATCAACTTATCCACCAGTGTAAGGGGAAGTTGCATCAACTTTCATACGCATTTCGGTGAGAAACGTTCATGAGGCAACATTATCGGCAAAATGTAAATAAATGAACCAAAAAATAAATAAATTAAATATTATCGGAAAAATATAAACTAAATAAATATGATTTGTAGTGTTATTTATAAATATTTAAAGAAAATAAAAATGGCGTTTTTTCGTAAAATTTGTGATATTTTCGCAGTGCGCTCACCACCTTTCATTTCGACACCTGACAAGAAAATGAAGTTGCCTCAACTAGTTTGAGAGTGTAAGGGCAAAATCGAAGTTGATGTCTAGTTATCGAAGTTGATGTCAACTTGAAGTCGAGCAACTTATCCACAGGTCTACGGGCCCCTTAAGAGAGAGAAAACAAAACACAACCAGATCACAACACTAAAACAGAAGAAACCTTATTGCATTTGCTTTTTGCAGAATTCAATTCCAATATCAATCACATAAAAATAGCATGCAATAAACTTTATTTTGAGTAAACTCTGAGGCAATTAGAGAGAAGTAAATTTTTCTTGTTCTTTCTTTTGTTTTACACTTACAGTTTTTTTCTGCTATTTCGGCCAACGTTGCGAGAAGGCGTTCCAGCGAAGTTTGAAGATGCTTTTTAAGGACAAAATGTTGAGATACTTCTTAAATGTTGTGATGAATGTTGCTAGAGATTTAATAATAAATTAGCTTAATTCTAGAAGTTCAGTTTTACTAATGGCCAGTTTCACAGTTGAAAATTCTCCATTTAAATGTACTTTAAATGCCGATGCTTGTCACTTAAATGTCTTTTAATATGAAAAATGTATGTGAGCTTTTAAATTGAGCTTTTAATCTAAACCCTGTTTAGGGAATTTAATTATTTTGTTGTCTCTTGTGGATTAAAATTACAACAACCAATTTCGGAAATTTAAGTTCAATTTCGATTAGCTTCATAGTTTGAGCTAAATAATAAAAAAAATGTTGCTTTTTTCTTTTAAGCTAAACTCCAATTTAGTTTACGAACTTGAGTAATTAGAAATTAAGAATAACCGTAAACGATTTAAGTAATTTTAAAACTGGTCAATTCTACCGTTTGACTCCATTTTGGATAAAAAAATACATATATAAAAAAATAGGGTTAACAATTTAAGGTTATACGTCGGATATTGCAAGCTGGTGAAATTCCTTGGGTCAAATCAATCGTTGTAGAAACTGGTATTTGGGTGTTAATAGTTCATCGGAACGTCTCCAGCCAATTGGGACAACAACCTAGATGAGGTTGCCATCATAACCTCAATAGGTTTCAATAGACAATTTGTCCCAACCGACGGACTGCCTTCACAAAGTTTACGTCTCTCGGTCAAGGGCAATAAAATTCGTGGCAGTTCTGCCAAAATGGACTCGATAGACGTCAAATTATTGATTTACCCCGTCGGTTAGTTCCTGGTTATTATGTGCTTCTTAATTTCCCTCTAAATCCTGTAGCCGCTACGCATAACAGAATAATTTAACCGTTCTCGCCAATTGCTCAATCACTCTTCAATTATAATCACTCACTTTACTATTACTTGTACTTTTAGCACTTAACACTTTTAATTTTGTTTACTGATGCTCACTTGATGCCGGAAAGATTACAATAGACATTGGTTGCGTGATCAAGAATTACCAAACCTCGGTATAAACTCCTCTTCAGTTCACGAGTAGGGTTTCGAAATTTGGTATAAGAGAGATCGACGTTCAAGCATATGCTTGTAATCTCCTTACCAGTACCGTACGAAGAAATATGCGCGGGATACTTGGTATCTCACAGCTCTCCAGCTCTTGTGAGTGATACCAGATATCATAGTGAGAAACAAATACAAAAAAAAGTGTCAGTGATGGAATTTCCCAGATGCAGTACCAACACGCAAGGTTGAAGTGCAACGAAGGAAAAAAATCGATGTTCCTATACAGTAAAGGGGTTTTCAACAGAGACGCTACAAAAGTAAATCGATAGGGACTGCAAACGACGCCATATTTTTCCCGCTCTTTTGACATTTCTCTTCAGTAAGGTTTGCCATTTCATCATGGAAAGATATACGAGCCAACAACGAGTCGAAATTCTTAAAATTTACTACCGAAATTTGGAGTCAGTGGCCTCAACTTTAAGAGGCCTCAACAATCAGCGATGAGGCTCATTTCTGGCTGAATGGCTTCGTCAATAAGCAAAATATGCGTTATTGGTCAGACAGCAATCCACACGTAATCCATGAGTCATCATTGCATCCCGAAAAAATTACGGTTTGGTGCGGTTTACGGGCCGGCGGCGTCATTGGGCTATACTTCTTCCGTGATGATGATCAAGACCGGCACATTACTGTGAATGCGAATCGGTACCGTTCAATGATAACCGAATATTTTTGGCCCCAATTGGATTATATGGACTTGGAGGACATGCCACAATCAATTTATTCGAAACCAAGTTTTGTGAACGTGTTATCTCACGAAATGGCCCAGTCGATTGGCCGCCTCGGTCGTGTGATTTGACGCCGTTAGATTATTTCCTGTGGGCCTACGTCAAGTCTATGGTCTATGCCAACAAGCCAGCGACGATTGATGAACTTCGTACGAATATCGAACGTGAAATTGCAGCAGTATCGGCCGATTTATGCTTGAAAACCGTCGAAAATTGGGTTCAGCGTCTGGACTTTTGCAAGCGTGCCCGTGGTGGCCATGTAAAAGAAATCGAGTTCCATACATAATGGCATCGAACGTACTTTCACAGGAATAAAGAATTTCATTGGTATCTAAAACCGGTTTTGTATTATTTAAAAAACTTTTGTAGTGGCCTTATTGAAAACCCCGTTAGATGTATTGGATAGATATAAAAAAAATTTATGAATATGCACATAAAATCCACCATTACAATTTCAAAACCGAAACGGGTAACCGGTTAACCGAATTTTTGACGGTTAACCGTAGGTCGATTTTTGAAAAAGTGATATTTTCGAAGAACCGGTTTCACCGGTTATTTCTATTCAATTAACTGGTTTTTTCGTTTTTTATACAACTGATATAACAACGCAGAATTACAAATCAAAATCCCTTCCTCGCTTGGTTACTAACCCCATCAGACAGACAAAATACTTTGCCAAATAATTATTTCGCCGATAGTCTTCCAAAATAAGGTGTCCAAGGTAATAGAAGTCATATCTACCAACTCCGATTTAGATGAAAGTTCCGGAACGAATGACAACACAGGTTGTGTGTTAGCAGAAATGCATAAAACAATAAACGAAGTACAAAACGTCCAAAGGAATATTTACTCAACGATGGCTTTGACTAACTGGGGAAGTCCAATATTAGAACAGATACGTTGAATAAAATAAATAAAGGATGGGCCATGTGAAATTTGGAATTAAACCACCTCTTATATCGAAGCAGATGACCAATTTGACATTTATGAAGTGACATATTACACAGTGCTACACACAAAATATGCAGGGGTTCTCATGCAGCAATTCTGTTTTGCTGGAGTCCATAGAGTACGAAAAAACTTATACTTTTTCCCAGTCACTTCGTTAAGTAAGTTTTTTTTATAACAAATGTACTGATATAACGATATTCCCAAAATTACAAGTTCAAAAAATCATAAGTGTACTCTGCATTAACCGATTTTCAAAATTTTGCTATTTTTTTATAGATCTGATTTGTACCTTTTAATAAAAATAAACATTTTGACAATCAGTTCAAAAATGGCGCAGTTACGGTCGATAAATTAAAAAAAAAAAATAAAAATTAAAAAATTTTCATTTTCATCTCGCTCTAAATTGACCGTTAGGCAGAAAATTCTGCTTTTTAAATCATATTAAAGTAGGTTTCTAAAACAGGTAAGATCATAAAAATCGGTTACAAAATGAATCAGTTACGCCAAGTTTTGTGATAACATGTTTTTTGCTTTTTTTGTGTTTTCTTAGAAATGTAAATATTTTTCAGATAATAAAACAAAAACACGCCTAATATACAAAATCATAGTTGGATAATTGTTACACTGTTTGTCTCAGCAAACGTTTGTTTACATTTCGCACTAATTGGAGTCATTATCCACATGTTTACATGCGTTTCTCCCCTTCTCCCCTTTCACGTCTTTTGCGTAGGTGGTGACACTTTGCATCACAACAAACACGATTTTTGTTTTTTCCTTTCCTACCCACAACCGCACTAGTGCTGAATTATTGAAAGTATTTATATTTATAGAACGTAACTATTTTTATCGTTGTTACAGTTGTATTCAATTTGGTCGTACTCTGACAAACAAACAAATTAAGCAAACGAAAAGTTAAAGTGAAAAAATAATAACTCAATAAAATGTGTGATAACAGTAAGAAGATTTGTTTCATATGTGGATTATTTGTGGATAAGCGACCTAAAATTGATCTGTCTGAAAATAAACATACTATACCACTTTATGAAGAGTACTTTGATCGATGCTTTATTCAAGGAATGTGGTATATACCATCAGTTTGCTGTTCATCGTGCTACTCAACACTAAGATCCTGGAAACAAAATAAAAGTGCGTTCATAGACCAAATAATTGCTATTTCTGTTTAACAAACACCACAGGCTACCATTTCAAGATAAGGCAATCTATAAAATACGCTGATTTTGATAATGTCGTTAAGACAGTAATGTGTGGAGGGATGACGGAAAACCAAAACCAACAGAAGGAATATCACCGAGTTCAACTGAATTTCAACCATCTCCTAATTATACCGAAAGTTTAGCATCAGAATATATTCCAGCTCAATGCGAATTAAATATACAACATTTTGTTTCACAAGCTGAATTTTATGATCTTGTACGGGACTTACAACTGTCCAAAAGGCAAACAGAAATTTTAGGTTCAACAATGCAACAATGGAATCATTTGCAAAAAAATGTCAACACTACATTTCGTAGAACTGAGGAAACTTGCTTGTTTGGATCGCTATTCAGTGACAGCACTAAAAACAGTACTTTGGTTTGTTGCAATAATGTAACAGAATTGTTTAATACGCTTGCATATGATCACATACCACAAGATTGGCGGTTATTTATCGACGGTTCAACAAAAAGTATAATATTTTCTTTACTATCTAAATGTATATTTTAAATTTTTTTAATAATTTCTTTTTCAGGTTTGAAGGCAGTACTTTTACATAATGAGGGATCATTTCCACCAGTACCACTGGCTTACGCAACGCAAATGAAAGAATCTTATGATAGCATGATTCAAATATTGAATTCCCTGGACTACAACACTCATAAGTGGCTAATTGTTGCAAATTTTAAAGTATTGACAATTTTGCATGGTATGCAAGGTGGTCATACGAAGTATCCTTGCTATTTTTGTGAATGGAACAGCCGAGCTACTGATCAACATTATATTAAAAAAGATTGGAATCCCCGTACAGCATTTTTTGTTGGGGAAAAGAACAGCATAAATATCCCATTAGTGAATCCATCGGACATTATACTGCCACCGCTACACGTTAAGTTGGGTCTCATAAAACAATTTGTCAAAGCACTTGACAAAAATGGTTCAACATTTAAATATCTTGAAAAAGTTTTACGCGAATAAGTTATGGGAAATTAAAAGAGGGTAAGTAGAGAAATATACTTCACATTATGTATAATAAAAATAAATCATATTCTTCGATAGGTATCTTCGTAGGTCCCCAAATACGACAATTGATGACAAACGAAAACTTTTTACAACAAATGACATTAGTTGGAAAAAAAGCATGAAAAGGTTTTGTTTCGGTGTGTGAAAATTTTCTTGGAAACACAAGAAGTGTAAATTATGAGAAAATAGTACACGAAAAGCTGTCTGCCTACCATGCAATGGGCTGCAAAATGTCTATCAAATTGCACCATCTCCATGTTCATTTGAATATGTTCCCATCAAACTTAGGGCAGATGAGTGATGAACAAGGTGAACGATTTCACCAGGACATTTCAAGAATTGAACAGCGGTATGTTGGAAAAAGTAAAGTCAGTATGCTGTCTAACTACTGCTGGTCTATAAAGCGAAAACAAATGAAACGCAGGTATTTCTAAGAAAACAGAAAAAAAAGCAAAAAAACATGTTATCACAAAACTTGGCGTAACTGATTCATTTTGTAACCGATTTTTATGATCTTACCTGTTTTAGAAACCTACTTTAATATGATTCTCAATAAAATTTAAAAAAAATCAGAATTTTCTGACTAACGGTCAATTTAGAGCGAGATGAAAATGAACATTTTTTAATTTATATTTTTTGTTTTACTTTATCGACCGTAACTGAGCCATTTTTGAACTGATTGTCAAAATGTTTATTTTTATTAAAAGGTACAAATCAGATCTGTAAAAAAAAGCAAAATTTTGAAAATCGGTTAATGCAGAGTACACGTATGATTTTTTGAACTTGTAATTTTGGGAATATCGTTATATCACTACATTTGTTATAAAAAAAGTTACTTAACGAAGTGACTGGGAAAAAGTATAAGTTTTTCCGTACTCTATGGACTCCAGCAAAACAGAATTGCTGCATGAGAACCCCTGCATATTTTTTTTCCACTTTTGTATCACTGTTATTAAAAAAAGGTTTGAAAAAAATTTTGAGACATTAAAAACTTTCATCACAATTTCTGAGTCTTCAACTCAAACTGTAAGAAATCCACGGAAAAGTTCGATAGAATCAGAGTTCTAACAGTCCTGGTCGTTATTGAACAAAAGAACTTGTCTACGTTCTCGTCCAGTGGAAAATATTGCCACTGTAGCTGAAAGTGCTGGAACAACCATCAACATCAACTCGCCACCGTTCGCAGCAATTGATCATTTACAAACTTCTTTGCGCAGAATTTTGAAAACAGACCTCAGTACGAAGACTTAAATTAAAATAGTCCAAGAACCGAAGCCTCGTAGCTATACGATGCGTTTTCACTTTTTTTTTTTACCGATAAAAAATTTTTTTCGATAAAATTAATTTTTACTACGGGGCTACGTTAGTAAACAAAATTGTCGCATGTGGTGCTCGGAAAATCCACATGTCGTTGACTGCGAGTGAGTTTTTGGTGCGGTTTTTGGCATGGCGGCATCATAGGACCATTTTCTTCGAAAATGTGCAAGCAATTGTTCCAAAAAGTTGAAGAGGATGACATGGGCGAAGTATGGGGGTTCTTTTGCGCACTGTGTTCGACAACACCATAATCAGGCGAAACTCGGTAGTCCATTAGCCGCCTCGCAGCTGCATTTTGAACCAATTAGACTATTATCCGTGAAAGATAAGTGTTACACAAACAATCCCGAATTCACTGAACTCTTAAAACACGAAATAGAGGCCCACACAATGGACAATGTACTGAAAACTTGTGTTGCCTATATTAGTATTTTGTTAAAGCGAAATAAATTCCAAACTATACATGGCCAACACTTTAGTTTCCCATCACATACCATGAAGGCATACACCCTGATTGGGACCTACACTTTTACACCGGTTCCGAGCGGTATTTTGGCAAGCTATTTTATGGCTATCTGCTCGGTAGTCGATTTCAAAATTCAAACAGACTGAATTAAAAATAAACGACGTTTATAAAAGGCATAGTTTACCAATTTGTCATAAAAACAGAAACCGGTTATTAACCGGGTTATACCCCTCGGTTTAACCGAAAAACGGTTTCGCTAAAATCGGAGTATTCGAAGAAACCCAAAACCGACATTTTTGAAAACCCTGTTTTTTGAATATAAAGGGTTTTTCAACAGAGACGCTACAAAAATAAATCGATAGAGACAGCAAACGACGCCATATTTTTTCCCGCTCTTTTGACATTTCTCTTCAGTAAGGTTTGCCATTTCATCATATTAAAGTTTTCTACCGAAATTTGGAGTCAGTGGCCTCAACTTTTAGAGGCCAACTTTAAGAGGCCTCAACAATCAGCGATGAGGCTCATTTCTGGCTGAATGGCTTCGTCAATAAGCAAAATATGCGTTATTGGTCAGACAGCAATCCACACGTAATCCATGAGTCAACATTGCATCCCGAAAAAATTTCGGTTTGGTGCAGTTTATGGGCCGGCGGCGTCATTGGGCCGTACTTCTTCCGTGATGATCAAGACCGGCACATTACTGTGAATGCGAATCGCTACCGTGCAATGATAACCGAATATTTTTGGCCCCAATTGGAAAATATAGACTTGGAGGACATGTGGTTCCAACAGGACGGCGCCACAAGCCACACAGCGAATGCCACAATCAATTTATTGGAAACCAAGTTTGGTGAACGTGTTATCTGACGAAATGGCCCAGTCGATTGGCTAGATTAGATATGCAGATTTAAAGAGTTTTTAATGGTCTTTGTAATGATACTCACCGGAACCAGATGGGAACATAAATATGTGAGATATGGCCAATTATATACTCAAGCTTTAAAGGCGCATATCTCAAGAAGTTGGACCGAGCGCAAACATTTGTTTTTTATATTTTAATAAGCTTTTTAAGCCCTTTTAGGCCAAAGAAAAAATTGGCCTATTGCCGGTAAAATTTGTTTAAATAGCGCAGACTTAGCTATATCCATATATACCGATTTCTCAAAAACTGGAGCCAATCTGACACTTCCAAATGTACTTTCGCACTCAGGGGACTCCCCACTAATAGTTCGAAAAGGATTCATCAAAGTTAATTTTTTTTCGGGTCAAAAACTATCACAGTGTTATCTTTGCTTTGATTATAGTTTTTAAAATAATTTATATGTAGTTAGAGGTTTGTGGGTTTGATTAGTGTTGTCTCGGTGTTAGAGTGCCCAAAACAGAAAAGAAGGTGAAACAGGTTTTGTAGCTATTAACCGTGAGCCGGGTTTTTAGAAAACCTTATTTTCTAATAAACTGAAAACCGGTTACTTGACGTCCGTTAACCGGTTTTTAATCAAGATGTGTTAAATATCCTTAAAAAGTTTAATAATATATTATATGATTTTCGAATTTTAATGCAATTTTGGAATTAAGAACCATGATGATTTCCAAATATGATTTTATGCTTCAATAAATTTTAAATGGCATTTTCAAATAAATGTTTTACTCACATTTCAAAATGATTTTATGATTTGAATACAAATTAATTAAGCATTGCTAACATAGAGAAATGACGTATAGAGAAGCGATTTGACTCAGTAAATTTACGAAGTTTGGTGTGTTGCATATGGACGTTGCATGTGCTTTAATAATGCCAGATAGAGGCAATGGCTCAAACCAACCAACAAGAAAATGGCAACGGCATTTCGTATTCTGCATTAACATTTTTGTGTAAATACACCACAAATATATACGTACTAACAATAAAATATAACGAAAAAGTTCAAAATACGTTTAATATTCATCAAAACGACATGAAAATTTAAGTCAACAATTTTTGTAATTCCACCTGGTGAAGTCAATTTACGCCAAATAACTCTCTATCGCACCGACCGCACCATGAAGAGTGTGAAACGAAACGTCAGATGATTACGATGGCAGCTCTATATGATATTACTCTATGTTTGCTAATGACTGGTTTAAAAGTTTTAAGTTGTCTTCGTGAAATCGGTGATCTGAGAACCATAAATCGTACCATTGGCCGCAAATAAACTCACAAATTGGGTATAACTCTGACTGATGTTTTCGTAGTAGTATCAATTCTAAAAGTCCAAGGATGGCCCTCGAATTCCATCGAGCATAGCTGATCGGCGGAATAGCTTTAAATTTTATAAATGGAAACTTTTGGTTTTTTTTTTGAAAATATCTGAATGTGTTTCCCAAATCCAACAAATACTGCATCACCACGCCACTTTATATTTTCGGCGTCAATTTTTTCTTTAATTTGGGTACTGCTTTGCTGGAGTTCGTTGTAATTTTTGATTAATTATGGTACAAAGCTGTAAAATATTTCGGGAATTTTTGTAAATGTGGTAAAAGTTATGTCAGAAATGTGTTTACAACATGGTCTTCGTCGTAAACGTTATAATTATTTCACGTGTAATATTAATACTTACAAAACTACAAAATCTTCTTTTTATCTTCTGGGTATGTAGAGATATCTTCTTTCTATCTTTCAGATGGTATTCAGGTGATATCTCTAAATTGCCTTCATGGTGATTATCAGGGAATATTGCGATATTATCTTCTAGAAGTATTGCTTGGAAGTTTCGCTATGGGGTAACAGTTTCTCCTGACGGGGGTAACAGCTTCTCCCGACTCTGAAATAAATAAATGAGTTCCCATTACATCCCATGAAGGAATTGGGGAGAGCTTCTCACAACCAGCGACCAGTGCGCTTTCTAGATTTTTGTACTCACTGATTTGGGACCTACAGGTTTTATACCGATTCCGATAGTGTCGCCATCACTATGCGAGGTGACTGCCGCCGAAAGAAATTTTTTAGGGTGGTCAAAACAGGGATCGTACCCAGGATCTCATGTAGAAGAGGCGCGCACACTAACCATTGCAACACCGACGGCCACAAATTCCGCAATACAAATTTTCTTCCAGGCGATATGATAGCGATATCAACGCAATATTGCTTTGTTTGGTGGGTTGCCAATGATATTTAAATTTTTTTTGAATTTGCATTTATAGAGTTAATTCAAATTAAACTATAAATTATAATTTATAATTGTAATATAAGGTTTGTTCATAGATAAATGACGTATAGAGAAGCGATTTGACTCAGTAAATTTACGAAGCTTGGTGTTCTGCATGTTGGAAAGTATTGCTTTAATAATACCAGATAGAGGCAATGGCTCAAACCAACCAACTAGAAAACAGCCACGGCATTTCGTTTTGTTCGTTAAAATTGTTGTGCAAATAAATTACAAACATTTACTAACAATAAAATATAACAAAATGTCCACAATATACTATATTAAACATTCACTGTTTTTCATTAAAACGACATGAAAATTTTAAGTCAACAATTTTCGTTATTCCACCTGGTGTAAGTCAATTTACGTCAAATAACCATAGAGTAATGACGTATAGAGACGCCAACTTTCTCAGTAAATTTATGACATTTGGTGTGTTGCAGATGGGCGGTGGGATGTTGGAAAGTATTGCTTTAATAATACGAGATAGGGCATTGGCTCAAACCATCCAACAATAAATCAGCAACGGCATTTTGATTTGTGCGTTAAAATTGTTGTGTTGATACAATTGTGTATGGGTGGAATAAAATGTATCAAAAAAAGTCCAAAATACGTTTAAATTTCACAGTTTTTCATCAAAACGACATGAACATTTTAGGTCAACAATTTTTGTAATTCCACCTGGTGTAAGTCAATTTATGTCAAATGACTCTCTATCGCACCGACCGCACCACGAAGAGTGTGAAACGAAAGATCAGATGAGAAAGGTGGCAGCTCTATATGACATTAAATAAATAAATAAATGGTTTCCCATTACATCCCATGAAGGGACAAGGGAGAACTTCTCACAATCACTGAGCTGTGCGCTTTCCAGTTTTCAATCACTGATTGGGACCTACAGTTTTACACCGATTCCGAACGGTATTTTGAGAAGCTTTTCCATGGCTATATACTCGATAGTGTCGCCGTCACTATGCGAGGTGACCGCCCCCGAAAGAAATTTTCAGGTGGTCAGAGCAGGGTTCGAACCCAGGATCTCATGTACAAGAGCCGCGCACACTAACCATTGCACCACCGACGGCCACATTACTCTGTGGTAAAACTCATAGGAGAATATATGTAGGTATAGTTAGATTTATTCTCTCATCTGACGTTTCATTTCACACTCTTCGTCGTAGGTTTGTGGAAATTAGAGAAATTAAATTTAAAATTAACTTAAACCAGGTGGAGTTACAAAATATGTTCACTTAACTTTTTCATGCCGTTTTGGTGTAGAAATGAAAAATTTAAATGTATTTTGCACTTTTTTGTTGACTTTTATCGTTGGTATCTAGATTGCCACAAAAACACGAAATTCGGTTGTTGTTCCTTTGTTGGACGTAGTTTACTATTGCCTCTATCTGGTATTGTTGAACCCATGTTTTCAACCATCCAATGTTTACTTTCCACCGTACCTATGATGTTTAATTTATTCAGAGAATAAATGCATCTATACCAATATTCGTCTATGGTAAAACTAGTAAAAGAGAGTTTAAACAAAAATGACGAAAAATTCTCTCTGAGCAGGTATGTTCTAAAGAAGTAGGGGAATGAAAAAAAATAGTAAATATTGTAAACTTGAGTTAGAAATGTGGTTACAAAATGGTCCTCGCCCGAATCGTTCAATAGAAAATCACCAGCGCTGCTAAAATCGACCACAGCGATATTCTATTACTTATTTCCGGTTTTTTTACAATAAAACAATTTATTTGCCGATATTAAATATTTGTTCAAATTTATTTTGACAATTCCAATCAGAATGACGTTTACTACTTTTAGTTGGTAAAATTCTTTGTAAAAGAGAACGTCATACTTTTCTGTTCTCTCTTAAATTTTCTTACTTGTTGTAGTATTTTCCTCAGTCCAGTAGAGGTTGGATCATAGAGTAATATTTATAGTAGACATAATAGTTCTCTCACCAAATTTATGACATTTTGCCTGGTGTGATATTGACGCTCGATGTTGAAAAGAATTGCTTTACTAATACCCGATAGAGGCAATGGTTCAAAACAACGAACAAAATAACAACAACGGCATTTCGTTTTGTGTGTTAAAATTATTGTGTTAATTACAACACAAATTTATGCTAACAATAGCAGTCCAGTCAATAAAAAAGTTTAAAACACATTTAAACTTCAGTTTTTTACCACAACGACATGAAAAATTAAAGCAAGTAATTCCACCTGGTGTATGTCACTTCCGCATCAAGAAGAGTGTGAAAGGAAACGTCAGATGATCCGAATATTCTCTCTAGTATGATTTACTCTATGGGTTGGATTTGTGGATGGATTATTTAAACTACAATCTATTGGGAATAGCAGGCTATTGGACTTTTCATGTACTTATAGTTCTGACTGCTAGGGACCTTGATCTAATTTGTCCCCTGGAGAATATTTGTACAAAGCCTTCTAATGTATCTTATGATATTTAGATTTTTTCTTCTCACTACTCAACGATTGGAATACCACAAAATTTAACCGTACCCTTTTAGGAAATATCTATGTCTACATTCACAACGCCTCTGTTTTATGAAACTTCAAAAATCATTCTGTTCCATCTGAATTCGCCGCCGCTGTTAATAAGAACCCGTTAATTTACAACTACAATACCTCAATACCCGATCTATGAGTAGTAGTAGGTGAAACCGCTTCAATTCAACATTTCAAAGAAATAAATAAATAGAAAATAGAAGAAGAGTACAGAAGAAGAAAAAAATAAACTTACACATGAGGTGCAAATAAAGTATTACAGAAATTAAAATTTTGAAATATGATTGCAGTTATATGGGTTTTAATAACGTTGGCCATTTCACATGTAAGTATATATTTTAACATCAATATATTTCGAAAAATGTACTAAAATATTTTCTGCAGAATCATGGTGAATTTGTGCAACAATTTCGACCATTCACCCCTGCTGTCGCCCCTTACCCACCACTATGTAAGCCGCAGCAAGTGTTGGTGCAGACACCACCACTTCGGCCGATACAGCAGCAACCTAACCAACATCCACCGATCCAGCCGCACCTTGTTGATGGAAACGAGCAACTACCACAAAATAACATTGGACCTAATAATTCTACTGAGGGTTTGCGATTCTTCTTACCCTTTATGGATATAGACATCGAAATTGAACGGCGCGTTCATGTCATGCAGGAGTATATTCATGAGGAAATCTTCATTTTGCATGGCCATGAATTATTCCAATTGTTTTTGAGTCGACACGAGAAACGTTTAAGCTTAATGTGTTATCTGGAGGGGAGTGTACGAATTCTGGAACCACTAGCAGCAGAGGTAAGAGAAGTCAGCGAGAAGTCAGTTTATTCAAAACTATAAAAAATGATAAAAACGGTAAAAGATATGAAAAAATTTTTTTTTAATCTTAGCGAAAATGAATCTCGCCGCTAAGTTCTCGTTAAGTCTTCGTTAAGTGCTTCATACAAAACAAGCGAATATATAAGCAAGCGGTGTATCCAAAACACGCTTAATGACAAATTAATCAACTGATAAGCTTACTAATTTATGTGAAAATTAAACGATTAACTAATGCATTGATTGATCACTTTCCGAGAGGAGTAGGCATCAGATTTAAAACTCCATAATTGGGATCTACAGTTTTAAGCACACTTCAAACCAATGCAGCTGCTGTGCGAAAGTCGTATCGCACCCGTATTGTCACAGCAACAAAATACATTTCGATTTGTACAGACGCATTGGTTTAGGTCTATTTTTTTTACTGATTCGGAAAGTTATCCATCGAAAAGGAAAATTAGTCGATGGTATTCTCACCACTATGCTTGGTGAAATAATAGTAATTACTAGTGCAAGGCAACATTTGCCTCTGAAATTTGAATAATCGATTAGTTGATTGCACTAAACAACATAAGAAAGAAGAATCATTTATAACTGGCACTGTACTTTTTTGACTAAAACATGCTAGACAATAATTGAACGATACGCGGGAGGGAGAAACGGTATGAAACTATCTTCCATTTGAAAGAAATCGTACGATCATTATGCTTTCGATTTACACTATCAGTTTTGGAAAGTGGAAAAGGAGAATGCAAAAACATACGATTACAAAGAGACAAACAAACCACAATGTTGAAAAATAATAAAGAACGTTTGGATTAAAAGGAAAGTTGTGATCAAAAATGTAGTATTTAATTGAAAAAAATCAACCAAATAAATGGTTGTCTTACCGCATTCGTTAAAATCGGATTTTCGATTTGCAAATCAAAGAATTTGCAGATCTGATAAATTCTCTCATTTTTTGATTTTACTCAAAAAATAAATTCGATCAGGGTTGCATTTGGAATAAAACGAATAAAAGCAAAGGAAGCGGGGCTGAATACCAAGTGGGTTTAAAAACCAGTACATAAGTTTCAGTCGGGTGAACCGATATAATCATACCCTCATACTAAGTCATCCATATTGCTCTATATATTATTGAATACCCAAATTAGTTACGATCCTAAGTGGATTCCCTCCCAATATTTATATGCGAGGTACACAAATGGGCATGGCAAGTTGTTGCTAACATTTTGATCAGGACCAAATTTTATTAAGATCGGTTATGAGTTATTGGAGATATCGAGTCGACAAACCGGAAATACGCCCAGCTTATGATTGGGAGGTACGAAACTGGGCGTGGCACAATAGTCAGTTATTAATTAAATAGTAGCTTTTAGCAAAATATTGCCTACTACCAAATTTTATTAAGATCGGTTGTAGTTTACGGGAGTTATCGTGTCGATCAACCGGTCATCCATCCAATTTTTATATGGGATGTACCAGAGTGGGTGTGGCTAAACAGCTCATTTTCTATAGGAGAGTTTAATTTGACTAAATATAGACTAGTACACACTTTCATAAAGATTGGTTCGGTAACCTCCAGTTAGGTAGGCATTTACAGATTATTAACCGGTGTGAGAGTTGAAGCTAATCAAATCTAGCTGAAGAAGGTTTGAAAGAAATATGATTTTTTGTTAAATGTGTCGATTTGTATGGGAGGTACGAGAAGGGGCGTGGTGAAAACGCCCATTTTCAATCCCAAACTCAATATTGGCAAATAATAGTCACTGCCAAACTTTCATTGTGATCTGTAAAGATTTACGGCAGTTATCGTGTTGACCAGCCAGCCAGACCGACAGACAGACGGACATAGCTCAATCGTCTTAAAAAGTCGTGAAACAAATTACGTCCAAAGATACTAAGGGCCTAAAAGGTCCAGTACCGACTTCGCGGCTTCGGCATATTACTGTTGTGCTATAAAGCTTTCTGCGTGGTCGGGCTTAGCAATTTTGTCTTCTAGGGTAGGTCCAACAATGGCTTCGTGGCTTCGACATAGTATTTTTGTTATGCAAAGCTTTCTGCGTGGACGTCCTTCGGCCGCGATTAGGGATTGTGTCCTCTGGGGTAGGTCCAGCACCGGCTGCAAAATGGTATTATTTGTGGTCGAAAGCTTTCGGCTTGGGATAGGTCCAACACCGGCTTCGGCGTAGTACGTTTGTGTTATAAAGCTTCCTTTGTGGCCGGCCTTTGGCCAAGCTTAGGGATTTTTTCCTCTGGGGTAGATCCAACACCGGCTTCCCGGCTTCGGCGTAGTATTTTTATGTTATAAAGTTTTCTGCGTGGATGGCCTTGGGCCGGTCTTAAGGATTTTCTCCTCTGGGGTAGGACCAACATCGGCTTTGGCATAGTATTTTTGTGTTATTATGAAGTGCCGCTTTTTATTTTTCGGAAGGAAGAAATGCCGCGGTCAAAAAAAAAAAATTAGGTTAAATAGGTTATAATTCAAATTCCTCTAATTTCTGTACCCGCCCCTAATGGTTTACAGCTAATACCCTTTTTCCGATTCTCAGGACCCACATATTATATTCTAAAATGGGATTATCTTGGCTCACAGATGTTTCACGGATGTGCACTATTTAATTCGTGAGAAGAATACCTTTCATTTGAGTACACATACCTGTTTTTAGATGTCCCTAGGTGGACCCGTTGTATTTTGGATCCCGTGATCCCATGGGTCTAACCGACAAAAAAAGTTTTTCGAAATTGAATTTTATGACCCATAGACTAATACTTATAGTATTAGTTCTCTTAACAAATTTATGACATTTGGCCTGGTGTGATATGAACGTTGGATGTCGAAAAAATGTCCTTCAATAATAGCAGATAGAGGCAATGCTTCAAAACAACCAACAAAATAACAACAACGGTATTTCGTTTTGCGTGTTAAAATTATTGATTTAAATCAATCCAACGTGTTCGAACATGAATCGTTTTACTTGAGTGTTGCATGGTACATACGACCACTCATCCAAGACTGTATGGATGACGTTTTGTCGCCCACACTGAATTTATGTTATTCTAACGTTTGATTTGTGTGCGCACGATTGTAATTAAAAAAGGGGAAAATGGAGAATATTGATGTTTAAATTATCGCAATTAATTATTTTTCACTTGTTTTCTTAAAATATGTACATTTTCTTTAAAAAAGTATTTTTACTTAACAAAAGTACTTTTTCTTAAAAATTATCTTTTCTTAAAAAACATTCCTATTCCTAAATAATCAGCTTTTTATAAAAAAAGTAAATTTTCTTAAAAAATTAATTTTTCCTTACTTAATTGTTTCTTCTTTTATTTTTGAAATGAATTCCTTTTTTATGTTGCTAAAGTAAATCAACATACATAGATTGCTGGTAGTACAACACGTATCACAACACAGTTCAACCCAATCATTGGGTAGTAATAGCATCGTATGACTCGACGGTTGCGTCGCAATGACTACTATGAGTGGGTTTACGTGTAGACATGTAGACATGCTGGCGTTGGCCTTACACACACAGCATAACATTTTGCACGATGAATTAAATGAACCGAAACATGCACTTGTGCTAGCCCTTAGTAGCGACTAATTTTCACTAATTGTCGTACATTATGTTATCGTAGGCAAATGAAAACAAATAAATAAAATGAATACAAAAACATTTAATTTTAACAACTTATAAAAGATTTTTTGCACTTTCAATAAAAAATGTACTAAAACAAAACAAAATAAGGAAAACTAAAAACTAAACTTGTCAAATATAAGGAAAACTAAAAACTAAAAGGTTTCTTCAACTTTTAGATTGTCATTCATACTTAACAGCTGCATATAAGCACCATCTAGTGTGCAATAGTAGCTACTAATTTTCGAAAACAATTGCTGTAAAATAACTACATGCATTACATTTCAGTAAACAGCTGATTAATAACTTGTCAACCGCAACAAATACAAAATAACAAAATATTTTACAAAACACCAAAAAAATTATAACTCAGAACATAAAACAACACAAAGTGTATCAAAGCTGAATGGAGGTAATGTTAATTCTAATAAAATTTCTATTAGATTCCAATATAAATTAAGATTATAACATATCTTCATTACGTACTGTTGCCTTACACTGAAGCTGGTGCACGACAATTGGGTAACAATCTCCATCTCATGCCAATTATTATAGGTGGAGATTTTAATACAAATTTTGCAAACCCACAGTCGCAAGCTTTATCAAAATTTTTATTTGACTTTTTCCACTTGCATGTGAGCAATTCTCCACAAACCCCCACAACTAACAATTCCACTACTATAGATGCAGTTTTCCATAGATTTTTAAATACAATCGAATCAAAAATTTATATATCCTATTTTAGTTACCATAAGCCAATATTAACTATTTGTACTTAAGGCATTTACCATAGATGGGCACTTTGCAGTACGACTAAAATTTCAGTAAAAATAATTCTTTAACTAGCAAATTTTTACTGATTACTAAAATTTTTTTCAGCAATTTTTATAAAGTGCCTACATGATTATGATGAGGTGCATTGAATTTTCAGTAATCAGTAATGCCCGATTACTGATTATTATGAATACGTACCTATGATTTGACTGGTAATCCAAATTAAATTTCATTATCAGTAAAAATTTACTGAATTTTTCCAGTAATCAGTAAATTTACTGCTTACTGTAATTTTTAATGCAGTACATATATACTGCAGTGTGCCCATTTACTAACCAAACAAGTTAAATAAAACAAACAAAAACCAGCAAATTCCTATGTATTTACAATGTTGAAAGTTTTGATACTTTTAATTGATTAATTAAAAAAATATACTAAAAGCATAAGTACTTCCAACTTCATTACTAGATGTTTACACATCTCCCCTGTGATCGGACTCACATTAATTTTTTCTACTGTTCTAGTGCTATCACCTTATTTATCCATCCTAGTCAGATGACAAGGAAATGTCAAAAGTTTACATGTTTTGCGCAGCAAATTTGCCTCGAAAACTTCCACTTTTGAGCAAGTCGCTTTGTATGGGAAATTTGTTTGTTTTGACGTTTGCTGTGCAAGTTTACGATGTTTTCGAGTTTACGAGGTTCTTTCGAGCTTTCATGAAGACCACTAGTATTTGTTAGAATTTTGAAGATTCATAAAATCAAATAGTTTTTGGAAGTCTGCTCGTATTGAATATATTGCCGGCCGGATAGTACGCACATGTAATAACTAAAAAGTTATCGCAGTCAACGGGTATCTTTATTGCGATTGTCTCTAAATATCTACTTTTGTTATCGTGAATGTTGTATTGTATGTTATTCTTGATTAATATAGCAGTTCCCCCACCCCTTGTTGCAACAATTCGATATTTGCTTATGATTTTATAATTTTTACTCGTAAATATTACATTGTGTGTATGGTTTAGTTTTGTCTCATTTAATAGGACAATATCTCCTATCTATCTACTCTTAAAAATTTACCTATTCTTGAAAAAAAGACCAATTCTAAAAAAAATACAATTTCTTAAAAAAAAACCTTTTCTTACAAAAATTCCTTTTCTTAAAAGTACCTTTTCTTAAAAATAAAATATTACCTTTTTTCTTCAGATAAGTAGACTTTCTGAAAATTAGTAAATTTTGTTAAAAAATATCCTTTTCCTACAAAGAGTACCACTTCATTAAAAAGTCCTGTTCTTACAAAAGTACTTCTTTGTAAAAAATCACATGAGGTGTCAGGGGACACCCGGTTGGAGCGAAGTTCCTTTCGCTATATATTATGTACTAGTAGTAGTTAGTTTCAACACGCCTAAGGCGCCTGTTGAAAAATACTGTAATTTAAATGGATCTTTAAGAAAAGATACTTTTGAATGATAAACTTTTTTTAAGAAATTTTATATTGATTGAATGTATTTTTTTTAAAAAAAAAACTATATTTTTATGTCCCTTTTGTAAGAATATGTATTTTATTTTAATGAGAGTTACTTCTTTTATTAAAAGCGAATGTTTTTTGAAGAAAAGCTACCATTTTTAAAGTAGTGCTTTCTGTAAGAAAAAGCCTAAGAGTATTAATTATTTTTTACAAAGAAGTACTTTTTTAGAACAGGTACTTTTTAAAGAAGTGGTACTCTTTTTAGGAAAATGCTATGTTTTTAAGAAGATTTACTTATTTTCAGAAAGGCTACTTATCTCAATAAAAGAAAAGGTATTATTTTATTTTTAAGAAAAGGAACTTTTGTAAGAAAAGGTATTTTTGAAGAGAATGTATATTTTTTTTTAAGATAAGCTTTTTTTACAAAAGAACATGTACGATTTTACGAGTAGGTACTTATCTCAAGAAAAGTTATTTTGTTTTATAAAAAGGTGCTATTTAAAGAAAAGGTAGTTTTTTAAAACAAGACAATATGTTTTAAGGTAATGTACTTTTTTAAGAAAGGGTACTTATTTAAAAAAATACTTTTTTTAAGAAAAGGTACTTTTGAATAAGTTATGATTTATGCGACCTTTCGTATTGTATTCAAAAATTAAATTGTCCGAGCGTTTGGTTGTGTTTATTAATTAATTATATTTTTTTTCTTTCGATATTTCGCTATCCTTTGGATATCATCGTCAGGAAGATATATTATTAATTAGAAATGAAAAAAAATAATAAATCTTCCTGACGATGCTATCCAAAGATAGCGAAATATCGAAAGGAAAAAAAAATATAATTAATTAATAAACAAGACCAAACGCTCGGACAATTTAATTTTTGAATAAAAGGTACTTTTTGTAAGAAAATTTACTTTTTTTAAGCAAAGGTACTTCTTTAAGATAAGGTTTTTTTTTGAGAAAAGGTATATTGTTTAAGAAATCAATAGGTATTTTTTTATACCCTCGCCCATAGGGATGGAGGTATATATTATTTAATACGTAAAAAATGTAACACATAGAAGGAGCCATGTTATACCCGTAGTATCTTTGGACGAAATTCGTTTTAGGACTTTTTAAGAGCCATGTCCATCCGTCTGTCTGGCTGGTCAACACGATAACTGCCGTAAATCTTTACAGATCACAATGAAATTTTGCCAGTGACTATTATTTGCGAATATTGAGTTTGGAATTGAAAATAGGCGTTTAGACCACGCCCCTTCTGGTACCTCCCATACAAATCGACACATTTAGCACAAATTCATATTTCTTTCAAACCTTTCTTCTGGGAGATTTTATTAGCTTCAACTCACACACTGGGTAATAATCTGTAAATGCCTACTTAACTGGAGGAAATGGGCGAGATTGTCACGCCCATTCTGGTACCTCCCATGCAAACCAGGGTGTTCCTCCGGGTTGTCAATCCGATAGATCGCGTGAAACACTTCCGATCTTAATGAAATTAGGTATAAGGCATCACGTTATCAAACGCCAATCACCGATTAAAACAAGGGCGATTTTGCCACGCCCATTGTGGTACCTCCCATCCCATTTGTACGCAAAACCGTACAAATCTTTATAAAAGTTTGTACTAGTCAATATTTAGTCAAATAAAACTCCTATAGAAAATGAGCTGTTTTGCCACGCCCATTCTGGTACATCCCATATAAAAGTTGGGCGGATGACCGGTTGATCGACACGATAACTCTCGTAGACTACAACCGATCTTAATAAAACTCGGTACTAGGCAACATTTTGCTAAAAGCTACTGTGTAATTAATAACTGACTATTGTGCCACGCCCAGTTTCGTACCTCCTATACAAAAGTTGGGCGTATTTGCGGTTTGCCGACTCGATATCTTCAATAAATCATAACCGATCTTAATAAAAATTGGTACTGATCAAAATTTTGGCAACAACTTGCCATGCACATTTTTGTTGTACCTCGCGTATAAATATTGGGAGGAAACTAACTAATTGCGGTATTCAATAATACTGTTATTGAATATAGTCACCTTTGAGTATGGGCGCTTTTAACAGAACTCGCACGCAATGGATAACTTAGGGTGAGGGTATGATTAAGTCGGTTCACCCGCCTGAAACTTTTTTGAAAAAAAAGCACTTACTTAAGAAAATTTTATTTTTTTTTAACTTCTTTCACTTTGGCTTTTCCGACTTTACTTTTTCTTCGGTTCAAACTACAATATGTAATAAACAGGTTCCATCTAGAAAATTTCCCATTAAACAGAAAATATCCCCCGATATGTTAGTCTATACACAAACCAAAAGTACGAGTGTGAGAGTATCTGTGCTGCCAAATGTAATTCCCTGCTCAGGGTTGTATTTGATGGATTTGCCAGTCTTGCACGTTGGCTTTGCTAAATTTAGTTTTTATTGGGTTCAAAACTACAATATGTAATACACAGGCTCCACCTAGAAATCTTCCCTTTAAACCAAACCAAAAGTACCCAATATAGTTGATAATAATGGGTTGTAATAAAGTAGTTAAATAAAAGTTGTTTCAAATTATTTCATTTAGCTTCCATCCCGCAACGTGAGATAAGGAACTTCGTTCCAAAAACAAAGTCATACTCTTATTGCTTTTTCTTACAGAAAGTACTTCTTCTTAAAAATGGTACCTTTTCTTAAAAAAAGCATTATCTTTTAATAAAAGAAGTACCCCTCTTTAAAAAAGGACTTATGTAATACATATTCCGGAAAATATAATACATATTCTTACAAAAAGGACCTAAAAATAAAATTTTTTTTTTAAAAAAATACATTGCAGAAAAAAAATTTCTTAAAAAATAATAATTTTATCTTATCCTTTGTAACTATTTTGGTTCAATAATTTCTAAAGCAAGTATTTGACATATCAAAAACATCTTCTAAATATTTGACATGAATTTACATTCGCTTGGTAATGAAAAAATGTACTATTGACCAAATGGTCCTCTAATCTAAGATTCGTCATTTTGTATTTTTCTCAGTCCTGAATAAAGTTAGAAAATTTAATTTTCGCACATAACATTGTTTTATTAAAAGACCCCATTAGCAGAAAAATTTAGTCAGTATATATCACCGTTCCAAAGTTACAAGGGAAAACAGAAAAAATTTGGACCAAATGGTCCTAATCTAACAGCAGGGTTAAAAAAAGTTTTTTATTTTACAAAAAGTACCTTTTCTTAAAGATCCATTTAAATTATCGTACTTTTCAACGGGCGCTTTATACGTGCTGGAACTAACTAGTACATAATATAGCGAAAAAAAACTTCGTTCCAACCGGGTGTCCCATGACACCTCATCTGCTTTTTGTATTCCGAATCGAAAATCCTCAGGTGTACACTATTCCATTCACTTTCCGCAAATGAAAACTTTGACATACCCAACAATTTCTCTAATAGTCTAACATGACCTTTACTGTGTTCAATAGATAATAACTTTTAATTAATAACAATATATTTTTATACTATTCTAACTATATATTTTTTACTACCTATAAACCATGGTAGACTTATTTAAGAGGTAAACGCGTCAGCAAAGATGATTTGTGGTTTTTTCATCTTTTCCGCGCGCGTTTTGTTAACCCGTGATTTTAAAAGCTCTGCTGACAAAAAAAACTAAAACACGATTATGGAGAGAGAGAGCTTTTAAAAATGCGTACGTTGTAGAAACTCTACAGTTTAAAACAACGAAAAAGCGCGACGAAAAACCGATAGTGTGTCCTCCCCTATTTGATTGTGTAAACTTCTACGAAAGCTGTTGCAAACGCGAATCCGCTGTGGCCCGACCCGAAACTGTCAAATTTGATTTTGTTTATTTTTGTTTGTTGATAAAATTCAATGAATTTCAATCAAGATGCAATTTATAGCATTGACTTTGTTTCATGTAATTTGTTTCACATTTTGTGTGACAGGTGAACAACGGAATTCCTAATGCAACTACCTAATAGATAAATCTACCTTTCTAAAAACGTTTTAAAAAAACTATTTCTAACCGTGTAAAGCCATTGATATCACTTTTTGGTATAAAACAAGTCATAACAAATAAGAGCTCAAAAAATAATGTAGCATTTTCCGATAAGTCGCTTAGTTATCGAGTTATCGGATGTTTACGTTTCTCAAACAAAAATTTAAAAATTTTTTTAAAATAATTTTTGTTTTTGATTGAGTAAAAAAATATCGAAAAATCGCGCGATGTTTTTAAAATAAGTTTTGTTTTTGGTTGAGAAAATTAAAAAAATCTATAATTTTTCTAAATGTCAAAATCCGATAACTCGATAACTAAGCGACTTATCCAGAAGTGCTACATTATTTTATGAGTTTGTTTTGAATTGTTTTATACAAAAAAAATGATATCAATGGCTTTACACGGTACGTTAACGCCAAAACCCTCTCACATATCCGAAATTTCGGGGCCCATAACGCCTAAACTATGCATTTGTCCCGATTTTGTCATTTTACTCTTTTGCTTAGAATAACCTATTCTCCCGCTCTTGTGGTTGTTTTTGGAGTGTAAGCCGTAAAATAGACCTGTTCCCAAAAAAATGTAAAAATAGAATCCCGAAAAATCCCGGAATCCCGGCAATTTTTAAAATCAGTCCCGTTTAGCATCCCTAGTGTGGGGTCACACACGACAATTTTACTTGCGCAATTCTTGAGTTTAGTGGAGAGAGAGGGTAAGAGAATTTAAAGGGGTACAGACTTGCCCGTACTCTTATTTCGATTTGTTGTCTCAAACCCAAGTTTTTACGCGAAGTTGGCTGCTGATGAAAATTTGACATGTCTTTTAATTTTTGGTGGGTAATAAAAAAGTAAAAGAGTTTTGTTTGATGTTGATAGCAAACAAAAGCTATTTTATGTGATTAATGGCCAGCTTCACAGTTGAAAATTCTCCATTTAAATGTACTTTAAATGCCCGACGCTTGTCATTTAATATGAAAATTTTCTGTGAGCTTTTTAATTGAGCGTTTAAATGACGAGCGTGAAACTCGCCCTAATTAATGTTGATATTATTTATTTTTTCTTCTTTCACTTCCATTTTTTCCACAAATATAAACAAATTCCCTTCCGAATAAAATTTTTTCATAATTGAAATGAAATGGAATGCCAAAACAGCAAGAATGTGGAAGGCAAAAAAGCAAAACTTGATCAAGCAAACTATCCATATGTGAACATGAAGGCAAGTTCAAAAGCGAATTGATAAATTCTTGTATCAGTTTAATTGCCGTGTGTGACCCCAGACTTATAAAGGGATTTCCAATTTGAGTCATATGATTTCTTTACACACTAATTGTTAAGGAAATTCAAATGTTTTTTATTTAATATGAAGTAAAATCGATACAATTAAGTTCTGAATAAAACGTCTTTCAAATGGTCTCCTCGTCCTCTTTTGCAGGAACGAATTCGATGAACCCAATTTTCGAACACTTTTTCCACTAAATCAAATCGTTTGTTATGAATAGCACGTTGAATATTGTCTTGTAAACCTTGAAGAGTGTCTGATTTATTGCTAAAGACCAATGACTTCAAATATGCCCACAAGAAATAGTCTAATGGTGTTAAATCACAACTTGTTGGAGGCTCAAATTGGAAAACCCTTTATTCAATATCACCATTTCTTGAAGTAATCGAATCACCAAACTTTTCTCGCAAAAATTCGGGTGTTGCACGTGCTGTGTATCATGTGGCCCCGTCTTGTTGGAACCAGATGTTTCCAAGATCAACTTCTTCCAATTTCGGTCATAAAAAGTTGGTTATCATCGATCTATACCGTTCTTCATTGACAATAACGGTGTTACCAGCTTCATTTCGAAATAAGTACGGACCGATGAGATTCCACCAGACCAAAAACCACACCAAACTGTCAATTTAGGTGAATGTAATGGTTGTTTATGAATAATTTGTGGATTTTCTTTACACCAGACTCGACCGTTATGTTTGTCAGATGAAAGTGAGCCTCATCGGTGAAGATGATTTTCTTAAAAAAATCGTTATCGTTTCAAGTTGTTCCAAGACAAAATTAGCAAATTCATGACGTTTACGGTAGTCGAATAACTTCAGTTCTTGAGTGATAACAATTTTATACGGATGCAAGCCCAAATCTTTGCTAAAAATCCGCCAGGTTGTGGTTAGAGACAGTCCCATTTGTTGACAATGTCTTGTAATCGATAAATTTCGGGTTTCTGTAACACTTGCCTGAACGGCAGGAATATTTGCATTAATTCGAGCGGTTCTTTGTCTTATTGGCACTTGAACATTATGTACAGAAAATGTACGCTCATAATTAGCAACAATTCGACGAATAGCGACAACAGTTGGGCGGATTATTATTATTGGAGACGAATTATTTTGATAAAAAAATTGAAAAATTTGTAAACGTTGTCTCCATGACCAAATTGTAAACATTACTGAATACAATGAAGAAAAAAGACAGATCATGACATACTACAAATGGCCGAAACGTCACTAAGAAATCATATCACTCAAATTGGAAAACCCTTTACTACGAACAATGTGGCCTAATATTAAGCGAACCCATACAGGAATTATGGATATTCCCTCAAAATTTTTAACGTCATAGGTATGGTTGCAAGTGAACATTGAATGGTGGAAAGCATGGGTTCAATAATACCGGATGCAGGCGATAGTACAAAACGTCCAACAAAGCAATAACAACCGCATTTCGTATTTTTGTAGCAAAGTAGTTGTGTTAAATACAATACAAAGAATACCAAAGATAAGAGTCTGAAAGAGTGTGAAATGAAACGTTAAATGAGAGAATAAAATACTCTATCCTAAATTCATCTTTGAGCGAACCACAGACTTGTCATTCATAAGAATGAGCTTAGATTAAAACTTTTTATTTGCCTGATGAATTAAAAAAAATATTATCACAAAATTTTGTGAATATGATAGTGATGGGAACAACTTCGATTACATTCTTATTTGTGTGGTAAACCGACAATAAATGTCAACGATAACAACTGATGTTAATGCTGTTGAATGACAAGTCTGTGGTTCGCTTTAGTTTGTATCTAGTTGTCGGTAGGACGGCGATGCGAGTGCTGTAATTTATTTGCAAAACTTTCTAAATTTTGAATTATTATTTTGTAAATTAAGTTGTAATTTTCGTTATTTCCCATATATCGATAAATTTAATAAAAAATATTTTTCTGTTTGACCATTTTGTGTTGACATTTCGTAACAAAACAAGAAAGATTACTCAGGTCTCGTAAAAGATAAGCCGCCCGACATTTGCAATCGTTCGACTTATTGAACCAGGCCTTACACTGGCAGATAATACTGAAGAGACCAGTATGACCTGTTGGTCATACAGATCTGCTAATATAAAGCCTGTTTTACGCCTGACAAAAACTAATTGCTTTATTTGACTACTTATATCGTAGGTTGTCTTCTGGCAAGGCCACCTTATCTTGGTTGTGGCATTAGATGAACATTTAGAGATTTACCAAATTCGTAGGGATATATTACAATCTCGTGCCGAAATTCTAAAAGATCCAAGAAGGTCATATGAAATTGCGCCAGTATTTCCAGCTGTTCAACAACTCACCTTAAGAGGCAGATTTCAAAAACTATCTGTATTTGTTCATACTGAAAATCAGCTAATGATTGTGACAGTGGTGAATTTCTCTAAACTCTATGGAAAGATAAGGTAATTTTATTTAAAGACTGTTTTGAATGGATTTAAAAAAGTGATATTGTTTACAGAACTTTTGGAAGGACTAAGAACAGTTTTGAACCCATGCAAGAGTTGACTGTACCAGCTGTAAATGTTGCAAATGTTATTGGCTTGACGACCAAATACTTGATTATAGGAAAATTTATAAAAAATAAAACTATGGTTAGTATTAATGTAGTACATAATTTGTTGATTTGTGATATTATTCCCCATTGTGATTTGTCTATTATTCCTACCCGCTTTAGACCATTCTCACTATTTATGAAATCGATGCATCATCTCTCCAACTGAGCAATAAACAAATTTTAACCGTGGAGTCGATGGTGGTTCATAGTACCTCCTTCCGGAATAAAAATCTAATTATTTCATGTTCCAGTAAACAGATCAAATGCCAAACATACCTTCAAATATCAAATGGTTCCTTCGTTGCCTTTAAAGAAAGAACCTCTCAAGAATTGGCCTTTAATCACATTTCGGCTAATTCAAAATTTATCTTGGCTTCTAGACAAAATCAAATAATGGTTTTTACTGATCATTTTATGGACTGTTTTGGAGGCTTTACACTTGATATCCAGGAAATTTCTAAACTGTTGGCTCATCATAATTCGTATGGAGAGAATTTTGTTTTAGTGATCCATAAGTCGCCATTTAGACTATTAATTCGCACGGTGGAAATGGAAATCAATGAAAAATATAGGACGTCAAGATCAACAGAAGAAACAGGTAAGTAAGACTGTGTGGGGAATTAGGAATTATAAAAAAATGGTTTTATGAAACGAAACGCGTTAAAAACTTGAGTAAATGAGGCAGTCGACAGAGTAACGGACTGAACGCCGTTGAAGATGAGGTTTCGAACACCGTATTCATCTCTTCGCGAACATTTTCGGATCACAAAGAGAATGGAATTTTAAATAGCGAAGGAAAGTTACTCATAGAGTGGAATACCAACAAAGAAAACGAGTGAAGCGCCTCGTTTCTCTACTCTCTCTCTCTTACTCTCTTCATTGATGATTTCAATATATGTACGAGCAGTTTTCTGATGATGTTACAGTATCTAACTGTAGAAATTCCAACCATGTTTAAATAAAATTACATAAAGAATGTAAAAATTATGAAATAATCAAGTTACGACGCGAGAGAGAAATGCGTTTGAGTGAATCGCGTCGACTGTTTTAGTTCTCTTCTAACGGGTCCGCTAAATAACTTTTTGTTTTTTGAAAATGCTATAAAAAAAACTACTGAATATTTTCTCAAATTTCTGTTTTTTATTTGAAAGTACAATCCTTCCGGTTAATAATGGAAAATAATTTCATTCAAATGGCTGCCTCGGCTGGCCATGCAGTAGCCTACACGATCGGTCCAATTTTTAAGCACATTATCGATTGTGTGCAGCTGTATTTCACCAATGGCTTCACGAATATTGTCCTTTAAAGCGTCAATTGTCTCTGGCTTGTCGGCATAACACTTATCTTTGAGGGCACCCCACAAATAATAGTCCAACGATGTCAAATCGCAGCTCCGAGGTGGCCAAACGACATCAGCTCTGCGGATGATAATGCGATCTTCAAAAACAGGGCGCAAAACATCGAGTGTAACTTCGGCTGTGTGGCACGTAGCGCCGTCCTGTTGAAACCAAATGTTGCCAATATCCTCCTCTTCAATTTTTGTGAACAAAAATTCGTTCAACATGGCCCGATAACGATCGCCATTGACTGTAACGGCCACTCCTTGCTCATTTTCGAAGAAAAATGGCCCAATTATGCCTCTGGACCAAAATCTGCACCAAACAGTGACTCGTTTTGGGTGCCCCAAATGCGACAATTTTACTTGTTTACATACCCGCCAAGATCAAAATGAGCTTCATCTGAAAAGATGATTTTTTTGGCAAAATCGGCATCTTCTGTAAGTCGATCGCAGGCCCACTTAGCGAAGCGAAAACGCATTGGATGGTCAGTTGGCTTCAACTCCTGAACCAATTGGACTTTGTATGGCGTCATACCAAGGTCTTTATGCAAAATTCGTCTCAATGGTGTCTCCGAAATGTTCAATTGTTGAGAACGACGGTGAATTGATGTTGATGGCGCTTCACACACATTTTCTGCCACAGCAGCAATATTCTCGGGTGTACGCACTATTTTTGGCTTTTCACGCTTTGGTTTATCGATGAGGATGCCAGTTTCTTTCACTTTTTTCACAAGATAACGAACATACGGAGCTGTTCTTCCAAAATCCGTACGCAATTTTCGCACACGTTCTGCAACGTTACCATGATTTTCAAAGTAATGTCCCAATATTTCCCACCGTTGTTCAAGCGTATACACAACCATATTCGTTCAGCGGAAGGATAAAACTAATTATCTGTCAAATCAGATATGAGCTAAGTGTTACCATTCACGAAATAAGCACTAGTTGAAAAAAAAAACGTTAGATGGCCGACCCTTTACGAGGGTTGCCAATTTGTGCCGGTTTTTCTTCTCTACTTGTATATACTCTTTGGAAATCACAAAGACGATCTAGAATTAGACGACCAGCAGATGTCCGAAATTTGGCAACCCTGGTAAAAGAGAACCAAAAAGGCATTTCTCACACGCGTCATATCTTGAATATGTAATTTTATTTCAACATGATTGGAATTTGTATAGTTATATACAATAACATTATCAAAAAGCTGCTAGTGTGTTGAAATATTCAATGAAGAGAGTAAGAGAGAGAACAGAGAATGACTAGGGTTTCACTCGTTGTGTTTGTTGGCATTTGAGTGAAGAGAAATTTTGAAAATCAATTACAGAGTTGTTTTTGGAAATCAATTACACAGTTGTTTTGCTAAAGTCATTTTGCACGAAAACAATTGTTTAAAAATTGTTTTGCGCATAAGTTTTCACATTTCGATTATTTTAACAAAGAAAACAACACCACGTCCGTGAAAACAAAAACGGAGTGATAAGCCTCGTATTCAGTTCTTGCGAAATTTTCGTAATACATTTTGTTATTTATCTCTAAACGCAAAGTTTTGTTGCAGAGAGTTACCACATATCTCTGATTTACCTGGCAAAAATTTCACTAATAATGCAACATTTGTCGATAACTCGCCTAGTTGTCCAGATAACGGAGGCTGTAATATAGAAACATCAATGTTTTTTATGATATAAACAATCGGAAATCTATGCCGAAGACGGTGCTGGAGTTGTCCCTGAGAAGAAAATCCTTAATCTTACACAGAAAGCTTTCTTAAGCAAAAAGTACTGTGTTCAAATGGCAAAACCGGTATTATGTCGAGTAAAATAGTAAAGATGTTTTTTAAAACTTCAATCCCAGATAGCTCAATAACTAAACAAGTTATCGATAATTTTTGTCGGCTCAGTTTAAAGTGTTTAACAAAAATAAAAAATTATCGGACTGAGGGGCGTAAAAATAGTTAAAAAATAATAGAACTTAGTCAAACAAAAATCATTAATTTATTAAAAATTTTTAATTATAAAAATTCAATATAACAAAAATTTCGAAGTAATGAAATTCTTATACTTTACATGCATTTTCCTTTCACCAGAAGTGCCCCTTGCAAATCAACACAAGGCATTCCTGAAATCCCTAGTGGATCAGGCACGCAGCTTTCTACCACCCCGCAAAGAGGACATGAATATTTTCCACCGCATGGCAGACTTGGTCATTCCGAAATCGAAAAGATTTCAATCGAAGAAATCTCCCTCCAATAATCCCTTCGATAAATTCGTAGAAATATTCATACCAAAAAAGCCAGAACCACAAGAAATTGATCTTATCGATGTGGTCGAAAATTTATTTTTACCAAATTCAAAAGATGCAAAGTCTTCGAAATCAAGAACGGATATTTTGGGAATAATGGAAGACATAGCAGTGTCGAATACGCCCGTCAGTAATGATCCATTCACGAATATATTTCAGAGCTTTGTCGGCTTAATACGACCGAAGCGGAAAAATTTAGAATCTGAAGAGCCCTTAAAGTTAAAATCAGGAAATATCAATAGAATACAAATACAAAATACATTTCTGCGGAGTCCAAAGCAGATTTCGGACAAAGTTATGCAAATAAGAAAACAATTTCTGGGTTCCCAACGTGAAAAGCGTTCAGATCCTGCTGGTGGTCCATACAATATAACACTGGAATTGAATAAGCATATTAAAGTTAAAAGAATTAGAGTAAAGAATTTGATTTATAAGGGAGACGTAATAAAGGGTAAGATCTTTATAAAAATGACTTCAACCAAATAGATAATTTCATAAATAATTTTTTCTTTGCAGGCTTTTCATTAAATGTTACCACGAAGCCTTCGCCCAAGCTCGTTATAACCCCTAAAGTCATAGCCCATAGAGTGAATGCTACAGAAATTGAATATTCCGAAAATAAACGAGATGTACGTCAATTTGTACCAGACTTATATTACGATCTCACGCCATCTATAGCAGCTAAGCATTTGAAAGTGGGCTCTATAAATGGTCTGCCATGGTCGGAGTTCTACGAATCCATATTTTTGAAAAACCGAGATACCACGATTGCTGGACGGCTGTTTTTGCAATCTCAGGTCGATGTGGACCACTTGAAAACTCCTATCCTGAATGATATAGTAGTTGAGCAACTTTTTAATTTACGTCAGCCCCAAGTTATACAATCCGATTTGGTTATATCGCGATTTTTCGTACACGACTTGAAGGCTGAAAAGGTGAATGGTTTGAAATTTGAGGAGGACATTGTGTTTAGTGGAAAGGAGGCGTATGTGGAAAGTAAGTAAAGTGGAAAATGGAAAATATAATTTAAATATAATTTATAATTTATAAGTACATTAAATTGTTCAAACCAAAATCGAATCAAAAGTGAATGGATATTGTTTAAAATCCGTAATTTTCAAACAAACCGATACCCGTTTTTTACATATTTTGACCATTTAACTAGTTTTAAGTTAAAAAAGTATCAAGTATGAAAATCCTTTTCAAATTTAAAAAGATTTTTTCCTATTTTATTATTCAATCTCAAGACCATTCCATATCTCTGTAAATAGAGATATAGTTTTTTATATAAAAATTTTTTCAAATGCTATAGCTATTTCAGATCTACAGACCTTCATCAACGGCTGTTTGGTATCCTGCTTTTGAAAAATTCATCAAACTAAATGCAAACGAAAACTCTTCTTAATTGAGAGAATTGTTCACTATGCAAGTGTTCTAAAAATATCGCAAACAAAACACACACAAGAAAGCATTTGCAAAAAAATTTGTTTCCATCTCCAGAGAACCTTCGGTCGCCATTAGAAATGAGAATTTAACCCTTGTTTAAGGCCATTTTATCCGCATTAATACACACATGAAATAATTTTTTTTATATTTCACGCGTGCCGTACTTAAATATTTATGAGATATAAACAATTGGAATTATTTTGTGTATATTTGCAGCGATTATAGGTCACATTATCCTGCTAAGCAACCAAATAGTTTCGTTCCAATTTTTATCGTTTTTAACCAAAATTAACATTTGTTTACATAGTGATGTATATAAAATCAAAACATTGAAGCTACAACCTATTATCCGGTTTTATATTCGACTACCCAAAAATGAAATCCAATTCAATATGATTTTTTGACACTTATTCCAAATTTATGAATATAGCAAATATTAAATGATATTTTTATTGAATAGTTCTTTCCATTAATGTTTAAAATTTTGCAAAAATGCATTGACGCATTTAAATAAAAAAAATTTAATTCGGTCTAGCGGTTATTGTTCATCTTGTTTTTACATCACAAGCACTGTGAGAATACATAAAACAGGGTTGTCAGTTAATTATCTGTTGCCTAGTTAAAATACTCATTATGAATACGGTTCTAATAAAACCTTCGCCTGATGAATGCTTTAGAGATAGTTTAATGATTTTTTATAAATAAGGCCGATAGAGTATGGTCTTGAGCTTGAATAATAAAATAGTAATAAATAAAAATCATCCCTGATGAACATAGAGCACGACGAAACTGCAGGCAATCGTTATTGCCTGTAAAAGTTGTGTTGTCTTTTAGGCAACAACAAAAAACATTTCTAATTGGTACCGAAGTTTCTCTGGAGATGGAAAGAAGTTTTTTGCAAATGTTTTCTGCAAGTCGTTTCCCGATACCTGCACTGGTTTAGAAATTAGCAGTACTACTAAAGTATACGTAGTCGAACAAATGGTCCAAGATGTATCTATTACAGGTGGATGCGTTAGAACAGCTGATTTCAAATTTTTCTTGTCGTTGTGGTCCGACCTTGTCAAATGTTGTTTATACCAATTCCAAGATGTATCTAGTACAGGTGGTAGCGTTTAAAAAGCAGATTTAATTTTTCCTTGTCCTTGTGGTTGTGGTTGTTGCCGAAAATTACAACAATTCCTCCTGATATAACATGAAAAAAATACATCTTGACAATTTCGAACAGCTGAATTCGACAAGGTCGGATCCTGAAAAAAAACAAAATGCCTTCAATTCCTACTGCTTCTACCTTACTTATTTTGCCATGAAATGGTCTAAGAAAAATTTCGTTTTTTTAGCCTCCCGAAAAGTAGATAAAAACATATAGCGTTTTTTGAAAGCCCAGCGACGATATATTAATTATTCAAGCTCAAATGGTCATGACAAATTTAAGTCAACAGTTCCTGTAACTACACCTGGTGTAAGCCGATTTACGTCAAACATCTCTCAATCGTACCGCCCTCACGACGAAGAGTGTTAAACGAAAGGTCAGATGAGACTGATGTTACCTCTAGGTATATTTACTCTATGCAACAAATATGTTTTGGAGATGCTAAGTCAATACATATGAGTGATTGTACATTTCATTCAACTGTTGCATTTTAATATAAACAAATCCTAATTAATCGTAAAGTTGTTGAGTACAGAGATGTCTTCGTACTCATTTTTCCAGTCATTGCCGATGTGTGGAGAAAAGTAGCAGGTTATATCAAACATACAACAACTGAGCGGAGCTTCCAAGTCTAGACTATCAACGAGTGCTCAGTTACCATAGCTACTAGCACAGAGATATCCTGCCTTGAAATGGATAGCAAGTTTTCCAACGATTTGGGTCATAAATTGGTCACACCTGTCTGGTGATCCTGCAATGTGTGCCTCCAGACCATATTTTGTTCGCATGTCTAAGAACTTCGGTTTTAAGCGTGTAGAAAGGCGCATATCTACTTTTTCCACATCCAGTGGCACAAGTAAAGTAGTCCCTAATATCGATATCTCTTCTGTTCTATCGTTCCCTGGAATGTTCCTGTGCTCCGGCACCCATATATGGTAGATTTTCACCATCTCATTTCGAGATCCGCGCACAGATATAGCCATATTTTGAAGTCAGAAATACGGATCGCAGAGATTTTATAGCGGCCTGACAGTAAGAGTAGATGTTAATACCCCTGTTGGTGATGACGTTATGCCCTAGACAGAGTGCAACTTCCACTATTACTACACGCAAAGAAAAAACTCGTTCCTCCCAAACGAAATCTCAGATATCTGAAGTTCGTTTGGGGACTGTAGTTGAGAGAAACGAACTTCTATTAAACCATAGATGTCGTTTCGTTTGGGAGAATTGAAAAATGTTTGCAGCAAACGAGTTATGAAAAATATAAGCTGAAAAAAACGTTTGCGAGAACTGAAAAACGTTTGCAGTAAACGAGTTATGAAAAATTAGAGCTGAAAAAACGTTTGCGAGAAACGAAAAACTGTTCTTTCGGTTACAGCAACCTAGTTGTAATTAAAACTTTTATTTATGGCTTCAATAAGCTCGTTTTTGTTTAAATTTCCAACTTTTATGATTTTGGTTTTACCCATAAAGTTTGTATTAAAAAAAGTTGCCTGCCTATTTACACGTCTGTCTCGCTTTGCGTTCAAATAATAACTAAAAGCGCAGCAAACTACAACGCGTCAATTGTCCATCCAAGATATATTGACAAGGTAGAAGCATTGGAGTGTGTGATCACTTTTATTTGTGTATGACAAACGAGTGGATAAGACTGTGTAAACAGTCGGCAGAATGAGAAAAATTTACGTTCTTCGTAATCTGTGCTCTCATTAGAAAAATGGCTAATTTCAGTTATCGCAAATGTTTTTTAAATTTGAGGCAAATGTAATTTTGTATGCGTTTGATGCAAATGAGAATTCGTTTGCAACAACATGATACACATTTGCGATATATGAGTTTATTTGGGAGAACTACATGAACGGTTCCGATTAATAAATTAATACAAATCAATCAAAGTACTGTTGCGACAACCGAGCAATAACCGTTTTTTCTTTGCGTGTATGAATCACTACAATGGTCTGGTAGCCTTCGTGCAACATCTAGACGTACCTCTTTACAATAGACTCCAAAACCTACTTTACCATCTAGTTTATAACCATAAATATGTTATACTAGTTTATAACCATAAATATCTTATAAGTTTCTCTCAAAGGTAGACGTTGGAGTCATGTAATCCACTTCTACCGTGGATTGCCGCAGATCCCTTAAAATGGGTCTGTGACCATAGGGACTGGTGATCTATATTGAGGAAAGAATTAGGCGGATTGCTGCCATTTGCCGGTCCAGCAAATCTAATGGTAACAGGTGAATGATAACCCCCAAACCCTCCATAGATGTTGTGCGAAGGGCACACGTTATACACACCATTCTTTGGAACTTTGGCAGCTGACTTAGTTAAGTGGATTTGCCCAGCACCGGCACCGGATAACAGCTAAAAATAAAAAAAATGGTTTCCCGTTACATCCCATGAAGGGATTAGGGAGAGCTTCTCACAACCGTTCCAATTTTACACTCACTGATTGAGACCTACAGTTTTACACCGGTTCCGAACGGTATTTTGAGAAACTTTTTCATGGCTAAATGCTCGATAGTGTCGCCGTCACTAAGCGAGGTGACAGCCGTCGAAAGAAATTTAAGGTGGTCAGAGTAGGGATCGAACCCACGTCCTCATGCACAAGAGCCGCGCACACTACCATTGCGAATAATATATTTTCGGGTATAGACCACATCGACCTCCGAAGTCATTTTTGTACGAATAAACGGCCATAGTTTCCAGAACCACAACCGAGCATTTTCCATTATCTTTCAGGCAAACTTTCATTCCACCGAGATTCTTGATCTTCTAGGTCCTGGTAAATAATATGAGCTCGGTTTTATCTGGATTTACTCCATTCCATTCTGCGTTGCCCACATCAAGATCCTCCTTATACATCCGTGGAGAACATCTCTGCATGTGGAAGATCATCTCTCAGTCTCAGTCTAGGTCAGTCAGATCCTCAGTCTAGGTATAGCAACATATATTCCAGATATGAGGTGATAAGACTCCCCTTGTGGGGTTCCTCTATTCGCAATTCTAGTCAATGACACTTCTAGAATGACGCAGTTATACGCCTTCGCGCAAGTGGTACATGGACTAAATTTATGATCCTCGGGTCAACAGATAGTGTTGATACATCAGATTTTGCAGAACCCGGTAAAATGTTTGTTGAAACACCCCCCCAATTAATGAATGCGACAAGAGTGTACTCCCTCAGATCTATAGATTTATCTATGAAGCTCATTGGATCGTGATGTATGAAAGAATCATGTGCTGATTGGTATAAAGTAACTTGTTTTCCCGCATTTGGAATGAATTGGATTCCCTGCATTAACTGGAATATAGGAGTATTTAATTCAGCGTGTATAAAGCTTTAGGAGCCAAAATGTGTAGATTACTTTGTAACTCCACTGGTGTATACCGTTGGGGCCATGAGATGTGTATGGATTACAACTTCCTATTGCCTAGTGTAGTGTTCCCCTTGTTACTAAATATATTTCCTGCAACACCCGAGATGACCCGGTTGGTCTGTGAGTCGGACCTGTTGCCTGCCGTACCGATGCCGCCTACCACCAGTTTTTTCTCTCTCGGGTACCCCAGAGAGGTGGGAGTCATAGAGAGGGCTTTGCGCAATCTGATACGTTCGCGATTCCGTCGCAGAAATATTTTCAGAAAAGTGTATCATTTATGTAGGTATTTCCCCGAATTGTGTAGTTCCCTCCCTAGGGCACACATGATGACGCTAACCAGATGTCGTAGTTGCCAGTATCCAGGCTGGTTGTGATTTAGTACCGGTTGTGACATCTGTCCGCGTACTTTTCCAGTAACTATTTCTGAGAGAGTAAGATAGATGTTACTCTCCCAGTAGAAAATATCACAAAAAGAACACAGACGACGCCTAGTAAAAATTTGCAAAAAATATATGTTGTTTCAAACCATAACTTATTTCTTGCACATTCTTACTTGCAAAAATTTCTCCAGGAGAAACTTCCAACTCTCAAAATAATCTCTCTTGCTCTCTCGTTACTGGTTTTTAGTGTAAATACACAACATCCAGTAAAACTCTGTACAAATTGTTAGTACGCAGACTTATTATGTGATTGATACTAAGGACAGCTAAATTGTTTTTGATACTAATTATATCGAAGTTTAATATGAATTCTTGAGACAGTTAGAGAACGTTAAATAGCTGATGTAAACTGTTATACATATATTACTCTATGATTTAATTTGTAGCAGAAAAAGGGGAAAATGTATTGATGCTAATTAAATCGATTACTTTTCATCACAAACCTGTATATTTGAAAAAGTTATCACATCATATATTAAACTCTTGACGTCAAAGACATTTAGTATGTTCGAGAATTTTTCAAGTAAAAACTGTCAAGTAGCGAAGTAGTACCAAAAGTACGCGAACGGCATCCAGTAAAAACTTGCAAGAAACAAAAAATAAGAACTTAAACAGCAGCAGTGTAAATATTGGAAGAAACAACATCCGCATTTTTAATATAACATTACAAATCACCTAAACTATCTTCTTTTTTAAAGAACTAGTTAAAGTTTAATTACAGATAGTCTATTCAAAACCGAAACCGGTTAACCGAATTCCGGTCGGTTAACCGTATGTCAATTTTGTAAAAATTTCTATTTTTGAAAAGCCGATTAACCGCGACTTTCGGTTTTTACACAACGGATATATCACTGCAGAATTACAACGGATATATCACTGCAGAATTTGACATGGGACTGTCCTTGGAGGTGGAAAGTTTCTGATAGCCATTCACTTGGGAGTGGCCAGAAATGATTCCTTCATTGGGCAGTCAAAGCAGTTCACTACTTCCACGCAGTATGTCCTGGGCAATGGCTTTATCGGAAACCTCCGTTAGCTAGATAAAGTGAGAACGCGAAACGAATGAGCAACCTGAGTGGTAATGCGATCACTGATACGTCTCAGGATTATTAGGTGACCCTGTCACTGAAGCTCTTCGAAGTAGTGGACATATTCTTCTGTCCTTTGAAGGCGAATGAGCCAACACCCCTGGCCAACGGTGGATCAAAATTTAAGAAACCAAAATCCAGTTTCGACACACTGCATTCTGGTCAGCGTCTGATCCATAATGGGCGGCTGAAACATAATCATCCTGGCAGTAGGTAAAATGCAAACCAGAGTGCAAACCAGGGTGCCTCCCACCACCGTTGTATAGGCAATAAAAATACACAGAAAATATAATGAACAAAGAAACCCCCAAACTGTTGACGACCCTCGCAAACGTTATAAGGACCATGATTTAAGGATATGTACCTGGAATGTTCGAACGTTATACAGGACTGGTGCCATTTTACAACTGGCGGATGTCCTCGGAAAATATAAAGCTGACATCAAAGCGATCCAGGAAATGCGATGGACAGGATATGGTTGCACCAGAAAGAAAAACTTCGATATTTACTACAGCTGCCATGAGCGTAAGCACGAATTTGGGTGCGGATGTATAGTAGGCAAGAGACTGCGACACCTAGTTTCAAGGTTCAACCCAGTGAGTGACCGCATAGCCACAATTCGCATCAAAGCGAAATATTTCAACATCTCAATAATTTGTGTGCACGCACACATTTTATGAGCGCCTGTATGAAGTATATGAACGCTGCCCTGACCACGACATTAAGATTATTCTAGGCGATTTTAATGCCAAATTAGGAAAGGAATGTGTCTTTCGACCAACCATCGGAAATCACAGTCTACATGATACCACCTCCGATAATGGAATAAGACTGATAGACTTCGCCGCTGCAAAGAACATGGTAGTTAGTAGCACACGATTCCAGCATAAGGACATTCATAAGGCGACCTGGATATCTCCTGCTCAACGGGCGAAGAACCAGATTGAACACTTGATAATAGATGGCAGGCCCTCTTCTAGTGTAATGGATGTACGTGTGATTCGAGGTGCCAATATCGACTCGGATCATTACCTGGTGGCTGCGAAAGTTCGCACGAGATTGAGTAGGGCGAAAAACGTACGAAGCCGAACACAGGAAAAGCTGGATATTGACAAGCTACAAATACCGGAGATGTCAATGTCCTATTGACAGAAACTCTCTCTCCTGCTAGAGCAGAATACCGCCCCCCCTCCCGAAGACCCAGATGCGCAGTGGAAGCACATCTCCCATTCTTTGGAAATGGCTGCAATGACTGAACTTGGCTATCAAAAACCGCAGAAGGATAAGCCATGATACGACGAAGAATGTCGCATTGCAATTGATGAAAAATACGCTGCACGTATGGCGACGAAACAGTCAGTTACAACGCGTGCTGCGAGTGAGCGGTACAAGAGGCTGAGAAGGGAGGAAAACCAACTATTTAGGCGAAAAAAATGAAGGGACCGAAATGTGCAGGATGAATGGTGAATCCCGTAAGTTTTTCCCGAGGGTAAGAAGATCGACCAACGGGCCTAATAATGGGCTGCCCTCCTGCAAGGACGAGAATGGGAATCTGCTGACTGAGAAGCAGTGTTTGCTCAAAATGTGAAGAGACCACTTTTCAGCACTACTCCACTCAGATTCTTTCACTGAAGATCAGGAGGTAATGATAGTGGAAGATAGTGTAGATTGTGCAATCTCTTCAACATCTTAATGGAGATAATAATGAGAAAGGCTGCAGTAAATACGAACAAGACCATTAAAACGAAAAGCCATATGTTGCTGGCGTATGCTGACGACATAGACATCGTTGGGCGAAATTTGCGAGAGGTTACTGCAGTATTTTCAAGAATCGAAAAGGAATCAGCGAAGGTGGGTCTTGCTGTTAATGAGGGCAAGACAAAATTGGTGGTGTCAACGACTAGAGAAACCTCTCGACTTGGTCCGCACGTGAACGTTGACAACCGATTTAATTTTGAAGTGGTAGATGAATTTGTCTACCTTGGATTCGCCGTGAACAAGGACAACAACGTCAGCCTGGAGATAGATAGGAGAATTGTGCTTGCAAATAGATGTTATTTTGGGCTCAGCAAACAGTTTAGGAATAAAGCCCTCTCTCGACGGACAAAAATCCAGCTATATCAGACACTCATTTTACCTGTCTTGACATATGGCTCCGAAACTTGGGTCATATCGCAAGAGTATGAAAAGCACCTGGGAGTATTCGAGAGAAAAATTCTCCGTAAAATATATGGTCCTGTTAAGGAAAACGTCGAGTGCCGATGTCGCTGGAAACCAAGAGCTATATAATTTATATTCTGACGTGGACATAGGTAGGCGGATCAAATGAGGCCAATTGCGTTGGCTAGGCCATGTTGTCAGAATGGATGAAGATGAACCAGCGCGAAAAGGTTTCGATAACGTACCCGATGGAAGCAGGAAAAGAGGACAACCAAGACTCCACTGGAAAGACCAGACAGAAGAATCCCTCCGTATCCTTGGTGTTACCAACTGGCGAAGGATAGAGCCAGTTGGAAGAATATGTTGACATTTGTTTAATTTGTTGTTTAATTAACATGTGTCTGACGTCTAACCTCATGAGGTTGTAATATAGTCAATAAAAACAAAGAATTACACACCTTAAGCATTTTACATAGCTCACTATGATTACTGACCCAATCAAACAGACACAAAAGACTGCCAACGAATTATTTCGCCAATAATTTACTGAAATTAGTTGTCCAGTGATAATAGAAGTCATACCGGCTAACTCGGATGTATATGTAAGTTCCGGAACTAATGACAACACAGGTGCTATGTTAACAGAAATGCATAAAAGGACAGTATTCACACTCCAAAAAGAAGTACAAAACGTCCAAAGGAATATTTACTCCACGATGATTTTGCCTAATTGGGTAAGTCAAATATTATAACAGATAGATTGAATAAAATAAATAAACAAAGGGTGGGCCATGTAAAATTTGGAATTTGAACCCCTATTATATCGAAGCAGATGACCAATTTGAAATATATGAAGTGACAGATTACTTGTTAAAGGCTAGAAATTTACAAAATGGGTCACTTTACGCTTGAAAAAATATTGGGAAATATTTAAACTTTCTTCCAAAGTTCTGAGCCTTCAACTTAAACTGTCAGAAATCTACGTTATAAGTTCGACAGAAGTAGAGTGCCTTCAACGCAGTTTGTCGATCAATTTGTGAAGCGAATTCGACAATCCGAATCGTCATACCCAAATCGAATCAAATCGTTATCGTGCCACACTCACCGATTTTTTGTTCCCAAAAGTTGAAGACAGGACGGCGCTACGACCCACACAGCCAACGTAACAATCGATCTTTTACGCACTGTGTTCCAAAAACGCATACTGGAGCGACGTAAAATATCCCGAGTCTTAGGTCTGCCTGCGCACTGATAACACAGTGCGACAAATTAACACTTTTTGTTTCGGGCCTCAACGAAACCAAAAAATGATGGAAGCCCATTGGCGAGGTATCAGAAAACCCCACTCGATTTTGGCCCTGATCATCACAATTTTTTTTATAGTCTAAAGAAGATTTCAACTGTTGATCAAAGCTGTAATTCCGATTATACTTCAATATATTTTAAACCGTTCAATATTTTTCATTACAACCTTCTACAAAATTGTTGCTGTGTCTTCGTTGCATAATGTTAACTAATACACAATTTGATAAAATACACCGTCACTTTGTGAAATGACGAAACGTCAAGTCAAATTTGAAATTTTTTGGATTTCTTGTAATTTTCCAGGGTACGGTCAATAGTTTGGGGTAACTGCTTTAGAAGGAATTGTATCCCACAAAATTCTTGATAACTTGCAGAATACACTAATCAAAAAACGTTGCATTTAGTACCCTAAAATTGGCATAGAAATGTAATATTTTATTTAGTTGTTTTAGATCCTCGTTATGTTTAAAGTTGTAATTTCCTTTAAGGCTGTAAGAGATCATGTTTTCTCCGGTTAGTGAAACAAAATGTAAATGCCGCGGGTGGGATTCGAACTCACATTCGCTGGACGATCGTTTCGATGTTTGTTAAGCATCATCTTCAGCAGCGTCTAGCCCGTTAAGCCACTGCGGTGTGTATTTACACAAGTCACTAACCGAAGACATTTATTGATTGTGTGCAGAGCGATTGTTGTCGCTACTTACACATTGCTTTCCTTATTACACGCACTGATGCAGAAGTTTTTGAAAGTTCTATTTATAGAACGAACTATTCTAATTGTAGTTGTCTCGTTCTGTTTTGTTGTTTTAGATCCTCGTTGTGTTTAAAGTTGTAATTTCCTTTAAGGCTGTAAGAGATCATGTTTTCTCCGGTTAGTGAAAAAAATGTAAATGCCGCGGGTGGGATTCGAACTCACATTCGCTGGACGATAGTTCGTTCTATAAATAGAACTTTCAAAAATTTCTACATCAGTGCGTGTAATAAGGAAAGCAATGTGTAAGTACCCTGCAGTTTCAAATGTAGCTAGTGGCTATATGTAGTCAGTTATTTCGTTAGGGAAAAGCTTGACTAGCTACTTGAGTGGCTACAGGTAATGCTAGAGTTCGCCTTTTGATTATTATAAGTATGAAAACAAGGGGAAAAAACAATGCAGTGAACCTTTATCCCGTTATGATTTGTTGGTTACTTGGTTATTTGTTTGTGTTGGCGTCAGTTGCTATTAAACGTTCGAAGAAGTGTCATCGCGACAGCGTACGGGGGTTAGAAGTATAAAAAAGTGAATTTTAATATTTAGAAAACGACAAATGAAACGCTTATTAAAGAAAGAAAAGGAACAAATTGTGCAGAAGTTTGAAAATGTAGAAAAAGAATGTGGTGAAGATATTGAAAAAGACTTATTTATAGCATTAATTCATTATGGTCCGGCGAATTCATCAAGCGGATTGTACTAGTCAAGTAGGTAGTACAATGTTGTTAGATATTTCGTCAATTCCATGTAACTAGCGATCTGCATGGTACATGGTAGTGCAGAGGGTAGCCACTGACTACCGTCAATGACATCCCCATGTTAAATTCGTCAGTGTAAATCATTGCTGGTAGTCTGGCGGGTAGTTAATGGTAATTATTGGTAGTTAGGGAAATAACTAAAAATTCATTAGCTACGTCGACTGCAGGGTAGCGACAACAATCGCTCTGCACACAATCAATAAATGTCTTCGGTTAGTGACTTGTGTAAATACACACCGCAGTGGCTTAACGGGCTAGACGCTGCTGAAGATGATGCGATCGTCCAGCGAATGTGAGTTCGAATCCCACCCGCGGCATTTGCATTTTTTTTCACTAACCGGAGAAACATGATCTCTTACAGCCTTAAACGAAATTACAGCTTTAATATTTTATAATTTTTCGTTTTTTCGCTATAAGTTACCAAATATGGAGCTTAGGAGTCGTAGGTCAGGAAATTTGCCCGGAGTCGGAGTTGTAGTCGATTTTGTTTAGCCCGACTCCGACTCCGTGTTAAGAAAATTAGTACAAATTTTAAAACTACCAAATTAGAAGCAAATGAATGGATACAATACTACCCCGAAGATGTCAATTGTTCGGATTTCAATACCCGCCCATAAAAAGTTTCACTTAAAATAGGAAGCTCTGGTATGTTTGGTCAAAATTCTAGGAATTTTTTCAAACAACGGAGTCATATTGCCTCAGCTATAGTTTAAAAATCTGCTAGATATAATATTAAGCGTGAACGAAGACATATAAAACGTATAATGCGGACTTCCCTTTATAGTGTAGATACATCGACCATTTAGAGTCCCAACAGAACCAGACACGCTTCAGACGACGACGAAAAAAATCTGTAGCGTCTAAACGAAATCGGAGAGAGAGCGCCTGGCGACTTCAGATGAGTTTTTTTGACGTAGAATACGTCTTACCTTACGGTATGAGGAGTCATGTCAGGTTTTTATTGTTGTAATCTTTATTTCATTGAATTTGAGGAAACGGCTAGATGAATTTTTTTAAATTTTTTTGTAGGTAAATGAAGATGTTATCTTTCGTTTGATATACATTTCATATTGGTTGATATATTTCTAGTATTTTAATTTCTCAAATGAAAATTGTTTAAACACATACACTCAAACATATGTGTGGGGTTTGGTTGAGTGTTTTTGGTTGCTCAACATTGCTTAGGAACATGTATCTAGTAAAAAGTGAAACGAACAGCAAGCTAATGTTGCTTGGCAACATGTATCTAGTAAAAAGTGAAACAAACAGTAAGCTAACGTAATAAAGCTTTTTTGCGAAAGCTTCAATAAAGCTGTTGTAACATTAATTTTGAATTGTAAAGCGTAAAGCTTTCACACAACGCTCGAATGCTAATGCGAAGATTCGATAAGGTAAACCTTTTTTAATATTAGGGCGGCCCTCTCAACATTCGCAGATCTTATTTCAATAAAAATATTAATTAAAATACATAAATTAAATTAAGTTTAAAAAAATTGAACATAATATTTTTTTTTTAAACGGACTTGAATCAAATGCCGTTGGTAAATATAAAAATTACAGCAGACAGTTGTCCGAGGCCTTCGGCCACGGACTGTTCCTGTAGGCTGTGTCAGAGACACGGCCATTAAGTTTAACGTAGAATACGCCATCCGATAAGACAGAAAACATATATAACAATAAATGATAAATAATATAAGCAAATGAATTTATTGTTATATATGTTTTCTGTCTTATCGGATGGCGTATTCTACGTTAAACTTAATGGCCGTGTCTCTGACACAGCCTGCAGGGACTGTCCGTGGCCGAAGGCCTCGGACAACTGTCTGCTGTAATTTTTTTATTTCTGCGGCGTATACAGTTGCCGCTCTTTTCTTGAATTTGTTTGAAAGTTTGGTAACATAGTAAAAGAAAGATGCACAGAATTTAGAGTCCCAACAGAACCATACACGCTTCAGACGACGACAAAAAAAAAATGTCTAGCGTCTAAAGGAAATGGGAGAGAGAGCCCTTTTCTGAAATTTGTTTGAAAGTTTAGAAAGATAATATTATTGATATACAGGATTTAAATTGTTTTTACTGCTTTAACTAATTTTTCATTCACTTTAATTGTATTGTGTTACAAAATAAATCGTTTTTAACCCTTTTCTATAATTTACTTTTGTACACGCATATTCCAACTTATGGTTATGGAAATGTGGCAACTCCATTCTCTCAATTGAGAGGTTTCGTGAGAGCGCCGCCAAGAAATTAGAAAAGATTCTATTTTAGCGGCGAGTCGTCAGCCGCACCGGATTTCCGTCACGAGTTTTCCCTGCCATAAGAAACCTATGTAAAAAAACGTCGTCGTCTGTAGCGTGTTTGATTATGTTTGGACTCTTAAATTGTTTTTACTGCTTTTAAAAAAATTTTATTCACTTTAATTGTATTGAGTTTCATTTTCATTTGTATCCCCATGTATATTCATATGTACATATGTATGTGTTGGTTGTTCTTATGATTTCTATGAAAATGTGGCAACTCCATTCTCTCAATTGAGAGATTTCGTGAGAGCGCCGCCGAGAAATTAGATAAGATTCCATTCTAGCGGCGAGTCGTCAGCCGCCACGGATTTTTGTGACGATTTTTCCTGCCATACAGTCCAAACTGAACCAGACACGCTTCAAACGGCGACGGAAAAAATCTCTGGCGTCTAAACGAAATGAGAGAGAGCGTCTGGCTACTTCAGTTGATCTTTTTTCTCTCTGCGTCGTATATTTTGTTTGAAAGTTTGGAAAAATAATATTATAGTTGTATAGGAATTAAAGTGTTTTTACTGCTTTTAAAAATGTATTCACTTTTATTGTATTGTGTTTAACAATAAATTATGTTTAACCCTTTACTTTTCTTTTGCACTCACGTGTATGGTTTATATGTTTTGGTTTCTCTTTTCATGAACATGTGGCAACGTCATTCGCTCAATTGAAAGATTTCGTGAGAGCGCCGCCATGAAATTAGAAATATTCTATTCTAGCGGCGAGTTGTCAGCCGCAGCGGATTATCGTGACGATTTTTCCCTGTCATAAGAAACCTATGTAGAAAAAACGTCGTCGTCTGTAGCGTTTTTGATTATGTTTAGACTCATAAGAAACCTATGTAGCGTGATTGATTATGTTTGGACTCTTAAGCGGACCTCAGACTTGCATTCATGTGGTAATAGTTTGGTAATATTTTTTCAAATTCATAAGCTAGATAAAAAGTTATCGACCAAGCTCATGCACCTGATTGATAAGTCTGTGGTTCGCTTTACAATGTTCACCCAAATTAAACAAAATGTATCACTAAAGGTACGGTCAGATTTTGCAAATATTTGATCAAAATATGTTTCATCATATTTGCTCAAAATGTTGTCAAATCAATACAGGGTTGATTTTGTGTTCACACTATGCACATTTATTTGCCTCTTTTTGTTTGATCAAACAGGTATCAAATAGCATCAAATTTGCAACAAATAATTGTTTGATCAACCTGGCAGAAAATTCAAATTTGTTTTCTCAAAAATTTTAAGCAAGCTGTCAGAAAATGCAAATTTGTTTTCTGAAAAGTTTTAAAGAAATTGGCAGTAAATACAAATTTTTTTTTCAAAAGTTTTAAACAAACTGCAAGAAAATATTTTAAATAAATATCAGGCAGGAGGATGAATGTTGGCTTGTTTTATGCTATGGAGAAGCGACGGAGTTAATTTTGGAAGAGGAGAAATCTTAAAGCAAATTTGGGCAAGTTTAGCTCCAACTGGCATAGCCGAAAAAGCTCACTGCACAGAAAAAAATATTGGCCTGTAAATTTCAATTAAAAATATAATTGAATTTTTTCAAAAAATTCAATTAATAAATTAATAGAATCAATTAAATTTTTAATCTATTTACAATTCATTTTTGAGTTTACAACAGAACTAGGAGTTGACAAGGCGCAAATCTACGGCGCTAAAAATGTTTAATTTTTGAGTGCATTATCGTATTTTTGCTGTGAATCTTTCTAAATTAATATAAATATGCATGATGCGTTCTTAACAAACCTTAATGTAAATAATTTTTGTGAACAAAAATTGTTGTGATAAAGTATTTTACAGAGATTTGGATTTTACAGCGCCGTTGGGAGTCAATATAAATGGCGGCTGACTCACCAGCCGTCGTTGTCACTTTTCGTACGGCTCTAGTTTTTGATATACAACACTGTTGTAATTTGTAATTCGTTTTTTGTTGATTGAAAGATTTTATTTTGTGAACTTAAAGAATGAATAATAGTGTTAAATTGCCTTGTTTCGTGATTAAAACTGCGTTTTTTGTAATTGTGTTTAGTTGCCAAGTGTTTTTGAATAAATTTTGATGGAAATGAGTTGAGTGTTTTGATTGCAATGGAAAAAATTACTGTCCCCAAACATTTTTTATTTGCACTTGAAAAGACACAATTTGCCGCCTTCTGCCACATACAATTGTTTACACGAAAATTGTTTTCAAAAATTTCACGTAAAAAGAATCTTTCAGACTCACCTTCTTAGACATTTTGTACGTGTAAAACAATAGTGGCCTAAATTGGATAAAAGCAATGTGCAGAAGAGATGGAATGCGACAATGGAGTGACTTTTGTTGCGGCAGAACCACCAGATGTACCTATTTGTTGTTGTATTTAATATAAATCGTTTAAACGTTAACCGCTTTATTCATAAAAAGTTGTGAGAGATTATAACTCATAACTTTTTATGAATAAGACCGTAAATGTTTAATATATAATAATAGTTTAAGAAAACCGGACATTAGTTCCGATTATGAAACCAAATTCTAAAAAATTTAATTTTTATAGATATAACATGTGTATCTGCGAAACCTTGAATAAAATCGCTTTAAAAATAGAACATTTTAGGTTTTTTAGCGTCGTCGCCGGGGGTGGGGTTTCGTACTGAAAAAAGCAGTAACGGTTTTAATTGATTCAATAAAAAATTTAATCAAAAATCGCGAAAAAAAATTAATAATTTTTTTAATTAATTTGATTACATACTTAATCAATATTTTTGAAAAAAATCAATAAATGTTTTAATCAAATTTACAATTTTTTAATTGAAGTTTTTTTTGACAAATTTACAAATACCTTTAATTAATATTATCATTTTCGTGATTACACCAAAATCAATTAAAAAATTAATCAAATAAACAAATTTTTTAATTGAAATTGATTTATATTATTTTCTGTGTGGTTTGAGGTAGAACTCATAGTTTTAAGCAAAAAATTGTAAATGCCAATTTTGGTGACGGCCCCTATTTCCGGAGTTATGGGTCTCGAAAGTTTGGATATACGGGAAGATATAATGCTGAATGAGCCACCTTGAGCGATTTATGTGGTCTCGAATATATTTTCGTTGTAAACGAAGTTAAAATAAACAAAAAAAATTAAATGGAATTTTTTGATAACTCGCTTAGTTATCGAGATATCTTATGTTGAAATTTTGAAATATTGTCGAATATTTTTTAAATTCTTTTTTGCAAGTCTGTCACCTAGCATAATTGCAAGGTCTGACGTAGGAGATTAGAACACCATTTTCAACATTTTCAGTAGCTTCAAAATTCTAAATATGGCGAAATTATCCTAATTAGTTGCAGCTTAGTCGGTTTAGATCCGATTTGAAAAGTTAGTACAGATTAACAAAGCTAAAACTATGCCCTTTTAACTATGTACACAGTTTTATAGCCGTTGAACCAAATTACCAGAATATTTTTAAAAATGTTTATAATATTTACCAATTCTTCTTTTTAGTTTAATGTTGGTGTTTTTTTTTTCATTTTATAATTTGAGTCGTAAAAGCTGACAACACTGCTTATACCACCTGTTATTTACCATTGTTTGATCTTACAATTCTTTTGTAAGATCAAGTAAATGTTTGCTCAAAAAAGGGAAAACTATATGCTCGTTAGTGGTCACACTGTGGTCACTCACATTGAGCACAATTTTATTTGATGGCAAATAATTTTGTTTGATCAAAATCAGCTGTTTTGTTGTTTGCCACACAAAAATATTTTGTGGTCAGACTGGGGCCAAGAAATACTCGACGTTTTTCGTCAAATATTTGCCCAATCTGACAGTACCTTAAGTCGAATAGTGTAAGCTCCGTATTAATATAATTCAACTATCAACCCTACAAACGTTTTTCTGCTTAAAAATTATTTTCACGTGATCAGTACTATACATACATACATACACAAAATGTTTCTTTAGGCACGCCCATTCTGATTTTCTACGAGAATCAGTGTCAATGTGTTTAAATAATATTTATAGTTGTGAACATTAGATTTTTTATATATAGATATTTATTCAAAAATTAAATTGTCCGAGCGTTTGGTAGTGTTTATTAATTAATTATAAATAAACAAAAAAAATATAATTAATTAATAAACACGACCAAAGGCTCGGACAATTTAATTTTTGAATACAATACGAAAGGTCGGATAAATCATCACTAATAAAGATATTTATCGAAATAATCAAAATCCATTTCAGCACCCGTAACAATGCATCATTTAAGTATTTCTGGGGATCTAATAGTGGCCGACAAGAAAATTGAACGATTCGCGGGTAACCCTGATGAAATGGAATTCAAACAATTCTACACCAATAAAGTTATTATCAATGGAACTTTAGTGCTGAATAACTTAAAGCGTGAAAATGGTAATCGAACAAAAATCGTTATCGACGAAAAGGAGTTACACGAAGACGATATAAAGAAACACTATTTGCTTAAGAATGAAAAACAGGTTAATATGAAAACAAAATATTTGCTCTTAAAAATAATGATTTTAATATCTTAAATATTTTATAGCATTTCAAATTCCCCATAAGATTCGATAACACCAAGGTTATCGCTCTCCAGCTGGATACCAAGTACTTAAACGATCACTTGACACAAGATCATATGTTAACGGATAAAGTGACCAATACAAAACCCTTATTGATTGTGTTTATGAAGACCCAGGTGCAGGGTGATATCATATGTCGAGATTATAAATCGAAAATAGCGGAAATTAATGAAAATCTTATAAGACCCGGTGAGGTGGTAAAAGTTACGGGTGAAAAGAAATTTGAGGCTCCAGTGGCAACAGACGATTTAGAAACTTTAACACTAAATCAAATACCGTCTAGTGATTTCATATTTAAAACGGAATTAAATGACCTTTTAAAGTTTCGGGATTCTAAGGCATTTAGCAGGATTATTGTACGTAACCCTTGCTTTGTGGAAAAGAATATTGAGGCCTTGTATCTGAACAATCTAGCTTTGGAAGATTTACTTAACCATGACTACCACATGGATCGCCTGTATGTTCCACACACTTTGCATGTGTCCAATATGGTATTTCACAAAATCAATGGGATACCATTTGATGAGTTCTTTACTAAACTGGGTGTACGCGATAATCAGCTGATTTTGCATAAAGATTTGATTGTGGAGGGGAATGTGGAATTTGTGGATCCAGTTGAATTGGAATCCATCAACGGCTTGAAGTGGAATGATTACACTGAAAACTTGGCACGCACGAATGAAAAAGCTGTTATCGAAGGAAATATCTGCATCTATGGTGACTTGGCGATACGAGAAGATCTTTGGGCTGGGGAGGTGAATACTCACAATTTACAAGATATTTTCGGTAATATCTTAATGAAAAGTAAACCTCAGCTTATAACGGGTCACTATACTTTCGATAATTTGAAAGCCTCAAATGTGGACTTGTTATCGATAAATGGAATACCGGCCAAACAATACATAGATTTGTCAAAGAACTACACTGAATTTGAGGGGGATGTTATTGCTCCCAAAGTAATAGTAAGAGGTTCTTTAACTGGTTTCTTAGATCATCCCTTTAATTTTGATAATTTATCGGAGAGTGTGAAAAAGTTATCGTTAATGCCTTGGCGAAATATGCAGGTAATGAAAAACGCCTCTTGGAATCACGGTCTTGTAGGTGCATACAATATCCAACAAGAACTTTTAAAATATTTATACAAAAATGCGGTTAGATCCAACCAAAATCAAATAATTACAGGCAATGTTAAATTGGTAAGGCCAGTGATTAAAAATATGAGAACTCGTTTGCAATTTCCTAATGGTATTGATTTGAATTTTATCGAAAAAGATGCCGTATTAAGAAATATAACGTCTATTCAGCACATAACCGGGCTTAAGAAATTTCTTAAACCTATTTACGCAAATAAGCTGGAGGCGCAAATGGGAATTAAAACCCGATTACTGAATAATATCGATATCAATCGCTTCAATCATTCTTTATATCGTTTGTCCAGTAAATTGCCTGTGCAGGGACCTTTACAATTTAGAAAATCTTTAGGTGTGGGACATTTAGCTTTAAAAGGTTTGGTTAATGGTCTCAATTGTAGTTTAATTTATGAAATTAAAAATAACTCCGTATTACCACCTGTTTCAATCAATCAGCTGTATATCGTAAATGCTGTCAGTGTAAAAGCCATCAACCATATGAGTTTGCAATATTTTCTTGATAATCGTATAACCTTGAAAGGACCTGCATTAGAAGTATTTGGATTTCTTAAATTTGAAAATCTTATAATCGAAAAAGATGCCTTATTACAGTCCATAAATAATATAGCAATCGATAACTTGGTCTTTAAGCACAGTTCCACCTTGCAGACATTAACGGGCCACAAATCAGTTAACGGTTTCGTCGAGCTAGCTGGCCCAGCTCATGTTATGCGTTTGAATGGCAAAGATTTGATGGAATTATATCGTAACACACTATTCAGTGATCAAGATTATGAGTTCGATAGTTTAATTGCTGATAAAGTAACATTTGAAAAGGGTTTACAGGTGTCGAATGGCGCTATGAGACAAAGATCATTTAGTGAATCGGAAGTGGAAGACGGACAAGATTTTCAAAAGTTTTTACATAATGTAGAACAGAAAGTGCATTCAATCTCCGGAAATATTTTGTATTTAGATTATGACTGGATTACTCGTGTCAAGTGGCAAAAATCTAACAATTTATCGGTCGATAATATTTCGCTAAAAGAAATTTCTCGAATATCTTGTTGTGAAAAACATTTTGTAAAATTTTCCTACTCAAAAATTAATCAGGCGTTGTATCTCGAAAACATAACCTCCAATCGTTTGTCGGCATTTGCCGATAACATAGCAGTTAAAACTGAAAATTATTGTAAATTTAAGTACCGCAAAGTTAAGTCGAAAATTTCAATATCAGCTCCTAAATTACTCAAAGTTTTTGGCTTAAAACGTTTTGTTGAAGCTATCGATATTTTATCGATTGACAGTCATCAGCAACGATATGTCATTATTCATGCTTTAGATTTGCCATCTTTAAGACGAAATGAAGTTCGCATATTTAAGATAGACAGCAGTAATAACACAATACAAGATTGGCAGGGTCTCACCCAAAATATTGGCGAGAAACTCAAAGTTTTCCAGTTCTACAATATGATCACTCTTATCACTAATGGCATAATCGATAATCATCCTGCTCTAACGATATATCATTTTAATCACACATTAGAAAAATTTAAATTGCAACAAATTATCGATGGCGATTATGATATAATCGAAATGTTGCAACTACATAACAATAGTTACGAACAATTGATTATTAGTTGTCGTAAGTGCCAAAAGATTTTTATCTATGAATTTGATGCCAGTCAACAGCCAAACTATCAGATATTTCAAATAATATCATTAAAATCAAATATCGATAAGTTGTTTATGTTTTCATTTAAGAGCGATAACTATATGTTAGTGTTATTAGAAAATGAGGCAGCCTTTTATCATCTTTATAAATATTCATACATCAGGGGTTGGTTACACACAACCTATGGTTACTTCCCGAATCTTCAAATGTCTATTCCAATAACCGATATGTGGTCTAGAGATGGCTATCTTAAGATAGCTGATAATTCCGATAGTATACCATTGCTCGTACTATGTAATTTCGATAGCTGTCATGTAGTAAATGCTGTTGTACAGAAATAATTTATATAAAATTTGTAAATATTAAGTTGTATATAAATACATATAAACATATATAAAAATATATAACATTAGCTGGTTCTAATTTTGTTTATAACTATTTTAAAGCCAACCACGAACTTGTTTTTCATGAGCATAAGCTTGGTCGATAACTTTTTATTTGGCTGATAAATTTGAAAATATATTACCAAAGAATGATAGTGATGCAAACAACTTCGATTATACTCTTATTTGTTATCACGAAGGTCATTAAACCAACAATAAACATCAACGATAGCTGATGTTCATGCTCATGAATGACTAGTCTGTGGTTCGCTTAAAGGGAGGAAACCATCGAGTAATGGCGTATAGAGCTGCCATTGTTCTCATCTGACATTTCCTTTCACACTATTCGTGGTGCGGTTGGTGCGATAGAGAGTTATTTGACGTAAACTGATTTACACCATGTGGAATTACAAAAATTGTTGACCCAAATTTTTCATATACTAGTTTTGATGAAAAACTGTGAAATTTAAACGTATTTTGGACTTTTTGTTATATTGTATTGTTAGTATATATTTGTGGTGTATTTACACAAAAATTTGAACGCACAAATCGAAATGCCGTTGCTGATTTATTGTTGGATAGTTTGAGGCATTGCCTCTATCTGGTATTATTAAAGCAATACTTTCCAACATCCAACCGCCCATCTGCAACACACCAAATGTCATCAATTTACTGAGAGACTTGGGGTCTCTATACGCCATTACTCTATGGAGCAAACCTTTGTTAGTGTGTATCACATCGACTAACATTTAGAAAAGTCTTGTGTTTGACATATTTCGATAACAATGTCATCGGATGTATGAAACTGTTCATTGCAGCAATCTCAACACACTAACTTTCAGTGTGAACAAATTTCTAAGAGAATGTGTCTTCAAAGAGGCGCCACGAGAGTCTTCAGAGGTGTCGTAAGTATAACCTAAAATAATATTTTCGTTTATTAGGGTCAGTTAAGACCCGCATTCAGTTCTTGCGAAAATTTTCGAATTCGAAACGTAATTTTTTGTTGGAAAGAGTTACCACCTATCGCTGATTTACCTTGCAAATATTTCATTACCAACATATGAAAAGTGAGCAAAATTTTCGTACTTCTTGTGGGAACGAAAATTTCATACAAACTGAGTACGGGGCTTAAACAAGTACGACAAACGTAAAGCCATTTGTGCATACATATGAGAGCTCCCGAAGTAGAGCTGACGCAAACTTTGAAAATGTCAAGTGGTAAAACGCAAATTTCTCGGTCCATCAGTATGTACATAGACTAATACTTATGTATGTATCAAAGATAATACAACCTTATCTTTTGTTTTATGACTAAAGGGATTCAAACGTCTGAAGCTTGTAAAGTTTTACGTTCTGAGAGATTTGGTGTCTGCTGAGGTTTAATAAACTTAGCAGAAATTGTTACTGTGAATGTGCAATATATGGAAATATAAATATGAACATCGTTAGTACTCAAACTTAAAAATATAGAATGGAGAAATAGCTGACAGAAGTACGATCCCTCTCGGAAATGTTACAAATTCAAACGTCAGATGAGAGTATTGATTTGTCTCGTATTTGTTAATTTATGAGGTAGAACCCTAAGGACGGTAAGTGTAAAGACATTCGCAATTGGTTTTGCTTGCGTGTATTTTCGAAACAGCGCTGACGTAAACTTGAAAAATTTAAAAAAAGAGCACACAAACTAGGTTATAACATTAAATAATTTTGATGTGGCACGGGTAGGGCAATCTATCAAAGTGAACACATGCAAACAACACACAGCGTTAGCATCACATACGTGGTTGTTGTACAACAATAGTCTCTGCCTGAAAATAAGTACGATGGTACTGATGTAGCGGCAGCGAAAAAACAAGCAGGTAGTCGTTGCCAAAGAGTATTGAATAGTATAGACAACTCATGCAACGAATTCTATAAATCAAAAGCACTGGCGACATCTGGCGAAAACGTATTACTCCCTTTTTGTTATAACTTGGTCCATTCATAATATTGATGTGAAACATTTATGCCTTTTGAAACATTTATGTTGTTTGTATTATTTTATGCAATAACATTGTCGAAATAGTGAATTTATATTGAAATATTCTATAAAGAGAATAAGACTCATTTATGCTCTTTTACTCAGACTCTCTACATGAGAGCGGAAAAGAGTGCAATAAGTTCTCTATTCTATTCAATACTTTTTGTCGTCGCTCTGTTTATGACAAAACAAAGGCAATTATTTCAGTGAGCTAAATAGTATTTTATTGATGTGTTAACATCTATAGGCACGGGTAGGGAATAATCTAACAAAGTCAACACATGAAAACACCACTCTGCGTTAGCATATAGGGTTAATACGTCGAAGCTATGGAGTGTTAGCATTAAAAATAATATGTGGTTGTTGTACAACAATAGTCTCTGCAAGTACGATGAGATTGATGTAGCTGCAGCGAATAGTAGTTGTCTTAAAAGACAAAGTCTTGCTACTCGTGAGCTTACGAACATGACGCAATGTATGTATATTAGTATGTATTCTTGTTCTATGGGTCATTTGGAAAAAGTTTACCGAAGAAACCATAGTTCTAAAATTAATTTCGACCCCCCGGATTTTTCGAAATATAATTTTTTTTAAATATTCAATAATCGAGTTAGATATTGGACTAGAAAGGCAAAAGAAAATTGTATTTCCTCTAGTTAAATGTGCTTGTTTGGGGCGACGAATCCATTTTTGACATTTATTTTTAATTTTGAGTACCGCCAGAGGGCACTTTCGCCAATTTTTTGGGGAAAATTGTCGTGAAACTTGACGAATATTTGAGTTTCTCATAATGCAGTCCCTAATTTTAAATAGCCCATAATGTTCAGCGCTATAATTAAGGGGGGGGGGGGGGGGCTAGTGATTCACGACCTATATCGATTTCATTCAATTTAAGACTTTCCAAAATCCAGCCGCTCATCTGCAACACACCAAATGTCATCAATTTACTGAGAGAGTTGGCGTCTCTATACGTCATTACTCTATGTACTATTTAGTTGGTTTTAGAGCGTATAGGTCCGTATTCACTTCTTGCGAAATTTTCGTAAGAAATGTTTTAATTTATTTCTAAACGGAGAATTTTGTTCTAGCGACGAGTGTTACCACTAGGGTTAAAAAAGCAGCATTTCGAATGACCGGTTGTCGGGTTATTCGAAAAATCACTTTTTCGGAAAACCGGGGGTTACGGTATTAATTACGGTTATTTTTCGGTTTTTTTGATTCGTATGGAAAACAATATGTTTACATTTTTGTAGAAAAATTAATACAATATCAACATAAAACAAAATTTTATTGTCTTGTTTCGTATGCCCGTAAAAAGAGTCATTATTATTCTGAAAATATAACAGCATTTGTCAGATTTTAATATTTTTAAATTTTCCGTTAAAAAACGTATCAGTTAATTCAATTTAATTTAATTCAATTCAATGCAATTCAATTTAATGCAATTCAAATCAATACAGTTCAATTAAATTTAACTCATTTCAATTCATTTCGTTTCAATTCAATTCAATTCATTTCAATTCAATTCAATTCAATTCCATTCAATTGAATTCAATTCAATTCAATTCAATTCAATTCAATTCAATTCAATTCAATTCAATTCAATTCAATTCAATTCAATTCAATTCAATTCAATTCAATTCAATTCAATTCAATTCAATTCAATTCAATTCATTTCAATTCAATTCAATTCAATTCAATGTAATGCAATTCAAGTCCAAGTTAATTCAAACCAATCTAATCTAATATAGTCTAGTCTAGACTAGATAATACAGTTAAATTATTTTTATCTTCTTAATGGAATTGAACTGAATTGAATTGGTTTGTATTGAATTGAATATTCTTATTGGTAGTTCAATCTGAAAATTTCACAGCTGTATTAAAATTTAAAAATAACGTTTTATTTTTAAATTAAAATTCAAATCATATTCCAACTTTCCATGCCCATTTATAGTAAAATTGACAAGTTTATTCATATTCACATTCAACTTAATTTAATTTGAAAATCATGTTCGACTTTGAAAGCAATTTTCATGAATGATAATCTTTTAAAGTGTAAACATTTAATTGATATACTAATTTAAATTATTTAATTGTTATTCCAATGATGAAATCATTGCGAAATTAAAAACTGTTTCAAATCTTATAATTATTATATTTCAAAATAGATGTCGTGTTGGTGTGTTTCCAACGTTTGCAACGATAAGCCCTGTTCTGGCTGCCATTTCCAGTATTCTTCTTCCTATTGAATTTGTCGACGACATACCCCATTCCACTATGAAGTTTCCGCCAATGTTCTTTATCTTCTCTTCGATTTCGTTAAGCTTATTTTCGAACTCCTCTATTGGGTCGCTAGGTGTAAGATAGCAACTTATTATTGTCATGTTCTCCACCTGCAACCAAACAAACCAGTTCCCCTTTCCATTGTCCTTGGGATGATTCTCAAGTGTTGTCGGTATCCAAATTGCAGCTGTGCCCGCGTCATCTTCGACCCAGTTTCCGCTCGATTTTCCTCTGTATTGATCACTGATAATTATTACGTCTGCTTGCTGTTCCAAGGCTATTTGTGGCAACAAATCGTCTGCCGTTTTTCCTCTGTGCATGTTCAGCTGCAGTATTTTCAAGGCGCCTTCTGATCCGCCTTCTGATCCACCGTGGTTTTGCCAACTTGTGAGCAAAGACAACATTTTGGCAGATTTTTACACTCCTTCATCTTATGGCCAATATCGCCGCATCGTATGCACATTCCGATGTCCATCCTATCTGGGCCCTTGCATTCCCACTGCATATGTCCCGTTGAGAATCATCTATAGCAGCGTTTGCGCTCCTCGCGGTATCTTACTCTGCACCTAGTCCATCCAATTTTTATCCTCTGTGTTTTCAACAGCATATTCGCACTAGCTGCAGGTAGTGATACGAAAGCTCTTTTCTGTTCACGTCTATCCATTTCAGTTAGATGCAATGTTATGTCATCACCTCGAGTATCTGTTGTGTCCTCTATGGCGGCAACCACTTCTTCTTTGGTGGAGTAGAAGTCGAGATCGCGAACTTCCAAAGTAAACTTTGGTTTCACATCCCTGACATCCGCGGCATCTTTCAGAGCCCCTTTAATGGCGTCGGAAAAGTCGTTCTTCTTCCCTCCTTTTCCGAGCTCGAGGAATATGATACCTGTCCTAGTCTTACGGATGGATCGAACAGCCACCTCTGTTTCATCCGGATTGACGTTGGTTCGCAAACTCAGTTCACAAAATAGCTAATAAAGGGTTTTTCAATAAGAGCGCTACAAAAATTTTTTTTTAAATAAAACAAAACAGGTTTTAGATACCAATGACATTCTTTATTCCTGTGAAAGTACGTTCGATGCCATTATGTATGGAACTCGATTTCTTTTGCATGGCCACCACGTGCACGCTTGCAGAAGTCCAGACGCTCAATCCAATTTTCGACGGTTTTCAAGCATAAATCGGCCGATACTGCTGCAATTTCACGTTCGATATTCGTACGAAGTTCATCAACCGTCGCTGGCTTGTTGGCATAGACCATAGACTTGACGTATCCCCACAGGAAATAATCTAACGGCGTCAAATCGCACGACCGAGGCGGCCAATCGACTGGGCCATTTCGTGAGATAACACGTTCACCAAACTTGGTTTCCAATAAATTGATTGTGGCATTCGCAGTGTGGCTTGTGGCGGCGTCCTGTTGGAACCACATGTCCTCCAAGTCCATATTATCCAATTGGGGCCAAAAATATTCGGTTATCATTGCACGGTAGCGATTCGCATTCACAGTAATGTGCCGGTCTTGATCATCACGGAAGAAGTACGGCCCAATGACGCCGCCGGCCCATAAACCGCACCAAACCGTAATTTTTTGGGATGCAATGATGACTCATGGATTAGGTGTGGATTGCTGTCTAACCAATAACGCATATTTTGCTTATTGACAAAGCCATTCAGCCAGAAATGAGCCTCATCGCTGATTGTTGAGGCCTCTTAAAGTTGAGGCAACTGACTCCAAATTTCTGTAGTAAATTGAAATAATTTCGACTCGTTCTTGGCTCGTACATCTTTCCATGATGAAATGGCAAACCTTACTGAATAGAAATGTCAAAAGAGCGGGAAAAAATATGGCGTCGTTTGCTGTCCCTATCGATTTACTTTTGTAGCGTTTCTGTTGAAAAGCCCATTATGTGAAAATTATATCGTGTAGCGAGTTATATATTATTATTGGACTATTATACTAAATGTACTTATGATTGTATTTTCAATTATTACCATTAGCATTTTATTTTATTTTGTTTCGATACACCCTAATATTGAGAACACTGATATTTAACCCTTTTGTTTAAAACGAATAATTGAGAATAAATAGTAACAACGTCTACTCAACGAAACTTTGTGTAAGAGCTTTGACTCACCACCGTACACATACACACACTTGCCTATTTACATGTGTTTACAACTCTCTCAGTTGAGTGCTTTTGCATGTTTGGTGTTGTAATAGTTTACAGCTTTTGTATGATTCTTCGTTGTAATAACTGAGTGTGTACGTTGATGAGAAGAAGTTTACGATCGTTGAGAGTCGACAGTATTTGTTTGAGTATCGTTAAGTAACGTATAAATAGAGACATATTGTTAATTCTAGAGTCAGTTGGTGTGCTACCCTGGTTAGAACAAAACGCAATATTACTAGATATAGTGATAGCTTGTCAGCACTATTTCGTTTTGCTCAAATTCAAGGAAATACATTAAATTGTTACCAGATACGTTCTCAGTGTCGGTGGCAAGGATATATTTATTTGAATATATCAGGTAGCCTCATCAGCTATTCAGTAAAGGAAGCAGTATATGTTGAATTTTGCCAATAAAAGGATAACGTAATTTGTTAAAATTAAACTTTTGCGCGTTTTCCTTATTAAATATTAGGCATTACTACCGAAACGCTTTACCGCTTCCCTACATTGGCGCCCAACTTTGGTAGAAACCACAAACCAAGGATCGGTTTAGAAGTTTATGTCCATCGAGACTCCACGGAGAAGTAAGCGGATAAAGAATATGGCCACACCACCAGCTCTTACTGCGGAGACGTTGGAGAAGATTATGCGGACAGTGGTTACCGCTAACATCAGGTGTGGTTCTTTTAGTAATTGTACGGCACGGTATGGTGGCGAAGGTGATACTGCGAAGCTAGAAGAATTTTTATCTGCGATTACAACGTTTAAGATGGTGGAAAAAGTCAGCGATGACGACGCTATTAATGGAATGCCGATGTTACTGCTGGGTGATGCTTCGGAATGGTGGGCTGGAGTCAAAGGTAAGGCAAAAAAGTTTGATGACGTCGTGAAGATGCTCCGGGACTCATTTTGTCCTCCGAAACCGGCGTGGCGGATTTACGCTGAGATTATCGAGGGAAAACAACAGAGAAGCGAGGCTACCGACGTATTCATAAGAAAGAAGAGAGCTCTATTTGCGAAATTGCCAAAACCCCCATCGGAAACAGATCAAATGGACCTTATATTTGGAATGTTAAATATGCAAATACGCGACAGAGTTTTTCGTCACAAAGTTTCAAGTTTCGATGAACTTTTAAAAGACGCAAGAGAGGCTGAAGAATGTCTTTCAGAACGTGGAAAAATGGACAATTCAAAAGGCACAACTGGTGGCTCAGTTCGTTGCTCTTTCTGCCACAGAAGAGGCCACAAAGTAGAAGTTTGCTTCAAAAAACAAAAAGTCGAGGAAGAAGGACGACAAATTGCAGTAATAACGGCCCAGGCGAATACTTTGAAACCAAAACTGGCATGCTACGGTTGTAATGCTCCTGGCGTCGTGCGTGCAAATTGTACAAATTGTAAAGCGAAGAAAAATAAAACTGATGATCAAGGTGTTGCATATTTCAACAATATTTCAATAAATTTGACAGAAAGTGAAATCCCGATGGTTAATGTTAAAATGTTTGGTGTTCCTGGACAGGTATTTTTGGACACTGGCGCACGCATGAGCGTTGCTAGCGCAAATTTAAAGAAAGTGATGGATTTTCATGGCTGCGTTTACGATCAGATGCGAATGGACGTGTGTTTGGCTGACGGCAGTAGGTCCATTCGAAATTGTTTGTCTACCGTATGCAAAATTGAAATTGGTGGAAAAGTGCTGGACATACAATTCGTGATTTTACCCGATGCCCAATATAACCGTACTCTTCTTGGTACCAATTTTCTTGAAAAGGCGGATATGGTTTTAAATATGGGACAAAGATATTGGCATTTTGAGCAGGATCCTCATGTTCACTTCGATTTTGCGAGTCCGTTGCCCACAGAATTAAATCTTATTGAGACTATTAAAGTGGCAAATAAAGTCTTAAATCCGGATGAAATTCGTGCTGCTACCTCTGGAATCGGAAAAAGGAAAGCAGAGGAGCAACTGGTTAACGATTCAAAGCATCTCAGTAAAGATCAATTATCGGATTTCGAGTATTTTGGTCCAGAAATAGGTGGAAATGACTATTCACCACATTCAATTCATGCAATTTTTAAAGATAGTCTCCCATTACATGAAAGAGATACACCTGTACGAGGCAATAATTCAAATAATCTAAGCGAAAACTTGTTTGCAAAATCGTATAATGACGCTTTTTTTACACCAATATTAATGGTAAATTTTAAAATTTTAAAGGATACTGATGCCCAGAATGTTTCAGTGAAAGATAAAATGCAATTAGACCAGCTATTACTTAAACATTTAGAAGTTTTCGGTGAATTACAAGAGCCAACGCCGTATGCAGAACACCGAATAAATACTGGAGACCATAAACCTATCTCATCTGCTGCTTACAGATTGTCGTTTATGAAAGCCAAAGAATTAAAGTGCGAAATTTTGAAGATGATGGAATTGGGCATCGTTGAAGAATGCGAGTCGGCTTGGGCCTCGCCAGTGGTCATGGTTCCAAAACGAGATGGAGGAATAAGGGTATGCGTTGACTACCGAAAGCTTAATTCTATTACGGAACCTGACAGATATCCCCTGCCTAGAATTGATGACTTACTACAGGCTGCGAAAAGTACAAATTTTATGACCACCCTTGATTTACAAAGTGGTTACCATCAGATTTCTGTAGCGGAGGAAGATCGCGATAAAACTTGTTTTATTACGCCGTTTGGTCTCTATCGTTTTACTCGAATGCCATTTGGACTTAGAAACGCTCCTGCAACATTCCAACGTCTCATCGACCGTGTAAAAACTTCAGTTCCAGATATGCTTGTCTTGGCTTATTTGGATGATTTGATTGTATGCTCTCCAAATTTTCAAGAACATCTTGTTGACCTTGATAAAGTTTTTACCAAGTTGCAAAAGTTCAAGCTGCGTGTAAACAATTCTAAATGTCGATTTTGTTGCGCAGAAGTTAAATATTTGGGTCACATTTTGACGCCGAGTGGTATTGCAGTCGACCCTAACAAAACACTAGCTATATCTGCAAGGAAAGAACCTCGTAATGTAAAGGAGCTCATTTCTTTTATTCAGACATGCTCCTGGTATCGAAAATTTATAAATAATTACGCAGAGATTGCCAGACCTTTAACCGACCTCACAAAGAAAAATACCCCATGGACATGGAATAAGCCTCAACGCAAAGCTTTCGAAGAATTAAAATATAAACTAGTTTCTTCACCCATATTGAGGCAAGCTCAAGACGGTTTACCTTTTATTATCAGAACCGATGCTAGTTCGTTTGCAATGGGGGCAGTTTTGATCCAGGGGGAGGGTACAGAAGAACACCCTATTGAATACATAAGTCGTTTGTTCACTACGGCCGAAAGAAACTACTCAACCACAGAAAGAGAAGCGCTCGCAATTGTATGGGCCTGTACCAAGTTTAGAGGCTATATTGAAGGAGCTGAAATAATTTTGATGACAGATCATCAACCATTACGTTGGTTGTTGACTATGAAGTGTCCAGTGGGTCGATTGGCTAGGTGGGCCCTACAGATTCAACAATATAATTTTCGAGTTGAATACATTGCTGGAAAATCAAATTCTGTAGCGGATATGCTCTCTAGACCTACAGGTTGCGAACCTGAGATCACTGATATCAAAATTTTATCTTTTCAAATCGACTTTCCACACAAAAATCCATCAGAAGTTCGTATGGAACAAATGAATGACGATTATTTGAAAGATATCATAAATTCTATTGAGGCTAACGATGAAAATGAGAGCCGCTGGACCAGTCGTGGATATATTGTTAATGATGGTGTGTTATTTTGTTATAACGACGAGGAAACGGATGAAGCACAGTTGGTAGTTCCAGAAAATGAACGTGCAGAGATTTTAAAAATTTATCATGACTCTAATACTGCCGGTCATTATGGCGCAGAAAAAACAATTAGAAGAATCGCCAGTCGATATTTTTGGCCCGGTATGAGAGCACAAATCACTAGGCATGTAAAGTCTTGCATTGAATGCCAACGCTATAAGGCTATGAATATGAAACCAGCTGGCTTATTGCAAACTACTAGTTGCAAACAACGTTTTGAGGTACTGTCTGTTGACTTGTTTGGTCCTTTACCTACCACAGATGAAGGTTTTCAATGGATCCTTATTGCTGAAGACGTAGCTACACGATGGATCGAGGTGTTTCCGTTGCGAGAGGCTACAGCCGAAAATTGCGCCAAAACACTGACAACTGAAGTTTTCCTACGATACGGAGTCCCAAGACGCCTAAAAACGGACAATGGAGTCCAATTCATATCAGCCGTGATGCAGCAAGTTGCCTATTGCCTTGATATACAACAGATGTTCACTCCAGTCTATCACCCGCAAGCTAACCCAGTGGAACGAAAGAATCGTGACATGAAGACTCAGCTATCTATTCTTGTTCAGTCACATCACGCCGCATGGGGAGCTCATCTTAGTGCCATACGTTTTGCGATGAATACAGCGAAGTGTCAGTCCACTGGGTTTTCACCTGCCTACCTTACCTTCGGCCGTGAACTACGTACCGTCGACGATGTTCATCAAGATTTCCGTACAATCATCGAACATGAAAATTTTTTACCGCAAATCACGCCATACCTTCAAAAACTAGCTAATGTTTTAAAAGATGCTAAAGAAGTAGAACAACGTCAACAAGATACTAATAAGAAGGCATTTGATGTCCACCGTAGACCACAGCCAAATCTGAAGATTGGAAGCCACGTTCTGGTCAATACCCACATTTTATCCCAAGCTTCAAAGGGATTCACTGCCAAATTTGTACCGAAAAGGGATGGTCCCTATATCATCACCAAGAAAGTTGGTTCTACATCGTACGAAGTTGCGTCACCCGCCAATCTTGCTATGCCTTTGGGAACATATCACTCATCAGCCCTGACTATCTACAGAGGAAGTAATGATGCTATCCAGCCAGAGCCTGTACATCCCATAAAGAAGAGAGGTAAACCCAAGAAGACCTGAGATGTTGTCGTGCCATCGTGGCGATGTCGCACTCCAAAGGGGGAGTTTGTAGCGAGTTATATATTATTATTGGACTATTATACTAAATGTACTTATGATTGTATTTTCAATTATTACCATTAGCATTTTATTTTATTTTGTTTCGATACACCCTAATATTGAGAACACTGATATTTAACCCTTTTGTTTAAAACGAATAATTGAGAATAAATAGTAACAACGTCTACTCAACGAAACTTTGTGTAAGAGCTTTGACTCACCACCGTACACATACACACACTTGCCTATTTACATGTGTTTACAACTCTCTCAGTTGAGTGCTTTTGCATGTTTGGTGTTGTAATAGTTTACAGCTTTTGTATGATTCTTCGTTGTAATAACTGAGTGTGTACGTTGATGAGAAGAAGTTTACGATCGTTGAGAGTCGACAGTATTTGTTTGAGTATCGTTAAGTAACGTATAAATAGAGACATATTGTTAATTCTAGAGTCAGTTGGTGTGCTACCCTGGTTAGAACAAAACGCAATATTACTAGATATAGTGATAGCTTGTCAGCACTATTTCGTTTTGCTCAAATTCAAGGAAATACATTAAATTGTTACCAGATACGTTCTCAGTGTCGGTGGCAAGGATATATTTATTTGAATATATCAGGTAGCCTCATCAGCTATTCAGTAAAGGAAGCAGTATATGTTGAATTTTGCCAATAAAAGGATAACGTAATTTGTTAAAATTAAACTTTTGCGCGTTTTCCTTATTAAATATTAGGCATTACTACCGAAACGCTTTACCGCTTCCCTACAATCGTTTTTTGTTTCATTATTAAAAGTTTGTAAGGATTTTTCACACAAATTGGGTATAAACCGGTTAACCGAAATCTAATAACCGGCTTTCGTTTATTTCAAAATTTCGGGTTTGAACACTCTAGTTACCACCCATCTTTGATTTAACTGGCAAATATTTCATTAATAATTCCTCCACGCACTCTATTGTATTGTTAACGCATGCGGTGTTACTTTTGGTTGTTAAAATTATCGAAATGTCAAAACAATTGCTTTCGTACGAAATAACTTTGGCGTAACCCTGCGATGGAAAGAGCAGAGTACCAAGCAAATGAAAATTGAGCGAAATTTTCGGCTCATGAAATTTTTGTCATTTTTTATATACGTATTTCTTATGACAACGTAAATTTCATAAAAACTGAATACCGGGCTTTATGTACAACCCTTAAAAATCCTCACAACTAGTGTGGACAGATTTCGTTGGGGTTTCCCAACTATACGCCATTGCCCCGAGTCCCGGGTATTGTAGTATTTTTGTGAAACATCCAGACTTTTTAAATTACCCTCTATAGTAGTTAAAGCAGCGAAAGGGCGGTCAAATAATAAACTAATTGTTGTGAATTAATACTATTCTCATACGTACCCAGGCACGTACGAAATTATTTCCCTAAGAGGGAACCTAAATTTTGTTCATAATTTTTTTTTAAATTACGATTTTCTAAATTTATTCAAGCTCAAGACCTCTTTAATATAAAACTTATTTAATAGTTTCATATTATTTTCAGAAAAGTCGAGCTCAAAAAATGTTCCAATGATACCAGGCTGTCTGTATAGCTATTTCGGATCATGCCAAGATCTTCATCAGGAGACGTTTTTGGTATGTTTTCGGTGAATTCATCAAATATATGTAGTATATAGAAACAGTCATCATATTAATGAGAATTCCTTTATAGATACGTTCGAAGAATACCAAGCACTAACATTGGAACACTTTCATGTCCACAACTCTTTTTTATCATGTCGAAAAACCATTGGTTTTACATTTTTGATTTACGCATGATTTATTTTTGTTTTGTCACTACAAAACAACAAAACAGAGGGTTGCCATCAACAATATTATTGTTTCAAGCTCGCGGTGCTCTACGTCAACTTTCATCATTTCCCTTGCGGGAGTTTGTTCGACTTTTTTGAAAATAATAAGGCTGCTTTTTTATTCCCTTAAGCTATCCTCACTGACGACTTTCCAAATAAAACGATCCACACTTATTACTACGCAATGTGGCAACATTTGCTGTAATGAGTGAAAAAATGCGATACGGCAACACGTTCATAGCCAGTGCCAACAAATACATGGTAGCAGCAGATGTTGTTGTAATTGTAAGCAGCAACAATAGACATTTTATTTTCGTTCATTCGTTTCTACACAAACATATACCAACAATAGAATAATACAAAAAAGGCTAAAAACTAAATACATAAGATTTTCACAAGTGAAACGAAAAATTACATGGAAAAAATTTCATCACCTGTTTAAACGACTATGCCTGGTAGATAATTCTACCATGATCAATATGTATAACATTTACCGAACGTTGTTGTGAACAATTTATTTCCAATTTTGTTTTCTATTGGAAATAAAAGGCTATCCTTCAAAATTAGAGATGTAAAAGTATACGTAGTCTTCGATTAAACAAAATAATTTTAATGAACTTAAAATGTGTAAGTCATTTAGCAAATTTCTGCTTTTGGGTCTCTCCTTGATAAAGCTAGGCATAGACGAACGATTTATTGGTGCGATTTGTAAATTTATTGCTGCGATTTATTGCATATCGTTTCTCCACACACGCTCGAACAAATCATAATTCGGCCGACGTTGATGTGTAAACATATGCTACGAAGTGGATGACGCGCTCGCTTGTTCATTTTGTGTTTGAACTTCCGTTTGTGTGCTTCTGTCAGAATTATGTGGTACAGAATTTTTCTTTTAACAATTGGTTTTTTCTGTTCATTAGAAACTTAAAAAAACAAAAACATGTGCGACGAAGCAGCGGATGATGCAGCTGCGCTTTTAATTATATATATGTACATGTTGTTGTTTGCCAAATGGCATTTTCATTTTTTAACACATCAAAAATTCTATCATAAACTCTTTGCTTGCCATTTTTTGTGTGCAATACACGACCTTTCGTTACAATGCTTGAAGAGCAACTGAAATGGCGAAATGGCTTAAGATTTGCGCAGTAGCCCACACACGTATGACTTGTTTGCAAACAAATTGCAAGTTTTTGAAAATTTTCAAAAACTTGCAATTTCTTCGCAAATTACCCCACAGACGTAAAAAAGCGACCACAAACCCAACAAATTGGTCGGATGTATCGTTCGTCTATGCCTAGCTTAAGATCTTCATTTGCATGAAAGTAGGGCTGCGACATCGACATCGATGTTTTGAAAACATCGATGGTTGTGAAAAACATCGAGTACTTTTTACATCGATGTTTTAGTGCCGATGTTTTTCCAACATCGATGGTTTATGTCGATGTTTGCATCGATGTTTTTCTGTGTGACGATTGTAACAAATTGCCTTAATATAAGGAAATATAAACCATAAAATATTAATATAAACTCGAATTGTATATATTTGCCCATTTATTCGCCGCCAGACGCCAACCACCACCATTATGCGTAGCTGGTTAAACATGAGATGTAATGGGAAACTATTTATTTTAATCAAGTTTTGTAGTTTTTCACCTTTATATCGGGGAAAAGGGTGATTTATATGTTGATAACACATATCTAAAAGAGAATTGCAGCAAATACAAAACATGGGCAAAAGCATCGAAGAAACATCGATGTTTGTGACCAGTGGTGTAAATTACCTCTTCTGTTTCAATTTTGATACCTCGATTTCTAAAAAAAAGCCACCAAAAATGAAACATCCCCAAAAACATCGATGTTGGAAAACATAGATGTTTTATCGACATCGATGTCTCTTGTTTGAAACATCGATGTTGTAAAACGCACACAGCTCACAGGTTGTGAGGAGCTCTCCCTAATCCCTTCATGGAATGTAACGGGAAACCATTTATTTATTTAACATTGTCATTGCACAAGTCGGAATTTAAGTGGGAAATTGAAATGACACTTAATATCGCTTAGCTGTCCCGTACAAATTAAGCTATAATTAACTTTAGCGGGGTAAATAAACACATATAATGCATTGTAATAATTACATTATATAATACATTCCAAAGAATCGAGGGGGTAATGTCAAAATTGCACATTGATGCATTCCCCCTTCATAGCGCGTACAAATTTTACGTTTACGTTTAACTAAAGTAATAGTAGGCAGACATAGAGATGGCAATCCAGTTCTTTTTGTTCAATACGTCATCTAACGGGAAATTTTTTCTGATGTCTTAACATGGTATTTATAAACCTTGCATTCGTCCACATGTTTCTACTAGAATCGTGTAAATAAGTCAGTTGTGGTGCAACGTTTAGAGGTGAAGATAGATAAATAGTTTATTTAAATAAATAGTTTATTTAATCCGTGTATGTATATCGGGGGAGTGCATTATATAACAAATTTATAATTCATTAACAATAGAATGCATTATAAATAATGCATTATAGAATTCATTCCTGATTACATGTTATATACTGCATTAAAAAGAACGAATTATATAATGCATTTTCTGGACACATTAAAATAATTCATTCTTTTCCTAGGACATCCCTGTGTTAAGAATAATGCATTCTGGATGCATGCATTCTTTAATACACGCTACACATTACCTTCTCACTTCCTATTCATTCCCTTTTCATATTAGAAAGGTAAATTTTTTTCATTATATTTGATAAATTTTTTTCATTATATTTGATGATTGGAATAAAAATCAGCGTTGGTTTTCAAAAAACTTTAGTATTTTCTTTCGAAGTGATTGTCTCTGTTATATATTAATTTGCATATGCTTGGACTGTGATTTAATTTGCATGATGTGATTTAATTTGCAGAAATTTATAAGTGCTTTGGCAAAAATAAACAAAATATGCAATCTTTTTAAAAGGACTGCCCCCTATCACGTCTTTTAAAGTAATCTGTTTTAAAGTGTTTAAAGTAAAAAAAATTAAAATATAGGCATTCATATAACCAACAGGAACTATTCGAAATATATTACAAAGACACAAAACTCCCCAGTTTAAAAAGGTCGAAAACAAACAGATTACAAAAATTTACACATTTGTTTAAATCTTAAAATCTGTGGTCGTCATTCACACACTCAACTCTTCATAAAACCCTTCTCTCGTATGCAGTATTGCCATATTATTCTGGTAGATTCCCCGAAAATTCCCAAACAACTACTATTCATCCCCAAAAATATGTTAATCTACACGGGCCGTATTAATACGACGTGTACATACAACTAAATCTTCACATTATCAGGACTAACAGTATTTGTTCTTACAGAGATTGACATTATGATTAAATGTAGCTGTAACACTGTTATTGTCGAAAAATGTATCAACATTCTAGCAAATTGTATGTGTTAGAGGCAAGTCTACTGAGTTCACGTCATCATCATCTGCATCACGCCAAAGTTTTGAAAAAATCGATTTTAATCAATTTTCTGATTTTCCTGCACTTTTATTTAAAAATAAAAATTGTTCGGTTCCAGATCAATGACTATTAAAAAAATTACTTTTTCTATGAATAAGTACATTTTAATAGAAATATTAAAAAAGGAATGTGTGAAATTGATTATTATGGTGGAAGGTTGGGAATATACATACATAGCTATTTCAATGCCCACCAAGGCATAGCATCAATTCCCTTCTACACAAGTATATTATCACACATTAGAGGATAAATAAATCTCAACTTAGCGAGAATTGTTTCAACACTCAATTTCACACATTCATAATATGATATAATATAATACGAGTATAGTGATCTCTGCATATTTGAATTGAATAAAAAATCAAAATTTTTGTTACACGGTACCTGTTCGATTTCTATGAACAAATTAGTAAATGTTACATTGGAAAATAAAAAACAAAATTCATTCGTTCAAAGTAAGAGTGATTATACGTGTTTTTTTTAATGGAACTCGGTCGCAATGGATAACTTTGGTTGAGGGTATGTTTTAAGTCGGTTCACCCGAATAAAATTTCTGTACTGGTTTATTTTCTGGTAAACCACTTTTTCTACCCCTTTGTGTGAGAGCGTCTTGGTTGGTTGGTTGGTTGAAAAGGCTGCAAGACAGCACGTTGTCTAGCACACTTAGGCTAAAGAAGCCCATTGTGATACCTGCAGTTTCCTCCATAGCAACTATTAACTAGTCGTCTAGCCAATTTGCCCTTGTAATAAATTTGTCTATGACACCTACAGGAATATCTTGTAGGGCTACGGTGCTAACTAAGTGTGTACCGAATATTCTACTTCTCAGTCCTGCCAGAGCAGGGCAATCCAAGAGAAGGTGTTTCGTCGTTTCCTCGTCCTCTTCCATGCAGATTAAACCTGACGATTAAACCCGATCGATAGTTTTTGAGTTATGGATGTGAACGTGTAGGTAATATTTCATACGAACGTCAATTTGGGAAAAAATCTACCAACAAAAAGTAGGGGACTCGATTTTAACGATAGAGGCATGGTTCCTTTGGCAAATTTTCATGGCATAACCCATAGAATACGGCAATCATAGGGAAATTGTCGAAAAATAAAACGACCCGCCCTAACATACATAGCTATTTCAATGCCCACCAAGGCATAGCATCAATTCCCTTCTACACAAGTATATTATCACACATTAGAGGATAAATAAATCTCAACTTAGCGAGAATTGTTTCAACACTCAATTTCACACATTCATAATATGATATAATATAATACGAGTATAGTGATCTCTGCATATTTGAATTGAATAAAAAATCAAAATTTTTGTTACACGGTACCTGTTCGATTTCTATGAACAAATTAGTAAATGTTACATTGGAAAATAAAAAACAGCGTTCAATCATATGATGACGTTTCATTTAAATAATATTACTTAACAACACTTAAAAATATTTGAAGACACGTGTCATTATTTTCTTGCTTAATACTTTTTATTTTATACCGACAACAACCAAAGAGAATTCAAAGCAACAAACCCATGTCCATACATACATTTTAATGTTCGTACATACGCTACAGAAGTTCACACAATTTTCGTTGCTCTCTTGCTATCTCATATTTATATACATATTACCACGTCACAAGACAGCTATTCGCTGCCGCTACATATATCAGTGTGTTTTTTTCGCAGTCTGACAATCTGTGTTTCGCAGTCGGACAAATCTATGTTCTATATAGGGTGGGTCACCCTTATTATTTAGGGATATGAAAAATAGATGTTGGCCGATTCTGAGACCTACCCGATATGCACACAAAATTTCATACAAATCGGTCCAGCCGTTTCGGAGGAGTTTAACGCCAAACAATCTGTGTGATCGCAATCGGACAAACTGTGTTTGGATGTGTTCACTTTGTGAGTTAAGTCCCTACCCGCGCCAATAGATGTTAACACATCAAAAAGCTTTATAATAGTAATTAAAAACAACTTTTATTTCAAGGAGGTTGGGAAGAGGGATGAGGATAAACGAATGCCGTACTGCTTTTCACTGTAAATCAACATTGTTGAAATTGACATCGAAGCAACGACAACTTTACATTGACAATTTTGTTGTTTATTTAAACCAGCGACGAATTTTCATTGGCAAATGTTAAATTTAATGTGAAACAGCTACAAATTTGCATTGGTCAATATCAACAAATCAAAATTTAATAGTGACAATATTATATATATATATAATATATCTTCATAATACTTATGAATTTCTTCATAGATTCTATGAAATGTTTCATTATTTTTCAGCCAAAGAAACATTTCATAGAATCTATGGAAGATTTTCGTTAATTCCATGAAGTTAAATTTATGAAACTTTTTATGAAAACTTCGTAAAATGTATGAAATTGCTACATAAATTCTATGAAAATATTTAATAGATTCTATGAAAATATTTCATACCGCCTATGAATTATATCATAGATTATTTGAAGCTAAATCTACGAAAGCTTACTAAAATTTATGAAAATCTGTCATAATAACTATGAATGAGTTGCATAGGACCTATGAAAATCTGTCATGGAATTTATGAATATGTTTCATAGATTCTATGAATCATTTTCATAGAGTGAGAGGGTATGGATTAGGGATGTCAAACGGGAAATCTCGGGGATTTTCGGGACTTCGGGATTTTTCGGGATCCCGGGATTCTATTTTTAAATTTTTTTTTGGGAATATGTCTATTTTACGGCTTACACTCCAAAAAAACAACCACAAGGGGGGTAGAATAAGTTATTCTAAGCAAAAAAAGTAAAAATAACAAAATCGGGGCAAATGCATAGTTTCGGAGATATTTCCTAAATTTCGGAAATGTGAGAGGGTTATGGCGTTAACGTACCTTGTAAAGCCATTGATATCGGTTTTTTGTATAAAACAATTCAAAACAAACTCATAAAATAATGTAGCACTTTCTGATAAGTAGCTTAGTTATCGAGTTATCGGAAAAGTTTAGAAAAATTATCAATTTTTTTTACATTTCTCAAACAAAAACAAAAATAATTTTTTTTCAAACAAAAATTATTTGAAAAATTTTTTAAATTTTTATTTGAGAAACGTAAACCTCCGATAACTCCATAACTAGCGACTTATTGTAAAATGCTAAATTTTTTGAGTTTGTTGTCACTTGTTTTACACAAAAAAGTGATATCTTTACGCGGTACGTTAGTGGAAAAAGTATCCGAAATGTCGGGGTCCATAACTCCGAAACTATGCATTTGCCCCGATTTTGTTATTTCACTTTCTTTGCTTAAAATAACATGTTCTACCCGACGCAATAAATTTTGTAATTTTTGTAGAGTAAGCCGTATAATAGACATACATATGCCAAAATTAACTTACGTTAAGATGTGATATTATATTAAACCTTTTGTAGAGTCGCCATTGGGATTTAACCCCTTTTTGCACAATTTGCATTTTGATTGAGGTGCACCTTTCGACTCTTCCAAAAAAATAACACCACACTGCACTTTTGTCATTGATTTTCCCGGGATTTATTTATTAAAATCCCGGGATTCGGGATTCATCAATCCCGAAAAATCCCGGGATTTCGGGATTTCCCGTTTGGCATCCCTAATCCATACCCTCTCACTCTATGAAAATGATTCATAGAATCTATGAAACATATTCATAAATTCCATGACAGATTTTCATAGGTCCTATGCAACTCATTCATAGTTATTATGACAGATTTTCATAAATTTTAGAAAGCTTTCGTAGATTTAGCTTCAAATAATCTATGAAAATATTTCATACCGCCTATTAGGTTTCAAAAAAGCATTTTCCTTTTCTTTTGCCGATTCTGATTTCATTTCATAAAGTATTCAGAAGTTCAATAAAATTGAAGAGAATAAACAGTACAAATACATTATAAACAGAGTTAATCGTTAATCGAAGAATAATCTCTTTGATTTGTAAGATTAATCGAATATATACCCTAGTTTCATCCACTTTGGGATTATGGCCGGCCACAGTACGTAAAACCTGAGTAAGGTGAAATCGGTAATGTTGAGGGACTATTTAAAGTGGTTTTTATCGTTGACTCATAACTGTGGACGTATTATATTCAACTTCGGTACACCTTAATGATTATGTTTGCACATAGAAAGATCATAAAGATCAGAACCTTTTTGCTTTCTTTAATCTCAAACTTTTCCACACCCGCAAAACTTTGCAATAACTCGAATGAAATATTAAAATAATAAAATTTGTTTTGACTTTTATACAAAAATAATACAAAATTTCATAAAAAATTATCTTTATTATATTTATATCTACCTGAGGAAGGTAAAGATAACAAAATTGTACTTTAACTTCATAAAATAAATTGTTTGTTATCTCACGAAAGATGCAATTCTGCAATGTGATATGTAGCCCCTTACTAACTGGAAAAAACGGGAACGAGTGTTAAGTTCGGTTGCGTCTAATTTTAATGTGCCCTAGCTTTTGCTAAAATTTAAATAAAATCGTAGTCGTTTTGATTTCTGCTGACAATAATTTTTGCACTTTAGTCCCCATATTTGTCCTCAAATATTAACATTTCTGAAACATCTGTCATAGCTGGGCCCTTCCGTTTCATATCGTAACCTGGATTACGAAAGTGATTTTAAAGGATCCATTTGATGGTCCCTAATATTGCTGAGATCATATTCGTCTAGTGACTTGGTTCATATAACGATTTTTTAAGTTTGGGGGCAAGTTTCCATTTTATGGCTCTTCAAAAATGTGGATTCCGACACGAACCGGAGGCGATCGATCATTCGACCCTAGTTATCTAAGTGTTAGACCCATCACATTCCACAAAATTAGTGCTAGTTGATTTAGACGTTTACTCAGGGCGCAGATGAATGGTCATATGAGCGCTTTTGTTTACCCTTGACTAGTTTTAGTCTCAATATCTAACATTCGAAAGTCGTTCCCCACAATCGAAATTTATTTGCCGCCAACGAAAATGTATGTTTATTAGCTACGAAGAAGGTGTCATAACAGTATTCGGCCAGAAAGCGGGAACTGCCGAGTGCCCCAGGTTCACATCCCCGTAGAGTCAAACATTTTTTAATTATTGTTTTTGAAATTCTGCCTGTTATCAAAATTTTGATACGGTTAAGCAATAAGAAAAATATTACGAAATATATTCGAATGGATTGGATATATCGATGGGAGTAATGTAATGGTGATGTAATGGTTAGTGTACGTGGCTGTTGTGCTAGAGAACATGGGTTCGATCCCTGCTCTGACCACCTTACACTTCTTTCGATGACGTCCACCACGCTTAGTGACGGCATCACTATCGAGCATTAAGGCATGAAATAGTTTCTCGTATGTCATATGGGCACAGACTACAATTGGACCAAGTTGATCAAAGAGTTTAGGTGCTGGGCTAGTGGGGCGCCCAGTATGCCATGCGTTTAAGCTGGGCTGGTAACTCGCCGGACGGGGGAGATCTTTCCACTTCCTAAGCACATCAACAGTCTGCTACAGAACACTAAATACATACTGAGGCTTACTCAAAAGTTCTCACGACATAAAATAAAAAACCGAATCCAGAACAATAGTAGCGTTAGAGGTGAACAAGAGGGGAAAAACACCAAAACAAAAATCATTATGTAGCCCTGAAGAAAGCTTGGGACAAAAACTTCCATACAAGAGTTGGGCGGATTTCCGGTTGGCCGAGTCAATATCTCCCGTATACCACAACCGATGTTAACAAAATTTGGTACTGATCAATTTTTTTTCATGCCCATTTTTGTAGCTCCCATATAAATATTGGGTGGACAATTCGCTGGTAGTCACGATAACTCCCAAAATCACTTAAGATTATAATTAATAGCTTATTCACATTTACTGCGTTTTAGCGAAATACTGTAATTTCGTTCCATATGAGATGATTTGAGCCAAAATCACACTATAAATTACACATATTTCCATACAAAAAAAAATGCAAAAAAGTTGCTCAGTTTTTTGTAATTTGTTTGAAATCACAGTAAAACCAAGAGAGACCATAGTGTTGTATTGCAATAGTAGTTAAAAAATGCAGTAAAATGAAAAAATTTCCATTGCTGGTTCAAAGCAAATGTCAGAAAAATGAGGGGAAAAAACATCTGTTTACATTTCTAGTTTGCTTTGTGGTGGTAAGTACTTATTGCAATGTGATTTATTAATATAAATTAAAATTTTTCGTTTACATACAGGAAAATGGATTCAATGCCGAATATATTGTAAGTAATAAGATTTTTATATTGGGTTTTTTAATTTTTATTGTGATTTTTTATTAGAAACGATAAGAAGCGCAAGTATAAGCAGAGAATTGCTTGGTCGGACACCGCAGATCAAATGCTGTTTGTTTGTTTGTTTGTTTACAATCAATACAAATTAGAGAAATGCGAAACAAAGAGAGAGAAGTCACTTGAAATCACAGTAATTAACAACAGCACAATGTGAACACCATGATTTCGAAATCATCTCATAAAGAGCGAAATTACAGTATTTCGCTAAAACGCAGTAAATGTGAATAAGCTATAAGTTGGGTATTGAATAATATTTAGTTCAATGTCATTCTGCTGGTGAATATTGGCATATTTGCTGTCTTCATTCGTTCAAAGTAAGAGTGATTATATGTGTTTTTTTAATGGAACTCGGTCGCAATGGATAACTTTGGTTGAGGGTATGTTTTAAGTCGGTTCACCCGACTAAAATTTCTGTACTGGTTTATTTTCTGGTAAACCACTGTTTCTACCCCTTTGTGTGAGAGCGTCTTGGTTGGTTGGTTGTTTGAAAAGGCTGCAAGACAGCACGTAGTCTAGCACACTTAGGCTAAAGAAGCCCATTGTGATACCTGCAGTTTCCTCCATAGCAACTATTGACTAGTCGTCTAGCCAATTTGCCCTTGTAATAAATTTGTCTATGAGACCTACAGAAATATCTTGTAGGGCTACGGTGCTAACTAAGTGTGTACCGAATATCCTACTTCTCAGTCCTGCCAGAGCAGGGCAATCCAAGAGAAGGTGTTTCGTCGTTTCCTCGTCCTCTTCCATGCAGCATCTACAGAGAGTAGAGTTTCTATGTCTCAATCTTAGGGCGTGTTTTCCAACAAGACAATGTCCCGTAAGTGTTCCTATCGTTCTGCATAACCTGCCTCTCGGCAAGTTAAATAGTTGCCTAGTCCTCTTCCTGTCCACCTGTGGCCAGAGGACCCTGGCTTGTTTGCAAGTTGGAGTAAGTCTCCACTTGTCCTTGAATATATTATCGGCCCACTGCCTGATCTGCAAACGGCAGGTAGAGATTGGCATACTAACACTTTCTTTTGCCGGAAGAACCTCTGCCGTACTGCCCTGACTAGCTAACGCATCCGCTACGCAATTGCCTGGAATGTCGCTGTGTCCCGGTACCCAGATGAGCCTGATGTCAAAATACTCTGCCATCACCCTAAGTGATGAGTGGCATTCTTTCACCGTCAGGGACGTAGCAAACATGGCTTCCAGGGATTTTATAGCAGCATGGCTCTCTGTGTAGATACATATTCTCTGGAGGGTTGTGACACTACTTTTCAGTAGTTCAGCAACCTCCAGTACGGCGGTAATTTCCGCCTGAAATACACTACAGTGATCAGGCAGCTTGAAGGAGATATTTACATTTAGGTCCGGTGAATGGACCCCACAGCCTACTTGCTCAACCAACTTTGATCCATCCGTGAAAAATCTGATACTACTGGTATCCCCTTCCATGACTTTTCCCAGGTATTCCTGTTCGGAATAGAAGTGCTTAGATTTGTCGCTGGTAGAAGGTAGGGGATACAGTAGTCCGTTTTTACGGGAATAGAGTTGATCCGATGTAGTAATTCAGCGTGTCCGGAATGCCCCGATATCAAAACGCCACAATCTCTGATTCTCACCAGGGATGTAGCGGCTGCCGATTCGGCCATGATATCAGGAGTACAGATGTTCAGGATAGCACTGAGTGCAGTACCTGACGTCGTGCCCATTGCCCCACTAACGCTAATCAGTGCTGATCTTTGAATTTTCATCAAGGAATTCAGAATATACTTCTTTTGGAGGGACCTCCACCAACCTACGATGCCGTAGGGAAGTATTGGTCTGACTATTGCCGTATAAATCCACATGGTGATCTTAGGAGATAGTCCCCAGTGCTTTCCTATCGCCCCCTTTACAGGAGTAAAGAGCAACAGACGCCTTTTTCACCCTCTCCTCCACATTCGGTTTCCAAGACAGTTTTCTGTCGAGAATTATTCCCAGGTACTTGACCTTTTCCGTCAACTGTGATTGCACCCCATTAACTGACGGCAGTTCAAATGCGGGTATTTTATATTTCCAAGAGAATAAAATGAGCTCGGTTTTAAGTGGGTTAAGTGATAGTCCGTTGTTAGCGGTCCAGTTCGAAATCAGACTAAGTAGGCTGGTTGTACGAATGCTAAGTAAATTGAGGTTTCTACCCGTACAGATGATAGCAATATCATCGGCATAGGCAAAGACCTGGCGTTCGACCCTTTCAAATTCAAGAAGTTATCCGTAATAGTGGAGACAGAACTCCCCCCTGCGGTGTTCCCCCGTTTACGGTCCTAGCAATTGTAACACCACCCCATTCAGCTTTGACGGATCTATCCACCAGAGCTTCCCAATTAGGCGTGTCTCTAAGCTGTCGACTCCTAGATTCTGTAACGACCTAAGAATCCCCGAAGGTTGAATATTATTGAAGGCTCCTTAGATGTCCAGGAAGGTCTCTAGAGCGAAGACCTTATTTTCAAGAGAGTTTTCTATTATGCTGACTATAGAGTGTGGAGCCGTCTCAGTTGACCTGCCCTTGATATAGGCATGCTGAGAACTCGATAGTAGATTCTGTGGAAGATTACTTCGAACGTGAATGTCCAGTAACCTTTCTAATGTCTTAAGAACAAAGGATGATAGACTGATTGGTTTAAAGTCGTTCAGTTTGACATGAGAGCATTTGCCCGCTTTCGGGATGAAAACCACTTTGGTTTGCTTCCAAATGCTAGGAATGACTCCCACAGTAATGCAGCCCCTGAAGATTGCCTCCAACCAACTACAAGACAGGTATAGTGCCTCCTGTAGTTGCGTGGGAATTATCCCGTCAGGTCCGGCTGATTTATAGGGCTTAAAGCATCTAAGGGCCATATCAGATTCTTTCTGCTCACTGTTGAGCGAACTTTTTCTAAGCTAGGTGAGTGTCCGCCTAGCTTTTCTTTCTGATGACCAGCATTCCTGTCATCGTTGGGAAAGTGGGTATCCCGGAGAACCCCAAGAGACTCTTCAGACGAATACGTCAAAGTTCCATCGTCTTTCATTAAGAACCCCGCACACGGTGGGTTTTTACCGAGCACGTATCTTAAGCGTGCAGTCTGGTGGGTTCCCTCAATGGATTCACAGAAGGTTCGCCAGGATTTCCGTTTGGCCTTCTTGATGTCACCTTTATGTAGATTGCAAACGTCCCAATCCCTTTGGTCGCTACTCTTTTTGGCCTTGTTGAAAAGCCGCCTAATGGACGATCTTAGATCCTGAAGCTCAGCGTTCCACTAATGAGGTTTTTTGTTACCCTTGGCAGCATAATAACCACTGGTCTTACAGGACTCATTGAGCGCGTTCCTACACCCATCAGTAAATTTGGCAACTAGTTCTTCCAGCTCTGGCACATTAGTCGGAATATTCGGATGGTAACCTAAGGGTTTCCTTAGGCGCCCACGATAGGCGTTCCAGTCCGTTTTCCTATAATTTTTAAAAACTTCCTTTTTCAGAGGTTCGATATTTATGTGGAACTGTAGATATCTGTGATCAGAAAATGAGTGATCAGAAAGAACGCTCCAATCGGATACAGTTACATAGTCGTAGCTAAGTAGTAAAGTTAAGTGGTACTTCCCTCCTAACCGAAGTTATAAAGGTCGGTTCCTCGCCTCTGTTACATATAGACAAGGTTTCGCTTATAATGAAATTAAAAAGAGACTCACCTCGATCATTGGTGCCGGTACTCGCCCATATTGTGTGGTGCGCGTTGGCGTCGGCACCTAAAATGACGCTACAATTCCGTCTTTTGCCTCCGATACAATATCCCTGACGCACTTCGGAGAGGGGTGATTTAGTATGGTCAGCTGGGCGTTTTCCAGCGAGAGACTGATGGCGGTTGTATCGTAATCACTAAAATTTTGCAACTAAAGAGCATTAAATTTCTTTTTAATGAGTATGCAAGATCTCGGCCTACCTGGGGTTAATAGGACGAAGGTCCTGCATCCATTGCAACTGATACCACATACACGATCGTTGACCGTCCATGGTTCTTGTATCAGGGCCCCATCGGCTCCACCCTTCGCAAGATGGAGAATGAGGTTGGCAGATGTTACTGCATGAAGATTTATCTGGAGGACTTTCGTCGTCTAGAGGATCTTCAACTCCGGGTACCTCGATCACGGTCGTCTCGTGATCACCCTCGCTAGTGATGGACCCATCTCGGAGCCAGGCAGAGCGGCCCCTTAGGTAAATGATGCTGCCACTGTCGTCATCCAGTAGTGCTTCTTTAGCATCTACCGCCGTTTCAGGATGCTTTCCAGCATTTACAGCTGTGACTTCCGACTTCGACTCGGCCAGTTTGCCAGTCAGCGTATCCACTCTGTATACCCTGAGGGATACACTCATGAATCCAAACCGAATTTGGCCTTTGGACTCCTCAAGGGGTTTAAGGGAATCCTGGTTCAGGAACAAAACTACCTGCCTGGAGGTTCCTACAGGATCCTCAACCTTGACCACCTTCCAATCCTTTGCAGGAATGGAGGGATTGCAGTGGCTGATGATCTTTAGGATCTCCTGTGGGTCAGTAAGTGAGTTTGACAGGATCCAAACCCTAGCCCTTAGCCTAGAAGGTATATCCTCCCGGCCAAACCTCACCTACTCCACTCATGGCGGACTTATACAAACGCGCTGCTCGTTCATCAGAGCAGCCGATCAGTTTAATACTACCCTGGAACCATCCCGCGTCTTCGCAGATTGGCACAGGGCCAGGGTTGTCGTTTACGATGTCCATGAACACCGTAAGAAGGGCTCCTTCTACAAGGCGCTATTTATCCTTGGGGATACGTCCATCCTGGGAACCTTAATCCAAGACGCCAATGATTAGGCTGTCCTTCGCGACAGCACTGGGTGGCTTTTATGCCTCTTAGATGAGGGACCAGGTTTAGTATACACCACCACTGAACGACGTCTTTTATTAACAGCCAGTGGAGGCTTCGTCCCTACAGACTTGGAGCCCTCACAGACGCCCTTAGCCCAATCCAAGGTGTTTACCCTTGCAGGAGTGAGTGCGGCGACTGGTCGTGCAGAGAGTTGACTAACCAATCTAGTGGCCAGTCGAAGATCAGCTCTCCGCTTCCATGACGGGCAGAGATTTTTAATTTTCCCCGTAGTTGGGGAGGGTTGACCAGCGCCCGCGTTATTCGCAGTTGCAGAGGCCCCCTTGCGTGTGACCGCAGAAGACTTACGAGTACTAGTGCTCGAGGAAGAGCTCGTAGGCTCGGGGGTAGTCACAGGTTTTCCTGTGGCCGAAGCCTTTTTAATGTTATCGTTCATGAATGATTTGGGCCTCAACTTGTAGCCGCTATCTACGTCCGTAATGCAATGTATTCGTCTTAAAATTGCTAAAATTTCTAAGCTCTCCATAGAAAGTGGTCGAAAAATTGGTTTAACTGAGATTCAAAAATACACCTAATAGTTAAACATTAGGATTTGCTGCGTAATTTTTGTTGAAATAAAATAGAAATAATTCATTGTAAAATATGACTATATTTGGGCAAAAACGGACTCTGTAACATATTCTTCCGAAGACATTATGCAGAAACTATGTATATGTTTGGAATACATGCCAAATATTCGTACATTTATATGTCCGAAACTCATTGATATTTAAGTGCAAACTTTAGGATGTTTACTTGCAAACACGCATGCTTTTACATGGAACTGTATGTGTGCTTCAAACCAAACATCCATATAATTATTATATCGAAACACTAGTGTGTTTCCCTCCAAATTTCCTTATACTACCATGGAAGCATATGCGTGTTTCCTCCCAAACATAATAATATTTTTAAGAAAATTATTTTTTTATTTCAATATTATATATTATTGATTTTTAATTATGATTTATTTTCCAGTATAAATCTACATTTATATCCAATATAGACAAAAAATTATTTTTTTCTTCATAAATTTATTTATAACTGCAAAACTGCTGATTATGTAGGCAAACAGTATATCAATAGATTAAAGGAATTGTAATTCTTAATGTTTCTAAGTTTGTTGCAGCAAAATCGGACTAGTTGTTCTTGAGTTATGTGAAACAAAAGAGCCCCAAAAGTGGCAAATTCCCCTATATGACACTTACTAACTTCATATCGATATATCTCGATTTCTAGATTAGACCCAGCAAAACGCCAGGACACGTATAACTTGTTTTGACCAATATAACTTTTCCCGGTAGTCAGAACCCCCGCCTATCACTGACCCCTGCCATTTGTCGCACAGTGTAATAATGAGTCTATTTGTTATTTCTAATAAAGAGTTAGTTAATTAATTTTAGTTAGGTAATTTTATTTAATTTTTATAAATATACTTGCATTTGGACCACCCTGTATTATAACCAATCAATCATTGTGTCCAACATGTAGTACTGAATAGCAAACACAATGTGTTTGCACACAATTGTATTTATTTGCGAAAAGCTCCAAACGCACGTTATATTTTCATCCAAACAATAAAAAGGCAGATTTTTAATCTAATTCAAACTCGGATATTTTCAGGCATCTTTCGGCTTGGTTGTACACAGCTGAAATAAATGTAAACGAAAGTCAAATCACATTTCCGTCCCCTATTCAGGCCTTATGAAAGAACGTGTATAAAAAACCAGTACAGGAATTTTAGTCGAGTGAGCCGACGTAAACATACCCTCACACCAGGCCATCCATTGCGTCCGAGTTCTATTAAAAAATGTATACATTCACCATTTCGTTCAACGAATGTGCGTGGTAAATGTTTCCATATTCAATAGCAGAATGGCATTGCGCTAAATATTATCTAATACCCAACAACCCTAAGAGGCATTGGTGATCTACCGTTACTACCGGCCAGTTGTCCGCCCAATATTTATATGGGTTGTTACATACACATTGTTCACTAGTTGTTATAGACACACTGACAATTCAGTCGCCTTTTGTTGTTTGGATGCAAATTTGATGTGTGTTTGAAGCTTATCGGAATATAGTAAACTTTTGTCCAAACACATCGTGTTTGCTATTCAATATTACATGTTAGAGACACAATGATTAAAATGTTATAATATATGTGTTTGTGATCCAAATATAACTGTGTTTGTGATACAAAAACAGCTGTTTGTTTCATTGTTTATGCTCTCTCGAGAGCAACAGAATAAAAGAGGGGCAAAGAGAGATTATTCACAGTCTTACTTCTAAGTGTGTAACTGTAATTTTGCATTATTCTTTCAGTCAGTGATTCATAAATATTCGGAATGTGTGTGTAAATTTCAGATGAAGTGAGTGTTCCTTAATGCGGCTGGAGTACAGCACTTTGGCTTTATGAATTCATCCGTCAATGGCTCATCGGACATAGGATATCAAAAGCGTTTGGTCGGTTAAGAAGTATGTTCTGAGTTACATTAGTAGAAAATATTTGTGTTCAGTGAAAAATACAATAAATATAGACTCGGACGGTCAAATTGTCCGTGGTTTGAAATGTTGCTTTGGGTTTTATGTATTTATGTATGTCTTTCGTATTTATATGTGTTGCCGAAAAGAGAAAAGACTTTGAGGACACAAAACGAAAATATCGACAACTTGAAGCCCTTTGTCCGCCCGAGCCTTTACTGAGAAAATCTGAGCGGCAGACCATTTGTGAAATAGTGTAATGTAAAAAAAACATAAGAATTTGTACCGCGATGGCTGGCATCAACTAAGTAGCTTTGTGTATAAGTATATTAGTGCTATTCATGCAAACAGGAAAACCTAGAACTTTTGCTCAGCGTAAGTTTGCTACGAAGCGTTTCATGAGGCACCAAATAAAGTTGCTCAGTGTATCTATGCAGCAATTGTCAAAAAGCGCTGATAAAGTAAATAAACAAAGTAAAATTAAAAGTATATGCTTTACCTATTCCATTATTTTATTTTTTTCACATAAATCAAAAACTCTCTCTTTTTTTCAATACAAAAATATTGACATTGAAATGTCAAAAGTTTTCACGATTCTTTTTCCAGGTTTGCTCAGCAAATTTGCCTCGAAAACTTTCCACTTTTGTGCAAGTCGCTTTGTATGGGAAATTTGTTTGTTTTGACGTTTGCTGTGCAAGTTTACGATGTTTTCGAGTTTACGAGGTTCTTTCGAGCTTTCATGAAGACCACTATTGTTTGTGTGCCAGCACATGGTGATAATCGTGTTTTATAATGTTTTAGCCTTTGGCGAAGTTGAAACCTTCTGAAAACAAAATCGTAAGAGACAACAAAGAACGGAGAAACAAAATAGCAGCAGATTTCCATTTCATGAAAAAACTAGTAATGCATTCAATGCAAGTTAATGTTAAAAGGCCCGGTTTAAATCTTTTAATTTTCTTATTAAGTGGCTGTTAATGTAGATGTATATTGGTAAAATTAATTAATTAATAAATAATATAATAATTAATAATAATAATAATTAAATAATAATTATAATTCCAATATAAATATTATTATGTTTGGGAGAAAAAACACATGTGTTTCCGCGTAAGTATATGGAGGTGTGGGAGGAAACACGCGAATACTTCCACGTAAGTATATAAATGGTTGGGATGAAACACGCATACGCTACCACATAAAAACTTGAATGTTTGCCAGTAAACATGCTAGTGTTTGCAATTAAATACAAGTGATTTTGGCACTTGCAAACATATGAATGTTAGGATTGTGTTCCAAACATACTCAATGTTTCTGCAGAAAGTGTTCAGGAGAATATGTTATAGAATATGTTTTTCTTCAGCATGTAGTAGGTTTTGACAAAGTATTGCAAGGTTTTGTATCAAATTTTATTAAGATTGGTTGTGGTTTACGGGAGATATCGGATCGGCCAACCGGCGATCCGCCCAACTTTTATATGGGAGGTGCGAAAATAGGCGTGGCACAGTAGGCAATTTTTAATTACACAGTAGCGTTTAGTAAAACATTGTCTAGTACCGAATTTCAGTAAGATCACAAAGATTTTGTTTGGGAGCAACCAGAATGACCGTGGCAACCTCGTCAGATGTGGGAACCTAGTCAGACAGGCAGATAGACGGACATGGCTAAATCGTATTATAAAGTCCTAAAACTAATTTCGTCCAAAAATATTAGGGTTGTAATATGGCTTTTTCTACGGATTTCATTTCAATGGGTTACATGCACTTTTTTATTTGAAAATAAAAACACGTATTGGATTGTAAAGGAGACATGTTCCGATTAAGCACGAAATACATTTTACGGCCCCACGGCTCTGATGACAGGCCTGTACTCTTTTCATGAAATGACTCTATGACTTTTTCACAGACTTCTATAACTTTTCACAGAGATGTATTTCACTGATGATGCGTTGGATCTCGGCTTTTAGCTCAGGAATTGCTTCTGGTTTAACCGCTTAAACCAGAGATTTCACAAAACTTCAAAAGAAAGAAATCGCAAATGATCTTGGTGGCCAGTTAACATCAGAATTCCTTGAGAAAATTTGTTCTGGAAACCGTTGCTGCAATAAATCGATTGTTTCATGCGCAGTGTGGCAGATGGCGCCGTCTTGCTGAAACCAGCTGTCGTCCAGATCCATGCCATCCAGTTGAGGCCAGATTAACTCCGTTACCATGTTCCTGTTACGAATGCCGTTCAGTCACTGCAATTTCGGCCCCGTCTTCGAAAAAGTAAGGCCGCCTGACCAAAATCAGAACCAGACAGTTGGGCGTTTAGGGTGCATTTGTGTTTCATGGATTGCATGAGGATTTTGGGAGCCCCAAATTCGACAATTTTGTGTATTCACGAAGCCATTCAGATGGAAATGCGCTTCATTGGAGAAGATGCATTTTTTTGGCATTGACTTCACTTTGATCCATTACCCATTGAACGAATTGCCGCCGTTTTCCATAGTCTGCTGGTGGAGATCTTTTGTCAAAATTCGCTGCGTAGTGCTTCGTGAAGTTGTTGAGAACAATGCCAAATTGATGTTTTCGGGTTTTCGGCGACTCTCTCATTTACAGCAGCAATATTTTCGAGAGACCGACCAGTACGTTGACAAACAGGTATCTTACTGTCCATAACCGACACAGTTTCTTCAAATATTTTGACCACTCTTCGAATGGTTGACACATTAAGTGCACTTTCTCGAGTTTCCACTTGCACAAAAAAAAAATTACACTAAATTTAAAAAGTGCAATCATACATGGGACTGTCCTTGGAGGTAGAAAGTTTCTGATAGCCATTCACTTGGGAGCGGGCAGAAATGATTCCTTCATTGGGCAGTCAAAGCAGGTCACTACTTCCACGCAGTATGTCCTGTGCAATGGCTTATCGGAAAACTCCGTTAGCTAGCTAAAGTGAGAAGGCGAAACGAATGAGCAGCCTGAGTGGTAATCCGATCACTGATACGTCTCAGGATTATTAGGTGGCCCTGTCACGTAAGCTCTTCGCAGTATTGGACATATTCTTCTGTCCTTTGAAGGCGGATGAGCCAACACCACTGGCCAACGGCGGATGAAAATGCACTGCATTCTGGTCACCGTCTGATCCATAATGGGCGGCTAAAACATAATCATCTTGACAGTAGGTAAAATGCAAACCACGGTGGGCTGGGTTTGCCTCCCGCCACCGTTATATAGGCAATGCAAATACACAGAAAAAATAATGAGTAAAGAAACCCCCTAACTGTTGGCGACCTTCGCAAACGTTAAAAGGACCACGATTTAAGGATATGCACCTGGAATGTGCGAACGCTATACAGGACGGGTGTCACTTTCCAACTGGCGGATGTCCTCGGAAGATATAATACTGACATCACAGAGATCTAGGAATTGCGATGGACAGGATATGGTTGCACCAGAAAGAAAAACTGCGATATTTACTACAGCTGCCATGAGCGAAAGCACGAATGATTCGAGGTGCCAATATCGACTCGGATCATTACCTGGTTGCTGCAAAAGTTCGCACAAGATTGAGCAGGGCGAAAAACGTAGGAAGCTAAACACAGGAAAAGCTAGATATTCACAAGCTACAAATACCGGAGATATCAATGTCCTATCAACAGAAGCTCCCTCTCTTGCTAGGGCAGAATACCTCTTCTCGAGGACCCAGATGCGCAGTGGAAGCACATCTCCTATTCTTTGGAAACCGCTGCAAGGACTGAACTTGGCTATCAAAAACCGCAGAAGGATAAGCCATGGAACGACGAAGAATGTCGCATTTGAACTAACGAAACAGACGCTGCACGTATGACAACCACACAGTCAGTTACAAAGCGTGCTGCGAGTGAGCGGTACAAGAGCCAGAGAAGGAAGGAAAACCAACTATTTAGGCGGAAAAATGGCAGTGGGAGCAGAGGGAGAGTGAGAAAACCGAAATATGCAGGATGAATGGTGAATCCCGAAAAGTTTTCCAGAGGGTAAGAAGATCAAATAACGGGTCTAATAAAGGACTGCCCCCCTTCTATGACGAGAGTGGCAATCTGGTGATTGAAAAGTAGTGTGTGCTCAAAATGTGGAGAGACCACTTTTCAGCACTACTCCACTTAGATTCTTCCACTGAAGATCAGAGTCCGCGTGATTTAATGTGGTTCTCGACGTGAAGTCCTTAACCACAGGTGAGCACCGCCCCACCAAGAACATGTTTGGTACGACTGTTAGCGCCGCCCGTGAGATATCCGTGCTACCCCGCATAGAGGGGCAGCCAAGAGATCAGGAATAGGAAGCCTTACACCATTGGTATACACGATTACGTGGGAGAACAAACGCCCCGTATTCGCATATCCGCCAGCGCGACTTCTTTCTTCCGTTCACGAGCTACCAATTGAGCAAACTCTCTGTACATGAGCTACTCCTACTTGGTAAAGAGTGAGGTACTATCCAAACCTCTTCCGTGATAAGGGCCACGGATCCCATATTTCGAGGATATGCACCTGCCTAGCATACTTCGTTACAAGTAACTGATATACAAGGCAACTACATAGCCTCTACCAGCGATTTTGGTGGCAACTACAGCCAGTACGATCTCCCACAAGGGGGCCAACACCACCCGTGCTACCAGATAGGCATACTCTCTGGTCCGAGTTTCGCAGTGAAGCTGCTTCCAGTTTTACTTTGTACTAAGTGGGGGACTGGTCACCCCCGGCGACAAAAGCATCAATCGTGAAACAATTCTACAATATCAATACCAACAACAACATCACGTGACATTGCCATTTAAATGCTAAAAATTGCAATTTAAACGGTCTAATAACTACAGTCAGACGGCTGCAGCTTTCTCACCGTGGGAGCAAAGTTTCAGGCTTCGCCCGATGATGCCCCCGTGGGTCACAAAACAGGACACAAACTGAAAGGGCACGGGTTCGAGATCTTCCACGTGTCAATCCCTAACAGCACACGGTACCAGAAACAGGCCTCTGGTCAGACCTCGCAGCTAATCCACTTCCATATTCGACTCCGAAGAAGTCCGGGACTGGCAGTCCCTGTGTTCGCAGGGTTCAGCAGTACCGACAACGAGATCCTAAACGGCTGAATAACTAGCTTGAAAAAGCCAGGATCACGAAAAACATTTAACCACTACAAAAGGGAGACACCGATAGAGACCAGTGAAACCCACAACAACAACTAAACCGTCCTAGCGCGCCGACTCGCGAAAACACGAGAGGCAAACCGCGTTGCCACACACAACGCATCTGGAGACAGAAGCATACTACTCACACACCACTCACCACCGGATCTGGTGACACCCATGCCGACTAAATCCCTAAAAGCCCCGTAAAGGGGACACTCGCACAAAACATGGAGTCAATCTTCGATTGGCGCTTCGCAATCACACGACTCCCGATCCGCAAGTCTCATTCTGTGCAAGAATGCATTTAACGACCCGTGACCTGTCAGTATGAAACCAAGGCTTAGGTTGAAGCTAAACTGAGGGTTCTTTCCGACGAATTCTACATCCGGTATAAATCTATACGTTACTCGACCGTTGGTACTGAAATTACAACGGCCCTGCCACTCAGATATGACTAACGCATCTAACCGAGCCAGCCGCTCACTTCTACTCATGCTCTCTGCTCCAACTATGAGCCAATCTGACTCAACCAGTGCGTACCACCTTTTTGTCGATTACAAAGCTGCTTTCGATAGCCCCATACGGGGAAACTGGACGAAGCTATGTCTGAACTTGGGATTCCGGCGAAACTGAAAGTGGGGATACCCCTTACTGAACCAAGCGAGGACTGAGACAAGGCGACTCACTTTCGTGCAATCTCTTCAGCATGTTAGTGGGGATAATAATGAGCAAAGCTGCAGTAAATACGAACAAGACCAAGAATATGAAAAGCACCTGGGAGTATTCGAGAGAAAAATTCTCCGTAAAATATATGGTCCTGTTAAGGAAAACGTCGAGTACCGATGTCGCTGGAAACCAAGAGCTATATAATTTATATTCTGACGTGGACATAGCTAGGCGGATCAAATGAGGCCAATTGCGTTGGCTAGGGCATGTTGTCAGAATGGATGAAGATGAACCAGCGCGAAAAGGTTTCGATAACGTATCCGATGGAAGCAGGAAAAGAGGACAACCAAGACTCCGCTGGAAAGACCAGATAGAAGAATCCCTCCGTATCCTTGGGTGATACCAACTGGCGAGAAAAGGCGAATGATAGAACCAGTTGGAGGAATATGTTGAAATTTGTGTAATGTGTTGTTTAATTAATATGTGTCTGACGTCTGACCTCATGAGGTTGTAAAATAGTCAATAAAAGTAAAACTAATCTTACTGAGGCACCCTTTATATACCCCAACAATTTCGCTCATTTTGCCTTTGCTTGGTATCAGAGGTGACAACAAATTTTTATGGTGTAGTATTGGTGAGAAAAACGATGTTGCTTCAGTCGTCGTTTAGACAGCGACAAATGCACATGAGCATGGGTGTATGAATTTTTTGCTGATATATCAGCAAAAGATGCATATGTCCACTACTTGTTTACACGTCGCTTTCTCAATGACGACTGAATGGAAGAGCATAAGAATAAGTGTGACTTTGTTTATGTGTTGGTCTCCGCAATTGCGGTATGGGCTGGTCACCAGTGCTATAGCCGAATTTAGTATAGACACATTGATTCTCTCAATAAATTAAACGTCATAGGTACGGTTGCAAGTGAACATTCGATGGTGGAAAGCATTGGTTCAATAATACCAGATAGAGGCAATAGTACACAGCGTCCAACAAAGGAACAACAACAGAATATTGTGTTTTTGGGGCAAAATGGTTGTGTTAAATACAATACAAATGTAGTCCAAAGAAAAAACTCAACAAAAAAGTTTGAAATACTAATAGGGAGAAATTGACTGACCACAACGTGGGCGTTACGACAACTTAGATCGCGCCGAGGAAGATCAAAAACGTTATTGACTTGTCGATGAACAGTACAAAGACGCCGTTAATTTAGTAAATCATCATCGAAAGCCAAATCACATTTGAGACTATAACGCGGAAGTAACGACTGTAGTGACATCGTATGTAATTCGGGCCGGTTTCATAGCGGTGCGGTTTCATAAAACGAATTCGAACGAACGAATCGGCCAAAATTATATTGTAAGTAATAGAATAATATAAGTCAAATGAGATATTATTTGGGACATTTATTCTTTACAAGTTAGTTTAATTAATTTCGAAAAGAATTACGTACCTCGATTGGCCCATGTAAACTTATTTAATTACGTTTTAGGTCATGTTTCATAAATCTAATATGAACTAAAACGTAAATAATTAGGAGTTCATGGGCGTCATTTTAGTTCTTATAGAAATGTATTAAAGGAACATGTAAATAATGAATTTTCTAAATAAATATCTCATGTAACCTATTAATTCGCATTACATATTTACGTTTTAATTTTGTCTAATTCATTCGTTTGTTGTAATTAATTTTATGAAATCAGGCCCTTAGCTTTGGACGTTTCGTTCGTTCGTTCAAATCCGTTTTTGGAAACAGACCGTAGAATTATATTTCACTCCCCTTCCTCGCCCATTATTGGATACATAGGCCTAATACTCCGGATGTAACTCATTATAAATAAATAAATGGTTCCCATTACATCCCTAGAAGGAGTCGGGGAGAGCTTCTCACAACCAGTGAGCTGTGCGCTTTCTAGTTTTATACTCACTGTTTGGGACCTACACTTTTACACCGGTTCCGAACGGTATTTTTGAGAAGCATTTTCGAATGAAATTTGAAGATGGTCAGAGCAGGGATCGAACCCAGGATCTCAAGACAAGAGGCGCGCACACTATCCATTGCACCACCGACGGCCCCATATAACTTATTATCCTGGGGTTAAATCATCTCTTTGTTTTAAAAAGTTCACAAAAATTTTAAATACATTCAGAATTTTATACATCAGATTTGTCTCACGTTTCATACGACATTTTCGCTTGTTGTCAGCCCCTATCTCGGATATCTAATACCTAGTACATATGTATGTGGATGACGTGACTGAATCACACCTCTTGTCTGTATACTTGTATTGAGATAACAACTGCAGTTTTTAGAATATTCAAATCTGCTAACCTTCATATTCACTATCTTTATATCTTAAGAATTTATAATCAACAACATCTGATTAGTGATAACACAGATGAGCCAGACGACACTCAATATCCATGACATTTCTCCGTCACCATGATAGTCAACTGTTTGTTATAAAAACCTCCAACCTTGTCACTTGAAACAATCAGTCTTTGACTGCATTTAGTACAAACTGTGTGTTCCAAGTGACATTAAAACACCGATTCCATTGAAATCGGATGTACCAAGTGTGCATAGGCAGGTAAAGGACTACAAGGATAACAATTTGAAAGCAACATGTTTGCACCACCATTGCAAAAACCCATCGGCAAAGGAAAACAATTGCACGATCCCGAAGCACCGCATCAATATACGATCTCCGATTATGGTTATGGCAAAGATGCTGTCAAAGTCTTGCATGTTAAGAGGAACGGGCCAGTGCATTCGATAAAGGAATTTGAGGTTGCCACCCATTTGAAATTGTACAGCAAAAAGGATTATTTTCGAGGTGAGTGGTAAATAAGAATATGAAGAATATACGAGTATCAAATGAATTGAAAAAGAGAAATAAAAAATTTTTTGATTAACTACGTCGAACTAAGGATTTGCGATTAATTGATTACTTACATTTTTGATTAAATGGTATCGTGGTTAATCAATTAATCGAATAATCAGCAATTGTGATTAATCAATTAATCGGGATATTGATTAATTACACAGTGTACAAATTTGAGATTTTTCGAACTCAAGAACGAAGCTATTTCTATACAAGTATAGGGACTATACATATATAGAAAAACTTCATATCTAATTTTTCATCCGCAGCTTTTGTTTTCCTTTCAAATGACTTAATTTTCAAAAGATACGTAAGTTTGTACAATTAAATTCTGTACTTCTGATAGTCCTACGATACTGATGTGGCTATCAAGTAAAATAAGAGAATATGTGCTTTTTAATTATTATTATTGTTTCGATTTATCAGGACGAAAAGTTAAAAAATATCCTATGATCCCTAAAGGTTTGCAATAACAAATAGAGAACAAATATATATTGTAGGCTATGGTAGGCTACTAAAAACTAATATTTTATTCTTCAACCGTGATTAGTTTAGTGTAAACTATTATTTTAATTTTCCCTTTTACAAAATAAGTACAAACATTTATTCATCATGAACCAAAAATACCTCATTGCATCTCATCCGCGATAACATCACTCGATTTAGATCCAGTTTCCTCAGAGATCGCACTATACGAGTTGTTGTAGATGGGGATTCATCCGACGAGCATTAATTGACTGCAGGTGTACCACAGGACTCTGTTATTTCTCCTTATCTTTTTCTTATTTTCGGTGACGATCTCCTACGACAGACTGTGAGTCCAATCTACTCTTTTGCAGATGACAGTAATCTCTGTCATTCTTATTCACTCGACCGTAGGCCAAGTCTTCAAGAGATTGAAGTCAAACGCCGGACGATGATTGAAACACTTGGCCGGGATTTGGTATCCACTGTTGAATGGGTTGAATGAATAGAGTAGATTTTAATGCGGGTAAGACACAGTCAGCAAACGGATTGCTGACCCAGGTGTGTCGTCATTGTCTATGGACAGTGTGGATATTGATGAATCAGAGGCTCTTGATGTTCTGAGCATGAAAATACAATGTGATATCCGTTGGGCAAAACATGTATTTGAAGTGTCGAAAGATGCATTCAAGTGTCTAGGCTTTTCGAAGCGGTGCAAGAAATACTTCACTCGATCTGATCTTCTCAATATCTGCACCACCTACATCAGGCCAAAGATGGAATATAACTCCCATGTATGGGCAGGTGCTCCTAAGACATCTTTGGAGCTTCTCGACCGTGTCCAGAGGAGAGCGACGGTGTTGATAGGGGACAGTAGGGTATCCAACTCTATTGCCTCCCTGTAGCATCGTCGAAATGTGGGTTGCGTGTCGCTGTTCTATCGATATTTCCACGGTATGTGTTCGCCGGACATCCGTCAACTTATGCCAGACGTGAGGATATTTAGCTGAAGTACGCGGCTTTCCAGGAACTTTTTTTATCGAGTGGCCGGTTGATCGCACTCACACTATAGAGCAAGGCTGATCTAGCAGAGGTTAATGCCAGAGGTTAATGTCAAATTCAGAGTATTTTGTTATTGTATTCTTTTGTTCGTTTTGTTTGATCATATGTATTTGTGTTGAATTTGACGTTTAGAGTCATAGAATAAAAACAAAATCCCTGTTGTTGGTGCCCACAACTACAACAAATCCTACAAACTCTACTAGATCAGCCTTGCTATAGAGGAAATTCGTTTTTTAGCTGTAGAGTCCATATGCAACTTCCGGCTAGAGTATTTCCCACCAATTGTGACATACAAAGATTCAAGGCAAATGTCAACAGACACTACTCCCTCTTTCCACCCTCGACTACCTGAATTTTCCTTCGCCAACACAATGCACTGCATTTCTAGGAGGCATCCCCTAAGTGTTGGTTTGATAAAAAAGCACAGACGCTCTTCTTTAATTTGATGCCCACATCAGTATTATACGACTATTAGAAGTACAGAAATAAATTGTCTAAACTTGCATATCCTTTGAAAATGAAAAGTCCTTTAAAATGGAAACAAAAACTTACTTACGTGGCCTCAAACAACCCAGAGTTTTCAATGACCTTACAAAATGAGGATAACATGTTTCTCCAATCGGCACGATATTTCCTCATCAACTTGGTAACACCAACTTCTCGCAGGCAATCTTCCACATGGTCTTCCCGGCGTAGTCCTGGTCGTCCTATATGTCGGTGTCCTTTTAGTACATCTTCGAATACCTTTCGCACTTGTTTCATTGTGATGCATTCTACTGATATGACCTAGCCAGCGCAAACGCGCTATTTTGATACGCGAAACTACGTCGATGTAGGGATACAGATTATGCAGATCGTGGTTCATCCGTCGTCAATACTCGCCGTTTTCAAACATTTTATTGTTTGGAGCATTTTTCTCTCGAAGACTCCCAGTGATATTTCATCAGCATGCGAAATGACCCAGGATTCTTCGCCATAAAGCAAGACAGGATGCATCTGAGTCTGATATAGGCGGATTTCCGCTTCTCGAGAGAGGGTCTTATCTCTGGAGTTCTTGCTTGGCCCGAAATAACACCTGTTTGCAAGCACAATTCTCTGTCTGATTTCCAGGCTGACGTTATTGATTCTGGTCACGGCAGATCCGAGGTAAAAAAATTCGTTCTCTAACTGGAAATCAGCCTTTCATCCAATTGTGTGGATGTTCTGCTTGTCGAATTCATTACATTTGTCTTGTCCTTGCTTACTGTCAAACCCACTTTTGCCGATTCCTTCACAATTCTCGAAAATACTGCAGTAACTTCTCGCATATTTCGCCCAATGATGTCTAACTCATCAGCATACGCGAGCAGCATGTGACTTTTGCTGCTGATAGTTTTATTCGGGTTGATTGCAGGTTTTCTCATGATGATCTCAGTTAATATGTTGAAGAGATCGCGTGATTGGTTGTCAATCTGCCTGAGGCCTCGCCTCGTACTAAATGGTTCACAGAGATCTTTAGCAATCTTTACTGAGGATTTCGTGTCGGTCAGTAGCATTCTACAAAGACGTGTCAGCAGGAATACCAAGCTTCGACATAGCTGGGTACAGTTTTTGCCGTATCGAGCTGCCGAAGGCAGCCATATAATCTACTTGGAGATAGTAGGTGTCTATTTGTTTTTCTTGGGTGTTTCCTAGGATTTGTCGAAATGTGAATATCTGGTCGATAGTTCATTTTCCAGTTGTGACCTTCGGTGGTGCAATGGTAGTTTGCGCGGCTCTTGTGCATGAGAACGTGGGTTCGATCCCTGCTCTGGCCACCTTAAATTTCTTTCGACGGCGGTCACCGCGCTTACTTGCGGCGACACTATCGAGTATTTAGGCATGAAAAATCTTCTTAAATTACCGTTCGGAACCGGTGTAAAACTGTAGGTCCCAAGCAGTGAGTGCAGAACTAGAACGCGCATAGTTCACCGGCTGTGTGAGAAGCTCTCCCTAATCCCTTCATGGGATGTTACGGGAAACTATTTTAGTTTTTTTTACGGTCGACTTTCCAGGCCTAAAGCCACACTGATAAGTTCCGATCACATCTGCAAGAAACGGCTATAGTCTTTCACACATTACGCTCGGGAGGACCTAGTATGCGATGGCTAAACGGATTATTCCACGATAGTTTGCACATACATATGTTTAGTCGGGTCGCCTTTTTTGAAAACAGGGCCACCTTTCCAACTCATAGCCGCCAGCTTTTTACAGCTTAGCCGGTAGTCTATCAGCACCAGTGGCTTTGTTGTTCTTAAGCTGGGAAATGATAGTTTTAACTTCGCTTTGTCTAGGAGGGTGACAGTCAACGTCATCGTCCTGTATTTGCTCAACACCCTCATTTTTATTGAAGTCTCCTGGGACAAGTAAATCAGACATGTGATCTCTCCATACTCCCAACGTACTCTATGCATCTGTGACAAGATTCCCTTCCTTATCTCTACAAAAGTGGACCCTGATCCATTTCCGTTGGTTTGAGTTTGTTCTATCGGTAGAATTTAGGGGCTTCATTCTTCCTTCTGTAAGATTCAATTTTCTCACTCTCGTGCTTTTTCCACAACTGTTTTTTCTTCCGAAACAAACGGTGTTCCTCTCCCCTCTTCTCATGCCGCTCTGTCGTGGCTCGCGTTGCAATTGACTGATGCATTACCATACGTGCAGCGTTCATTTCATCACTTGCCATGCGACACTAACTACGGTCTCTGCAGCAGTTTTCATAGAGAGGAAAATGTACAATCCACCGCGCTTCAGGATCATGAGGCCCCACACTGTGCCAGTATATGAGTGTGCTTCTTTGAATAGGCAGTGGATATCGCTGGTAATTGCAGCTTTCCGATGTTCAGCTTTCAATATGTCTGGTTTTGTATGACTTTCGCCCTGCGTAACCTTGTGCGAACATTTGCTACAACTAAGTAGTGATCCGAATCGATATTATGTCATCGAATCATGCGTACGTCCCTTAAACTGGTACAGTGACTTCCATCAATTGCCAGGTGATCAATCTGGTTCCCCGGCTGTTGCCTTATGAATGTCTTTATGTTAGAATCTTGTACTACTGAGAACCATGTTTTTCGACGCGGCAAAATCTAACAGTCTCATTCCGTTATCGAAACAAAAACTGTGGATGAAAGAGTTAGTATTCACACGCTGAAAAATAATGGCCCCAGCAACATATTGCAGGAACCATGTACATGTTCCAATCAACCAATCGACCTTCACATCACAGCTAGTGCGGCCTGGAGTGCCACCCGACTAAACGCTCTTGGACTCTGGAAGCGCAACGAGTATACTACAGACAATCCCAAGAGAAATCAATATAACAACCGATTACTGCACCCCCCCATTGATGTTCGATAACCCATTCAAATATCAGGTTTCCCAAGAGAATAGAGTGGGATAAAGGGGAACCACTTACAGGTTTTGACACCAAAGTATTTACTCGGGTGTATTTTCCGAAGAGGCAGGCCTCAATTTATGATTCAAACTCCCCGACAAGTGCAGTGTTTTCCAAGCGGAGATACTGGCAATCAAAGAAGCCTGAGCCGCACTTACACTACAGCGAAAAACAGAGCGCATTGGAATATTTGTAGATAGCCAAGCGGCTCTCCTATCACTCAAATCTTACAACATTGGATCTAAACTCATTAGTGAATGTAGGGAAAACTTGTCGAGCTAGGCCGGCTGGCCAATGTGGTTCTTACTTGGATACCAGGCCACAAGGATCTCCTAGGGAACGAAAAGGCAGACGAACTAGCTAGGGCAGGATCCTCTTCCACCGAACTCCATATGGTGTCAGTCGCAACGCCTATAGGGTTGGTCAAAAGAGGTATTTACCTGCATTACCTTGAACGAGCGAAGACCACATGGGATAGGACGGAAACGTGCCGCTATCCAGAAACACATGGCCAGAATATAACATTCACCGGACTGACTCCCTGATCAGCCATAATCGGGGAGACATATCTAGGCTAACTGGCATGCTGACTGGGCACTGGCCAATCGGTAATCACGCAAGACGGTTGAAGCTGCCATATAATGACCACTGCCGTGCCTGCGATGACGCAGAAGAGGAGGAGACGGTGGAGCATCTCCTCTGTAGTTGTCCGGCTCTGATGAATAGAAGCCTGAAGACTATGGGCCATCCCTTCCTGCATAACATCACTGAGATACACGAGACAGATCTAGGGGATCTAATGAGGTATCTCCGATTAACAGGCTGGATATAGACACAGTACTTTGGACCTTCCGGAGTGATGTGGTATGCAAAACGGTGTCTCAAGACAGTAATTGATGCTAAATAGTATCTTTAGCAACCACGAAATCCAACCAACCAACATGTTTGCAAGCATTGTTTTCGTGAATTGATGATCTGCTGATTTTTGTTTCTTAATTTTCTGTCAGGTTCTTGTTTCCAGCAGTTTTCAACAAACAAAGCCGTATTTTTTTGACATATATTATAACCTATTAATCATTGTGTCCCAAACATGTTATATTGAATAGCAAACACAATGTGTTTGCACACAAGTATACTATATTTGCGATAAGCTACAAACACGTTATATTTGCATCAAAACAACAAAAAGACAAATTTTCCAGTGTGAAGTTTTACTTTGTGTGTTACCTACTAACGTTTGAATATAGTTTCGTTCATGGGTCGAAAATTGTGTTATTGTGTGTTAATTAAAACAATTAAAAAGTATCCTTCTGCACATCCTTCCTTATAAATATAATTTTTCAAATTGGTTTCTCTCGTTATGTTTGAATGAAATGAATGTACAATAAAAGTGACTTGGCATCACTTTAATTTGACTTGATAGATATTTTATATCATGGCAACATTGTTTAATGTTTTGATTAAGAAAACAAATACTGAAAAAATTTATTTAGCAACAAATTTAGATAAATCAACCAGTGACTTGAAAATTAATAGAAATTCCTCTTTTGCATATTACAGGTGACAACTCCGATATTGTGGCTACCGATTCCCAAAAGAATACCGTCTACCTGTTGGCCAAAAAACATGGCATCGAAAACCCCGAGAAATTTGCCTTAGTTTTGGCCAATCATTTCATCAACAAATATGCCCATGTCGAAGAGGTGCATGTTCACATCGAAGAGTATCCATGGCAAAGGATAGCCGATGAGCAATACGGCTGTGATCCAGAAAGTGGGGACTGCAATTTCTCAAAATTCAACAATAGACATAAACACAATCACGCCTTCATCTTTACACCCACGGAAATTCGTTATTCCGATGTGGTTATCCGAAGAACGGGTAAATAATTTGTATGGGTATTGAAAATGTAGGTCTATGTATTAACATATTTTGACTTATAGATCCCAAACAAACCGTGATCAGCGGCATACGTGGCCTGCGCGTCTTGAAGACAACGCAATCGTCTTTCGTTAATTTCGTCAACGATGAATTCCGTTCACTGCCCGATCAATATGATCGTATCTTCAGCACTGTCGTTGATTGCTCTTGGGAGTATGCAAACACCGATAAGGTTTTATTCTGCCAAGCTTGGAATATTGTTAAGAACATCATAATTAGGAAATTTGCCGGTGACCCTAATGTGGGCACTTCATCGCCATCCGTTCAACACACTTTGTATTTGACCGAAAAGGAGGTCCTGGATACCCTACCCGAAGTATCGGTGATCTCGATGACAATGCCCAATAAGCATTATTTCAATTTCGATACGAAACCATTCCAAACTGTAGTACCCGGAGACAATAATGAAGTCTTTATACCCGTTGACAAGCCGCATGGCACGATTTATGCCCAATTGGCACGTAAAGATATTGCTAGTCATTTGTAAAAACATACGAGTATATGGTAGCAATTATGTATTTGGTTACTCACCTTTATTTCTCCTGTGGTATGAATTGAAAATCATTGTGCTGTAGTTAATTGTCGTTTTTGTCAACAAAGTCTGTAATAAATAAAATATTTGTTTATTTTCTTAGCAAAAAGTTACATTTAGTTGTATGAACTTTAACCGACAGACAGTTCTTTGAAGCAGGTGTCATTTTTCTTGGGTTTTGGGGGTGAGTAATTAAATGTTGAAGTTAACTTTTGGTGCCAATTTATATTTTACATTTTGTACTCTAATTGCCATTATCTGGAAGCAACTATGTCTTACCTTAACAAAAACGTAAAAATTGCTGGCCCATTTTCCTTCGCATCTGATTGAAAAAGCCGAGATCGGACTAAAACGTATTTGTTCTTAACTACTTGCCTTTTTGTGATATAAGTTGTTTTGACCAAAGCCCACAGATACATATGTAACACTGTCTCAATTAAGACTCATCGATTCGGACGAACGGTTTAAACCGGTTCCAAATGGCTAGTGGATAGTGTCGCTTTAACTACGCCACTTGACCAAGCACACAATGGATTATGTTTGTTAATAGGTCAAAAAGTTTTGTTTCCATGCTGAAGTAAACACTGCAGAACCGTTACAGCCGAAATTTTAAGTCTATGAATGAACTCTTTAAATAAAAGGGATAGATAATTTATTTATTCAAGCTTAACTCCATTCTATATCTCCGTAATAGAGTCCTGCCAAACCGTTTAGCTATTTTAGATCTAGCCACAGGTCTTAAAGAGCGGCTGTTTAGAATGATGCTATTGACAAATTTCTCAAACTAAATGCAAACGAAAACTAATTTTAGTTAATATATGAGAAATTCATACTACACGCTTAGAAGGTAAGGTTGGTTTTTGTTGTAATAATAGACAATTCAGTTAAACACTAGTTTCGGACTCCGTGGCAAGTTCATCGTCCGATGCCTAACTACTGTACCTGAATTTATACCATCGATTGATCGGTATATACAAACGGACATGGGACTGTCCGTGGAGGTGGAAAGTTTCTGAAACCAATTCACTTGGGAGTGGCCAGAAATGATTCCTTAATTGGGCAGTCCAAGCAGCTCACTACTTCCACGCAGTATGTCCTGGGAAATGACTTTATCAGAAACCTCCGTTAGCTAGCTAGAGTGAGAAGGCGAAACAAAAGAGCAGCAAATCAGGTTTAGTAGGTGACTGATGTCACTGAAGCTCATCAAACAATCGGGCATATTATTTTGTCCTTAGAAGGCGGATGAGCCAAACATACGGGCCAACGGCGGATAAAAAACCAAAAGAAGAAAATCCAGGTTCGACATATTGCATCCTGGTCAGCGTCTGATCCATAATGGGCCGCTGGGGTTGCCACGAAAAAAACACGAGTTTGGTTGCGGATTTGTAGTTGGCAAAAGACTGCGACATCTAGTCTCTAGGTTCAATCCTGTGAGTTACCGTATATCTGAAAACCGCATAAAAGCGAAATATTTTTATATTTCCCTAATTTGTGTGCATGCCCCGACAGAAGAGAAAGATGATGATGCCAAAAACATACTCTATGAGCGCCTGGAGGAAACGTATGACCGCTGCCCTGGCCCCATGACACTAAGATTGTCCTAGGAGGTTTTAATGCTAAAGTAGGCATAGACAATTGGCAATTTCAGACTACATACTAACAGTTCCGACAACGGTATGAGACTGATTGACTTCGTCGCGGCAAAAAACATGGTCATTAGTGGTACAAAATTCCAGCATAAAGACATCCACAAGGCTACTTGGGTATCCCCTGATCAAAGAACGGAGAACCAAATTGATCACGAGGTAATTGATGGACGGCTAATCGAGCTAACATCGATTCTGATCACTACCTGGTAGCACCAAAGGTTCGCACAAGATTAAGTAGAGCGAAAATCGTACGAAACCAGACGCAGAGGAAGCTGGACGTCGGAAAGCTGCAATTACCAGAGGTAGTCAAAGCCTACTCAAGGAAGATCTCGCAACTTTTGGCACAGAACCCACTCCCTCCTGATGACGATCCTAAAGCGCAGTGGAAACCCATATCCGACTCTATAAAAACTGCCGCAACAACCGTACTTAGGTTTGCAAAACCGCTTCGAAGCAAACCATGGTACGATGAAGAGTGTCGCATTGCAAATGATGAAAAGAGCGCTGCAAGACTGGCAATGCTTCAGTCAATTGCAACGCGAGCTCCGACTGAGCGGTATAGGGAGAAAAGAAAAGAGGTAAACCGTCTCTTTAGGCGTAAGAAACGGCAGTGGAGAAAGCGCAAGAGTGAGAAAATTGAGTCATACAGAAGCCTGAAAATTCTACCAAAAAGTCAAAAACGGAACTAATGGACATGGTTCAGGGCCCCCCTTCTGTAAAGACAAGGACGGAAATCTCATCGCAGATGTCCAGAGTATATTGCGAATATGGAGAGGTAATTTCTCTGCGCTATTGGTACCTGAGATATCCAATGACGAGACAATCGATCAAAATTTGGAAGACGACGTCGATTGCCCCCTCCTAACCAAGACGAGGTCAGAACAGCTATTGTCCGGCTTAAGAACAACAAAGCGGCAGGAGCCGATGGATTACCGGCGGAGTTGTTTAAAGCTGGCGGCGGTGAGCTGATAAGGTGCATGCATTAGCTCATTAGCAAAATTTGGCTAGATGAATGCATGTCCGGCGATTGGAGTCTCAGTGTACTATGTCCCATATTTAGAAAAGGTGAGTCGAGTCTCTGAGCCAACTGCCGTGGAATGAGCCTTTTATCCCTAGCATATAAGGTTCTAATGTGCGAAAGACTAAAACCAATTATCGCAGACCTGATTGGACCATACCAGTATGGCTTTAAAAAAAATAAAATAAATGGTTTCCCATTACATCCCATGAAGGGACCGGGAGAATCTCTCAATCAATGAGCTGTGCGCTTTCCAGTTTTCGCTCACTGATTGGGACCTACAGTTTTACACCGATTCCGAACGGTGTTTTGAGAAGCTTTTTCATGGCTATATACTCGATAGTGTCGCCGCCACTATGCGAGGTGACCTCCGCCGCCGAAAGAAATTTGAAGGTGGTCAGAGCAGGGTTCGAACCCAGGATCTCATGTACAAGAGCCGCGCACACTAACCATTGCACCACCGACGGCCACATTGCACCACGGCTTTAGGCCCCTTGAAAATCGACAACCGACCAGATTTTCACGCTACGCCAAATTCTGGAGAAGACCCACGAAAAACAAATCGACACCTATCATCTATTTGCCGATTATAAGGCGGCCTTTGATAGCCCGATACGGGGAATCTTTGCGAAGCAATTTCTGAGCTTGGTTTTCCTGCAAAACTCATACGCCTCTGCAGGATGACCCTGACGAACACCAAATCCGAAGTAAAAGTTGGTAAGTATCTTACCGAACCTTTCGAAACTAAGCGAGGCCTCAGACAAGATGACACCCTATCGTGCGATCTCTTTAACATTTTAATAGAGATTATTCTGACAAAAGCTGCTGTCAACATGAATAAAGCCATCAGCAGCAAAAGTCACATGCTGCTCGCGTATGCTTATTATATAGATATTATTGGACGCACAGTTAGAGAAGTTACTGCAGTGTTTTCGAGAAAATTAATGGTTTCAACGAGAAGGGGCTCCACGCGATTAAACCAAAGCGTGAACGTTGATAACCGTTATAATTTCGAGGTGCTGGACGAATTTATATACCTCGGAACTGCCGTAAACAAAAACAATAACGTCAGCCTTGAGATCAAGCGGAGAATTATGCTTGCGAATAGATGTTATTTTGGGCTAAGCAAGCACTTTAGAGATAAAGCCCTCTCTCGGGTAACAAAAGTCCACATATACCAGACTCTCATACAATCTGTCTTGCTTTATGGCGCAGAATCCTGGGTCTTATCGCAAGCAGATGAAACATCTGTAGGAGTCTTCGAGAGGAAAATACTCCGCAAAATATATGGCCCTATAGTGCACAATGGCGAGCATCGGCAACGCATGAACCTTGAGCTGTATGAGCTATATCCCGACATTGACATAGTTATGCGGATCAAAATAACGCGATTGCGCTGGCTAGGCCATATCAGTAGAATGGATGAAGACGAACCAGCACGATGGGTTTTCGAAGCCGAACTCGAAGGAAGACGAAAAATAGGAAGACCAAGACTCCGCTGGAGGGATCAGGTTGACGAATCCCTGCGTACACTTGGTATTGCGAACTGGAGAGATGAGGCAAAAGATTGAACTGGTTGGCGAAATATGTTATCTTCGTTTTGTAAGGTCCCTGACTTCTCGGGGTTGTTTTTGACCGGATAAGTAGGTAAGTATATATCGGTATATACAAACTGATTTATGAAATTTACATTTGTGAATTAGTATCGATCGAAGTTCCAACACAAGAGTTGAATTTTTCCCCACTATACAAAAATATCGCAAGCAAAACACACAAGAATACATTTACAAAACTTCTTTCTGTTAGTTGTATGTATACGAGTAGTTGACCTTTGTAGATATATTAGTTTTTATTTGTTTCGGCTTAAGGTCATAAGAATAAAAAGAAAACATTGTAAGTATTTCTTTTTGTTACAATTTTATTAATATTTTCCAATATTTCAACCTACTCCCTTCATCATTTTCAAGGATCTAATAAAACAAGAATAAACACAAAGTATTCATAAACATTATAGAAAACAGTTCAAACAAGAATCAACATAAAACAAATATATTATTTTCTCCAAAGGGAGAACTATTAATTTTAATTACTTTTTGAGATAACACGCGCTCTGTATCCAAGTTTTTCCCCAGGTTTATGTCAGGTTTAACTGATTTGTTCCTCTATTGAATTTGTCAATTGTGTGCCAATACACTTCCGCACATGGATATGCAGCATTTCATGGAAGAGACGTCATGAGTAATTTGTCTCTTCATCCAGAATTTCCACTTCGTCAAAGTTAGTTTTATGTCCGGTTAAAGTACAGTGGGCTGCGAGTGCTGTCTTTTATTCTATCGGCTATTATTATTATTATATTCTAGTCTTCAATTTGTTCATTATAGTACTAACATATACTTTCTGGTATAGGTTGGACTTGTAACCATTACATCGAATTTTGTACACAACGTTTGGCCTGTCATTTTTGTCACGAATAGACGTTGTCCTGATAAATAAACTAAATAAATTCGATAAATTCGATTTCAACACCAATTCATATTTACCGTTATCATATATATTGGAATGTTGCAATCTTTCAGATAAACCCGGAACATACATTGCGGTTTTATATATTTTGTCAGATTCAGTAGGGCCTTCTGTCGGCTTGTCCGTCTCTGCCCGTGATATCAAATTGTACATAATTTTCTTGGGGAAACTATTCAATTTAAGTTTTTTTACCATTTGTCCCTTATCGGTCTTGTTGAATACAGCTTCACTTTTCGTCATAATTCTTTGAATGAAGTTGCTCGCAGTCTTAATAATTGTCCTTCTGGGGTGTTTCCAATGATAATTTATCAATCGTCGTGACGCTGTAGGTTTTAGGCACCAGTCCATTTTGAGAGCATTTCCTTGCCTGATAACCAAACTGTCTAAATATGCTAGCCTATTGTCCCATTCCTCTTCCAACTTGAATTGTAGTTGTCCATTAAAAGAATTCGATGCTGTCATAGTGTTGCCCACTTCAATTTTTCTGATAACTACAAATAAATCGTCCACATTTTTCGGCTTCTCACCCACTGGGAAAAGTACTGTATCCAATAATACCTCTATAATGATGTCAGATATAATTGGTGATGCTGGGGAACACATGGGCATACCCTTCCTCTGTTTTCATATTATTCTTATGACCTTAAGCCGAATCAAATAAAAACCATTAAAACTTCTTTCTATTAATAGAGATATAGAATGGTATTGACTGACTACAAAAAACTATTTTTTAATATAAACTAAATTAATTAAATTATTATAAATTAATATATTACTCTATTAATTCTCAGATTTCAAAAAAATATTTTTCAGTGTCTGATGGTGTTTGTCTAAATATGTAAGTATATGCTTCTCACAACGAGTGAGCTATACTCACTGATTGGGACCTACAGTTTAACACCGGTTCCGAACTGTATTTTGAGAAGCATGTTTTTTTTTTAAATTTGCATTGGATTTTAATTTGCATTACTTTATCTAATGCAAAAGAATTACCATTGTTCGCAATGATAATTAAACAATTTTGAATTTGCATTTGCTCAGGTAATGCAAATGAAGGTTGTGGAATCAGATACCAATTGTAATGAAATATGAGAATGCTGTTAATTATTTTGAATTTGTTTGACTGCTGGCAATTCTGTTTCTAAAGTATTTTATATGCAGAGGTTTGTGGCTTCAATAGGTATTGTCTCGTAGTACTTTCAAATTCATAAACCTGTACTGTACAAAATATTTGAAAACCAAGATATGAAGGAAATGCTTTGAAAATAAGTACAATTGTCAGTGGTATTTAAATTTTTTGATTTTGCATTTCGAAAGGTAATTCAAATTAAACTACAAATTATAATTATCATATAATTAATTTGCTCCATGTATGATAAAGTCCAGTATTACTTATAGTATCATATGAAATGGGGTTTTTTTGCGCGTCCAGTGATATATAAAGCATGTCAAAACATGGCCTGACACATCCTTTTTTCAGGGACATTCTGCAACAAAACGCATTTTTAAATTTTTAGTACGGAGATTTTTCTCTTCAAATGTCAAATTGGAGTAATCCTAAATATTCAAAATTTGGAGCCGCCTGGGCCAACCGCAAAATACACCATTTCCAACTGAAATTTGAAACAAAAAATTTAAATTTAAAAACTCTATTTGAAATTTGAAATACATTAATTGAAATTTGAAACACATCAAATGGAATTTAAAATATATCAATTGAAATTTAACACACACGAATTGAAATTTGAAATACATCAATTGAATTCAATTCAAATTTAAAAACCACCAATTGAAATTTAATAATCTAATACATAAAACCAGGTAATGACTTTTAAATTTCAAGTGGCGAATTTTAAATTTCTATTGATGTCTTTTAGATTTCAATTGATGTCTTCTAAATTTCAATTGATGTGTTTCAAATTTCAATTGATGTGCTTTAAATTTCAATTGATGTGTTTTAAATTTCAATTGACGTGTTTTTAATTTCAATTATTGTCTTTCAAATTTCAATTGATGTCTTTCAAATTTCAATTGATGTATGGATGTATTTCAAATATAATTTTTAAATATCAATTGATGATCAATTTACAAATTTCAATTAATATTTTTCTAAATGAAATTAATATTTTTCAAATTTCAATTGGAAATGGTGTAGTGAGAATTAAAAAAAAAGCTGAAGCACGTATTTACTTAAATCGACTAGACATTAAAATATGTCAATCTTATATTTAAATCAGAAAAACCTCCGTACTGGAATATTAAAAATTCACTTTGTGTTGCTGAATATCCCTGACAGAATATATCCCTATACCGTTGCACACGTCTTCAAACCCTTTTCATATGGTATTAATATTTTATACATTGTCTTAAGTTAAAGTACAAAATTCTATGAGAAACAAAAACAAACCTGTTTTAAAAACGGCTTAGCTACGGGATCTTAATGCTAGACACGAAAAAAACAATCCAAGGTATATTTTCAGGTGTGGACAAAAGGATATTTTTTGTGAGTCGGTCTACTGAATGTGCATATTATACTTTATACATATAAATCTTTTAAAAAGCAGTACAGAAATTTCAGTCAATATTCACTAGCACAGTTATGCGGCATTTACACTGAACAAAATTAGCGCATTTCGAACCTACGCTAACCCAGAAGATTACACATTCAATTTTAATCTGCAAAAACTGAAGTTTAATTTTTAACCTCATATTAAACTGGTGTACATTCTGATGCAACGTTGATAATTTACTAACAAAAATACAACCATAATAAAAACATATACAAAAAATTTTGACGCGTTGAAAATTTTCCGACGCGACGCCGCAACCAACAATTTTTTGAAACTCATGCCGCCGCTGATATAAGTGGGCCTTTTTGGTTTCAGAAGTGAACCGATTTTATCGACTGACCCGATTTGACCCACTGAACCAAAGGTTCACTTATTTTAAAAATATCCCAAATTTGTAGAAACTGGAAAAACCAATTGCCGCCAACTTAATTTTTCTGTTGTGTCGCGCCTTCTATAATTTTTTCTTGCCGAGGAGTTTGTCTAAGCACGGAGTTGCCATCTGAAATGTCAATTTAATCTCAAATTGGGTGGTGTAAAAGGCAAAGATTAGAGAACAGGGTTATCGCTAACCTGGCCGCCATAAACTGCGGGGGTAAATGCGACATTACAAATTAGGATCCTAAGTAATTTTGGGGGTTTATCGTGACTGCCAGTCCAACATTTCCATGGCAGGTACAAAAATGGGCAGGGCGGATTGATTCAGTTGTAATTACCCAGTAGCTTTTGAGCAAAATATGGCCCATGACCTAATTTCATTAAGATCGGTTGTGGTTTACGAGAGATCTTGTCGATTAACTGGACAGCCGCCCAGAATGGGTACCGATTTTCCATAGAAGTATATAGATTAGAAAATATTGTCTAATCCCAAATTTGATAAAGATTATTTCGGTTTTGCGGGAGTTGTCTTGTCGAACAGCCAGCCGGCCACAGAACATTTGTATGGGAGGCACCAAAATTGTTGTAAAAAAATCATCCATTTTTTAGAGCATGACTGGCGTTTGACAAAATCAAGTCTAGTATCTAATTTCATAAACATCGAACGACCAAAAAGCTTTTGAATGGGAGGTCCCAGAATGGGCGTGGCAACCTTTTCAATTTTCTTCAGATAAATAGACATTTAGAGCTTATTAACCAATGGCTGAGTTGAAGCTAAATCAATGGGAACAATTGATTGCACCTATACATCCTTGAAACGGAATTAGACTCATTCGAAATTCTTCCTTCGCACAATTACTTTCGTATGTAGTGGTTGGAAATGTTACCCATTGCTGTTCACGCCATCCTTAACTCTATGTAAACAACGGCTAATAGAAGTTTGGCTAAGAGAAATTCCCAATTGTTCTGCCACAGGCAGCTGAAAACATCCCGTGGCGTAAACCCCAATTGCAGATAAAACCTTGTAGTAATACATATGTATATAGTTAGTCTTTGTATGTCTTGACTAAAGGAACAAAATTACCGGTTATCGGGAGTTATTCCAGGTATTCTATTGGAAACTAAACGATGTTGATGTTGATGAACGAAGTCAAATGGATCTTCAATTTGTTTAAGAATTCTTCTTTTCTGTGACCGTGTTTGATGATTTATACAATTTTTATTATCACAATATGTTCACCATTTCCAATTGAAATTTAAAGAATATGAATTTAATTTTGAAAAATATCGATTGAGATTTTAAAATTCTATATGAAATTTAAAATACATCAATTGTAATTTAATAATTCCATTTGAAATACATCAATTGAAATTTAAAAGACATCAATTGGTATTAAAACTACATCAATTGAAATTTGAAACCACATCAATTAAAATTTAAAGGACATCAATTGCAATTATATGTTTCAAACAATTGATTTATATCAAACAAAATCAATTACAGGGTCGTTTTACCAAGCTTACTCCTTACGAAAACTATTGGGACCGAAAATTTCATAAAAATTGAATATAGCGCTTAAACTGGAGTACGAACAGGAATTATTCGTGAAATATTTACAAGACAAATCACAGATAGGCGGCAATTCTCTGCAACAAAAACGTTCGTGTACAGATAAATGTCAAAAATTCTTACGGACATTTTGCGAGAGCATATACACAAATTTGAATACATCCGATAACCAGATATAATAGTGTAACTGCCTCTTAAAATTCAAGAGTTGTTACCAGTCACAGTGCGGAAGATATGAAATGTAGATCTTGTGAATCATTTATGTAAACAAATGAAAATATGAGATATGGGGCTGGTTTGTTATTGTTTTTTCACAAGATTATTAAAGGGAATTTTATGAACTATTTTTTTTCTTCGTAAAATGTTCTGTGATAGCTGCTGTGGGCATACAGTAAAGTTCGGCTAGAAATTATTTTGTGGTACTACTTTATTAAACTATTAAATTTCTAATTCTTAGATCATTAGTACAAGGTGGCGCAAAGTTAATCATCCAATTTTGTTTTTGAATAACTTTTTTACTAAATAAAAAAAATGATGGAGATCTTTATTTGGACCTTTAGGCTTTTTCCTGTTAAGTAGGAAAGATGATATCCATCAAGTGGCTGCCGCCAGTGTCATACAGTGAAGTTCGGCTAGAACTTATTTTGTGGTACTTTATTATCATTTGTACAAGGTGGCGCAAAGTTAATCATCCAATTTCGGTTTGGAATAACTTTTTTAGTAAATAAAAAAAATTATTTTGAGTGATGTGTATCTATATTTGGAACTTTACACTTTTTTCTGTTAAGTGGAAAAAATTATATCCGTCAAGTGGCTGCCGCCATTTCCATCGCATTTTCTATGACTTTCCGCAGCACTTCCTGTAATAACCGATCGAATTCCTGTCGAATATTCCCCTTAAGGTTTGCGATTGTCTGAGGCATGTTGACAGTAACCCTCGACTTCAAGTAGCCCCAAAGAAAGAAATCTGGGATGGTTAAATCGGCCGATCTTTTCTGGCCATGTCAAATCGCCAAAACCGGAGATTACGCGACTAGGAAACGCTTCCTTCACCATATCCATTGTGGCTCGTGCTGCGTGTGCGGTTGCACCGTCTTGTTGAAACCAAATATTCACCAAACCTCGCTCATCCAATTGCGGCAGCAAGAAATCGTGTATCATGGCCCAGCAGCGTTCGCCAATAACATTGACCGTATTGGCGATGGCGTCTTCGTACTGCAGCCGTCTAGTTCACAAATATAAAATATGCTTGAGGTGCGACGCCATTTGCAAAAATTATAACATCTTCCGATGAACTTTGCGCCACGTTGTACTTTGTCTGTTATGATGAATAAAACTTTGTATATATTTTAAAATGTAAACGAAAGTTTTTCGAGTTTTGCAATACCATTTCCAATTGAAATTTGAAAAAAATCAATTGAAATTTCAAAATTTTATTTGAAATGTGAAATACATCAATTGATATTTAAAAATTCTTTTTGAAATACATCAATTGAATTTAAAAATATCAATTGAATTTTAAAAAACATCAATTGAATTTTAAAATACATCAATTGAAATTGGAAATATATCAATTGAAATTTAAAAGACATCAATTGGAAATTAAAATACATCAATTGAAATATAAATCATATCACTTGAAATTGGAAATACATCAATTGAAATTTAAAAGACATCAATTGAATTTTAAAAGACACCAACTGAAATTTAAATATCTAATACATAAAATCGGTTAATAATTTTAAAATTTTAATTTGAAATTTGAATTGATGAATTTTTAATTTCAATTGATGTCTTTTAAATTTCAATTGATGTGTTTCAAATTTCAATTGATGTGTTTTAAATTTCGATTGATGAGTTTTATATTTCAATTGATGTGTTTTAAATTTCAATTGATGAGTTTTATATTTCAATTGATGTTTTTTGAATTTCAATTGATGTATTTCAAATAGAAATTTTAAATTTCAGTTGATGTATTTCAAATTTCAAATATTATTTTTAAATTTCAATTGATATTTGTCAAAATTAAACTTATATATGTTTTAAATTTCAATTGGAAATGGTGTACTTGCAATCCAAATTTGGAAGAAGTTTTAATGCAATGAAGGAAACAATGATTAGTAAACCAATGTTTTCTATAATCGTTGTTATATGAAATGTATGATTGTTCGTTTCGATCGGTGTAGATTTGTTTATTAACGGACTTCTGTTCAATACCACGGAATTGAAAGAGTTCAAAAGAAGTTTAATTTGCCTTGGCTTCGCTGAACTATTTGGCTCCACTGCCTTTTTATGAATCTCGCTGTAAACTCATTCATTTACAATCATTAGTTAACCGTCGTTGCTTTCAACCTATTATGTTTATTTATAAGAACATTTGTGGAAATACTGACTGCTCTCATATATACAATTTAATTGTTATCAATTACCTCGTTTACACGACACTTTAACACGAGTGAACTCGACTCGTGTGAGTTCGATACGCAGACATAAACACATGCCATAACCGTATCTAAAAAATTGAGCGTGTCGACAAGAATCAACTTTTACATTCGTGTTAACGAATGTCAACTCGTGTTCAGTGTCCAAATAAACGCATCCTTTGCCAATACGCATTCTAACAGATGCTTTTTGTTTATGCCTTCTTAACCAGGGTACCCACTATAAAAAAACTTTTAAGCGCTCCTGTTTCAGTTTACGAAACATGAAATTGGAAATTTTTCTATTTTATTACAATTTCGGGATAAATGTGGATTAGCTACAAATCTCTGGTTTACACTAAACTTTTACCATCGCCAAAAGTTTCTGAGCTGAGTCAAAATGTTTATTTTTCCACTTTTTGACAACGTTTGACTACGACGCTAAGCACATTTTTAACGCCGACATTCTGTTTAGGTGAATACCAACTGATACAAAAATGTACCAACGTACAGCTGTTTTCTGTACGTATTCAAAGTGACATACCATATGTCTACTCAACACTGTTTTCTTGAGTTGTATAAACTGGCGGGTTTTTTGCGTATCGTACTCACACGAGTCGAGTTCACTCGTGTTAAAGTGTCGTGTAAACGAAGTAAATGTTTCAGTAAGGAGATTAAGAAATTTCTATCTGTTTAATGTACCTTGCCATAGAACAAATTATAGTATGAATGAGCCATTGCTAGGGCCCTTAGGACATTTAATAGAATTAATTCCAATGATGATATTGATTTTTATTGTAAAATATGTGAATTTAAAATATCATTGGAAATTGTGTACTATTAAGCAGTAATCTGTATTGAATTTTATATCCAAAGACGAAATAAATAACTAAAAATTGAGTTATAAGCAATGTCTACTTTAATCAAGGACCCACTGTACTCTCAATCATATTTGGACTGTAACATTGCGAACTTACTGTGAATGACTTAACAATATTATATTGACTAAATGACTTAATATTTGTCAAACAAATAAATAGCAAGATACGGAAATACATAATATTTTGGTGGCCGAGGGAATTTACGTCTTAAAAGTGCATAAACATGAGTACGTACGTATAAACAAAATGAGAGTCAATAAAAGCGAAAGCGTTCTATTTGTTGTGATTTTCATTCTAAAGTTGCAGTTGGTACCATAACTTAGGATAGTGGAAATTTTTGTCAATGCTTAAGAAAAAATTTAATTTTAAGAAAACTATAACACATAATAGAACCACGAGTGTTTTTACTTATAATTAGACTATTGTAAATCAGTCGTCATTTAAATAATTTTCCTCATTAGTCGACGAATTTTAAGTGCCTCGATCATATGGGTTACTTATTAGGGAGCAAATTTCTTTTAGCAGCAAAATTGGATTTTTTTTCGTTTTTTTTTGCCTGGTATTGCATTAAATGAGGATTTAAAAAAAAAAGAAAAAAGTTTGCGGAAGTCCATATTTTCCGAAATATAGGTCTCCAAAACTTGAATGTATAATCGGGCATAACTCTGCCATTTATTATCCGATCCTGATGAAATTAATTTCATATATCATTAAATTTATATTCCAACTAGTCGCCCGGCAGGGGGATCAAATTCCCTCTGAAGCTTAAGTCGATGTGTGACAAAATCAGAAAAATCGCGCAAGTTTTTAGAAATAATTTTTTTATTTTGTGTAAAAACTACAACAAAGGACAACAGAAATAAAAAACAAGAACGACAAAAGACAACAACACCAAAAGACAAGAACAAGTTGATTAAACCAAAAAAGTGAGGTTAAAAAACATTTTTTTAAATGAGCCCTCAATGGGTTAATGAAAGGAAGTATATTTATATACAGAGTCATAGAGTTTCACAAGGGCTTTGTAATGCTACATATTTGCAGCAGATCCGATGAAAAATACCTGAGATACTCAAGCTTTAAAGGCCTATATCTCAAGAAGTTGGACCTAGCGCAAAAAACAAAACTTATTTCTGAACTCAGCGCAAAATCTGCGCCATTGTAACTCTACACTTAACTCACCAATGGTGCGCAAATTTGGTTTTGATCAACGGTGACTCCGGTTTCACGCACCGGGGTATTTAACTTAAACTTTTTTGAAATGTGTTACTAATAACGAAGTTCCTTATCATTGCAGGATTGGGGCTAAATGAAAAAAAATTAAACTACTTTTTTTGTAACACTATTATGCTACAGCCCAGTATTGTCAACTATATTGGGTATTTTTGCTTTGGTTTGTGTCTAGACTAACATATGTTTGGAAATGTATTGTTTAATGGGAAGTTTTCTAGGTGGAGCCTGTAACCAATATTTAGCATATATTATAGTTTTGAACACAATAAAAAGTAAATTTAGAATTGCCAAAGTGAAAGAAGTTAAAAAAAAGAAAATTTCCTTAAATAAGTGCCTTTTCTTCAAAAAAGTAAATTTTCTCAAACAAAATACGTTTTCATATTCTTAAACAAAGTACATTTTCTTAAAATAAATACCTTATTTAAAATACCTTAGTTAAAAAAAAGAAAATTTCCTTAAATAAGTACCTTGCTTGAAAAAAGTAAACTTTTATACAAAAAGTACGTTTTCTTAAAAAATGGATTTTTTAAAAAAAAGTACCATTTCTTAAAAAAGTACATTTAATTACAACAAATTGCCTTTTCTTAAAAAACTACCTCGTCTTTAAAGAGTACATTTTCTGTAAAGCAAAATAACTTTTCTTGAGGTAAGTCCGTACTCTTAAAAATGTACCTATTCTTGAAAAAAATAACATTCTAAAAAAATTCCTATTTCGTAAAAAAAACCTTTTCTTTAATGAAATACCTTCTCCTAAAAAATACATTTTCTTACAAAAATTCCTTTTCTTACAATTAAATTTTCGTAAAAATAAAATCAGTAAATTTTCTTAAAAAAAAAACATTTTCCTAAAACAGTACCACTTCTTTAAAAAGTACCTGTTCTTAAAGAAGTACTGTTTTGTAAAAAAAATACATACTCTTATGGCTTTTTCTTACAGAAAGTACTTCTTCTTAAAAATAGTACCTATTCTTTAAAGATGGACCTTTTCGGGAAAATATAATAAATATTCCTACAAAAAAATATAAAAATATACTTAAAAAACTACATTCTAGAAAAGAAAAAAATTTATAAAAAAAAAAATTAATGAGTGTTCGAACTCACGGATGATGTGTTAACACCTTTTTGCTAACACGTCATTTTTGTTTAACACGTCATTATTCTCTTTCGCAGTCTGATTTTAGCAATCTGATTTTAGCAGCAGCATAAAATCTGGTTTTAGCAGCAGCATAAAATCTGACTTTGATAGATTTACTCCCTATACGCCGCTATAGATGTTAACACATCAAAAATATTTTTATTACTTTTTTCTATAAAATTCATAATGGGTTAAAGCATCACCAAATGGTTGTGACAGCCATTAAATTCAAGTATATAATTAGTTGAGCATACCAATATATTATTTGGTACATCGGAATTAATTTTTACAGTTTTCGTTCATCCAACTAATAGAATGTTCACCACTACAGGATAATTTGATTTCTAGAACTAAAACGACTGGCAGATCATTTAGACTACTGACAGACTTTGACACTCGTCAAAATTTTCTGATACAACATTTTGAACTAGTGTTTACACATGTCAAAATATTTTGTCAGAAAACCTTGTACGTATTTTCTGACAGCATTTTTTGAAGTTGCATCAGAATATTTTGAAAGCCGTTTACACTACTGACATATTCTGTTTATGCTTACTGACCAAATTCTGACAATTGTTCTGAGCTGTTTTTCATTTGCTCTGTCCACACATGATAGCAAGTTATTGTGTTTCGGAATATGTATTTGGTTTGCTCTCAGCTCGTTTCCGAGTTGTTAGGAAATCCATTGAAGTTTCTCCACAAAATGCTGCAACAGTTGTCCTTGCGGTTTGTGCATTGCATAATTTTTTTTTAAACAAAAGAAAACTGACAACATATGCGCAAGCAAAGGATTTCTACCAAATCAATTCCGATGGGATAGTTACCGAAGGAAGATGGCGTCAGGAAGTGAGCGAAACAGAAATAATGGCTAACTCCTATCTCTGTTCATTTACTGACATTTACAACATGTTGTCAAAATACTGACAGTCGTCAGAATTCTGTCAGAAAATTTTGATGACTGTTTACACGACGTCAGTATTTTTGTCAAAAATTTTGACAAGAACGTGTCAGAAAGTTTTGTGTCATTAAATTCTGACATTTACACGTTACTGACACATTTTGAAGACAAATACTGGCAAATACTGACAATCTGTCAGTGGTGTAAATAAACCTTAAGGACATAGACGGAGTCGGTGATTGAACAGCGCAGGAAAGTACACCTACAATTCCTGCATTTGTCGACAACTTGAAAGCGGAACCGCTATTTTATCGGAAATTCTAGACTCTTATACCGGAAATGAGTTAATCGGAAATAGGTCTCCTGCTATAGGGGGTATGTGCATTTCTTCACAGATGGATCGAAAGTAGTGTCCAAAAATCCGGAATTTTAAAAAAAATAATTTTTCAGAAACCGGTTTTTGGGTATCTCTATTTGACCGGGTTTTATTTAAGTTGAATTACACGTGTACTACTTACAATAAATTTAAACTTTCCATAACTGTATTTAAATTTGGCACTCACGTTTCAATTTTAAATTGAATTGAATTTAAAACTTTTATTCAAATTCATAAACTTTTATTCCAATTCATAATATTAAAACAAAAACAAATGATTTTCCATTACATCCCACCAAGGGATTGGGAGAGCTTTTCACAAACAGTGAGCTGTGCGCTTTTTTTACACTCACTGAGCCTAAAGTTGACTATCAACAAAATTTGAAATTTTATAAATGTGTCTTTATGTGTTTGTAGCTCTAGTCAAAACCTACACGAATTATGTTGGCAGGCATAGATTGACTTTTATGGTTCTCGAGATATTTGAGAAAATATATTATTTTTGGAAAATTTTTGTCAATATTTGAGAATATATTGGTTAAATGAAAATCAATATTAACTTTTGAAAAGGTATTACATTAACAACAGCATCTGGAGTAATATATTAAAAAAACCGATGAAATTCATTATCATTTAGAAAAGAATTACTTGCACTTAAATTAAAGACATTAAAAACACACAAACAATTTTAACCCTTTTATCAATGCTACAGGAATTTGTGTCCAAGCATATTAAGATTTTATATGCATTTGAAACAAATCTCAATGTAGACTAATTTTATCAGTACCAGAGTTTCCTATCTTTCACAGAGCTTTCTCCGGAGACCTTTAGATTTAAAAAAAAAAACAATGAGTGTTCGAACTCACGGGCGATGTGTTAACACCTTTTTGTTACACGGTACCTGTTCGATTTCCATGAACACAGACCCACAAACCCGGAGGTAGAGTTAATATAAAGTATTTAATGAAAAACAATAGTTTATTGAATTTAATTTTACTTTGTATAATTTATTAATGTTATGTTTTCAACACAGTTAAAATTGGTCTGTGATAGCTAAAATATGAAACATAAACTTTTGATTGTATCCTATCGATATAACGTGAGAAAACAGCGTCAATTGTAGTTCCTTGGATAGTAGTTGGGGACTCTAACGAAGTATTCATGGTAAGCTTGAATTTATCGTAGAGGAATTCGATAAGAGGTAATACTTTTTATTTATTTTATATTAAACCCACAAAAAACAAAGAGAATGCAAAGCAACAGACAAATGTACATACATACATTGTTAAGTTTGTACATAAGCTACATACGTTGCTGTCTTGCTATCTCATTTTTATATATGTACGTATAACCACGTCACTATTCTCTTTGCTATGCATAAGACAAAACCGAAGATCAACATAAAACACTTTTTTAATATTACTCCAAATTAATACTCCAAATTAAAACACTTAAATCTCGGCTCGGCGATATCGGATCGCCTTAATTTTTGGCCTAAACTCTTCGTCGAAACCCGCACTAGCTTTTTAATCCAAAAATTAATAAAATCGGCTATGAATTTCTGGAGACAATCGCGTGGGAAAATTATATGAAAATCACCCAATAATCACTTTCAATACCGACTGCCAAGCAACGAACAAACAAACGATGATTTACTCTTACATACCTAACACTTGCGTATGTATTAAAACTGATAGTTTACTGCCCTAGAGGCGCGCGTATAGATGTTAACACATCAAAAAGTTTATCATTTTACAAAACGTATCTTTTCTTAACGATCCATTTAAATTATAATATATATTTCAACGGGCGCCTTAGGCGTGTTGGAACTAGCTAGTACATAATATATAGCGAATGGACCCGACAGGGTGTCCCCTGACATCTCATGTCATTTTTTTTTTTTTATAAATTTATGCTCTTTGACAATAAAACAAAGATATTTACTCAATTTAAGCTGTTTTATGTCAATATTAGAATTCAGAAATTTTTTTTTAGTTAGAGCATTAAAAATAACAATGTTCTTAGTAATAAATTTTTTCAAATTAAGAAAAAAATAAAAAGTTACGTATTCATAAAGGAAAATAACGTTTTTCAGTTTTTCGGCATTCGGAACATTTACAAAATAATTAAAAATTGCTATCCCTCCAAACAAAAAGTAACAAAAAAAAAATACATCTCAAAAGCTGAATTTCTTCAGGTAAACAGCTGCTGCAATACGGCAGCACTAAGTGTTCAAGGCACAAATATTGTTGACATTTATGGCAAGAGTACTTAGATTTACTTAGTTTGGCCATGAACCGTCCAGGCCAAAAATAAAAGTTGACCGATTTTGATAAAATATTGTTTAATAGTAGACATTAATGTCAGTGGCCCGAAAACGAACTACCATTTATGTCTGCATTTATTCCTTAATATTATTAGGTAAACGCAGCGAATGTTTTAATGTAAAAATTAATTATTGAAGCGTTCTGTAAATTATAAGCATTTTTATACAATTGTCTAGTTCGGAGAAAGCAAAAATATGTTGACCGTTAAAATTGAGAATACAATATAAAGTTGCCCATATTTTGACATCGGCACTCTTAACTATTTTTATATTCAAAATCGGGTCATTTAAGAAGTTCAAAATGCACCATTCTAATTTTAGCATATATTGCAAATGAGATATTAAGCGTGAGAAAGAAGGTAATTTAAAAATGTTTCTTCTCTACTTGTACATCCTTTTTGAATACTCTCTCACTTGCGTGAGAGTTGAATAAAGATAATTTTGCTACCACAAAAATTCTCCCCTGCCCCTTCATAGGACGAATAAAAAAAAATTATCTTGTGTCTTTAGTAGTACATATGGGAACGAACCTAATGTGACAGGCGTCCAAGGAAGCGATCTTTTAAATAATTGGATAATTTTTAAATCAAATTATAATATTAATATCAAATTATAAATCATAATTCTGAAAATATATCTTTTTCAGTATCAAAATATATAAATTCTGCCGAAGATCTCGATTGATCAGCAAAATCCACTAATATTTTAATGATTTATTTTTAATTCAAATTCTCAAGAACTAAACATTTAATTGGGGTGCTTGTATTTGAGGAGAGTTATGTAGTTAGTATGTTACTTTTATCTCAACTTTCTAACTACGTATCTAGCTTACCTTTAAGTTTTATCCAGTTTAGCTAGCTAGAGTTTTAGAGTTTGGTAGTACATGAACTATACATATATAAATAGTTAAATGGACGAGTTCGAGAACTAGTGAACCAGTTCGACACATCGAACATACTTTTGTCTAACTAAATCTTGCCTAAAAGCTGATGCATGTACCTTAGAAGCTGGTGAATTATACTTATATGAACTATATTAATGTAGTTTGGATGGCGTTGGCATTCCCTATGGGAATAGATAAACACTGTTGCGAATTACCTTTTGAGTGTTGTTTTATTTATTGACAATATAAATTGTTTCTCTCTTGATTACGATTATGACCATATAAGTCTTCTAAATTGCGTGATAAACTTCATTTAACACTTCAAAATAATCTTTTTTTTTTTTGATATTCGAAATAACTTTGAATAGAAACACTTAAGTATATTACGACAAATCCCCCTAGATAATGAAATAGGTTCATAACTAAGCTGACCAATCATCCTGGTTTTGGTTATTTCATCCCCCTTGAATCTCAATCACGCGTTTTAGAAAAAAAAATATTGTTTTGGGTTTGCTTTTTTTCTGTGAAAATAGCATAATTTAATTTTACATAAAAATTTAAGATTTCCGATCGATTCGAAGTTTGTGAAAATTCATCTTTAACGGACTCTACTTCGGGGTTTCTTGTTTTTGCTGTCTGATTTATTTTGTAATACAAAACAAGATGTATGTTATGCAGTGTATATACTTATACACATCAAGGAGTTTGATAAACAATGTGAATGTATTAGTAAAATATTTTTAACGTTGCATATACCCAGTGAATAATTTTTTCCGACATGTCTGACCTCAGAAAACGTCTGTTAAATCTTTGACATTTTATCAGACATTTAGTCGAAAATCTTAATCTGCACATTGTCTGATATATTTTCAGTCGTAGTCTGCACAATCTCTCAAATTTCCGCCAACTATCCCCCATCGTCTGACCATTCTCTGAAGGGAATTGCGCAACCGAGATTTAGCCGAAAATCTCTACACATTTTCTGAAGGGAATTTTGCAACCGAGATGTGGCCGACAATCTATGCACATTCTCGTAAGCAATTTTTGGGATTTTGATTCCGTTATTATTTTAACATTCTAATAACTTCTGTTTTTGGAACGAAGTTCTTTATCGCACGTTGCGGGATGGCGCCTAAATGAAAAAAAAATTAAACAACTTTTGTTTAAACACTATTATGCTACAATCTATTATTGCACTGTGTGTAATTTTTTAAGTCATGGAAATATAACCATATACGGACACCACAACGTGATAAAAGATGAACAAAAAAGTCCCGTGTCTCCCAGTTTTGCCAAAGTCATGCACTTTTTTTATGGCCCTCAAAGATTTGGGGCCTCGGTGTAATTTTTGCAAAAATGTGATCATTTTGTCAGGCTCATATCTTGCAAACCGTTCGGAATTTTGATTTATTCTCTGAGGGAAAGTTGTAGCTCTTATCATAAAGAACTGAATATATAAAATCAAACAAAATTCATCTTCAAGGTCAAAATGGTAAATAAAGACAAAAAATAAAGACAGAAAAGAAAACATTAACATAGTGTAAATAGTACAATGAGGTGAACAAAAATTTGTTTTAAATTTACTACAATACCCTTTTTAATTTTGTCATCGCTACGCTTTGGGAAAGCTTTTCAAATAGTCGAACGCGTTTGGACAATTTATGCATTTTTTAACAACTCCCAATTTTATGTGGAGCGGTGGCAAGCAAGATGTCTTGAGTATTGCCCATTAAAGGTGCATTCTTCAATTTATGTTGTTTCATTTGTTCCTCCACATTTCCTTTTGGTCGCCACGAATTACATTGGCATTGATTTAGAGGTGAGCGAATTTTGGAAAGCCGCCCTTATCGATGATCGCTTGCAAAATGTTGATGACCTTCAAATCACAGCAAATCTTCCATTTATTTTCGTAGTATTGGATTTTTTTCCATTGTATCTTTCAATGTTTCATAGCTTTCTTTCATGTAAATACTCATTGCTAGCGGAATTGAAGGTTTTCGGTTCGACACATGCAACAACACTGCTTTCAGGCTTGAAACAGAACCACCAATAAATAATCTCCACTCTCTAGCCATGTACATAGTTCATTCCCATTTTTACCACCAAAGCTTTTATATCGTTGCAGTAAGCGAACGAATTGTCATCATTTAGAGTGTAGAGGCTCTGAAATTCAGCTTGCCGTTTGCGGTACGCCGTAGAGTTAACATTAGCATGTGTGAGTTTTCTTTGCTTTAAAATCGCTGTTAAAAATATGGCAAGTCGCGGCGATATTCCCAATATGGCCACAATGAAATCCATTTGCATTTGTGTTATTAGTTGTGGTCCATCTCTTCCCTGTTGGGGCTCATAATCAGTATCAAATGTATCTTCATAAGTAACACCACTTGCTCTAGTTATTCCTGTAAATTCTGTCTGTTTCTGTTTTTTTTAAAATTATATTTTTAGGTCCTATTTGTAAGAATATGTATTATATTTTCCCGAATAGGTTCTTTTTAAAAGAGAGGAACTTCATTTATTAAAAGCTAATGTTTTTTTAAGAAAATTTGCTATTTTTAAGAAGAAGTACTTTCTGTAAGAAAAAGTCATAAGAGTATTATTTTTTTTACAAAGAAGTACTTTTTTTAAGAACGGGTACATTTTGAAGAAGTGGTACTCTTTTTAAAAACAGGTTATTTTTTAAAAAAAAATTACTTACTTTCAGAAATCTCAAGAAAAGAAAAGGTATTATTTTATTTTTAAGAAAGGTACTTAAAAAAAAAGAATTTTTGTAAGAAAAGGTATTTTTTTAAGAGAAGGTATTTTTTTTAAAGAAAAGTTTTCTTCTTGAAGGAATGGGAATTTTTTTAGAATTTGTCCGTTTTAAGATGGGTAAATATTTAAGAGTATGTACTTATCTCAAGAAAAGTTATTTTGTTTCACAGAAAATATACTCTTTAAAGGCAAAGTAGTGTTTTAAGAAAAGGCAATCTGTTGTAAGAAAATGTACTTTTTTAAGAAGAGGTACTTATTTAAAAAAAATACTTTTTTTAAGAAAAGGTACTTTTTGTAAGAAATTTACTTTTTTTTAAGCAAATGTACTTCTTCAAGATAAGGTATTTTTTTACGATATGGTACTTTTTTTAAGAATGTGGAAACGTATTCGTTGTGAGAAAATTTACTTATTTTAAGCAAAGGCACTTATAACGGGTTTTTCAATAATAGCGCTACAAAAGTATTTTTAAATAAAACAAAACAGGTTTTAGATACCAATGAAATTCTTTATTCCTGTGAAAGTACGTTCGATGCTATTATGTATGGAACTCGATTTCTTTCGCATGGCCACCATGGGCGCGCTTGCAGACGTCCAGACGCTGAACCCAATTTTCGACGGATTTCAAGCATAAATCGGCCGATGCTGCTGCAATTTCACGTTCGATATTCGTACGAAGTTCATCAATCGTCGCTGGCTTGTTGGCATAGACCATAGACTTGACGTAGCCCCACATGAAATAATCTAACGGCGTCAAGTCGCACGACCGAGGCGGCCAATCGACTGGGCCATTTCGTGAGATAACACGTTCACCAAATTTGGTTTCCAAGAAATTCATTGTGGCATTCGCTGTGTGGCTTGTGGCGCCGTCCTGTTGGAACCACATGTCCTCCAAGTCCATATTATCTAATTGGGGTCAAAAATATTCGGTTATCATTGAACGGTAGCGATTCGCATTCACAGTAATGTGCCGGTCTTGATCATAACGGAAGAAGTACGGCCCAATGACGCCGCCGGCCCATAAACCGCACCAAACCGTAATTTTTTCGGGATGTAATGATGACTCGTGGATTACGTGTGGATTGCTGTCTGACCAATAACGCATGTTCTGCTTATTGACGAAGCCATTAAGCCAGAAATGAGCCTCATCGCTGAAGATGATTTCCTATGATTTTCCGCTCTTAAAGTTGCGGCCACTGACTCCAAATTTCGGTAGTAAATTTTAATAATTGTCTTAAACAGAGCGACGACAAAAAGTATTGAATAGTATGGAGAACTAATTGCACTCTTTTTCCTCTCTCATGTAGAGAGTCTGAGTATTTTAATATAAATGCACCATTTCAACAATGTTATTACATAAAACAATACAAAAGGCATAAATGTTTCAAGAGCATCATTGTTTCACAGCAAAATTATGAATGGACCAAGTTATGACAAAAAGATGTTACGCTCTGACTAAATGCTGTAAGGTTTCTTTACAAATATTTACAGATATCAAAGTTCCGAAATGTCGCAAAAAAAAATACAAAGTTAATTTTGGCATCTAACCAACCCTTATTATAGTCGCGTAAGCATATAAAAAGTAACTACTCCATGCCAAATTCGTGTTGAATCATTCGCCAGATGTCGCCAGTGCTTTTGAGTCATACAATTCGTTCCTTGAGTTCTCTATACTATTCAATACTCTTTGGTGACGACGACCGGCTTGTTTGTTCGCTGCCGCTACATCAATACCATCATACTTGTTTTCAGGCAGAGATTATTTTTTTACAACAACCACGTATGTGATGCTAACGCTGTGTGTTATTTGCATGCCCTACCCGTGCCTATAGATGTCAACACATCAGAAATGTTGTTTACTTTTTTTCATTTAGTCCCCATCCCGCAACCAGTGATAAGGAACTTCATTCCAAAAAATTTCATTCCAATAATATTTCTGTATGGTATTACCATTTTAAGTTCTCATGCTGCTAACAAAACATCCGTTATGTTTGTGTATACATTTGTGTACTTTTGTTTATCATTTTTGTGCTGTTGTGTACAATAGTTCTATTTCAATGTACACGTTTTGTACTTTTCTGTACATGTTTTGTACTTTTGTGTTCACTATTTAGTATTGTGTACCCACTTTTATTTTGTTGAATACTTTTTGCACTTTCGAGTATGTATTTTGTATTTTTTGAACTTTTGTGTAACGCGACGTGTTGCTCCACCCATTTTTCGACACAAAAAAAAATCCGATCCAGATTTCAATACCCTCCCATACGAAAGTGCTCTTAAAATTGCTTCTGAAACTTTCGGAAATAAAGTGATACAGTACTTGAATGTCAGTTTAATTTCAACTAGAAATTACATTTTTCTTAAAGCGAACCACGGATTTGTCATTCTTAAGTATGAACATCATCAGCTGCTGTTTATTGTCGGTTTACTGTCCTTCTTGATACCAAATAAAAATGTAATCGAAGTTATTCGCTTCACTATCGTGGTTACACAATTTTTTGGTTATATTTTTTCAAATTTATCAGCGAGATAAAAAGTTATCGACCAAGCTCATGCTCATGAATGACAAGTCTGTGGTTTGCTTAAGATTCACCTACTTTGATTCCATTTGCAATCGATTCATAATAAATTTTAGTTTTCTTAGCATTTTGAGTTTTCAAATGAAACAATGTAGTCGGTTTTGTGATATTTTCTCTCTTTTTTAACCGGAAGTTTTCTGTTTTTACAAGGCAACCAATTGTTGCGTTGAGTTTCGTTAATTTTATCTTTACGTAATATTGGAAATAAATAAAGTTATTGTCATGATGCTACAGTGGAACAAACAGTTCATGATAACGAAAAAAATTAAAATAATGACTGAAGACTTTAAGCGTAAGTAAAGCGAGTGGTCGGCGGTGGTGCAATGGATGTGTGCGCGGTTCTTGTGCATGAGAACGTGCGTTCGATTGCTGCTCTAACCACCATACATTTCTTTCGAAGGAGTCACCTCGCTTAATGACGGCTAAACTATCGAGTATTTAGCCATGAAAAAGCTTCTCAAAATACCGTACGGAGTGGGTGTAAAACTACACGCTGAAAATCTGTATTTTTTGTTGTTTGGATGCAAATATAAACTGTGTCTGGAGCTTGTCGCAAATATAATATAATTGTGTCCAAACACATTGTGTTTGCTATTCAATATTACTTGTTTGAGACACAATGATTAATATGGTACAATATAAGTGTTTGCGACTCAAGTATGACTGTGTTTGTGATGCAAATACAGTTGTGTTTGTTGAACTGTTTATGCTCTCTCGAGAACAAGAGAATAAAAGAGTAACAACGGGAGAGTCTATCTTGTAAGTGTGTATCTGTATTTTCTCATTATTCTCTCAATCAGTGATTTGTAAATATTCCTGATTGTGGGTGCAAATTGCAGATGAAGTCAGTGTTTCTTATTTTGGCTGATGTATTGCGTTTTAGCTTCATGTATTCAGTAGTCAACGGTTCATCGGACAGAGGACTTCAAGAGCATCTAATCAGTGAAAGGCGAATAAACGAAGGCTTGAACGGTTAAATAGTTTGTGATTTTGCTTTGGTTTTTGTATATGTGTTTCGTATATATGTATGTGTGCTACCAAAGTGAGAAAGGATTTTGAGGAAACAAACTGGAAAGGGGCAACAACGTGAGGCCCTTTGTCTGTCCGAGCCTTTACCATTTGTGGACCACGCTTGGCTTGCATGACCAAGACTTGTATATTGTCTGTGTACCAACGCATAGTGATAACCAACGTATAACTGAATCCTTCTAAAAACAAAAACGTGAGAGCCAACAAAGAAAGGAGAAGCAAAAGAACAGCAGATTCCCATTTCAAGAAAAAAAAACAAATAATGCATTCAGTGCAAATAATCGTAAATTGGGGCCTTTTAAATCTTTTAACTGTTTGTATTAATTATTTATAAATGTGGATTTATATTGATAAAATTAATTATAATAAATAATACATATATATTGAAATGAAAGAATAATTCGTTTCTAAATATTATTATGTTTGGGAGGAAATACGCATATGTTTCCACGTAAGTATATGTAAGTTTAGAGGAAACAGGCGAATGCTTCCACGTAAGTATATGGATGTTTGGGATGAAAAACGTAAGTTTCCACGTAAAAGTATACATGTTTGCCAGTAAATATGAAACTGTTTACATTTAAATACACATGAGTTTGGGCCTTGAAAACATATGAATGTTTGAAGTCTGTTCCCAAAATATACATGGTTCCAGCAGAATATGTTTGGAGGAATATGTTAGAGAGGCCGTTATTTTTCAGCGTGTATAGGTCTCAACCATTGAGCGTTAAACTAGAATGCGTGCAGCTCACTGGTTGTGAGAAGCTCTCCCCAAACCCTTCGTGGGATGTAACGGAAACCAGTTTTTTTAAAGCGAATGAGAAAAAATGGAAACCTATAAATATTACAACTCTTAAAACAACCCAATGTTCAGTCAGTTTAATTATTATATTTATCTATATTTATTATTTATCTATGATATTTCTGTTCCGTTACGCTTCTATCCCACAGTGCGCTGGCGCTTTGCAACATGTACTTTAACTTCTCACAGTATTTTTTCTTTTTGCCGAAAACAAAACGTTAAATTGTTTTCTGACAAAAACATAATGAAGAGCAACGCTTTTAAGCACAAAACTTAAACAAATAATCAAACAATTTCACACCTTAGTGGACAATTTGGAGGGGGTAAAAAAATAACAGACGCATCGTAACGAAATGACCCGAAAACCGAATGAAACTTAAAACCAGTCACATTTCTGAATTTTAACGAAACACAACAAAAAACGCGCAACGAACTTGACTCTTACAGAGAGAAAAATGAAATTGTATTTAAATATTTTGCTGACCTGGATATCCTTAGCACGCTCCCATACGCATGATGAGATATCCAAGTGCACTCTGACGGGAGTCCATAAGACGCGGCAGACGATTTTGGAATCACCTAATTATCCGAATAATTACAACCCCGACACCTGTTGGGATTATGTGATTCGATCACCCTATCGATGTCCTACAAAATTTCATATACAGTTCTTGGATTTCTATTTGGAGGCTTCAAAGGATTGTGAGAATGATTATTTGGCCATTGGTTTGGATAATGTTGACGATGATATGGATACTTTATGCGGTCAAGTGGTGGGCATTAAGAAATACCACACGCCCGATGGTGTTTTGAGATTGAGATTTTATGCTGATGGTTCACCTTGGTCAACGGGCAAAGGATTTAAGCTGTTGATTACACGTTTGGCCTGTGAAAAGGAGGAAGTTTTGCGAGAGCTTGAAGAAGATGATGATACAATAACGCTGACAGCACCAGCGGGTCACTTCGAACTACCGGATATTCAGATTATGCAAATTTTTCGTAATTTATCAGGTGCCGAACAGCATCAAGTATATCCTTTGCCTCCTGTGTTTGGGCTTAATTATCCAACACAATTGCCTTCTCCACCACATCCAGGATATGGTGGTTTATATTTGCCTTCTCAAACCGTGGCGCCTCAATCGAATTACATTGGTTCCCTACCAAATACTTTGGAGCAACCCTGCAGAGACAAGGGGCAACAGCAGCCTCAACAACAGCAGCAACAACAGCTTCCATATGTTCCCACAGATGTGACAAATGCCAACAACTACTTGCCCACAACGGGAGATCAATATATTGGTACCTGGTCTTCAGCACCAAATCCAATAAGAGCGCGAGATGATACCGCATCATCCGTTGCGGCGTGTTGTACTTCTGGTTTCCAGCAAAAACGTTTCTATCTCTCCAGTCCTGGTTTTCCCCGAACCATATTCAGTAATCTCTTGCCGTCCGAGCACAGAGACTGCGAATTTCATTTGCAAAAACACAAGGCCAATGTATGTCGCCTTCGTGTGGATTTTAAGTTCTTTGATTTTGGCCAAAGTTTCCAGGGTACTGGATCCTATCAGGGCAATATAGGTTTGCCGGCCATCGAGTCATCGAAAAATACCTGCACCGATGATTATATCGAAATTGATAATCAACGCTTTTGCGGCTGCCGTTCGGATAATGTATTCAATGCATTCTGGAATTATCAAGGTGATAAAAAGATAAGAATGCGTATGGGCTACTCGGGTATACCATCTGGAGGCTTTTTGTTGGAGTTAACGCAAGAGGAATGTTCAGAGACTCAATTTTCTAGCACAAATTTTGGACCCGATGCATTACCATTACCAGGAACTACCGACAATCCAAATAGATTTCTGAACAATAATTTGGAAAATCATCATTTATCGCAAGGCTATTTGCCACCGCAGCCGGGATTCCCACAACAATCTGGATTATCCCATCAGTCAGGATTTCTGCAACAGATTGGTCCATTGCAACAGCAATACCCCGGCCAACAGCAACATTTCCCACAACAGCCCCAGTATTTGGCACAACAACCATTCTTTAATTCACAAGGATTCTCCTCTGGCTTACAACAGAATCCTTTGCAGCACAACCTACAAATACCACATAACAATTACCAACCTTTGTCACAAATAACTGCATCATATCCAGGATATCAACAACAATCTCTGGGAACACAACATCCTCTGCAATCTAATCGTTATGGTTTGCAACAGCTACGTTATGCCCGTTCCTATATAGACTCGAGCTATTCATCGCAGCCCGTGTCAGTTGTCGAAACGAATTCCACTCGCAAGGAGTACTATTACTCGGATAGTGATGGCAATAACCCTAACAGAGCTGTGGCCATGTCACGATCAAGCCGAGTTGAAGGCATCTCTCGTTGGGAAGATGAGGATATTAAAGCCACTCCTAAAGCTGCGGCGTTAAGACAAAAGTGTTCATTTGATATGCGTGATATCCTACGGTTATCGGTTGATGTCCTGTGGTTAACTAAACCAACTTGTTATGCTCCGCTAAGGAATTGGTTTGCAAATTGGTTGGGTTAAGTGCGAACAGAGATGTAAACGCTGCGATTTAAAAAAAAATTAAATAAAATGTTGTAGATCATATTTTACGTAAATCTGTTGTTCACATTTTAATATTGGTATGTGTAAGTATTTTAAGAGAAAGGACTAATATCGTGGAACTAAAGTTTAAAGTCGTATTTATAGCTCCAGAGTCTTAAAAGCCGAAGACTAAGTGATCGAATACCAATTAAGAATCAATTAAGGCAACCAGTTACACAAGAGGAAATAAATCATAGTCTTGAAAATTGCGAAGGAATTGTGAGTAAATTTGGTGATCATCTACAATTGATATCTAGGCTTGGTGGGTTGGCTGGTTTTTGAATCGTACTAGAGAGATGTGCCAATACATTTAAGAATTTTGCCACTCAGTTCAATACCGATTACAAAGCTACCCAGTAAACCAAATGTGCCGACAAAATATGATATCACACAATTCTGAACAATATCTAAACTTTATCGAGAATTCTTACCGAAATCGTTACAAATTCTTTTCGATTTGTCTGAGGATTTTTTATTTATTATGTTCCGAAATATCTGAACGAATTCGGCCCGAATTCTGTTAGACTTGTATGTGGGATTTTTCTAAATTTTTTGTTCAGACTTCTCTTAACGAGCTCGCAACGAATTCTGAACTATTTATCTGAGGTAGTCTATTCGTTTAAAATTTTTGTTATTTGTTTCATATTTTACAGTTATTGTTATTGTGTTCAGACATATCGGAATTAATTCTGAACGAATTCTTAACTGTTTGGCTGAGGTATTTTTATATTTCAAATTCTTGTTTTTTGTTTGTTTACATTTACAGAAATTGTCTTTTTTTCTATGCATTGTAGTTTTGTGATGTTTACTTTATTTCATTTTTTTGTTCTCTTTAAGCATTCAGGGCTACTGTTCTTATCGTGTTTCAGGAAAAAAAAAAGTAGCAATTAAAATTATAAAAAAAATATTAACACGTTTTGTTACAATTTGTTTGAAATAGAAATAATTTTAGCTAAATTTGTTTATTTAAACATGTCTCGTCAAGCCTTCAGAAAAAAGTGAAAAGAGAGGCACAACACTTACTAAGTTCCTACTCTTTTTTTAAATTATTTACGCAAGCTACGAATTACAATTTGTGTGCACATTTCGTATGTAAAAAATAATAAAGAAAAATGTATATTTAAAACAACCGCTCTTTTCAGAAATAATTGAGACACTAGTAACAAATTTGCAACGAAGCGTCACACAAAGCGTCAGAATTTACGAAGACATTAGCGCAGAATTCGGTCAGAATTCGGTTCGATATGTCGACAAAAGCATCAGAATTTAATAAGACTTAATGCCAGAATTCGATCCGAGAAATCGAAATTTCTTTTCGAATTTCGCAAAACTACAGTTCAGAATTCGGTCAGAAATTGGTTCGAAATGTCGGCAAAAACATCAGAATTCCCTCAGAGAATTAGTTCAGAATTCGAGTCAACACTCTCATATGTTCGTCGTTATGAACTCGGTAAGAATTCTGATCCGAAATCGGAACATTTTGCCGAATGTTGTACAGAATTCTGAACGTTTGGTTAGCTGGGTAACTACAATGCAACCAATACTAACTATCCGACAATCAACTGACTATGCCTCCAACTGATAAATTTGTCATAAGGATTTCGTAATCAATTGTTTTTGTTTTGTCATAAGTAGAGCGACGACAGAAAATATTGAATAGTATAGACAACTTATTGCACTCTTTTTCAGCTCTCATGTAGAGAGTCTCAGTAAAAGAGCATAAACAAGTCTTATTCTCTTTATAGAATATTTCAATATAAATGCAGCATTTCAACACTGTTATTACATAAAACAATTCAAAAAGCATAAATGTTTCAAAAGGCATCAATGTTTCACATCAAAATTATGAATGGACCAAGTTATGACAAAAAGAGAGTAATACGTTTTGACTCATTCGCCAGATATCGCCAGTGCTTTTGAGTCACACAATTCGTTCCTTGAGTTCTCTATACTATTCAATACTCTTTAGCGACGATGAACTGCTTGTTTGTTCGCTGCCGCTACATCAATACCATCATACTTATTTTCAGGCGGAGACTATTGTTGTGCAACCACGTATATGATGCTAACGCTATTGTGTTGTTTGCATGTGTTCACAAAAAAGACACACTAATTGTTAAGGAAATTCAAATGTTTTTTATTTAATATACAATCGATACAAATAAGTTTTGAATAAAATATCTTTTAAATGGCCTCTACGCCTTTTTTTGCAGGAATGATTTTCGATTTTCGAGCACAAGAAATAGTCTAGTGGTGTTAAATCACAACTTATTGGAGGCTATTCAATATCACAATTTCTTGAAATAATCGAATCTCCAAACTTTTCTCGCAATAATTCAGTTTTTGCCAATGGCAAAGGTCCAATGGCTTCAGTTCTTGTTCTTCAGTTCAATTGCAGTCTTGAGCAACACTTGCCTGAACGGCAGCAATATTTTCATTACTTCGATCGGTTCTTTGTCTTATTGGTACTTGAACATTATCTAATGAAAATGTACGCTCGTAATTTGCAACAATTCTACGAATAGCGAGCACAGGTGGACGATTATTACGACCATAAAATGGTAAAAGCGCACGAAAAATTGCAATTGGAGAACGATTATTTTGATAAAAAAAATCAATGAGTGTTCGAACTCACGGATGATGTGTTAACACCTTTTTGCTACACGGTACGTGTTCGATTTCTATGAACACATTAGTAAATGTTACATTGGAAAATAAAAAATAATAGTTTATTGAATTAAATTACTTGTTTTGTATACACCGGGCAATGCTGAACATCAAATGACTCGCTTTGTTTGGCCATAGCAACAACAACGAAACAACCAAACACACAACATCACACATACTTTGTCCGAAGTAGCTGACGTATACGTGTGTCACATAACCACATGTTTGCCATATCAACAGCAACGAAACACTCAAACACACAACATCACACATACTTTGTACGAAGTAGCTGACGTATTAGTGTGTCACCATAACGTCGACTGCGCAAGCCCATGCAAATGAAATTTTGGTGGCAATGCTTTATATCTCCGTTCAACAACAGCATCAGACACATGTTCATACATACATTATTATGTTAATACGTACGCTATAGACACAATTTCGTTTGCCTCAGCCCTGCCGCACCACTCTTTCATTGCTCTCTTGCTCGCTCATTTTTGTTCAACACGTCATTATTCGCAGTCGCAGAAAATCTGGTTTTAGCAGCAGCATAAAATCTGGTTTTAGCAGCAGCATACAATCTGGTTTTAGCAGAAAGCATAAAATCTTGTTTTAGCAGCAGCAGAAAACCTGTCTGTGTGTTGTTTGCATGTGTTGACTTTGATAGATTTAGTCACTATACGCCGCTATAAATGTCAACACATCAAAAAATCGAATAATTTGTAAACGTTGTTCGTGCGTATGTCTCTCCATGATGAAAGTGTAAACATTACTGAATACAATGAAAGAAATAATAACAGATCATGACATACTACAAATGACCGAAACGTCACTTAGAAATTATATCACTCAAATTGGAAAACCCTTTATAAATAGTTTCCAATAAGGCCTTGACAACTTTTTTTTTTAATAAAAACGCAAACCATTTAAGATATTTCCAAAACTTTATGATCGACTTGAAATACAAGCAAAACATTTATGAATGGAACTCGACTTCGTTCAAATGGCCACCGTGGGCATGTCGGCAGCGGTAGATTCGTTGGACCAAATTTTCGATGACTCGGTCAAACATTTCGGCAGTAACGGCCGCTATTTCGCGTTCAATGTTGGCCCTGAGTTCTTCCAACGTCGTCGGCTTGTTGGCATAGACCAATGATTTGACGTAGCCCCAAAGAAAAAAGTCTAGAGGCGTTAAATCGCACGAACTAGGCGGCTAATTGACTGGTCTATTTCTTGAGATAACACGCGCACCAAATTTACTCTTCAATAAATCGATTGTAACGTGTGGTGTGTGGCTTGTGGCCACACACCTGTTGAAACCACATGTCGTCCAAGTCCATGTTTACCAATTCGGGCCAAAAATAATCGGTATTCATGGCACGATAACGATCACCATTCACAGTAACGTGAAGACCGTTACTGTCGACGAAAATATTTATATGGCCCAATGACGCCGCCGTCATGCAAACCGCACCAAACAGTTATTTTGTGTGGATGAAGTGGTGATTCATGAAGCACATGTGGATTTTCACCAAACCAATAACGCATATTCTGCTTATTGACGAACCCATTGAGCAAAAAATGAGCTTCGTCACTGAAGATGATTTTGCGATGAAATTCATCATCTTGGCGATTCTTCTCCAGAGCCCAATCGGAGAACGTACGTCGCGTCATATGGTCCAACGGCTTCAATTCCTGAGTCAGCTTGATCTTGTATGGGTGTAAACCAAGATCTTTACGCAAAATTCGCCATAAAGTGGTCTTGGCGATGCCCAGTTCTTGAGAACGCCGCGGAATCGACTGATTTGGATCGATTGCTACGGACGCCTGAACGGCAGCGATATTTTCGTTACTTCGACCAACCCGTTGTCTCACTGGCACGGCAGCATCACACAGTTAATATATAGACTCAAATTTTTGCACTAAACTTGTTATTGCTTGTCTACTAGGGCGAGAATAACGACCGAAAATTGGAGTTAACGCTCTTAAAGTTGCGGTCACCTATTCCAAATTTCGGTAGTACTTTTTATAATTTGCATAAGTTGTTCGTTCGTGTACTTTACCAGGATGAAAATGTTGAGTTTGCTGAAAAAAGGCAAAGTAACAGTTAGATGATCAGTGAAATAGTGCGTTCACAAATTAAATTCAAAGTTGTCAAGTACCTATTGGAAAACCCAATAGGTTTACCGCCCTTCTTTATACCAACTAGGAATGTAATCGAAGTTGTTCGCATCACTATCATGTTCACAAAATTTTTTGGTAATATATTTTCAAATTCATCAGCCAGACAAAAAGTTATCGATAAAGCTCAAACTCATGAATGACATGTCTGTGGTTCGCTTTAGTTGATACAAAGTCTATGCTATAAATGGCATATTGATTGCAATTCTTTGAATTTTATTAACAAACAAAACGAAACAAAATCAAATATGACAGCTTGCCAACGGAAAATATGAAAAACCCACAAATCAGCTTGGTTGACGCGTTTGAAATAAAAAAAAAAATAAATGGTTTCCCATTACATTCCATGAAGGAATCGGGGAGAGCTTCTCACAACCAGTGAGCTGTGCGCTTTCTAGTTGTATACTCACTGATTGGGACCAACAGTTTTACACCGGTTCCGAACGGTATTTTGAGAAGCTTTTTCATGGCTAAATACTCAATAGTGTCGCCGTCACTATTCAAGGTGACCGCCTTCGAAAGAAATTTAAGGTGGTCAGAGCAGGGTTCGAACCCAGGATCTCAAGTACAAGTGGTGCGCACACTAACCATTGCACCTCGGACGGCCACGCGTTTACCTGATAGATAATTCTACCACAAATCCAGCGATTGTAACCAGAAAAAAAGAGTTTAAAAAAAATCGTGCAAATTTTTTGGTGGGGAAAATTACGCGCTTCAATTTAATACTATATTTCAAATTTACTTACTTACTCACTTATCCGGTCGCCAACAACCCCGGGGAGTCAGAGACCTTATAAAACGAAGATAACATATTTCGACAACCAGTTCGATCTTATGTATGCCTTATCTCTCCAGTTGGCAATACCATGTGTACGCAGGGATTCGTCAACCTGATCCCTCCAGCAGAATCTTGGTCTTCCTATTTTCCATCCTCCTTCGATTTCGGTTTCGAAAACCTTTCGTGCTGGTTCGTTTTCATCCATTTTACTGACATGACCTTGCCAGCGCAATCGTGTTATTTTGATCCTCTTAAATATGTCAATGTCGAGATATAGCTCATACATCTATGGTTCATGCTTCGCTGATACACTATTGTGCCCTATGTGACCATACATTTGTCGGAGTTTCTAATTAGAATAGACTCTCTCATTATTAATTCTTTGAATACGAAATATCTCATAATTATATAAACGCATATAAACAAATTGTATTTTCGTGGACGGACTTACGTGACTCATTGCTGCCATGAATCGATCGCTGGCTGCATCGTCGTCAGGATTCTTTGTGTTTGATTGATAATTGTAGATAATTGTGTGGTGAAAATTAATTAGTTAATGAAATTGACAAATGTAATAATTGCGAAAGTAGGTGAAGTAAAAGAAATGGTTAAGATGAAAATTTAACTAGATATATCAACCAATCTCCTACCAATCAGAATCAGAAAGGTTTAGTACGTTAAAGGTTAATCAATCCTTAATTATTAATCCACTTATTTAATAATCCACGGCAATCACAAAGTTGTTCTGTAATAGCGTAGACAGACGACAGCGTTAATTTGCATTAGCAGTCTTAATTCAAATTAACTTGTGAATTATCCCCGTCCCAATGTGTATTAGCTTTGGCGTAAATGCATGAAATCAGAGTGAATTTATACTGCATTTAGGTATTTCAATATGGTGGTGTGGGGCAGTTTCGCAAAATCCAACCACGCGTGGTTGGATTGAAATATTCTGTCGGCGCACTGCTTGTACACGTACAGTATAAGCTAAGCAGTTCTCAGAAACGATCGTCTTCGTTCAAGTCTAAGATTGCATATCGGCATTTGTTTTCTACACTGTACAACAAAAAAGAGTAGGAAAATTATTTTATGTTTATTGAAAATTTAGATGGGAAAGCACAATGTATGATTTGTTCCAAATTGTGAAGCCCCCTAAATTGTTACAACTGTTATAAATCCTTCCTTGTTTGAACTTTATGCAAGATATATTTACGACAAAATAAGTCGTTTATACTGTGCTCTCATTATGACATAAGGAAAACAAAAATCCAGTTAAGTAACATATTTTTTGTGCATGAATATAAATCAGCACTAATATTTTGTTTTTGTTAGGGAACAAAAGTTCAAATCAGTTTTTGTTTCATAGTGTAGTGTGCGGCGCAGCGCTCTCTGTGGCACTCACACAAATATGATGTTCTCTGTTTAATGTGCCCATCACTGCTATACATAGAGGTGATAGCCGGAACACAGTGTAAGTGGAACTTTCTTGTGTTTGTTGTTTGCTTTGTTGATTTTATGTACTGATGCTTGACACCGCTAAAGTGGATGTTATTGCAACAACACCACCTGCTATCACCATGTATTTGATACATCTTGGATCAGCTGTTGTCGAATTGTTTGCTATCGTCAATTGAAAATGGATTCAAAGTCAGCAAAGGTGCGTTATTTTAATTGTTTTTTGCAAAAAAAATGAGATATACTTAAAATCGAAACGCATTTTTTCCATTTTAAGATCTTTTTTTATATCTTTCCGTTCAAGTTTTATTTTTCGAATCCCTCAAAATATTTCCTTCCCGAAGTTTTTCCAAAACCAAATTCTCCCCGATTAATTGTTAAATATTAAAAAAAAAACTTTTCCCCAAGGTAAATCGTAGCAAAGTGCTTAACACGCTTTGGTTTAATCGCATGGAGGCCCTGCTCGTTGAAACCATTAAGATTGTCTTTTCCTCATTAACTTTCAGTCCCACTTTTGGTGACTCCTTCTCAATTCTCGGAATCAGCGAAGTAACTTCTCTCATTGTGCACCCAATGATATCTATATCATGAGCATACGCGAGCAGCATGTGACTTGCAGCTTTTCTCATAATGATCTCTATTAAGATGTTAAAGAGGTCGCATGATAGGGTGTAGCCTTGCCTGAGGCCTCGTGTAGTTTCGAAAGGTGCGGTAAAGTCCTTACCAACATTCATTGCAGATTTGGCGTACGTCAAGTTCATCCAGCAAAGGCGTATGGGTTTTGCAGTACTACCAAGTATAGACATTGCTTCATAGAGTTTCTTCCGTATCGGGCTATCGAAGGCCGCATTATACTCGACAAACGGATGATAGGTGTCGTTTTGTTTTTCATGGATCTTCTCCAGGCTTTGGCGTAGGGTGAAAATCTGGTCAGATGTCGATTTTTCAGGCACAAACACAGACTGGAATGGGCCGAATAGGTCAGCGATAATTGGTTTTAGACTTTCGCACATTATACTTGATTGAACCTTATATGCTGGATAAAGGCTATGGATAAAGGCTGATTCCACGGTAGTCGGAACAGGTCACATTTTTTAAATATGGTTAGACGCCGGGCATGCATTCATCTAACCAAATTTTGCTAATGAGCTGATGCATGCACCTTATCAGCTCATCGGCTTTGTTGTTCTTAAGCCGGGCAATAGCTGTTCTGACCTCGTCTTGGTTGATCGACTGCAATCGACGTTGTCGTCCAAATTGTGATCGATTGTCTCATCGTCATTGGATATCTCAGGTACCACTAGCGCGGAGAAATGATCTCTCCATATTGCCAACATGCTATGCACATCTGCGATGAGATTTCCGTTCTTGTCTTTACAGAAGGGGAGCCCTGAACTATGCCCATTAGTCCCGCTTTTGACTTTTTTGTAGAATTTTCGGGCTTCATTCTTCCTTCTGTATGTCTCAATTTTCTCGCTTTCGCCACTGCCGTTTCTTACGCCTAAAGAGACAGTTTACCTCCTTTCTTTTTTCCCTATAGTACCGCTCAGTCGCAGCTCGCGTTGCAATTGACTGAAGCATTGCCATACGTGCAGCGTTCTTTTCATCATTTGCAGTGCGACCATGGTTTGTTGCGAAGCGGTTTTTCAAAACCAAGTACGGTTGCTGCGGCAGTTTTTATGGAGTCGGAAATGGGTTTCCAGGGGGTGGGTTCTGTGCGAGAGCTTCCTTGAGTAGGCTGTGGCTGCCTGTGGTAAATGCAGCTTTCCGATGTCCAGCTTTCTCTGCGTCTGGTTTTGTACGATGTTCGCTCTACTTAATCTTATGCTAACCTTGGCTGCTATCAGGTAGTGATCAGAATCGATGTTGGCTCCTCTGACCACTCGTACGTCCAATACAGTGTATTACACTGGATTACCACGTGATCAATTTGGTTCTTCGTTCTTTGATCAGGGGATACCCAAGTAGCCTTGTGGATGGCTTTGTGCTGGAATCTTGTACCACTAATGCCATTGTCGGAACTGTCAGCATGTAGACTGAAAATTCCAATAGTTGTATGACCTATAGTTCCTATAACATCCCATGAAGGAATTGGGGAGAGCTTCTCACAACCAGTGAGCTGTACGCTTTCTAGTTTTATGCTCAGTGATTGGGACCCACAATTTTACATCGGTTCCGAGTGGTATTTTGAGAATATTTTCATGGCTAAATACTCGATAGTGTCGCCGTCACTATGCGATGTGATCACCGCCGAAAGAAATTTGAGGTGGTCAAGGCAGGGATCTAATCCTGGATCTCATGTACAAGAGGCGCGCACACAAACCACTGCACCACCGACGTCCACAAAATCTCCTAGTACAATTTTAATATCACGGCCAGTGCAGCGGTCATACTTTTCCCCAAGGCGCTCATAGAATATGTCTTTGGCATCATCATCTTTCCCTTCTATCTTTCCGACGAACTGTATCACCGGTTAAGCAGAGACTAACTCCTATTCGCTGCTCCTCTGCCATTTATAACAGTTCTATTACACTTGACACAAGCTTCTCTAGATCATTCTGGTAGTATCTCCACTCTTCGTTATTTCCTGTTATCGCATCACAAAATGGGAGGATGTGCGCATACATTTTTTTTACTCGGTGGTTCGGCGTTCGCTTACCATAGGGTCAGTCATGTACGGAGCCATGAACGGAGTAGTTAGGTATGTAGTTCAAGCATGGCTAATCGACACCTCCAGAACTGCAGGGTTGGTACAGCAGCGTTTACATCAATCTTGTTTGGCGAGCTGCTATGTTGTTGCAATAGCATACTTTTAGGCGTAACATTCATCGCCATGTTACAGTAAACGAAATAAGGAAGGCATACACATTAGTTGATAATGTGTAGGATTTGGGATTTGGTCACGTAGAATCTACACACAAAATTTCAGAAATAATCTATTAACCGCTTCACGTCCCGCAATGCACTGAATCAAAAACTAGATGCAATTTCACATTTTGGAAATTTTAATATAATTATGTTTACATTTTCAAAATTTTTTGGATAGAGAAATGCAGCACGTGTCATGTTGGTATGTATGTGCATCAGCAGTTTTGAAGAAAAACATTTGAAGTATGCAATAAATGCAGTTTATTTTACATTTTATAGTAAAAACGTAGCCATTAAGCATAAGGAAAGCTTTTAATCATAACAAAAGCCTTTGTCCAAACACGTTGACAAAGTAATAAACAAACAAAAAAAAAAATGCTTTCCTAAGCCATCCCATTCTATTATTTCGTGTCTTTCTTTAAAAATTATATAATGGTATTGTTTCTTCCAGAAGTATCCGAAAAAAGTTTAATTAGTTTTTATCGACATAGTTGGGTGAAATGGTAACAAATAGATTTTTAACTGTACAACAAATTATCGGCGGCTTGGTTGCTAAGCCGGCCCCAGTGGATACAAGCCGATGGAAACGTCGACGGCTATCGGCACAGAAAACCCGTATCGGTATCAGCCGGCTTGTATCGCTGCTTTCTAGCCGCATTTTACGTGCGGATATATACGATTCCCAACTCTCGAGATTTATTTTGAGCAGTGGGAGGGATTTTCTATGTCGCTCGCATGCGTTTACGATGTCTACTTTTAAAATGATGTCGGCTTTAAAATATTTGTCCACATACTTTCAGACATTTAAAAGACCTTTTCAATGACATTTTTTTAAATCATACATGTGTTTTTTAATTTGCATTGGATTTTAATTTGCATTACTTTATCTAATGCCAATGCAAATGAATTACCATTGTTCGCAATTACAATTAAAAAAAAATGTATTATCATTTGATCAGGCAATGCAATTGCAGGTTGTGGGATCGGATGCCAATTGTAATGAAATATGGGAATGCTTTTAATTGTTTTGAATTTGTTTGACTGATGGCATTTCTGTTGTTAAAGTATTTTATAAGGGTTTTTCAACAGAGACGCTACAAAAGTTAATCGATAGGGACAGCAAACGACGCCATATTTTTCCCGCTCTTTCGACATTTCTCTTCAGTAAGGTTTGCCATTTCATCATGGAAAGATATTCGAGCCAACAACGAGTCGAAATTATTAAAATTTACTACCGAAATTAGGAGTCAGTGGCCTCAACTTTAAGAGGCCTCAACAATCAGCGATGAGGCTCATTTCTGGCTGAATGGCTTCGTCAATAAGCAAAATATGCGTTATTGGTCAGACAGCAATCCACACGTATTCCATGAGTCATCATTGCATCCCGAAAAAATTACGGTTTGGTGCGGTTTATGGGCCGGCGGCGTCATTGGGCCGTACTTCTTCCGTGATGATCAAGACCGGCACATTACTGTGAATGCGTATCGCTACCGTTCAATTATAACCGAATATTTTGGGCCCCAATTGGATAATATGGACTTGGAGGACATGTGGTTCCAACAGGACGGCGCCACAAGCCACACAGCGAATGCCACAATCAATTTATTGGAAACCAAGTTTGGTGAACGTGTTATCTCACGAAATGGCCCAGTCGATTGGCCGCCTCGGTCGTGCGATTTGACGCCGTTAGATTATTTTCTGTGGAGCTACGTCAAGTCTATGGTCTATGCCAACAAGCCAGCGACGATTGATGAACTTCGTACGAATATCGAACGTGAAATTGCAGCAGTATCGGCCGATTTATGCTTGAAAACCGTCGAAAATTGGGGTCAGCGTCTGGACTTCTGCAAGCGTGCCCGTGGTGGCCATGCATCGAATGATGAAATATGACAAAATTCATTATATTATGTGGACTATTTTTAATGGAAACAGCAAAATGACAAAATTCATCGTTAACCCTTAAAAGGCAGTTAGTTTTTTCTTATTATCTACCACTTGGGCTAAGATTTGTGTTTTGGAGTGTTCGGACACATACCTATAGTGAAATTTTATGGCGATAATTTTTGAAGAACGTTTTGACCACGGCCCCCGTCATTTTGAAGCAGTTTTTTGCGAGGTTTCAAAAAAAAGTAAAAATTATGATTATACGTGACAGTTAGAGGGTTAATTTGTTCTACAAAAATGTTTATCTGAATCTTTTCTATAGAACTTTTTGTACCTCAGAAGAAAAGAACACACAATTTTTCATGCCGATATGTTGCACGAAATTTCCGAGGGGCGGAAACTTTGACCCGCCCTTAAAAAAATTCTGATCAGATCTGGCAAAACGCCGATACCCGTAAATTTTTTTAGACCTTTCTACCAGAATCCGTTGACAGTACCCCATCATTTTTTTTAGTGTCGCACAGTTTTAGTAAACCATTTTTTTCGTACGAAATAACTTCGGCGTAACAACCCTATACTTGATTTTGCCTACGAAATTTTCAAAAAATGATCTGAGTACCAAGCAAATGGAAAGTGAGCAAAACGAAAATTTCATAAAAACTGAATACCAGGCTTGACCCTCGTACAAAGATGAAAGAAAAACCCTAGATGGTGAAATCTACATATGTGGTGGATTCGAAAGCCACGGACAATTTTCTAGATAGCGCAGCATTGATGGAAATGGGCAAATTTCCCTGGAAACAGAAACTATTTAACCATTATTTTTTTGCATTCTGTATTGTCAATATATATCAAAAGCGTAATGGTTTTCTATTATAAAATAAAAATGATGTTTGAGTGCTTTTTCGTCGCATCCGTGTGAAGAATGGTCGTATGGTAACAGAATGTGTTCTCTGATAAAACATGGTGAATAAGCGAATGAATCATCTATAGTATTTTCATCGTATTACCAGCCAATAACTTTTTATTTATTGTTTGGTAGAATGGGAAATTGGAAGCTTGACTATGATTTGTGTCTTTGATATTTACTAAACTTTCAAATTTGTGCTTAACAATTATTTCAGAAGACTTTGAATAAGCATAAGCTTTTGTACGTGGTTTGTTTCCAAAGATGATGCGAACTACCAAATTGTTGTTTCAAAAAGTTCGATTGCTATAGATGGTGCTAGCGACAGGTGGTGAATTTTACATTCAAACTCATTATACAAATTTCCAATAGATGGCGTATCTAATCCCTGGAATTTTTGTGTTACAACAAAAACTTAAACAGGACATAAATTAAATGTCTACATTTTTTATCCTGTGTAGGTCCTTGTGTGTTGCCCCTTTATTATCTATTAAGGCAACAACTACGATGATAAAAATATAAGAAGAAGAACCTGTACTTAAGGAGAAAACTTTAGAAGTTAAATGGTTTGGAAAGCAAATAACTGTAAATTTCTTTGTTCCCCTTCACCGAGCGACCAAAATACTATACATTTTTGCTGTAGCAGAATGGAAGCAGGCTGATTCAATGGATACCATAAACCATTATCTATAGTGGCAAATAGATGAAATTGATTCCTACGGACAATTTCAAAGGCTAAAAATTTTTCTTCCAAATGCAGCGGTTAGTAACAAAAGGTATAACATTTCTTGTATCATTTTTAGCTACAGGTACTGTATTTTGCTTTACTCTGCAATAGTAGTATTGGAGCATTACAAAATCACTGGATATTCTTTTCGGATTTTTACTGTCAACATAAAGGAAATTCTCACACAAATAATTGTTTTAAATTCGTTTCGATTTGAACTTTCTTTTAAATTCAACATTTGTTTTTGAAAGTTTAAAGATTTTACTTCCATAGGACATATTAACTAAATGATAGTCTTAATTCGTAGTTTAATTTCAAGAGCTTCTTCAAATGCAAATTAAAAAATTTAAATACCATTGCCACTTTTATTTATTTTACATATATTTTTCCACATATTTTATACGCACGGGGTTATGAATTTGAAACTACTACGAGGCAATACCAATCGAAGTCACAAACCTGTTCATTTAAAATACTGTCAGTAGTCAATTTTCATCCGATTCAACTACCATGTATTTGCATTATCTGAGCAACTGGAAATGCAGAACGTTTCAATTTTAATTTCAAACAATGCAATTCGGGTCCAATTCACTTCGAACCTTTAGCATTTAAAACTTTTCCAAAAAGTTTCCATTATCTTTTACCAAAAGTACTTACATGGGGTGTGGATATGAAATTACGCACTAGTGTGCCCTGAATTTCGGAATTTTTGACGTAATACCACTCAAACGGCACCTAAAAATCAGCTGATTACGGGCAAATACGGGGAATTAATTCGAACTCAACTTATTTGTATTTCGAAAAATCAATCGAATTTGTTAGCAAAATGGTATTTTAAGAGAATTAAATATACACGGCCGGTCGTTATGAGAAATACTACAAAAACATATAAAAAAGAATATTTATTAAATTTGGTGGTAAAAATATTCTCCAGAAAAGAACTCAAAGTTTAGTCACTTTGGAATTGTAACCATTTTTCCAGTGTGCTAGAACATTTTTAATGTTAAATTAATTCCGCAACATTTTTTTGAAATTGATTATGCTCAATGAAATAATTTAATGAAGAAAGTTTTAAAAAAAGCCCTCCACCCGTAACGGCTCCAAATCTGAGTTTAAAAAATCAATTTGTGTAAAAAGTGAAATGTGAAGTTTTTGAGATTTTCTTCTTTTTACAAAAACTGCAGTTAGATGGAATAGAAGGCCGGCCATTCCAATTAGCTGAAGTCTGTACGCTTCCAATAAGGTACAGGGTGTTTCAAAAGTGACCACACTATTGGCAAATGGCCGCCAATGTCAAATCTGTTTCGACATTTGTGGACTAGACAGATGTAGAATACAAGTAAACAAGCCATGGAGCGATACACTCCGCAAGAACGCGGAATAATCGTGTCTATTTTTTTGCGTAACAATTCGTCTGTGGTGTTGGCGCAGCGCGAATACCGTCGCCGATTCCCCGGCCGTCCGACACCGACTTCGCAAACACTGCGCCGTTTGGTCACTAACCTTGAAGAGTATGGGATCACACGAGACGTTGCCAGGAGTGGCCGGCCCCGGTGTTTCGCCGGAAACATCGACCAGATGCCGTGCCTCGCAATTAGCCATCAGCCGGTCGTCCCTATGGCGAATTTTGGTCAACGACCTGCGCATGTTCCCGTACCAGGTCCAGTCCGTGCATCAGCTGCTGCCTGTCGACCGCCAAACGCGTGTAACCTACGCCCAAGCCATCCTTAATCTCGTGGACGATATTCCACCAAAATCACCTCAGCGGGTACGTGAACAAGCAAAACTATCGCTTCTGGGGCACCGAAAATTCACGAGTGATGCACGAGGAGCGATTACACCCGCTCAAAGTGACTGCATGGTGCGCTCTTCACGCTGGATGAGTCATCGGGCAATTTTTTGTTCGAGAACGCCGCTGGTCAAACGACAACAGTGGACGGTGCACGCTATAGGGCCATGTTAACCGAGTTTTTTCTGCCGCAATTCGACGAATTAGGACTGGAGGACATGTGGTTCCAACAGCACGGAGCAACGGCACACGCTGCGCGAGCCGCAACCGATATTCTGAAGGCGGCGTTCCCGGGTCGCCTCATCTCTCGTTTTGGCGATTTGCACTGGCCCGTTTTTCATTTAGAAAAAAAACGAGAGCCAAACAACATCGGATGACTTCTTTTGAAACACCTTGTATAACATGGTATAACAGGTATATTATCTCAACGCTTTCATTGGTGAGATAGCGGGTGAAGTTAGGGTATCCCGAGGAAAAATCCTTAAGATGTTTATAAACCTATATATTCAAGTGATAAACTTCAAGTGACAAATTTTAAATTTCAATTGGTGTCTTTTAACTTTCAATTGATGTCTTTTAGACTTCAATTGATGTGTTTTAAATTTCAATTGATGTGTTTTTAAATTTCAATTGACGTCTTTCATATTTCAATTGACGCCTTTCAAATTTCAATTAATGTTCTTTAAATTTCAATTGAATATGCTGCTAACAATTGACGTATTTTAAATTTCAAAAATAATTTTCAAATTTCAATTGATATTTTTCAAAATTAAATTGATATTTTTCAAATTTCAATTGGAAATGATGTAGAACACTCGAAAAATTACTAAAATTCTAAAATCCTTAATCTTTGACCTCTTTCACGGGGATGGGATTTGCCACCAAATTAACTAATAGCTTATTCACATTTACTGCGTTTTAGCGAAATATTGTAATTTCGCTCTTTATGAGATGATTTCGAAATCATGGTGTTCACATTGTGCTTTTGTTAATTACTGTGATTTCAAGTGACTTCTCTCTCTTTGTTTGGCATTTCTCTAATTTGTTGTGATTGTAAACAAACAAACAACGCGAAGTTGCGGAATTTTGTCCTCCCACATCTCAAGCAGCATTTGATCTGCGGTGTCCGACCAAGCAATTCTCTGCTTATACTTGCGCTTCGTTTCTAATAAAAAATCACAATAATAATTAAAAAACCCAATATAAAAATCTTATTACTTACAATATATTGGGCATTGAATCCATTTTCTTGTATTGCAATTATTAAAAACGAAAAATTTTAATTTATATTAATAAATCACATTGCAATAAGTACTTACCACCACAAAGCAAACTAGAAATGTAAACAAACAGATGTTTTTCCCCTCATTTTTCTGACATTTGCTTTGAACCAGCAATGGAAATTTTTTCAGTTTACTGCATTTTTTAACTACTATTGCAATACAACACTATGGTCTCTCTTGGTTTTACTGCGATTTCAAACAAATTACAAAAAACTGAGCAACTTTTTTGCATTTTTTTTGTATGGAAATATGTGTAATTTATAGTGTGATTTAGGCTCAAATCATCTCATATGGAGCGAAATCACAGTATTTCGCTAAAACGCAGTAAATGTGAATAAGCTATAAGAATCCTTTTTTATGTATTTAACCAATAACGTGCAATTTGCCTAGTGGGTTCAGACCTGAAAGAGTAGACTTTGCTATTCCAGAGTTGAACTTTCGGTAAAACTTCAGAACAATCATACTGCATAGAGAAGAGTGGAAGAACTACTCACCATTGCAGGATGATGATATAGACATTTTTACAGATGGATCTAAGACGGATAGTGTAGTGGGAGCTGGGGTTTACTCATCGTCAATGGGTATAACACTATCAATAGTTCCACTGGTTTTAGCGGTATCTTTCAAGTGACAATATCTAGTCTTGACAATGTATATTTCCAGTAGACGAAATTAAATTAAATAAATATTAGTGTTGTGTCGTCAGTTGCGAAATCAGGCTATAGAAGGGAAGAGTGGGCAAATCTTCTGCAGTAGCCGACGGCGAACAGGGTTCTATCCTCAGAAGAAAAAAAATCCAATGAGTGTTCGAACTCACGGGCGATGTGTTAACACCTTTTTGCTACACGGTACCTGTTCGATTTCTATGAACACATTCGTAAATGTTACATTGGAAAATAAAAAACAGCGTTCAATCATATGATGACGTTACAGTTAAATAATATTAATACTTAAAATTATTTAAAGACCCAGTGCAAGCACATGTGTCATTATTTTCTTGCTCAATACTTTTTGTTCTATTCCCACAAAAGTCAAAGAATGCAAAGCAACAGACACTTGTACATACATACATACATTGTTATATTCGTACGATATAACCGAAGATCAACATAAAATACTTTATTAATATTACTCCAAATTAATACTCCAAATTAAAACACTTCAATCTCGGCTCGCCGATATCGGATCGCCTTAATTTTTGGCCTAAACTCTTCGTCGAAACCCGCACTAGCTTTTTAATCCAAAAATTAATAAAATCGGCTATGAATTTCCGGAGAAAATCGCGTGGGAAAATTATATGAAAATCGCCCAATAATCACTTTCAATACCGACTGCCAAGCAACGAACAAACAAACGATGATTTACTGTTACATACCTAACACTTGCGTATGTATTAAACTGATAGTTTACTCCCCTAGAGGCGCGCGTATAGATGTTAACACATCAAAAAGATTGATACTGGAAAGCAGGAGTCTGCTAGACGAGGCCGGCGCGACGACAAGACTTGCCCTAGTATGGATCCATGATCTTGAGAAAATAGCAGGAATCGAAGCAGCGGATTGAATTGGTGTCTGAAAGCTCTATAAGAGTGGTGGGTATCGTGATTAAACGCCACTTCCACCAGGAGGCAGACAGAAACTGGATGGAATTCACTACCTGTCGCATATCACGGGGTATATGGCCCAGATATGATGGTAAGAGAATCAAGTTTCTGACGACTCAGAACAGGAACTCAGTGGCCAGAATGACAGCTGTCATAACCGGTCATTGGACGATTGGTGCACATGCTGCTAACATTCGGATACAACAAATGCGTTACTATCGTAGTAGCGACGACGAATTTATGACAGAAACCCATGAACACTATCTCCTACAGTGCAAACTGGGGCAGATTTAAAAAATTACCGGACAAAATTAATAATGTCGTTGTTTTTGACCTTAGATGTGTCAAAATCATTAGCCGGTAGGGTTTTGAGGATGCTGAGCTCGAGGGGTCGAGTTATGGTGGGGGCGGGTTGTTATATTAAAAAAATCGTTAGGGGTATCGTTTCATATGTTTTTGGATGACCTGATTTAATTTTTGGCAAACATTTTTCGATCAGGATTTCGATAACTAACCTAATGGAGGGAAGAGCATTTGTAATTTTACCCTTTCCCTTAACAAGGTTTAACGTTTTAAACTTTTCTACCAACTTTTTTAAGGATTATAAAATAAATAAAAAGTTTGAGAAGTTTGTTTCGTAGCCATACACGATTTATTTGGGACCTCAAAAAAAATTGGTTAAAAAAAATCTATATCATTACGTCCGAATTTCGAAATGTTAGTTTTACATTTTATGGTTTTGCCAGACCAATTCCGACACAGTAATGTATTTAACTTTACACTGAAAAAAATCAATTCTTACACAAGTATTTTATATTTAAATATGAAATCAAAAACTGGATCAAAGTTTAAACAAAAATTTTCTTCAGCAAATATTCTTCAGCAATAAAATCAGTGATTTCAGTTAGGGTCTAAAGTGTTCAAAAGTGAAAATCGCGCGACGGTCGTAGTTGGTCCTAATTTTTGTCGGTCCACAAAATTAAAAAATTTAATATTTTTAGTCAATTACTTTCATTGCAATTGAACTAGAATCCTTGGTTGGTTGGTTGAAAAGGCTGTAAGACAGCAGGCTGTCTAGCACACTTAGACTAAAGAAGCCCATTGTGATACCTGCAGTTTCCTCCATAGCAACTATTGACTAGTCGTCTAGCCAATTTGCCCTTGTAATAAATTTGTCTATGAGACCTACAGAAATATCTTGTAGGGCTACGGTGCTAACTAAATGTGTACCGAATATCCTGCTTCTCAGTCCTGCCTGAGCAGGGCAATCCAAGAGAAGATGTTACGTCGTTTCCTCGTTCTCTTCCATGCCGCATCTACAGAGAGTGGAGTTTGTATGTCCCAATCTAAGGGCGTGTTTTCCTACAGGACAATGTCCCGTAAGTGTTCCTATCATTGTGGATAACCTGCCTCTCGGCAAGTTAAGTAGTTGCCTAGTCCTCTTCCTGTCCCCCTGTGGCCAGAGGACCCTGGCCATCACCCTAAGTGATGAGTGACATTCTTTCATCATCAGGGTCGTAGCAAACATGGCTTCCAGGGATTTTATGGCAGCCTGGATGTCTGTGTAGATACATATTTTCCGGAGGGTTGTGACACTAATTTTCAGCAGTTCAGCAACCTCCAGTATGGCGGTAATTTCCGCCTGAAATACACTACAGTGATCAGGCAGCTTGAAGGAGATATTTACATTTAGGTCCGGTGAATGGACCCCATATCCTACTTGCTCGTCCAACTTTGATCCATCCGTGAAAAATCTGATACTACTGGTAACCCCTTCCAGTGACTTTTCCCAGGTATTCCTGTTCGGAATAGAAGTCCTTAGATTTGTCGCTGGTAGAAGGTAGGGGATACAGATATCAAAACGCCACAATCTCTGGGTCTCACCAGGGATGTAGCAGCTGCCGATTCGGCCATGATATCAGGCGTACAGATGTTCAGGATAGCACTAAATGCAGTAGCTGACGTCGTGCCCATTGCCCCAATAACGGTAATCAGTGCTGATCTTTGAATTTTCATCAAGGAATTCAGAATATACTTCTTTTGGAGGGACCTCCACCAACCTACGATGCCATAGAGAAGTATTGGTCTGACTATTGCCGTAAAACTCCCCATGGTGATCTTAGGAGACCGTCCCCAGCGCTTTCCTATCGCCCCTTTACAGCAATAAAGAGCAACAGACGCCTTTTTCACCCTCTCCTTCACATTCGGTTTCCAAGACATTTTCCTGTCGAGAATTATTCCCAGATACTTGCCCTTTTCCGTCACCTGTTATTGCACCCCATTAACTGACGGCAGTCCTAATGCGGGTATTTTATATTTCCGAGAGAACAAGATGAGCTCGGTTTTAAGTGATAGTCCGTTGTTAGCGGTCCAGTTCGAAATCAGACTAAGTAGGCTGGTTGTACGAATGCCAAGTAAATTGAGGTTTCTACCCGTACAGATGATAGCAATATCATCGGCATATGCAAAGATCTGGCATTCGGCCGTGTCCAATTCAAGAAGCAGTTCATTGACAGAAGTTAACCATAATAGTGGAGACAGAACTCCTCCCTGCGGTATCCCCCTGTTAACGTTCCTAGCAATTGTAACACCACCCCATTTAGCTTTGACAGATCTATCCACCAGAAGATTCTGTAACGACCTAAGAATCGCCGAGGGTTGAATGTTATGTTATGTCCAGCAAGGTCCCTAGCGCGAAGACCTTACTCTCAAGAGAGTTCTCTATTATGCTGACTATAGAGTGGAGAGCCGTCTCAGTTGACCTGCCCTTGATATAGGCATGCTGAGTACTCGATAGTAGATTCTGTGGAAGATTACTTCGAACGTGAATATCCAGTAACCTTTCAAATGTCTTAATAAGAACAAAGGATGATAGACTGATTGGTCTAAAGTCCTTTGATTTGACATGAGAGCATTTGCCCGCTTTCGGGACGAAAACCACTTTGGTTTGCTTCCAAATGCTAGGAATGAGTCCCAGCATAAGGCAGCCCCTGATGATTGAAGAAACCTAACACAAAATAAATAAAGTAAAGTTTAAAACAACCAGAAACATAACCTTCATGTAACACAGATCTACTAAAAATATTCCAAAATTAGACTGCATGCATGTACTGAAACAATACTCAACTTTGGGTCAATTGTCGGACCAACAACGTGCATGGAACCTTCAAAACAGTAAATTTTCGGCCTCAGTGGCTAATTGACCACTGTTGAAGTCACTTATTTTATGTGGATTATTGCTTCGATTTTTGGAATTTTGTCGGTCATTTTTTAAATCTGGCAAATATACGGAGGACGACTTTGAGAAAGCCCTTTTTGACGGAATACAGATACTGGTAGTAAAAAGTCAGTCGAAATTTATAATTTTTACTTCAAAAAAATTCTAAAATGTTATACTTTTTGTTGGTTCTCTTGATTTTCATTGGAATTAGAAAGTTTTTATATGGGAGATTTATTTTAAATTTTTTTCCCTGTTAGAAAATCAATTTTTTTTTCTAAAATACTCGGATTTCATTCTCAAGTTCTATCGGAAAACCGCTCCAAAAAATAGCTTATTTTTCACGTAGTTTGAGTGATTTTACTTATTTTTTTATTACCAACAGGACACCCTATTGTACATGATATAAACGACTGACATCAGAGTTGAAAACTCCTTGGGAGATAAAAAGACTCTCATGTACAGTAAATGCATGAATATGCATACATACATTCACACAATCCAGGCACGTATGCAGGGGGTGTCCCGTGGGCTCGCCCCCCCCCCCCCCCCGAAATTGTTTCCTTAAGTGGTGGTTTTTGATGTGGTGGTATTTTTTAAACCAAATTTCAAGTTGGCCCCCCTGATGAAAGAAAATCCTGCGTAGGGTACTGATACAAACATCCATACATATTTATATGCATAAGAAGAAATCAGCAAGGATACCCAAAAATTCATAGATATTTTATGATAATTTTGGTTAATTTGTATGCGAACAATGTTAATTGTACTATCTTTATAGGGGAATTTATGCATTTTAAGAATTATAATTATTTGAAATAAGAATGTTGAAACATTTCATAAATTTTGGGAAAGAGTTGAAAATTGAAATGGAATTAAATGAATGAGTGGCAATGGAGTTAATAAAATTTTACGTATTTCCCCACAAGTTCTTGTGAAGGGATTTGGAGGGCTTCTAGAAATCAATAAGGAGACATTGCTGGAGAGATTTATAGTATATAGAAGAAAGGTTATTTAGATAGAAAGCGAATAGTCATGACGTAAGTGAACCCACAAGTCACATGTAATAAGTGGGTACGTGGCATATTGTCTAAGGGCTAAGTTCATCCGGGCCGAATCTTGTTATACTCCGCACAATGGAAGCATGAAACATCATAAATTGTCGAATGGGTATATACATAGTTTAATAAGGATATTTAAGTGCACCAACGACGGATGTTGAGAATATTTCATTATCGCTTTTATATTTAAAGTCCTTTGTTTAAGAGGAACTCAAAGGAGAATGTGGTTCATCTTTCTTACATAGAATGTATTTAAACGGTGGATAAACGTTGGATAAAATGTATTTCAACGGAGCGGTATTTCTGGTGTAGTTGCATGCTTAATTTTTTAGGAATATTTGAAATTTCTGTGTTACATGCATCAACTCAGCCAGTGATATTTATAGATTTCTTACTGGCCACAATGCCAAAGTAGCCAATTATTTTTAGCAGTTTAAATTATTTATTGTCCATGAATTATTTAGAACATTTAGCGAATTATTCTAAATATGATATTTTCTCCAAACGTCCTGAGACAATACTAGGAATATATAATTTATAATTAATTTAAATGACTATGAGGCCAGTCCATTTACTTTTTTGCATTTAATTGTGTATTTTTTTAATTTAGCTTTCTTGGGAAAAAGGTCCATAAAACCCAGGGCCAAAGTGGGCAATGACGACAACAATTTATAGGAAGTCATTGGAAAATGTGGGCTTGGAACTCAAGGAAAGGACAATAATAGTGATATTTTCATATATAACTTGGAGCTTGACGAAGTTAAGAATAAAGAAGGTTAACACGTTTATCAATTGGTATTTACTAGCCTAATGTAATTTTGAATGAAGACTTTTGGCAACACATAAGTAACAATCCTGTTGAGTTGGATATACTTAGAAGAAAATGGACTTGGACTTAGGTCCCCACCATTAGATATTGCTAGAGCAGCACTTGAATTGTACCCTCAAGTATATCAAAGTACAGGAAGACCACCAATTCATTCAATTTTTATGGATGACAAGGCCCATTTTCATTCAACCATAAAATAATCAAAATATTACAAGATTCGTAGAATTCAATGGAAGTTCATATTTATTTGTTTTATTTCGTGTTTAATAACATTGTTGTATTGCAATTAGGAATTTAATTTATGGAAGGGTCCAAAAGTATTTGTAGCACAAACCGTTGTTTCAGCCTGAGCATACCATCTTTGTGCGTTTTTCGATACCACCGTATGTATAGTGAACGCAGCGTCCACGCTGCTCTTGTTCTACTGGCAAGTGATCTCCAACATTGAGGGTATCAGTTTTTGGATGCTTGGGATTTCTTCCCCCCTGGCGACGTGACATTGTCTCTCGTCTTTTAGTGCCTTCGGAAGTCACTCAGTCAGCAAAAAGGGCCAGAAAGTCTTTCAACGATACATTTTGCTTCTTCCAAAAAATAGGATTTTTTTGATCAATAATTTCACCGTTGGAGTTAAATCTGTTTTCACCGAGCCATTTCTGTAGGTTTGGAAATAGGAAATAGTCACTGGGGGCTAAATTCGGAGAATATGGTGGACGAGGTACACTGAAAGAAAAACCTTCATACCATTAACGAATTCCTACATTGCATCAATGAAAATTGTCATTGTTTTTGAGCCAATGTCTGGCTTCATTAATGCTATGAACAATGTTACATTAAACGAAAAATGTTTCATAGACCTAAAATTAATGTAAACTTTCTAACCGGAATGGAACATTATCATTGTATTAAAGAAAAATGTTACATTGATATTATAAACCGTTTCATTGATGTAATGAAATATAGTCATTGATGTTATGATGATGCTTTGAACATGTTTCATTAATGCTATGAGCATGTTACATTAATGTAATAAACAGGTTTCATTTATGGTATGAACATGTTTCATTGAAGGTCTGAATATGTTTCATTGATTGTATGAACATATTTCATTGATGGTCTAATACGTTTCATTGATGGTATGAACAAGTTTCATAGTTGGTATGAATAGGTTTCATTGAGAGTATGAACAGGTTTAATTGATGGTATGAACCGGCTTCATTCATGGTATGAATATGTTTCATTGATGGTATAATACAGTTTCCATAACTAAATGCAATTTTAACTTTTGTCACACTATCATGTAAATTATTTGGAAGAAATGCACCCCGCGCCACTTAAAAAAAAACGAAAATCGAGCAAAATATGGGATCCATAGGGTACAAAAATGGTCAGACAAAAATGTTGGGGGGTAGAACACACGATCCTAAGCAAAAAATGTTAAATGGAAAAGTTAGAGGGAATCCCTACTTTAGGAGTTATGGGTCTCCAAAGTGCGGGCTTTTTGTGGCACGATTTTTTCGACGATTATTAGGTTTTCTGGGACGGGTCAGCGAGAGGAATATCTCTGTTTCAAATTTTGGATTTAGGAATTCTTTGATTTTTGGAAATTTTTTGGGCCTGTGGGTTCCAATAGGTCCGGCCGACAAAAAATTTTAGGTTTTGAAATCCCCTTATTTTGCTCGAGTTTTGTTTTTTTTTTTAATGGCGCGGGATTCTGCATTTCAGCCTTTTATTTGTTTTCTTATTTATTCCTTATCTAATATTGGCAGTCATATATTGCGTCACAGCTACTGTACATGAATACATAAATAATACATAAATACATACATTTATACAAATCGTACCTACATATGTACATATTATCCTTTAACCAAATTAATGAATAGTTCAAAATTAATGAAATGGTACATTATATTAAAGAAAGATGTTTCATTATTGCTTTTTTAGAAAAAATATTTTGAAATTCAATAAAGTGAGTGTAATGTAAAGAATGACCAATTTAATAGATTCTACTTTACAATGTCGATAAAATGTCTGCAATTTTTCTCTATAGTTTCCCATATTTACATGAAAAACATATTTCATTCCTTCAATGTAAAAGGTTTCTTAGCATTAATGACGGTCCACAAATTCAAAAACTGCAGCAATGAAGGAGTTCATTGAAGTAATGTAAGATTTCATAGCATCAAAGAAACTTTTCATTGCATCAATGTAAACCCATTAATGTAACCCATTCATTGATGCTATGAAGTGCTTTTCTTTCAGTGTACCAATTCGTAGCCCAATTCATGGAATTTTGCCATTGAGACTGCACACGTACGCACCCGTGTGTTTATGGCCAATTGATAGCAAATGCGGCACCCATCTTGCAGACAGCTTTCTTAAACAAAACTGATCATTTAAAATCGAAACCACACTGCCATATGAAATGCCTATGGCATCAACAATCTCACGCACATTTACTCTTCGATCGGCCAACACCATATCGTGGATTTTTTCGACATGTATTGACCTCAATTGGCACTTCAGAACTTTTAGTGTCATTTGTACTTGTGCGACCACAACGACAGTCAGTAAACCACTTTTTACCATTGAAATCGATGGTGCTGAGTCCCCATAGTATTTATCAAGATTATCCTTGGTTTGATTGACGGTTTTTTTAATGAGCACTCGAAATTCACTTTTTTTCCATTTTTAAAAAATGCGCGAGTTTATATGTTTTGAACAGCTGTTAAACGCAAAGTAAATGACGGAAGTTGCTCAAAATTTGACAGTAGTCTATTAACAGGTGCTACTTGATGGGAGCAGTGTTGCATTTCATATAACTACGAGGGAAGTTCGAAAAGCTACGGACTTATTGACACGCCATCGCAGTTTGTTGACAACTTTCTTTGAGGCTTGTGACTAAAATCATAAACTGCCGTTTAATGGTCGGCTACGTCAAATTCCATATGACAAATTTTTTAAATAGCACGAAGATCCGGAAAAAAACTAGGCTTATTGTTATGGCATATTTCAGAGGAGTGGCGACTTTTCATCCATGGATCGGTAAACAGCCTGAAAGTCGTGCTGCTTCATATCGGTAACAAACATCCATCTGTTCCGATCGCATATGCCACAAACCTCAAAGAAACATACGGCGGCATGGAAGTAATGTTAGAGCTGAGAAAGTACCAACAGCACAATTGGAAAATATGAGGCGATCTGAAAGAGGTCGGATTACTCATGGGTGTTAAGTGTGGATTTCCAACCCGACAGGGGGTTTTTTTTACATTGGGAAGGTAGCAAAAGAGATCAGCATTACACTGAATATCCAGGTCGCCTTATGAATGCTCTTATGCTGGAATCGTGTGCTAGTAACTACCATGTTCTTTGCAGCGGCGAAGTCTATCAGTCTTATTCCATTATCAGAGGTGGTATCATGTAGACTGTGATTACCGATGGTTGGTCGAAAGACACTTTCCTTTCCCAATTTGGCATTTCGCCTAGAAAAATCTTAATGTCGTGGTCGTTTACTTCCTCCAGACGCTCATAAAATGATTATTTGACCTCATCATCATTATCCTCTGTCGGTGCGTGCGTGCGCACAAATTAACGAGATGTTGAAATATTTCGCTTTGATGCGAATTGTTGCTATGCGTTCAGTCACTGGGTTGAACCTTGAAACTAAGTATCACAGTCTCTTACCATGCTTTCGCTCATGGCAGCTGTAGTACATATCGCAGTTTTTTTTTACTTCTGGTGCAACCATATCCTGTCCATCGCATTTCTTGGATCGCTGTGATGTCAGCTTTACATTTCCCGAGAACATCCGCCAGTTGGAAAGTGGCACCCGTCCTGTATAGCGTTCGCACATTCCAGGTACATATCCTTAAGTCGTGGTCTTTATAACGTTTGCGAGGGTCGTCAACAGTTGGGGGGTTTCTTTGTTCATTATTTTTTCCGTGTATTTTCATTGCCAATACAACGGTGGCGGGAGGCATACCCAGCCCACGGTGGTTTGCATTTTACCTACTGCCAGGATGATTATGTTTCACTTTCACTCAGGTTGCTTCTTCGTTTCGTCTTCTCAATTTAGCTAGCTAACGGGGGTTTCCGATAAGCCATTTCCCAGGGACATACTACGTGGAAGTAGTGAGCTGCTTGGACTGCCCAATGAAGGAATCAGTTCTGGTCACTCCCAAGTGAATGGCTATCAGAAACTTTCCACCTACAAGGACAGTCCCATGTATATATACGATTATCATTATGCAATTTCTGTTCAATTTTATAGGTTTTTTCATTCATATTCATTCTTATGAATAAAAAATCGTTCATATGTTATAAAGTATATCAATAATAAAAACGGGTCCGCCATCTAAGGTTTTTTTTTTCAACTAGTGCTTATTTCGTGAATGGTAACACTTAGCTCATGTCTGATTTGACAGATAATTAGTTTTATCTCTCCGCTGAACGAGTATGGTTGTGTATACGCTTGAACAACGCTGGGAAATATGGAAAAAATGGGCCTGCGATCGACTTACAGAAGATGCCGATTTTGCCAAAAAAATCATCGTTTCAGATGAAGCTCATTTTGATCTTGGCGGGTATGTACACAAGCAAAATTGTCGCATTTGGGGCACAGAAAACCCGCACGCATACATTGAAAAGCCGATGCACCCAAAACGAGTCACTGTTTGGTGCAGATTTTGGTCCAGAAGCATAACTGGGCCATTTTTCTTCGAAAATGAGCAAGGAGTGGCCGTTACAGTCAATGGCGATCGTTATCGGGCCATGTTGAACGAATTTTTGTTCACAAAAATTGAAGAGGAGGATATTGGCAACGTTTGGTTTCAACCGGACGGCGCTACGTGCCACACAGCCGAGGCTACACTCGATGTTTTGCGCCCTGTTTTTGAAGATCGCATTATCAGCCGCAGAGCTGATGTCGTTTGGCCACCTCGGAGCTGCGATTTGACACCGTTGGACTATTATTTGTGCGGTGCCCTCAAAGATAAGTGTTACGCCGACAAGCCAGAGACAATTGACGCTTTAAAGGACAATATTCGTGAAGCCATTGGTGAAATACAGCTGCACACAATCGATAATGTGCTTAAAAATTGGACCGATCGTGTAGGCTACTGCATGGCCAGCCGAGGCAGCCATTTGAATGAAATTATTTTCCATTATTAACCGGAAGGATTGTACTTTCAAATAAAAAAAGAAATTTGAGAAAATATTCAGTAGTTTTTTTTATAGCATTTTCAAAAGAAAAAAGTTATTTGGCGGACCCTTTATATTGCAGTTGGACGGAGCTATTTTCATAGCTGATTATGAAATGGGATTAAGAATGGCAATACCATTAGAATTTCCCATGTCAAAGTTTCTCTGTTGTTGGCTCCGCTTCTCTCAGGTGGTGCGGCGACAATTAGTTATGAAATACGGACAAGTAGCCAGTTATATTCGGGCAGATACAAATGCATCACTCGAATACCAGTAAGTCCTAGTGCTACCGTTACTGCCAGCTTCGCGCATCGCTTCAGCTTTCCAGAGTATCAAGGATACTAACTATTTTGAAGTTTGACCATCACAGCAAATTTACGTCGTTTGGATAAAGAAGGTTATGAAATAATGAAAAATATATTATGAATATAAATCATAAAAAATCTGGCAACTCGATTTACTTATAAACAGTGGTGGTACTTTGGGGAAAACTACATGATCTCGAAAATCGGTGGATATAAGTATCTGAAAGAATTGAAGAGGCAGCCAAAGCTGTTTAAAGTGGCAAAATAATTGCTTCGTCAACAGTTTCTTAAAGCGTCTCGTATTTCTCAAAAAGAACATTTTTATGGAAATCGGTTTTTGATGAAATAACATATCTGGAGGAAGAAAACAACGAAACAGAAGATATTGCTGACATACAACTAGAGTGTCCAAAAAAGCCGTAATTTTTTGGAAACCAGTTTTCGGTTTGTTCGAAAAATCAAGTTTTCAAGAAATCGGGTTTCGGTTTGTTCAAAAAATCTATTTTTCAAGAAACCGTTTTTCGGTTTTTCATTTTAGCAAAAACCGGTGGAACCTGATTTTATCGTTTTTTTTTCTTTAAATTAAATTACACATGTAGCACTTACAACCCATTTGTTTAGCAATTATTTCATTTAAAAAATCAAAAAAGTTTTGTTCATTAATTCATTTTGTTTTTAATTAATAATTTGTTTACCTTCCTGACGATGCTACTAAAAGGTCAGCGAAATATTGAAGAATAAAATTACATATTTAAAAAACGATCGGGCATTTTAATTTTAACTAGAAGTCTATTTAAATACGACAATTACGTTTTAATTTTAAATAAAACAATTATGTCATATTCCAATTTGGAATGCGTGTTTAATACACATAATATGTAAATGTCTAATTCAAATTTACATTAAACTGTTTTAAATTCGAAAATCATATTCAAATTTGAAAACGATTTTCATGTTTATGTTTAAAGCATTTATTTATAAAATAATTAAATTTTTAAATTTTAAAAAGGTATGTTTGGAAAGTTCAATTAATTCTCAAATAATTTTTAGTTATTTCTTATTCAAGTCATAAAATCAGTTTGAAATTTGACTAAAAAAATGGTTGGAAATGCCAGTTAGAACTTTATGGAACATAAAATCATATTTGAAAATAAAAATAAGGTTTCTTAATTCCAAACTGTCATTAAAATTCGAAAATCATATAGTTTATTATTAATTTGTTCAATCATATGAATACAAATTAAGTAAAACCCGGCTAACCGGTTAGCCGACGTCAAATAACCGGTATGTTCGAAAATAAAGATTTTAAAATACCGGCACAGAACCGGCAAGAGCAAAAAACCAGTTTTTCGGTTTCGGTTTTGGACACTCTACATATTACCACTATGTGTAGTTTGTCTAGCCGTAGCACCAAATATTGTTTTAACACCAAGCAAGCATTTAAAACTTTGTAATGTATGTATATTGAAATTTCAAGCAGATAGTGGGCGGATAAATAAGTCAGTGGCTTTTTGAACTTCCCTCGTAGTTATATGAAATTAAACACTGCTCCCATCAAGTACCACCTGTTAGTAGACTGCTGTCAAATTTTGAGCAAGTTCTGTCACTTACTTTGCGCTTAACAGCTGTTCAAAACGTACAACCTCGTGAATTTTTTTTAAAAATGGGAAAAAGTGAATTTCGAGTGCTCATTGAACATTATTTTTTGCGAAACAAACCGTCAATCAAACCACGGAAAAGCTTGATAAATACTATTGGGACTCTTCACCATCGATTTCAATGGTAAAAAGGTCTTCTACTGACTTTCTTTGTGGTCGCACAAGTACAAATGACGCTAAACGTTCTGGACGGCCAATTGAGGTCAATACACTCGAAAATGTCCAAAAAATCCACGATTTGGTGTTGGCCGATGGAAGAGTAAATGTGCGTGAGATTGTTGATGCCATAGGCATTTCAAATGGCAGTGTGGTTTCGATTTTAAATGATTAGTTTTGTTTAAGAAAGCTATCTGCAAGATGGGTGCCGCATCTGCTCTCAATTGACCATAAACACACGGGTGCATACGTGTGTAGTTTCAATGCCAAAATTCCAAGAATTGGGCTGCGAATTGGTACCTCATCTGCCATGTTCTCCAGATTTAGCCCCCAGTGCCAATTTCCCATTTCCAAACGTAAAGAAATGGCTCGGTGGGAAGAGATTTAGCTCCAACGATGAAATTGTTGATCAAACAATTGCCTATTTTATGGACTTCGAAAAATCCTATTTTTTGGAAGGGATATAAAAATTGGAGAAACGTTGGACTAAGTGTATTGAGCTAAAAGGAGATTATTTGAAAAAAAAAATTGTTTTCCAAAAAAATAACTGTTTTTTATTCAAAAAGTCACGGACTTATTGATCCGCCCTCTGGTATTGCTGATGGAAGTCTGAAATGAAGGTGAAATAAAGATGTTGATGACAATATTCCAGTATATATAAATGATCAAGAAATTATTTAAATAAATTTGGGATCTATTTAATTTTTTTGAGGTTTATTTCATTGGGAATAATTTGATTTTTTATTTGGGAGTTATTTCATTGTAAAATAAGTCCCAAAATTTGGGACTTATTTCATTTAAGATTTTGGGAATTATTTCATTTTGGTTGGGAATCATTTTAACATTTTGTTTTGGAAATTATTTAAATTTTCTTGGGAATTATTTCATAGGGAAGTTATTTCATTGGGAGTTATTTCATATCGCCTAAATAGCACATACAGAGCACTTTGTATCTAAAAAAAACACACAACATCACACATACTTTGTCCGAAGTAGCTGACGTATACGTGCGTCACATAATCACATGTTTACCATATCAACAGCAACGAAACAGCCAAACACACAACATCACACATACTTTGTACGAAGTATCTGACGCATTAGTGTGTCACCATAACGTCGACTGCGCAAGCCCATGGACTTGCAAATAAAATTTTGCGCGGCTATATCTCCGTTCAACAACAGCAACAGACACATGTACATACATACATTATTATGTTAATACATACGCTATATCACAATTTCGTTTGCCTCACCCCTGCCACTCCACCCTTTCATTGCTCTCTTGCTCGCTCATTTTTGTTTAACACGTCATTATTCTCTCTCGCAGACGCAGAAAATCTGGTTTTAGCAGCAGCATAAAATCTGGTTTTAGCAGCAGCATAAAATCTGACTTTGAGAGATTTAGTCCCTATACGCCGCTATAGATGTTAACACATCACAATGGTAATTTGTATGTATGTATGTATATGTCACCATTACTCGAGAGCGACTTGTCCGGTTTTTTCTGAATTGATTTAGTATTACAATACTTTTAATCTCTTCCTATACTATTTCTCAAAGTAATCAACAACAGAATGGTGAGAAAAAAATATTTTTTTGCTTAAAAAATTACAATTTTTATTTTCAAAAAGTCATACAACATAAGAAACGGCAAAAAAGTGTACAGTTTTATTAGTTTATCGTAAAGTCACATGGCCTACGAATAAAATGAGACATGGATCATAAAAATCGATGGATGCGTTTCGCTCTTATTCACAATTTAGTAAAGGTATCTTCTCATTTTGTCAAGAATTGTATATTTTGTTCTGGTTGCATATGGGCATTTCCACAGAGAGGTCAACAATTTGTCACATCACGTCATCCTGGTTAATAGCTTAAATTTTAGGACCAGTTTGTTTGATTATCGTTTCTTCTTTTACTAAATATAACGCTACTACATTCTATATTTAGTAAAAAGAATAGAAAACAAACGAACTACATGGTCCTAAATTATAAATATGCAATTAACGACGATGACGTGATGTGACATAGGGTGACACTTTCTGTGGAAATGCGCATATGATGAGTAGTAAATGGTTTTAGTTGTACTGCATGAATTGTTTCCCTCGATTTTATGCAAAAAATTCTTTGAAACAAACGTTGATGAACTTTTTTATGACTCTCAGAATTAAAAAAAATTAGTAATGAAAGGTTATTAATTTTTTATGATTGAATTCTCGCGAAATTCCCACAACAGTGTTATCGGCCACTGTGCTGTTTGTCCGGCTCGTGTTTTATAACGATGTAAGCCGATGAAAACGGTGGCGACTAACGGCTCTACGGGCCGCCGTAGAAAAGTTTGTTTGAAAATTATATACAATCTGAGATAGCGGAAAAATTTGACGTTGCTCTTGCATTTTGAAATAAGTCAAACTGTCGCAATATTAAGGTTATTGAACTGCGTTCCCATTTGGGATGCTTTCATGACGAAGGGTATAAGATTTATCCTGGTCAAACTTGACGTCTTCCAGGTAAAACAAAATGTTGCTTAGCACAATTATGCGGGAAGAGGTAGTGAACATTTTCCTGTCTGTTGTTATTGGACGGAAGAATTTCCAATTTAACATTTTTACAATGCAATTTAAGCTGATCCGCTAAAAGTTTTAGATGGAGAAGATTTAAAAAATTAGTTAATCCGATTGTTATGGCACCATATAATTTTTGCCGGGCTGTCCAAATTAGCATGCTTTCAAGTTTCAGACTTTCCACTTGTTTTATTTGGTTTAAGCTGAACCACATTAATTACAAGTGCAACATTTTGAGGTTTACAGTTTACGAATAACACACCTAAATTCCATCTCTGCAAACGTAATTTATTAGTGCAAATACATTTCAATCTGTTTCTGTTCAACCCAAGCACCGCGAGTGTTTAATGCAATTTTCCATATTCTTCGAAAGCACCCAAACCATATATCTTTTCCCAAATCTTCGCAATGAGTTAGTAATACAAAACATTTTTCAGGATTGCTCAGGTAACAGAACCAATGTATTCTAAGGTGTGAAATAAATCTTTTAAATGTCTTTTCCACATGTAATTATCATAAACGCATTTAAGGATAATATCGTCATTCTCACTACGAGGGTTAGACGGGGAGAAAAAATACACGCTATTCGCTTCCTATTCACAAATGTGAATGTGAAAGTGATCTGAGAATTTATGTCTTCGAAAACATATGGAAATTATTGCCATTTTAAATTATTTGAGAAAGTAGGGGGAGAGTTAGTAATGCTATTTTGTTATTCCTACTTAATTTTTCAAAGAGCTTTTGATTTATTTTGGTAAATATGCTAATGCCACCTTTTACCTTAAAATATAATAACCTACATCTCAGGTTCGAAATTTATGATGACAAAATGTCTTCACATTTGTTTTTCATTGAGATGACAGTTTAGGAAATATACGCAATTTTGCTTTTGTGGCACAAAATTTGAATTTTTCTATTGTAACAGCAAGCGAATTATTCTAAACCGAGTGCACATCGTGTTGACATGTGAGGAGCAGCTGCTTTATTATCACACCACATGGAATGTAATGCAAGTATTTAAGCGCATATTTATGATATTTCACTAACAGACACTTCATAGGACTAATTGAAACAGAGTATTATATAGAGCGATGACAGAATATAAATTTCCAGTGTACAAAATTGTCGAAAAATATGTTTTGGTCCCTAATTTCCTTCGACTTTCATTTCCCACAGAACGACGATGACTGACATGAACTACACACAGACTCCTTTGGAAAAATCGGCGAGGACTTCACTAATCTGTTTAATACTAAACAAGGCTATTGTTGCCTACCCAATTATATCTACAACAATATAATAAGGATTATAACGATAATAATAGGGATAATAATGAGAAACGCTCCACTAATAAATTGGTGGTATTTAATATCTCCGTGATAGGTAGATAAAGCAGAATCCTGCGGCTGAAAAATACTTCATCTTCGCAAAATGTATGAGTCATTCAATGTTTAAATAATACAAGGGGACAACATTATTTTTTTTCTTTTGCTTGGAACTTTATAGCAGTTGCTTCCTTATTTGAGGTTGCAGATTTTAAATCTAGTCTCCAGTTTTGTTCCATCAGCCCACATTTTCAAGTTAGAAGTAATAATTAAATCTCTGCAATAAATATTTGGAATGACATGCCAAGACATTCACTTCAAAAGCGAATGCGTTAAATATTACATTCACTGCTAACAAAACAAACTAGGATTTATGAAATCATTCATATAGAAACAAAATACAAAATAAATGAGAACCAACCCAATAAGCACAAAAATTTCGAAAATTCAAATGTTTGAATATTGTTGGAATTTACACTTGAAATTAAATACAATAAACACAAAAATTCCGAAAATTCAAGTATTTGAGTATTGCTTGCATTGAAACTTGATGTTAATCTTCGTTTTCAAAACAGTTTGAAGTTTTTTTTGAAAATATTTTACTTGAAATTACTATCAATAATATTTGTCAAATATGGGGATATTTAATAGTAATTTAATATTCGAATATATCGGAAAATGGACTAAATCAAAAACGATGACACTAAGGTCAATTCAAGGAATATGGTAAGTATTGATTTTGATTTCAATTAACAAATAAACAACATTTTGCAACGTTTATTTATACGACGAAGAAGTGGAAGAGCTACAAACGAAACTCGTCTTTATATACAATTTACACATCGACTGCAATAACCCATGTAGCGGCCCAGAATCCAATCTAGACGAGCCATAAAATAGATAAGTAGATATCTAGATATCGAGCACCTGATTATGTTAATACTAATTCTATCATTTCAGATAATCAAAGGACAAATTTGTAGCTCCATCAGATGCAGAGTGTCATAACTCATAAAATTTGATATCTTAAATTAATTTTTATTTACAAATTATCCATTCGCTCTTCCTAATTTATAGCGTTATGTATGAATCATAACAATTTATATTCCAGTTAAATATATGTATTTCTAATTATGGTCAATTCCAAGCAACTGTGCTCGTTCTAAATAGGGGCACTGACTTACTAATTTTGACTTGAATTCAACTGAAATTCGAGCCTTGAATTCAACTGTAATTACACTTTAATATTCGAATTGAATTCAGTGGTTAATTTCCCTGGAGATTGTTATTGTTTTACAGTGTTACTGAAGTATAATTCAACACTTGAAATTGGAAAATATGGCTGGAATTCAAATTGAATTCAACTTGATTTCCAACACAAATGTTTATTGGGATGCATCAAACATACAAACACATTAAAACAATTTGAAGTAAAACAAAAGTACTACTTTTCAGAGAACATTGTAATGAATACTCATTTCACTTTACATTTGTTGATAGATATTAATTAAACAAATTTCAACATATTGCTCCAACTGGCTTTATCCATCTCCTTTTCTCGCCAGTTGGTAACACCAAGAATACGGAGGGTTTCTTTTGCCTGGTCATTCCAGCGGAGTCTTGGGCGTCCTTTTTTCTTGCTTCCACCGGGTACGTTATCGAAAACCTTTTTGCGCTGGTTCATCTTCACCAATTCTGATAACATGGCCTAGCCAACGCAATTGGCCTAATTTGATTCGCCTAGCTATATAAATAAATATAATATTAAAATATAAATTATATAGCTCTTGGTTCCAGAGACGTGGGTACTCGCCATTTTCCCTAACAGGACCATATATTTTACGAAGAATTTTTCTCTCGAAAACTCTTAGGTTCCAGAGCCATATGTCAAGGCAGGTAAATTGAGAGCCTGATATAGCTGGACTTTTGTCAGTCGAGAGAGGGCTTTGTTCCTAAACTGCTTGCTGAGCCCAAAATACCATCTATTTGCAAGCACAATTCTTCTATTTATCTCAAGGCTGACGTTGTTCTCCTTGTTCATGGTGGATCCAAAGTATACAAATTCATCTACCACTTCAAAATTAAACTGGTTGTCAACGTTTAAGTGCGGACCAAGTTGAGAGGATTGTCTAGTCGTTGACACCATCAATTTTGTCTTGCCCTCATTAATAGCAAGACCCACCATCGCTGATTCTATTTCGATTCTTGAAAATACTCCAGTAAGTACTCACTGTCGTTTCAATTGTAAAGGCACCAACCCGTAAAAAATAGAGTTTTTGACTATAAATTCTTTATATATGAAATTTGCGTTTTTATTTTTCACATTAGATTCCAACCAACACACCCAATTTTGTTCAAATACCTTTAATATGAGCAGAAATAATGGATTTTTAATTTGTGATTTGTATGGTAGGTACCACGCTCCTTTGTCGCCCATATTTTGATGGTTAATTTGTCGTCGCCATTAGTTTGCCTGCGAAGTTTCAGCTCGATTGGATCATGGGAAAAGGGTTAAAAATCAATACAAAGTTTTTGCGGCATACAGACATGCGAAGTTAATCTAAAGAATTTAAAAAACAAAATTCAAAGAGTGTTTGAACACTTTTTGTTACACGGTACCTGTTCGATTTCTATGAACACATTAGTAAATGTTACATTGGAAAATAAACAACAGCGTTCAATCATATGATGACGTTACATGTAAATAATATTAATACTTAAAATTATTTAAATACCAGTGCAAGCACATGTGTCAATATTTTCTTGCTTAATACTTTTTGTTTTATTCCAACAAAAAACAAAGAGAATGCAAAGCAACAGACACATGCACATACATACATTGTTATGTTCGTTCATACGCTACATAAGTTCACACAATTTTCGTTGCTCTCTCATTTTTATATACGTATAACCACGTCATTATTCTCTTTGCTCTGAGAGTGCTCCGCATCCACACAAGACAAATATTCGCTGCTGCTACATCAGTGTGTTTTTTTTCGCAGTCTGACAATCTGTGTTTCGCCATCGGACAAATCTATGTTCTATATAGGGGTGGGACACCCTTATCATTTAGGGGTATGAAAAATAGATGTTGGTCGATTCTGAGACCTACCCGATATGCAAACAAAATTTCATACAAATCGGTCCAGCCCTTTCGGTGTTAGACTCACCAAACAATATGTGATCGCAGTCGGACAAACTGTGTTTGGATGTGTTCACTTTGTGAGTTTAGTCCCTTCCCGCGCCTTTAGATGTTAACACATCACAAAAAAGCTATATTTAGCTCACTGCCAATAATTGTTTTTGTTTTGTCATAAATAGAGCGCTGACAAAAAGTATTGAATAGTATAATGGTAAAATTTTCTATCATGTAAACGCGTCAGCCCAGCTGATTTGTGGGGGTTTCAGCTGTTCCGTGGGTAAGCTATCACATTTGATTTTATTTATTTTTGTTTGTTAATAAAATTCAACAAATTGCAATCAAGATGAAATTTATAGCATTATAGCTTCGTATCAAGTAAGACAATCTTATTAAAATTTTCACATTTTGTGTAGCTAGTGTTTTCATAATTCAACTAATTTTGACAGCTTAATCACGGAATTTCTAATACATCTACCTAATAGATAATTCTACTATGAATAGTATAGAGAACTTATTACACTCTTTTCCGCTTTCATGTAGAGAGTCTAAGTAAAAGGGCATAAACGGGTCTTATTCTCTTTGTAGAATATTTTAATATACTTATAAATGCACCATTTCGCCAATGCTATTACATTAAACATTACAAAAAGCATAAATGTTTCAAAAGGCATCAATGTTTCACATAAAAATTATGAATGGACCAAGTAATGACAAAAAAAGGAAAATAGGTTTTGAATCATTCGTCAGATGTCGCCAGTGCTTTTGAGTCATACAATTCGTTCCATGAGTTCTCTAGACAAATCAATACTCTTTGGTGACGGCGACCTGCTTGTTTAATACCACCACACTTATTTTCAGGTAGAGACTATTGTTGTACAACAACCACGTATGTGATGCTAACGCTGTGTGTTGTTTGCATGTATTCACTTTAATAGATTGCCCTACCCGTGCCTAGAGATGTTAACATTGTTTTAAATTTGTTTTCAAACCAAAAAATTTCGTCATGCATATGTGAGTCCAGAACCCGCTCACGAAGTCACATATATAAACTCCTAGATTGAAGCAAAATATCAGGCTGGAAGTTGAAACTTTAGAGCATACATATGTATGTATGTGTCGTTGAAAATACCACATGACATAACTAAAAAAATGAAAATCAGAAACATATAAATACGCATATGTGACCGCCTAATATAATTATGCGAACCTAAAGGTTACTTACCTTAACATACTCGCTGATATAAGGGTATCACACTGAAAGAAAAGCCTTCATACCATTAATGAATTCTTACATTGCATCAATGAAAAGTGTCATTGTTTTTGAGCCAACGTCGGGCTTCATTAATGCTATGAACAGTGTTACATTAAACGAAAAATGTTTCATAGACTTGAGATGAATGTAAACTTTCTAACCGGAATGGAACATTATCATTTTATTAAAGAAAAATGTTACATTGCTATTATAAACCGTTTAACTGATGTAATGAAATATAGTCATTGATGTTATGATGATGCTTTGAACATGTTTCATTAATGCTATGAGCATGTTTCATTAATGTAATAAACAGGTTTCATTTATGGTATGAACATGGTTCATTGAAGGTCTGAATATGTTTCATTGATTGTATGAACATATTTCATTGATGGTATAACACGTTTCATTGATGGTATGAAAAACTTTCATAGTTGGTATGAATAGGTTTCATTAATAGTATGAACAGGTTTCATTGGTATGTACCGGCTTCATTCATGGTTTGAATATGTTTCATTTATGGTACAAGACAGTTTCCATAACTAAATGCAATTTTAACTTTTGCCACACTACCATATAAATTATTTGGAAAAAAATGAACCCCGCGCCATTTAAAAAAAAACGAAAATCGAGCAAAATATGGAGCCCAAAATGGCCAAAAAAAAATGTCGTAAAATGTCTAAGTAAAAAATTTTAAATGGAAAAGTTAGAGGGAATCCCTATTTTAGGAGTTAGGGGTCTCCAAAGTTCGGGCTTTTTGTGGCACGATTTTTTCGACGATTATTAGGTTTTCTGGGACGGGCCAGGGAGAGGAATATCTCTGTTTCAAATTTTTGGATTTCGGAATTTTTTGATTTTTGGAAATTTTTTGGACCTGTGGTTTCCAATAGGTCCGACCGACAAAAAAATTTTGGGTTTTTGAAATCCCCTTATTTTGCTCGATTTTCGTTCTTTTTTTAAATGGCGCGGGATTCTGCATTTCAGACTTTTATTTTTTTCTTATTTCTTCCTTATCTCATACTGGCACTCATATATTGTGTCACAGCTACTGTACATAAATACATAAATAATACAGAAGTACATACATTTATGCAAATCGTACCTACATATGTATGTACATATTATCCTTTAACCAAATTAATGAATCGTTCAAAATTAATGTAATGGTACATTATATTAAAGAAAGATGTTTCATTATTGCTTTTTTAGAAAAAATATTTTGAAATTCAATAAAGTGAGTGTAATGTGAAGAATGACCTATTTAATAGATTCTACTTTACAATGCCGATAAAATGTCTGCAATTTTTCTCTATAGTTTCCCATATTTACATGAAAAACATATTTCATTCCTTCAATGTAAAAGGTTTCTTAGCATTAATGACGGTCCACAAATTCAAAAACTGCAGCAATGAAGGTGTACATTGAGGTAATGTAACATTTCATAGCATCAAAGAAACTTTTCATTGCATCAATGTAACCCATTCATTGATGCTATGAAGTGCTTTTCTTTCAGTGTAGCCAGTTTGACTTACCATTATGACCTAATATACTTATAACTACTACGTACATATTCATTTACTTTCAATTATCCAAATGTAGTATCATTAAACTGATTGTCAGAAGTTCTCCCCAGTCCCTTCATGGGATGTAATGGGAAACCATTTATTTATTTATTAGTATCATTAGTATGTATGTATGTATATACTAGGGCATAGCAACAAATGTATTTGAATTCAAATGCATTTACTTTTTTCAACTACTCTTTTTCTTTTAAATATACTCTTCGACGAACAAATCAAGTAAATACAAATGCAAAACGAAAACAAATAAATTAAATCAAAATCAAATAAAACAAATATATTTGTCTCAAATTTATTTGTTTTTAGATCCTCGTTATGTTTAAAGTTGTAATTTCCTTTAAGGCTGTATGACCCCTTTCACACTCGGCAAGTTACTTGCGCAAGTTAGTTTTTCAACTTTCCGAGTACAAGCAAGTCTGTACTCAAAATTTATTCCCCTATCCCGACCTTACCTCTGCCAGCAACAAACCAAGACTTGGGCAAGAGACTTGCGCAAGTAACTTGCCGAGTGTGAAAGGGGTCTAAGAGATCATGTTTTCTCCGGTTAGTGAAAAAAATGTAAATGCGGCGGGTGGTATTCGAACTCACATTCGCTGGACGATCGTATTTACGATTTGTATTTACTTATATTTGTACAAAGTAAAGACAACAAATATAAGCTACAAAAAAAGTAAAGTAAGCCGAGTAGGCAAAAAATAATTAAAAAAGGTAAGAAAAGAATAGTAGAAATGCAATTTTGTTCCTTATTCCTCTTTCCCTAATAATAAAGGAAACTGATTCTTTCATTATCGTGTGCTACAATTCAAACAAATCCAATAAACGAAATGCAAAATACTCGAGTATTTTAACAAATAACTCAAATATCGACCACAGTTAATTGGGGGAACTTGTATTTACATTGTTTTATTCTCTCGTCTACTCCAGTTTGCTTACTGCATGTCGATCTCATACATTATTTATTGTATTTGTTTCTCAAACCTTAAATGCTTTATAGTATTTGTTTGAGGGCAATAGCATAAAGCAAATGATCAAATTATTAGCGAAAATCTTGAAGTATTTATAATACGTATTCTTGCTAAGGCCTAGTTACTAGGCCCTAGTATATACCATAGATTAATACTTAAGAGTTTCCATTACTCTCTTCGATACCTCTTCATGCCGACGAGGTAGTAGGCCATTTTATAGAGTTTTATTTGCTGCTATATTTTACCTATTTTACACTTTCGTTGGTCATAAAACGGACAGAAAGCAAAGGGAAGACGTATTCACGTTCAATGCAAATAACATAAAACATAATTTAGCTGTCATTAGTATCAATAAACACTATTTAAAATTAGTTCCTGTCGTATTTGCTCTCTTATTCTCCGTCATCGCCCTAGTACCTTTTCGATCAGCTGTGCCATAGAAACCCCTGGTATATACATGATTTCAGGCATATCATAACCGAAATTGAATTTAAAATAAGAGGGAAAAAACAAAACAAAACAAATAACCTTAATGATCATTACCGGCTAGTGCAATTGTGTACCGCTGTAATGATCATATGTTTAAAATGTAAACAATGCAGAGCATCGAATGTTGGTGATTGCTAACCAATATGCGATGACATAAAAAAAATCTATTTGGCGACGACGACCTGCTTGTTTGTTCGCTGCCACTACATCAGTACCATCATTCTTATTACAAGAACAACGTATGTGATGCTAACGCTGTGTGTGTTTTTGCATGTGTTCACTTTGATAGATTGCCCTTCCCGCGCCTATAGATGTTAACACATCAAAAACCTCTCGCAAATTTCTCCCAATGATGTCTACGTCGTCAGCATACGCCAGCAACATATGGCTTTTCGTGTTGATGTTCCTGTTCATATTTATTGCAGCTTACCTCATTATTATTTCCATTAAGTTGTTGAAGAGATTGCACGAAATTGTGTCACTTGTCTCAGTCCTCGTTTGGTACAGAATGGTTCGGTGAGGTCTTGCCCCACCTTCATTGGTGATTTGGTGTTGGTTAGCGTCATTCTAAAGAAGCGGATCAGTTTTGCCGGAAACCCAAGTTCAGACATAGCTTCGTACAATTTTCCCAGTATGGGGTTACCGAAAGCAGCTATCGATATGCATTTCGTGGGTCTTATCCTGGATTTGGCGTAGCGTGAATATTTGGCCAGTCGTGGACTTCCCTGGTCGAAAACCATACTGATAAGGTCCAATCAGGTTTTCAACAATTGGCTTTATACAAGACAAAACCTTATACGCGATGGATAAAAGACTGATACCGCGACAGTTGGAACAGACACACGGATCACCCTTTTTGAATACAGGATATAATACACTGAGATTTCAATTGTCAGGCATAGAGTCCCTCAGCCATATACCGCTAGCAGTCCTTCGCCACCTGCCTTAAAAAGTTCAGCGGGTTACCCATCCGCACCAGCGCTTTTATTATTCTTAAGGCGGGAGAGTGCCGTTCAAATTTCTCCTTGAGGGGGTTATAATCTACACTGTCTTCACCAATCATTACCTACTGATCTTCAGTAACAGAATCTGAGTGGAGTAATGCTGAAAAGTTGATTCCCCACAATTTAAGCACACACTACTTATCTGTCATCAGATTCCCATTCTCCCATTCCCATTCTCATCCTTGTAGGAGAGCAGCCTATTATTCGGCCCGTTAATCGATATTATTACCCTTAGGAAAAATTTTCGGGATTCATTTTACATCCTGCATATTCCGGTCCTTTTACTCTCCTCCCGCCATTTTCACCGCCTAACTAGTTAGGGGGTTTCCCTTCTCAGCCTCTCATATCGTTCACTCGCATCACGCGTTGTAACTGACTGTTTTTTTGCCATACGTGCAGCGTCTCTCCCACCAGTTGCAATGCGACATTCTTCGTCGTACCATGGCTTTTCCTTCTGCGATTTTTGATAGATAAGTTCAGTCCTTGCAGCGGTTCCAAAGAATGAGAGATGAGCTTCCACTGCGCTGCTGGGTCCTCAGGAGGGGGAGTATTCTGCCCTAGCAGGAGAGTGCGTTTTTGTTGATAGGACTTTGATATTTCCGGTATTTACAGCTTGTCGATATCTAGCCATTCTCGTTTTCGTCTTCATACGTTTTTCGACCTGCTCAGTCTTGTGCGAACTTTCGCAGCCACCAGGTGATGATACGAGTCGATATTGACACCTCGAATCACGCGAATCCAACTGTGTTATGCAATATTCTGAAAGCCTGAGTCCTCTTCTACAAATGTCTAGTACATTTTAAAATGTTGAGAACAATACTGAAAAAGTTGTGGTATTATTACAATGGATTTTCCAATCGGCCCCACTCTGTGTAGTCGAATAAGGGTAGAATATAGACTTGTTCATGCTGAAGAGGGAGGGTGTATGATTCAATCGGATAACTGAAATTTGTATCCCTTTTTAGAAAATCGGGTTTTCTACAGGTGCAATTAGAATTTGGAGCTGCATAGTTATAAAAATACATATATTTTTTAAAGTAATTAAAAAAAAATCGTATCTTATTATCCTAATTGTAGTGCTGGAGTAGTGAAGGTGGAAATACATAACCCGTTGCCAAGAAAACTGAATTCGAAATCCAGATTTATCAGTTACAAAGCCACAACTTAGGTTCAGACGGCAACTCCATATCTTTTGGGTACAAGCCACAGTCGCAATATTCTGACTATTCCGCCACGGCAAACATTTCCTTAAAAATCAAATCCCGATTTGACGTGGATTAAGATTTAGATAAGCGACTTCAGCGCATAGAAAAACTCACCAGCATAGAAAAACTCACCACACACACGACTTCAGCATGTACAAATGCTGGTTAAAAAGGTTTTGAACCAGTGAACCACAAGTCAGTTCCGATATAGCCCAGAATTATTAACAGAAAAACACTTAAATATTAAACTACATACATAAAAACTTTATTCAAAAATATTTTGGTTTTTTTTTACAAATACAAATATGTTTATAAAATCTCTTGGCGTACAATATGTATATGCGTGTTTTGCAACCTCATCTGGAATTCAGACTAAATTTAGTAACCTGGAAAGAAAGGACAATGGAAATGTAGAATTCATATGCCCTCCAAATAGTACACGGGATACATGACATTTACATATTTACAAAATTTACATAATATTTTTAAGTCACTTTTAGTTAAATTGACCAATTAAGTAGTACCAATATCACCGATTATATATAGATAGTTGATATATGAATAGATATTATCATGCTTTTCCATAACCACTTTAGTGCACACAACTACATACTATGAATTTCTTAATTTTGCTCTGGAATCCGCCGGGGTTTCCAGTTATTGCCAATAACCAACAATCAGTATGATTGCTAGTGTTACCAGACCCATGCTACCATAATTATGAGCCGAACCACTGGCAACACGGATGCCAGATGATCCGGACATTAGTGGTGATGAACGTTGATTCTTATTATATTCACCTGGTATTTTCAAAATGTCCGGAGGGGCGGAAGGATTAAATGGTGCCAGCGCCACCGAATCGCGTGGCACATTTACGGGTGTGGTTTGTGCGGATTGCAAAGGCGCCAGTGCAACACTACTTTCAAATGTAGTAGGTTGCGCTGGTGCCATAGATGTTGTTGGTGGAGCCGTGGTCACAGCAGAGGTTGTAGTAGGTTCGGCGGCAGGCACTTCATAGCATGCAATCTGTTCTACTTCAATGGTCTTAGTGCTGTCTTTAGGATCGGGTTGGGGAACTTTGACGGGCACGCAAACAAGTTGACCAGGAGTTAAGGGAGGTTGCTGGGTGGCACCCGCTACAGCAGCACCAGCCGCAGCAGCACCAACCGCCGGTGTCGGATTTACAGTGCCAGCACTATAGTTAGGATCCGTATAGGTAGGATTAATAGGAGCTAAGTTAGGAGTGGGTTGGGAAGCGGCTGGCGGATTAAACGGAACAGGAGCAGGTGCTGGAGCTGGAGCTGGAGCACCAGCAGGGGCAGGAGCTTGAGGTTGTGGTTGAGGTTGATTAGCATTAATGACAGTGGTGCCTCCGCCAACATCAGTGGTAGTTACAGATCCTGGAGGGCCATTGTTGATAATGATTATCTTATCGTCGTTATGAGGTGCTGATCCTCCACCATAACCACCACCACCACCGTAGCTAGGGGCATGTTCCACAACTCTGGTTTGAGTAGGCGTTAGGTAATGGCCAGCTATTCCGCCTACTACCGCACCGGTAAGCAATCCGGTACCTAAAATGGGAAAGATGAAAACATTATAAAATATTTTTCTAGGTAAATTAGGGTTTACACATAAAACTGGAATAATTGAAAATTAAATAATAGTTAATTCATGGGTCTTTGTTTACGGCCTGTTCCCCGATCTCTAACGAAAAGCTAAGCGAACGAAAGTCAGTCACTCCCATTTGACTCAAATTGAATTCCTCTAAGTCAAAATTTTCGTTCGAGTGACACTATGTTCCGACATGACATGACATCACATTCGAAATAGAGGAATCAAACTTTGTACTGAAAAATGTTATGTTTTCATTCGATTTGAAATGAGAAGATTGTGGAACGCAAAACAACTTTCTTTCGTCTAGAACATGACCGAAAGAGTTTGTTCGAGAACGTGGAACGCATTCGACTCAAATTGGGTTCCTCTAAGTCGAAATTTTCGTTCGAGTGACTCTATGTTAGTGTCCAATTGACAGCACATTCGAAATAGACGAACCAACATTTGTACAGAAAAATTATATATGTTTAGTCGACTTGAAATGACAAGACTGCGGAACGCAAATCAAATTTCTTTCGACAACAACATGAACGAAACCTCTCGTTCAAGACCGAGGAACAGGTTGCTTATATACGAGTATACTTGTCACTGAGTTCATTCTAACGGATGAGGTTTTAGTTTTCCCTCACCATGAAAGCACAAGAAGTTCTGACATGATATTTAACAATTGGCCTACGTCAATTTATCGTATCCATAAAGTAGCCGTCGAAAAAATACAGTGTCCACTTAAGTTTTAACGCCAAACAGCATTTTATCCTACACGCCGTAAAAAACTTGCCCCTGAAACATAATGCAGGAACCATGTATATGTTTAGATCACTCATATACTTACGTGCAGGCATTGTTTTCATGAATTGAAGTTCTGTTGTTTCTTGTATTTTGGTTTCTGTCACGTTTCTTTCAGCAGTTTTCAACAAACAAAGCCATATTTGGGCCACAAAAACTTATGTTTAACCTGCAGGGTGAGTGATGAAAGCCGCTACCAAAAAAAAATTAAATAACTTTTTTTCTATTTAATGAATCTGGTTAATTTTTTTATTTTTGAGATTGATTTTTAGATTTAACGAAAATGGATGACTGGGACACTGAAACAAGACTTTGGATTGTCCGCCGCTATCACGCACTGGAGTCCTTAGTTTCGGTCCAAAAAGAGTGTAGGCGCACGTTTGGCGGCAATCCTCCGAGCAGATGGACCATAATGCGACTTGTTAACAATTTTGCCGAGCACGGGACAGTCAACAGAATACCTTACCATCGAAACCCTTCAGTTCGGACGGAGGAAACAATCGCTGCTGTAGCTGCTGTCATACAAAACAGTCTAAGAGTTTCGACAAGAAGCTTATCTGCTCAAATGGGTATAAGCAGACAGTCATTGCAGTCAATTATGCACAAAGATTTGAACTTATTCCCATATAAAATTCAAATGGCCAACAAACTGAATGCAGCATACTTCCCGATTCGCTTGGAAATTTGCCAGAAGATGTTTCAAATGGTGGAAGAGGACGGAAACATGTTGAACTGTCTTTTCATGTCTGACGTGGCCCATTTCGATTTAAACGGCAACATATACGAACAAAATTGTCAAATATGGTGTGCTTCAAACCCAGAGATACTCCATGAGACGAAATTGCATCCACTTCGTGTCACAGTGTGGTGTGCAGTTTCATCACGCTGCATTGTCGGCCCCTACTTCTTCGAAGAAAACGGTCACACCGTTACGGTTACTGGAGACCGTTACTTGAGCATGTTGAGAGAGTTTTTCTATCCAGAATTACGTCGAATGAGAATTTCTTTCAACTCTGTGTGGTTTCAGCAAGAATTTCAAAGAATTTCAGACAGAATTTCAATGAAAATTTCCCAATAAGCTGATATCCAGAAACTCCACATTCCGTTGGACCGCCAGGTCGCCTGACCTTACTGCACCTGACTTTTTCTTGTGGGGTTATTGCAACAACCAACAAATTTGAATGAACTAAAGCAATCCATTCGAGGAACAATTACACCTATTTCTGTCTCAACTCTCCATGCAGTAATGCACAACTTTTTGGTAAGATGCCGCACATGCATCAACGAGCAGGGGGGGGGGGCATTTAAATTCCATTATTTTTAAAACTAATTAAGCTATATTTAATAAAATTGAATGAGCTTTAACATGAATAAACGAATAAAATGAATCTCATACACTGAAAAGTTTCTTATGTGAGTTTCTTAATGTAGCAATATTCATCAGCCACCCTGTATTAATCATTGTGTCTCCGACATGTATTATTGAACAGCAAATACAATGTGTTTGGATACAAGTATGTATACTATATTTGCCGCAAGCTACAAAAACGTTATACTTGCGTCCAAACAATTAAAAAGAGGGTAGATTTTTCAGATGGTGGACTTTACCAGTCAAATGAAGTTTCGAAATGGTATGTCGATTAGTTTACCCTGTACTTTGACCTCACAATATTTTTCATATTTCCTATTGATTCTAAAGATTCATATTTTTGCAATAGCATATCTGCAGAGGCGGAAATGGACACATTGACATAGGAAGTGATTCTGATCAATAGTCGTGCGGTTTCGTCTTTAAGACCCAGTGTGTTTCTCAAATAGTCATGTTATCGGTCATGTTCGCATCGCGCTAGGTGCTCGCGGAAAGAAATGCTTGGTACATTTTATTTCCTATCCCATTGTCGCTGAAGTAATTCAGTTCTTCACAGGTGGTCAAGAATATTCAAGTAATAAATATAATATAGCAGTCTGAGGTGTATTCAAGAGCCGTTGTGTATCAGCAGTTGGGGCAGTCGCACAATGTCCATAAGAACAAGGTTCCGTGCTCCGTCATATATGTCCTCGAAAGTATCGCTTTGAATCAGTCGAAAAATGATATATTCATTCCATGAAACAGGTAACGCACAGGTCACGGATTCTGGAAATTTTGCTGGTACTTTTGCGAAATATAAAGGAACTCAAGTTCAAGAATGAAATTAAAAACTTCTCCACTTTTGGCAGCCTGAAGATCATACGGACTACTGCGCACTATGGCATCTTGGGAAGTGAGAGTTTAGGTGGGCTTCTACCAATGGAGGTAAATCAGTAGAACTCAAGGCTTGTCCCTGCTGAACTTCAACAATAAGCAGGAATATCCCTCAGTAGAATAGCAAAGATCCTGAGGGTCGGCCCGGATTGAATTAACGGAATTGGAAACACGAACATAGTCGATTTATTTGTGTTCTAATTGGACATCCTTCTCTGAGAGTACATTAAGATAGAATTGAAGGAATCAAAATTAAACGAATACAGGACGTGTGAGGAGTTCTTCGAAACGATCAATAATCCCTCGCTCGAGAGACAAAAATAAATATTTATGGGTGCTCTACTTGGACACCCCTCTGTGAGCATATCAAGGTAGAATTGAGGGAATCAAAATAAAACTAATACAGGTTGTGTGAGGAGTTCCTCGAAACCATCAATAGTCCCTAGTTCGGGAGACAATGACTTGAACATATATCTAATGATGCAATATTCAGTTGGGAACAGTTCAGCGGAGCGTGTTAGATAAAAAACTTTTGGATGAAACAAATTTTGATCCTCTTGCAGCTACGAAATGCCATAGTAGACCAAACTACTTACTGAAGTGTATGCCCAGAAATGGACAATCTCGAGAAGCGCCAAAGTTTCGGCACCTCTTTCTCAATCTAACAATCTCAATATGAGGTAATTTCTTATAAGGTTTGACAAAATATAAAATTTGGGTTTTTGGGGACCCGCTACTTACCAAAACCTAATCCTGACGATGACTTCTGAGGCTGTTGTATGAAAGTAGCTCCGGCTGGTAAAGCTGAACCTGCAGGTAAGAATGTTGCACCCGCTGGCAATGCCGCAGGTGAAGGATAATAGGCAGGAGCATGCACTGGGGCCGCCGGATAGTATGTAGCTCCCGCTGGCAAATGACCAGGACTATGATATGTAGCACCAGCCGGTAGAGATGAACCCGACGGATAATATGTTGCTCCAGGGGGTACTTGACCAGCCGGATGATATGTTGCACCCGCTGGGTGATATGAAGCTCCTGCTGAATGATATGTAGCACCAGCTGGTAAATGCCCTGCTGGATGATAAGTAGCACCAGCTGGTAATTGTCCCGAAGGGTGGTAGGTAGCTCCAGCTGGTAAAGACGATCCAGATGGATAGTAGGTAGCACCTTGCTGGGGATAGCTTGACTGAACATTGCGGTTGTTCGTTGCGGTAATGGGTGTATGGACACCTCCACTGCCAACACCTCCGGTAGAATTGAAACGATTACGATTATATTGGGATTGTTGATTGTTCTGGTTAGTTGCTGTTATAGGTCTATTGTTTGTATTGGTGGCTGACGAATAACTGGGAGGAGCTGCATAGTTGGGATTGTAAGCCGGAGGCTTGGCATTTACATTCGCGTGTGCCCCTCCAACGGGATTTGTCGGTGAGTATGCTGGTGGTGGTCCTTGAGGTTTAGCCGGAACATTCCAGCCAATTGGTGTTGTGGTGGGCTTCGGGTGCGTGGAATGAGTATTAGTTGCGGGTTTTCGATTAGGCTGGGAGTTATAGTTGGGATAACTGAGGGATGTCAAGCCAGTGTGTGATAAAGAAGGACTAGAGTGGCTGCCGCCACTATTGTGATTGCCCCCGCTGTGGGTACTGGTACTGTGGCTATTGGTATGGTGGGTCGATGGGCGTCTCACACTCGAAGACGACGATGTGGAAGAACGTCTACTGCCACCAGAGGTGTAAATACGCTTTGCATCCACGCTAAGGTCATGGCTGATCAGCAAGACGATCACGGCGTATAACATGCAATTGATTTTATTTCGATCACGTTTTGCCATCTTGTTTGCTTTGGTATTAAAGTTCTCGCTGTTGCTGTCGCTTTCGTTGGGATTCTTATTTCAATTCTCTTTCTGCAATTGTATGAAAACAAAAAAGAAATGCGATTTAATTTAATTATGTCAGTTTAGAATTCATGCGATGGGATCCCTCTCAAGACAATTCGTAGATTACTAACATCCGGTAGATAAATTACACTACTTGTGTTTCTTAAATAGTTTGAAAATTGTTTTTACAAGATAATGATAGCGCTAATGTGACAAAATGCGATGAGAACTGTAATCTACGCATTTGAGAAAGTGATCTTTGGTGTTTTTATGTGACAATTCACAAAATCAAGGAGAACTGGACAACTATTCGAATAACATGAATGATATATGGAATTGCGAACAAGAGGACTAACGAATTTTCTATTGTTGACTATGAAAATGCCATGGATAGACATCCGGAATAACAATATGTTTTGTAGCTCATCTCGTAAGGAGGGAAATGGTAGATCGGAAGTAGCATTTCACACCCGTGAGAATACACATGAAAACCATCGAAAATTTATCTTCTGATTCTTTTTGCAGAGAACTACACATACGTACATATGTTTTATAAAATTTTAAAGCTCCTATTTTTCTCTAGGAGCGACCAAAGTTAACACTTTTAGGTTAGTCGGTTCTGGTTTCTATGAAAAAAAAATGCCTTCACACGGGCTAACATTTTTAGAATATTGCCCTTGCTCTTTAAGAATCTAAATTTTGAATTCTTTATGATAACAATTGAACGGTCAAATGCTACCTTCAGTATTCATCATGTTCTTGTCCTTCTTTTGATTTTACAGCTATCATCTACGATTGTACCGGTTTTTCAAAATAAAGCGCTACACCAAGGAAAACGCACGAAAACTTCACGGTATTTTCAACAACGATTCGAACAATGATCAAAAAATTTGTATTAATTGGCTCGATTATGGACAGTAAGTCGTCGCCGTACCGGACAGTCTCTCAAAAACATTGCTGCCGTAAATGAGAGTGTCATCGGAAAGCCGGGGACATCAACTCGGCATCGTTCACAACAACTTCAAATTCGAAGGACAACGAAAGACCTCCACCTACACTCATACGATATTCGGCTTACGCAGAAGCTCAAACCAGCAGACCATGCACATCATCAGCTCTTCATTAAATGGGTACCGGAGCAAGGTAAAGCGAATGCTGATTAATTCCAAACAAATCATGTTCACCGATGATGTGCAGTTTCATCTGAATGGGTTCTTCAACAAACACAGTGGTCGAATTACCGGCTCAGAAAATCCGCAACTGATCCATGCCAAACAAATGCACCTACAAGGAGTAACTGTGTGGACGGAGTTTGGTCAAGAGGCGTAATTCGGCCTTATACAATAAATAAATGGTTTCCCGTTACATCCCATGAAGGGATTAGGGAGAGCTTCTCACAAACCAGTGATCTGTGCGCGTTCTAGTTTTACACTCACTGATTGGATCCTACAGTTTTACACCGATTCCGAACTTTTTCTTGGCTAAGTACTCGATAATGTCGCTGTCACTAAGTGAGGTGACCGCCGTCGAAAGAAATTTAAGGTGGTCAGAGCAGGGATCGACACCATGTTTTCATACCAATAGCCGCGCACACTACCATTGCACCACCGACGGCCAACTTGATTCGGCCTTACTTCTTTGAAAATGAGGCCGGAAATGTAGTTACTGTGAATGGAATTCGTTACAGAAACATAATAACGGAGTTCTTGTGGCCTCAAACTGCATTTGTTAAAGCAACTACTTCCAGACCGAATTATATCCTGAAATTCCGATGTCAACTGGCCACCAATATCGTGCGATTTCATTCTTTGGGGGTTTCGGAAATGCGAATAAATCACAAACAATTTCTGAGCTCAAGGCCGTGATCCAAAGTGTCATCGGTGAGATAGGGCCACATCTTTGTCAGAATGTCACCGAAAATTTAATTAAAAGAGAAGTTAATTTCCAGGATATTTTGTTCGATACGTAATAGGACCATGTTTACTTTACAAAAATGCGTTCTATTTTTAAATGCAATCATTCACTTTTATTGGCACACCCTTTACAAGAGTAGCGCTCACTAACTATTGCACCACTAACGGCCGACGGATGATATGAGCGTATGCATTTTAGTCAACAATCATTTCCATTCTGGTTAGACAGTTCAAGGAAGAGCTTCCAAAACGTGGTCGCCTGTCCCCAATTACCTAGGGGACAGGATCGCCAGTCATAGTAATTTCCAAGGCTACGAAAGGGCAGACGTTTTGAGTCTTGAAGTTTCGAATGCTGTGTGTGTCACTGTGCCGCTTGCTATCATTAAGAGGGGTATCTACATGATCTACTTTCAGGACGCTAGATATATATTGAGGAATTTGCGATCCTATAAGACCAATCTACAACCGGGACTCACTGAGGTCTGTAGCGTGCGAAATGTCTTCTGCACAAGAGTAGGAGTGATGGTTTGAAAGCTGGAAATAGTCTTAACAGGCCGTTGAAGAATTGAAAGATACTTAGGCGTCCTCACAACAGAACGCTGAGGAGTTTGGAGGGGAAACGATTCGGAAGAATTATCATATCCGCTCTCAGCCAAAGACATAAAACCTTAGTTTCATTAATACTCAATAATCTGTATAGAATGTCGCACCTTACGAGATACATATTTGAATATTACAGGTTGTATGTAGAACTCTGAATATCCGGTTCCTATAGATTGGCGTGATTTTTGCAAAACCCAAACTTTTACGACTCCACTTGTTGACTGCGAGCAGTGGACTGCCATTTAAATCAACTAACTAAACATGATCCCATAGTAGATATCACATAGGAGCCAGCTCCAATGAATTCATCGTCATCCATATGTCTACAGCATCTACAAAAGTCATGAGATTCGACGTTCCACATTGTCGTAACAAATTGCTATAATCGTTCTTCATACATTTGATGAAACCCTTCATACATTCCATGAATTCCTTCATTAATTTTCAGAAATAGAAATATTTCATAAGATTCTATTGAACATTTTCATAGATTGTATGAGACATTTTCATATATGTATTCTATTAAACAAACTCCCTGAAAATTTGTTCATAACATCTATGAAACATTTTCATAGATTGTAGAAAAATAATCTATAACATTTTTTCATAACATTTATGAAACATTTTCATAGATTCTATGGAAAGAAATCTATAACGATGTTGATTGTTGACCATTTGTATTATTAGTGTTAGTGTTAGTTTGTCTTGATGTCATAAAATTAAAATAACAGCGGGATCGATTGAAATGTGTCTATGACATCTTCCTTCGAAATCTTTTCATAGAGTCCATGAAATTAAATATCTTTATATCATATAAGAATATTAAACATATTCGTTGGTTTTATAAAACCTGTTATAGAATTATGGCCTTATTCATAAAAACTTGTGAGAGATTTGAGAGACGTTTTTAGTATGATAAATCGTCTCTGAAACCTCTCGTAACTGTTGCATATAGGGCTTCCAGGTCTCATCACAGATCCTCTTCAGCGATTGTTCCTGAATGATCCTAATAAAAAATTTTTCATATTTAGTATCTATGAAATTGACGAAAACCTTTATTGAAATAATGAAAATTTTGAATGACGAATTTGTAATGAAGAATAGTTCATAATTATTGCGAAAAACTAGATAGCACACAACACACTGGTTATGAGAAGATCTTCCCAATCCCATCTTGGTATGTAATGGGCAAATATTTTTTTTAAATATATTTTCAGTGAAGCCTCGGCCGAGTCAGGGGGAATCCATGACACAGGTGATCGACTATGAAGTAGGAAATTTATAGAAAAGAGAGTAGATTGGCGAGGGTGTGATAAGCAACCACAAGAAACCCGTGCATCAAACTAAGTTTAAGTAGTGTTTCGTTGATACTAATGACAGCTAAATTATGTTTTATGTTGGTTGCATCGAACGAAAATATGTATTCCCATTTGTTTCTGCCCGTCTTATGTCCAACCAAAGAGTAACGGACAACAAAAATTCGAACTCGGTGAAATGACCTACTTACTATCTCGCCGTCATAGAGAGAACGTAAAGAGAGGTATAGCGATATACTGGTTCCGCCGCTTTTATAACCGCTGGGCTGCCATAGAAGACATTGATGTCTGCGAGGTGTAGAACTGTTGTTCTTCAGAAATTTGGTAATAGTGCTGCTTCAGTAGTGGTTATATTTGGTTCTATAAAGGGAGGAATAACCTTGCACATTTAGTATAAACTATATCACGATATTTACTAGGGTTGGGTAGTTTATGAACTAGTATATAATTCATTAAGGGTGATGAATATGGTCATTATTGTTGTGTCCGGGCACCTTAAATGAATGAGTTCTGGAACTAGTGAACGAGTTGGCACAAATCTAAACTTAATATTTATCCATAACGTTATAACGAATGAATCATTTAGGGAAATTTTTCCAGTAGGAATGTTATGTCAGATCAAACTGTTATTGTATTTTTGTTCTGTATTGTTTGACATTTTATCATGATAACCGTCAGCTCGTCAACGTCCCAGTCTTTCGGTTCTTGATAAGCTTGAAGAAGTTTCACAAAATGATGTTCAGCGATGAGACCCATTTTTGGCTTAATGGCTGTGCTAATAAGCAAAATTGCCTTATTTGGCCAGGAGAGCAATTCGAAGGGATTCAAAATTCCTGCTATTACAGTTAGACAAAACAATGATTTTATGTGGTTTATGGTCTGGTAGAATCATCGTTCGATATGAATGTAACTAGGAATGGTGCCCGTTATCGTGCCGTAATACCACACTGTGCTTGAAATTGAAAAGCGTTACCTCGACGATAGTGGATTCTAACAAGACGGCGCTACGTGCCAAACAGCAAAACACAATGAAACAATGACATTATTGGTAGAGTAATTCTATGACCAGTGAATTTCACGATTCGAACCGGTGAATTGGCCTCTTAGATCATGTGATATTACACTCCTCTAGGCTGTTTCCATTAAGGCTGCGTATAACCCAAAGTATATATAGTATAGTATATATAAAGTATAGCCCAAAGGAAATGTAAGGCAACTTTACGCCTCATTCTCCAAATGGGTAATTATTTATATTTGGTTTTTGAAAATGTTTAAGAATTCACACAAGTGAATGAAATATGCATTTGCATCGACAAACCAAAGCCTGTTATTTACTTTTTAAAGATTATTTCATGCAAATTTTGGCCACAGCTACGCTTCACGTGGCCAATTTTGAAAGTCCAAATTTGGCACTCTTTTGACAACACTTCGGCCGGTATCTCACTAATGACACGTGAAATGTTGCCTTCTAAATCAGCAATCGTGGTTGGCTTGACGAGAGACTTCACATGGCCCCACAAAAAATAGTATTGTGGGGTGAAGTCGCACTAACGAGGCGGGCAAATGACAGCACCACAACATGAAATTAATTTATCACCAAACTTGTCTCTCAATTTGTATATGGTATCGCGTGCAGTGTGGAATTTGGCGCCGTCCTGTTAATATCACATGCCCACCAAATCCAATTCTTCATTGACCGTAAAGCTTGCCACATACTTGTCAATCATGAACACTTTTTATCTGACTAATGAATTCGAAAAAATATTACCAAAAAGTTTTGTAAACATGATAGTGATGCGAACACCTTCGATTACATTCTTAGTTGGTATCAAGAGGGGCGGTAAACCGTCACTAAACATAAACTAAAGCTGATGTACATTCTCATGAATGACAACTCTGTGGTTGGCTTAACGTTGCGACCATCATCTTCTTTGCAGAAGTACACGCTGAAATTTTTTTAATTTTTTGTTGTTTGGATGCAAATATAACATGTTTGTAGCTTGTGGCAAATATAGTATACTTGTGTCCAAACACATTGTGTTTGCTATTAAATGTAACATGTTTGGGACACAATGATTAATAGATTACTACATATGTATTTGTAAGCCAAATGTGGCTTTGTTTTTTGAAAACTGCTGAAAACACTGATGTCTGTCGCAATAAAGAAACAAAAAGCAGCAGATCTTCAATTCACGAAAACAATGATTGGAAACATGCACATACATGGTTCCTGCAATATGTTGCTGGGCCGTTATTTTTCATCGTGTAACCGCAACAAACAGTGCATTTTTTGAACAGCTTCTGGCTGCTCATCGGTTAAAATTCGGCAGTTCTGTATATTGATGGGTCCATTGAGCCAAAAATAAGCCATGCCACTGCACGCTGAAAAATAACGGCCACAATCATGTACATGTTTTCAAGCAATGTTTTCGTGAATTGAAGACCTGCTACTTTTTTTTTTCTTTAGTGTCTGTCACGTTTTTGTTTTCAGCAGTTTTGAACAAACAGAACCACATTTGGGTCACACATAGATAAGTATATTATAACCAGCTATGGGCACAGAAGCAGCTTGGAAGCCGCGCTCTCACAAGTGCGTATACGTATATGAATATGAGAGCAAATAAATCGAGCAAGAGAGCAAGCAAAGTAACGAAAATTGTTTTAAGCGGCAAATAGACCACACAAATCTTTGCGCAAATCGCTTATATGTGTGAGTGAAATAAGGTTGTATGTGTCACACGTACGAATTTGCGCAAATCGAACTGAAAAATCAAAACCATTTAGATTTTTCGGCATATTTGCACAAATATTTGTGTGGTGTGTGGGCATTTGCATCAAATCTGCTCAGTGCGTGAGAAATAGTAAATTGCAGCAGTGCAGTGCGTTGTGACGGATTGTTGTAAAAAATGGAAAAAGAATAAGAGCAGATTTTCATTTTAGATTTTATTGAAGTGTATCGCTCCTTGCCTGCTCTGTGGGACATAAAGCCGAAGGACTATGCGAACAGAGACGCAAAGAACGCCCAATATATAATTTTAGTGACAAAATATAATGAACGCTACCCAGATGCTGATAAAACAGCCTTTGCCCACAAGCGTTTACGTTTTATTTTTTCATTTTCGCGCTTCTTTTTTACTGCCACTGTCAAAACGACGGCAATAGCTGCGTTTTCATCCATTACTTCATTCGCCGAGCACTTGCTTCGAATGAAGTTTGCACAAATATTTGCGCGGTGTGTGTGCTAAATGCGTGTGAGTTTGCGCAAATAATTTGTGTGGTCTATTTGCCGCTTTAGTTGGATTGAAAACAGCAAGCAAGCAAGACGTGTGGCGCATTGTGCGATTTGAAATGACGAAAAAATACACCCATACAATTTTTTTTGTTCACAGCGCTTCATACTTGCTCAGATGCGCTCGCATTTTGTCTCGTATTAGAGCAATTTTTATTTACATCAATAAGGAATTTAGACTTTACTTCTTTTTAGCTTTAAGATTTTGTAAATTACTAAGAAAGCCATAATTCAATAAAAAGTTTGGACTTTTATTTCAAATTTTAACAATGTTTCTAAATTTAGAATTTTTAAACATCCCAACTTAATTCTTACCACCATCGTCTGTTTTTTCCGAGAAATATTTTTTAAATACATATGTATTCCATTCATACACAAAATTTTTGTCAGTGCCACACATACAACCAAGCTCACAAGCACTTCACTGTAGTGGTGCTAATAGCTGATTATAACCCATTAATCATTGTGTCCCAAACATGTTATATTGAATAGCAAACACAATGTGTTTGGGCACAAGTATTATATATGTGTGACAAGCTACAACGACGTTATATTTGCACCCAAACAACAAAAAAAATTTTTTTCAGAGTGTGAAGACCATAAAAAATGGACGTAACTGGCTAAACACATTTTTCACAGTGCAGGAATTTTAAGAATAAAACCCATCGATTTGCCATCGTTGTTCGTTTGCAAGTACATTATATACATATATTCATGATGAAATGGCAAGGCAGACTGAACATTTTGGACTTATGTCACGAATCACGTGTGAACTGCCAAAAAAATTGAACACTAATAATCGAAATTCTCTAGCGCGTCATTGAAAATTGGAAGCTCAGGACAGTCCATGTTACGGCCAACATTTCAAAGAAATAATTATTGAAAAATATATGCAAAGAATATATGACTGTATGACAATAAAGAACTTTTGTTATTTTACAAAAGTTTAATTTATTTTAATCGTGAAGTTTAATTTATTTAAGAAAGTACCTATAAATGAATCACCCACTAAAAAATAATCACAAGATTTTCATTTCTGAAATATCACTTAATGATGTCTATTTCTCTACAGATTGAAATTTAATTCAAAAAATTTAAACATATTGATTGATTCCCCTACTGATCTTAGAACGCAATAATCGCGGAAACGCCAGTGTTCCAAATAGTCTTATCAAAATATTTGCGAAGGAATAACAACAGACACTTGACTTCAGCTGACCCCCTTTCGATAACCCGCAATTTATAAGAAAATGCATTAAAGCAACTGATTCCACTTAAATTAAATTCTATGAATTTTAATTTGAATACTTGTATTAAAGCACATTATTTTTTATGAACCATTCATATTTTACAGAACACATATTCACTTTACCCAGAAGTTTTGTGATGATGTATACAATTTTCTATGACGTCAAATCAGATGGAATTTTATTGTTAACAATTTAAAGTTAAGTACTCTAATTTTCATTGGAACAGCAGCTATATGAGCTTGAACTACACAATTATTTTGTACATATGAGTCATATGTTTGGTTACTGAAAAGTTGCGTTTTTATTATCATTGGCTTTCTGCGCTTGACTTCGTCAAAATAAAAGAAAGAGAACAAATAAATAAATACATTATTCAATACTCATTAATTTCAAACAATTTAATTGTTTGCTTAATTTTAACTCATTGAACAAGAGAGACAGAAACGTAAATATTTGCAAATGGAAAAATAAAAAGATAGAAAGAATGGGAAAAAACAAAATATGTATGCACAATTAATTGTTTACATCTAATACATAACTTGGCGTTTACACGAGACACTAGACAATAGCAATACATTCACACTTTTTTACTACCCAGCGGCGGAAGTCGCAACACCTTCCACAAATAAGTAACGCCTTGCCTTTCAATCTCACGCAATGTTAAAAAGAAAGCAGGAGGTAATGTGTAGGGATCGTCTTCCGTATTTTAAAGAAGGCCTGTTTGGTCACGATTTCAGGCCTTCCAGGTCATGACTTCCGCCGCTGGGTAATACCCTCTAGACATCTGCAAAAGACGTCTTGAATAATCATTCAAAACATATGCATTTTTCACCACATGTACTGTAGCGAAGTTGCGGCAACCAAACACTGCAATGTTTTGAAATGGAAAACAGCGTTCGTGTAGGTGTGTGAAGCTGTAGAGCACAAGCCTCGAAGACATACTCGAATGCTTTGGAAACAGTACCCCGATGTACTTGATTGTCGCAACTTCGCTACAGTAAATGTCTTGAAAAATAGCAAATGTCGTGAATGGCCATGTAGATGTCTAATACCCTCCCACTACTCTCATTTTTTTCGTCACTGTCTCTGATATTTCGAAGATAGTAAATTCGGCAACTAATACATTTCTCAATTTTGTAAACGCATGGTAATACCAAAACTCTGACTAAGCATTATTAAATTTACAAATAGTTTCTCTCTTGTACCGTATAAAAATATGAAATTATAGGTTTTATGAAATTTTGTCTAACCTTAGGATGATCGGTTCCAGCGAGGTACTAAAATAAATTTATGGCAAAACTCGTATATACGAGATGGATACGAGATTTATCCCCACGAGAGATTTATCCCCATGAAATCTACCAAATTTTTCGCATTTTGGAATTCAAGCATTTGTTCCGATATTTTGCTTGGATTTGATTAAGCTCAATTAAACTATTAAATGGGGAAAGTTTGGAAAAATTCAAATAACTCTAAAGATTCGTTTTTGAAAAAGTCAACTTTCGTGGTTTTCATACTCATTTTTACAAAAAATTAACTTAGGTGCACTTGAAGACCATTTTAACATTTTTTCGCTTCCAATAAGTTATAACATGCCTCACTTTGTCAACGATTTCATAGTGAGATGGGGGTCAAAGTAGGGTACCTCGAGGAAAATGGCATCAATCTGGCCTTGTGTGGTTGCTAGATCATTAATAAGTCAAAATATGAGTAAGAAAAAAACACTCGTCAACTCAAACGGTTCAAAATATCTTGTGTACCGAGTAGATACATAAATCGGTTTTGAAACCGGTTTCAAGATCCGCTTTTAAAACCCGGTTGAAAGAACCGGTTTAAGAAACCGGTTCCAGATACAGATAAATAGAACCGATTTCAATCTATAAAACTCGTTTAAAACAAAAAGGACCGGGTTTAAACCAGTTGTTCATCTGAATATGTTTTCAAATTTCGGAATGGTTTCTAAAACTGTGGGTTTAAAACCCGTTCATTAAAACGGTTTCTAAATCCGGTTATTAAATCTACTAGTCAACCCCGATTTTTTGAGCAGGTTGGAGATCATAAGTATGGATTCTCACTCATATTTAGAGTTATTAATGATCTAGCATCAAGATTAGGCCATCTTGAGGCATTTTCCTCGAGATACCCTACTTTGACCCACCCTGTCAGCAGTTCTTGCTGTGGTACACTTATGGCAAATTTTTGTATTCGTTACTGTCTGTTTAGTTAATTATGATAAAATGCTAACAATAGTTTAATCTTGCGACGAGTTTTGCGGCGGTCTTGTTAATTACACAATCATTTGGACTAATATGATGGCAACAATTGAAAATACCGGGAAATGAAATAGGAGAACAATTGATTCCAAAGGAGAATTAGTAAACAATACATAACAAACATTCGAAATCATGTGGGTTTTTATAGAGGATGTACAAGTAGAGAAGAAACAAATTAGCAATTTGGCAACCCTTGTAGAAGAGAACCAAAAAGTCGACGAGATTTACTCAAACACATTCCTCTCTCGCGCCATAATTTGATGATATACCAAAGAAGACATAGATATTATAGACCATGCAGCAAACTAAGTTTAAATAGTGGTTGATTGATACTAATGACAGCTGAATTATGTTTTATGTTATTCGCATCGAACGAAAATACGCATTCCCTTTTATTTCTATCCGCATTATGCACAAAAGTAACTCGAAATCGATGAAAGGGTACATTTTGTTACAGAGAGTTACCACATATCTCTGAGTTACTTTGCAAATATTTCATTAATAATTCATCTATGCACTCCATTCTAATTTTAACGCATGTGATATTACTTTTATTTACTAAAATAATCGAAATGTCAAAAGTCCGGTCCCAAATAATTATCAAACAACTGAAGCCCCTGGTGGTAGGTGTTAACTCAATTTTTTTCCAAAAAACAAAATTTCTTCATCTTTTTACGTTTCCATGGTATCCGATTTTATTTTAGATAAGAAAAAAGTCAACATCTGATATTTAAATTATTAAAATTAAATTTAAAAAATTTTTTTTTTAATTTTTACTTAAATCAGATACCATAGAAACCTTAAAAGAAGGAAAATATTGTTTTTGAAAAAAACAAGTTAACACCTTCTTCCACCAAGGGCTTCAATTGTTTTCGCACGAAATAACTTCGGCGTAACAACCCTGTACTTGAGTTTGCCTACGACATTTTCGCAAAAAGCTGAGCACCAAGCAATTGAAAAGTGAGCGAAATTTTCGGTTCATGAAATTTTCGTTATTTTTTTATACGCGAACTTCTTATGGCAACGAAAAATTTATAAAAACTGAATACCGGGCTTAAGTTTGTGCATTCACGATGTTCATATATTTATGCTTTGTTTATCAAACCTCTGCGACAGAATTCTTAAATCTAAAATTTGCAACTTCAAACGTGGGATTCCCTTTAGTCAAAAAATTAAGAGCGAGTTGGAGCATTTGGTAAATTTTTAATCTATGGGATACCCCCTGATCAAATTGAAAAAGTATATTTTGTTACAAGAGAAAACAATGGCAAACAAATGCTCACTTTTTACCTCCCACACAAAAGTTGCGCGGATTGCGGTTGATTGACGCCATATCCCTCGGAAATCACAACCGACTTTGTTCACACAACCGAATTGTTTGAATATTTTTCGAACACCCTGTGTTGACATATAAGTATTGTGCATATATTTTGTTTACGGTTATATGAGATCCAATCAAAATAAACCAGTTTTCAGTTTCTGTTATTGTTATTATTCTCATAGCAAAAATGTCAAAGTAAATTGTTGGACTTTGAAAATTTTTATTTGCAATGTATGTAAATAATTAAAGTTTTTTCAATACCAAAGTTGTGTAAATAACTTGGGAAATTTACGACATCGGAGTAGGTGGTTTAAATATACAGAGTAATTAATGGATATATACGAGTATGAATAAATATTAAAGAAAGCCACAAAAAAAAGGTGACCCCTGTGTATCAAAACCAACTCATTGAAGACGGTAATTAATCACATTTAATCTGATGTCATGTGTAAAATTTTGTTTGCGTCACATTGGTATTTGAATAAATCATTGGTTGACTGTAACATATAAATCCGGTATTCCAAACACACGCGAGATTGCGCAGACGATCCCTCTTACAGTTCGAATTACATACCTAGGAGTTTGGACAAAACAGCCTTCTGCTGCCTAGCCAGACGAACAAGGCTTAATTCTTGTTTTAAAGTCATCAAAATAATTTCCTTCAAAAATACTTGACATTGTATACGTATCCTTCTATACTTTACACTTTTTGTGTCATCACCCATTGGGATTTCATTTGATGCTGCGAAAAAATTAAAGGAATCTCCCGGAACTAATTGTTTGAAAAGAGGTTGCAGGAAACGCAAATTCGGTTGTTGCCACCGATTTGCAGTTGTCACAACCGAATCGAGTATGTCAGGACTGATTTTAGTCCACACAACTGAAATTCGATTGAAGAAAAGTCTAATGCGGTTGTGACAACCTCTAGTTCGGATATGATGACGTCTAATGTGGTTATGACAACATCTAAATTCGGTTACGGTTAATTCGATTATTTGTTCGGGGTATATTAGGGTTGAACTGAAAAACATTTTTGGAGGGGATCTCAAAAAATGTTTATTGAAGAGCTGATTAGGGGAATGACAAACTTTTTTTTATACGAGGGTAAGTATAGCCCCCTACAGGCCGTTAAAGTTTTGATTCCTATTTTAAACTTTTTGGTCAATATGGGGCTCCAACGATGTGTCACGACCCCCACGATTGAAACGCTGTTTTCAGTGCGCCATAGTGCACATACATATATAGTAAGAGCCGTATTTCAACCCATGTATCAGCGGATAAGCTCTCCAAAATCCCTTCAGGGGATGTAATGGGAAGCGATTTTGTTATTCTTGTTTCTGTGGAGCAAATTGACATTTGTCTACTAAATGATCAACACAATAAGCGACTTACAGCCTGTTTAGCTAACTCGAACGAAAGCTGTCGTTCGTGTTCTAGACGAAAGAAAGTTGATTTGGGTTCCACCATCTTGTCTCAAGTCGAATGAAAACAAAAAATTATTCAAAACGTTTCAGTACAAATTTTGGTTTCTCTATTTCGCATGTGCTGTCAGTTGCAAACAAACATAGAGACCATAGACTAATACATAGATACTTTTAAATGATAAATGTAACTACAAATTGCGGCGGCTTAACGGCGTAGACGCTGCTGAAGATGATGCTTCACAAACATCGAAACGAACGTCCAGCGGATGTGAGTTCTAGTACCACCCGCTGCAAATTTTTTCATTAATCAGGGAAAAAACATGGTCTGTTAGCTTAAAAGGAATTACAACTTTCTAAAAATAACTCAGATCAAAGACACCTAAAATTGTGTTGAAGGTCGTTTGAAGTAACTTTTTACCAGGAACCAGATCATTCAGAGGTCTCGAGCCATTGATTGTAGGTGGTATGGAAATACTAGTAAAATATAATGCAAAATATGTAGGTTGGATTCTCGAGAGAAATCCTAGTTTCAAGCCAAACACTATGGATGGGATCTGTAAAACCACAGTAGTCCTACATTCGTGTAAAGACCCATCATCCCGGTCGTCGGATGGAAAGTGTTAACATGCTCCCATTGGTATTACTTTGAATCAGAATTAGTAGTTATATATGGATTTAGTTTCCATTGTAAATAAAACTCCCTTTCGCTACACGTTAATTTTCATGCCTCTTTTGTGTGCCTCTGGTAAACTCACCACGATCAGCTGAGAGCATGATAGAAATACAAGGTAGTATTAGAGTTGTTGTAATTACTGTACCGGGTTATTGTCAAAATCAGCTGAAAAATATGTCACACATACATTTACAATAGTGGACATATATAGATAAAATCAAAAGAACTCACACAATCAACTTTGACATTTACCGGGTACGAGGAAATATAAACAAATTAAATCAGCCGGGCTAACGCTACTACCTTTTATTTCTACCATGGGTGAGAGTGACATCAGCCAACAGCTGGGCCATGGTAGAATAACAATGCGAGAACGCATGAGGAAAAGAAGAACAGGGTGTCTGTTCTTGTTGTTGGAATTATAGGCCTTTCAGTGACGTTGATACTTAGGGATCTTCGATCGATACTAATTCGCACATGTGAATTGCAGAATTGAGTTTGTATGTATACGATTGATGATCAACCGATGGTATTAATTCAGGCATCTGATGATGAATTTGTCACGGAGTTCGAAACTAGTCATGCCAGTGAGTGTGTGTTGAATTGAATTGTCTATCATTTCCAACAAAAACTAACCATTCTTCAATTAGAAAAATGTTCATGACTTGTAAGCTTGTAGTATGAATTTCTCATACATTAACCAAAAAAAAAAACTAACAAATATCGGTCAATAAAATTCAAATTCAAGTAAACTCGTTAGAACAGATGATTTGAACTTTTTTTCTTGCTTAGGTGTTTCTCTTATGTCAAATTCACATGTATTTTGATTTTGCACTGGTTTGTTTACTTTTACTGTCGATTCACACATGTGGAAAATTTGACAGATAACGAAATTTGACAGATAGAACAATTATTTTACCACGAGCAGGGCCACACAAATCACTGAGCGGCAGTGTTTGTGTTGATCGCAGAAATATGCACACCCACATATGACTGGGCCATACACACGACACACACAGCTCAAACGAACCAGTTTTTAGATAGCCGGCGACCCTAACACATCGTAGCTAGTTGTAGTCATAGTTGGTTGTAGAATAGTACACTGGTAGTTTTAGTCCTGTAGTTATCCTGTTTGTATACTCGTTCGGCGACACCCTACTTGTGGAAATCCGAACTAGTGCCCTAAACAGCGATACGTCCTTTATACTCGATCGGGGACACCCTGCCTTTGGGAATCCGATTTAGTATCCTGGCAATACTTTGCCTTGTAGCTTTAGCCTTCGTTACACTAAGTCTTGTAGTTATCCTGTTTGTGCACCCGTTCGGGGACACCCTGCCTGCGGGAACCCGAACTAGTGACTTGACAGCGATAAGTACTGTCTAATCGATCGGGGACACCCTGCTTGTGGAAATCCGGTTTGGTATCCTGACGTTACTTGTCCTGTAGCCATAGCCCTCGTTATCGTCATATTTAGTCCCGAAGTTAACCTATTTGTATACTCGTTCGTAGACACCCTTCCTGTGGGAATACGAACTAGTGCCGAGACAGCAATAAGTCCTGTATACTCGATTGGGGACCCCCAACCTGACGATACTTTGCCTTGTAATTTTACCACTCGTTAGCCTTGCAGTTAGCTCTCAGTTACCGTATGATTACCCCGTTCTGAAATCATCAGCGCACTTTGAAGACTCTTTTCAGAAGAAGGGTGCCTGGACCGCCCCCTGTGATCCCTGGATACCACCGTTTTATAGCTGAAGCCAGTTTGATATCTACCTTATATGGTTGCCAGGGCATAATAACATTCCAGAGAACGACAAAGTGGTTGAGCATGTCGCTATAGTTAGCTCTTCTACATGCAAGCACATGAGTAAAACTGAATTTCTCAGACAGGCGAATGACGGATGGGCTTGAGGCATAAATTGCAGGATTATCAGGCAGGTAATGCCCAGTTATGAGCTGAGTCGTTCGAAAAACTTGATGCCCACTCCTACATAGGACATCTCCAAGCTAGTAAATGTGATCACTGTTTAATACGCAGACACGTGTCTAGACTTGGAATTTCAGCTCATGATTATCGTAAAAGCTGGAGGGATGAAGAGGCGGACGAGAGTGTCGAACATCTCCAATGAATTTTTTGTATACGTAGAATCCCAGCTAGCATTTGAGTGTTTGTTTCACGATCACGATTGTTTCGCGACTGGATTTCCAATCGTCACCACGATTGTCGGATCAGAATTATATTTTTCTCTGCTTTTAAGACTTTGTGCTCACGATTTGTTTTTGTGTTTACTTTGTGTCACAGTCTTACATGTAGTTTTCTTATTGTTGTCTTACTTCTTCCCGCATACTCCACCGAACTCGTGTTTTGCAAGGAGAATTTAATTATGTCTCTCTGAAATTCTAACGGGTTTTCCAATATCTGCTCAGCAGAAAAAGAAAAAGATTTTGCTCATCGTCGACTATTGGATTTTGCTCATCGTCGACGATTGGAAAGTAAGAGTCGCCGTCTTGACACAGTTACTTCAGTTGCTCTGAACGTGCGCGATTGGAATACGACATCGCGCACGATTACTTTAATCGTCGGCTCCGATCGTGAAAGAGTCGTGCACGATTGAAAATGCTAGCTGGGAGACAATATTAAGGTTCTTACTTCTGTTTGGTCTAACTTAGAGTCAGGAAGTTAAGCTGAATATGAGTATCATAAGACTTGAATGTCCCTTAACCACACAAGCTAAATTTGCACGTTCCTTATTCCTAACTTTTTTTAAATTCACGTCTTAATTTATCTTAAATTATTTTATTCCTGTTTTATTTTATTTTTTAAAATGTTTGGGTTAATGAAAATGTGTCACAACATTAGAAAACAATTTCACGATAAACATTTTGTGTTTGGGGGATTTGGGCATTCGCTTCAAAATTAAGATAGGTGCGGCTGTTACACGTAGTCCAATGTGGACCGTTGTGATATCATTAGACGACATGCTCGGTTTCCATCCCGGTGTTTCAAGATGGAGCTGAAAAAGGGACGTATATACGTCTCTAACGAACTTATTTTTGCTGTGCAAAAATAGTTCAAAGGTTATTCAGCTTAACTCGATGACGGTACTTTAGATCCAATAGGAAGAAAATACCATAAAACAACATCATTGAATTTGCCGATATGGATGGCAAAATTGGCGCGTGTTTATTCAGTCAGTGCCGGGCAATTTTTGTCGCGTAGTTATTTAGCGAATGCTGCACACAAACGAAATATTTAATTATGAATACATGTACTATATGTTAGGGTGTATTGAAAACATTTTTTTGGAGGGGTGTCTCAAAATATGCGGTGAATACGGGGACGTCAAACTAACAACAAATTAAACAACTTTTTATGGAACGATGTTCTTTATCGCATGTTGCCGGGGGCTAAATGAAAAAGTTTTAAACAACTTTTTTTAACTACTTTATTACAACCCATTATTATCAACTATATTGGGTACTTTTGGTTTGGTTTGGTTTAAAGGGAAGTTTTCTAGGTGGAGCCTGTGTATATTGTAGTTTTGAACCCAATAAAAAAAATCCAATGAGTGTTCGAACTCACGGGCGATGTGTTAACACCTTTTTGCTACACGGTACCTATTCGATTTCTATGAACACATTAGTAAATGTTGCATTGGAAAATAAAAACCAGCGTTCAATCATATGATGACGTTACAGTTAAATAATATTAATACTTAAAATTTTTTAAAGACCCAGTGCAAGCACATGTGTCATTATTTTCTTGCTTAATACTTTTTGTTCTATTCCCACAAAAGTCAAAGAATGCAAAGCAACAGACACTTGTACATACATACATACATTGTTATATTCGTACGATATAACCGAAGATCAACATAAAATACTTTTTTAATATTACTCCAAATTAAAACACTTCAATCTCGGCTCGCCGATATCGGATCGCCTTAATTTTTGGCCTAAACTCTTCGTCGAAACCCGCACTAGCTTTTTAATCCAAAAATTAATAAAATCGGCTATGAATTTCCGGAGAAAATCGCGTGGGAAAATTATATGAAAATCGCCCAATAATCACTTTCAATACCGACTGCCAAGCAACGAACAAACAAACGATGATTTACTCTTACAAACCTAACACCTATTAAATTTATAGTTTACTGCCCTAGAGGCGCGCGTATAGATGTTAACACATCAAAAAGTAAATTGAGAAAAGACTGGCAAATCCATGAAATACAACCCTGAGCATGGAATTACATTTGGCAGCACCCTGACTCTTACACTCGTACTTTTGGCTTGGTTTGTGTGTAGACTAACATATCGGGGGATATTTTTTGTTTAATGGGAAATTTTCTAGGTTTAGCATTTTGCTTACATATTGTAGTTTTGAAACGAATAAAAAGTAGATTTAGAAAAGCCAAAGTGAAAGAAGTTTAAAAAAATAAAATTTTCTTAAGTAAGTGCGTTTTCTTAAAGAAAGTAAATTTTCTCAAAAAAAAAAAATACCTATTGATATTCTTAAACAATCTCTAACTTTTCTTAAAAAAAAATACCTTATCTTAAAGAAGTACCTTTGCTTAAAAAAGTAAAATTTCTTACAGAAAGTACATGTTCTTAACAAAAGTAATTTTTTTGAATAAGTACCTTTTCTTAAAAAAGTACATTCTCTTACAACAAATTGCCTTTTCTTAAAAAACTACCTTTTCTTTACAGAGTACCTTTTTTGTAAACCAAAAGAACTCTTCTTGAGATAAGTACCTATTCTTAAAATAGCACATGCTCTTTCCTAAAAAAAGGTTTTGTTCAAAAAAAAATTTACCTTCTCTTAAAAAAATACCTTTTTCTACAAAAATTCCTTTTCTTAAACGTATCGTTTCTTAAAAATAAAATAATACCCTTTCTTTTCCTTTCTTGAGATGAGTAGCCTTTCTGAAAATAAGTAAATTTTCTTAAAAAAATAACCTTTTCCTAAAAAGAGTACCAGTTCTGTAAAAAGTGCCTGTTCTTAAAAAAGTACTTCTTTGTAAACAAATTAATACTCTTAGGCTTTTTCTTACGGAAAGCGCTTCTTTTCTTTTAAAAAAACATTAGCTTTAATAAAAGAAGTACCTCTCATTAAAGAAAGGACCTTTTCGGGAAAATATAATACATATTCTTACAAAAGGGACCTAAAAACATGCTTTTTTTTAAATACATTCAATAAATAAAAAATTCCTTAAAAACAGTTTATCATCTTACAAAAAGTATCTTTTCGTAAAGATCCATTTTAAATTACAGTATTTTTCAACAGGCTACAGGCTCCTTAGGCGTGTTGGAACTAACTAGTACATAATATGTGTATACCTAAAGGAAGTTCGTTCCAACCAGGTGCCCCTGACACCTCATGTACTTTTTTAACACTATTATGCTACAACCCAGTATCATTATCAACTATATTGGGTACTTTTGCTTTGGTTTGTGTCTAGACTAACATATGTTGGGAAATTTCTTGTTTAATGGGAAGTTTTCTAGGTGGAGCCTGTAACCAATATTTAGTATATTGTAGTTTTGAATCCAATAAAAACTAAATATAGAAAATCCAAAGTGAAAGAAATGTAGACAAGGACATTTTCTTAAATAAATGCCTTTTCTTAAAAAAAGTAAATTTTCGCACAAATAATACCAACCTATTCATATTCATAAACAAAGTATATTTTCTTAAAAAAAAATACCTTATCTTTAAGAAGTACCTTTGCTTAAAAAAGTTTCTTACAAAAAGTACCTTTTTTTAAAAAAAGTATTTTTTTAAATAAGTACCTTTTCTTAAAAAAGTACATTTTCTTACAACAATTTGCCTTTTCTTAAAAAACTACCTTGCCTTTAAAGAGTACCTTTTCATGAGAACACTTCATGAGATAAGTACCTACTCTTAAAAATTTACCTTTTCTTGAAAAACGAACAATTTAAAAAAATTCCCACTTCTTAAAAAAAAAACCTTTTCTTCAAAAAAACAAATACCTTCTCTTAAAAAAATATATTTTCAAACAAAAATTCCTTTTCTTAGTAGTACCTTTCTTAAAAATAGAATAATACTTTTTCTTTTCTTGAGATAAGTAGCCTTTCTGAAAATAAGTAAATTTTCTTAAAAAAATAACTTTTTCCTAAAAATTGTACCAGTTCTTTAAAAACCACCTGTTCTTAAAAATAGTACTTCTTTGTAAAAAAAATTCATACTCATGGCTTTTTCTTACTGAATGTACTTTTACTTAAAAATAGTACCCTTTCTTAAAAAACATTAGCTTTTAATAAAGGAAGTACTTATCTTTAAAAAAGGGCCGTTTGGGGAAAATAAAATACATATTCTTACAAAAAGGACCTAAAAACATACTTTTTTTTTTAAAAAATACATTCGATAAAAAATTTTTTTTTTTAAAAGAAGTTTATCATTTTACACAAAGTATCTTATCTTCAAGATCCATTTAAATTATCGTATTTTTCAACGGGGGTCTTAGGTGTGTTCGAACTAACTAGTACATAATTTACAGTGAAAGGAACTTCGTTCCAACCGGGTGTCCCCTGACACCTCATGCCATGTTTTACTTTTTTTTCGGCAACATTTTGAAATTCTTCTTCTCTTCCCAATTTTTTAATTAAATTTTCAATTTGGGTTTTTTTTTAATTTCACATGGAAATACTATCAAATGTGTATAATAAATATAAATTAAAGCTGAGAAAAGCGAAAAAAATCGGAAAAAATATACTTGGTCAACACAAAGACCGGTATATACGTATGTGCCCTCGTACCCTATACGTACGCTCGTGTAAAAAAGTTTGACTTCCCGTAATCATCTCTTCAATACGCATCTTTTGAAACCCATCTACAATTGAAATTGCAAAAACGCGGTTTTCAGTACAGCCTAATGCATATTTCTTCCCCTTATCGATCACAATTTGTTCAATTAATTTAATTTGTGTTTTCATTTTGTATTCTTTTTTGTTATTTTCTATTTAAAATTCATTTTGAGCCCATCTAATATGAATGTACTGTATATAATATATAATGTACAATATAATATATAATATACTATATAGTATTTCTTTATTAAATTACTAACAAAAATTTTAACGATGATGGAGAAAGTTTGACAGAAGAAGATGATGACCATAATTTTGGGGAAAAAATTAATGAAGCAAATAAATAATTTGAAATTTATTTTCGATCATTTAGTACAATAATCTGATAATCTTTTACTCAATAAATTTTAAACACATCCAGCTAGTAATCATTGGCTGCATAATAAATGTAACCTTGAGACAACAACTCTTTTTGCCAAAAATTAATTTATTTTTAGCGGCCCGTTTTCATAACAATATACACATATTTGAGAAAGAGTGTAGTATATTCTGTTGTTTTGCTTTTGACGCCAGAATTATATGTTAAAAACAATACAAAGGAATTTTCTAAAATCTGGTTTTTCAGGAACATTTATAATTGTAGACTGGACATTTTCTGACTAATATTTTGTTTCTTTTCTATGAATCAGATACAGCGAACGCTTAGTTAAACTTTTCCTTAACCGTTCCGTACTATATGTCCGTATTTTGTACACTACACCCTGTATAATTCGAATTTTTGAGTTTAAACTGACATCTAATTCTTCTAATTCAAATGAACGCTTTCGTTCGCTTACTTATGGCCAGTTTTTAGGTCTGTGGTCATCTTCGTTTCTTAGTTAAATTGTTGTTAAACATCGAATTATGTTTTTCAGTCAATGGTTATCAACGACTTAACTACCCAATGGTGATTGGTTAACCTGTAGTTAGAACCATATGTTTGTGACAACCACATTACTGATTGTCAAAATGGGAAATGTAAGATTGTTTAAAATACATGTTTCGTTTTGATTATTTGTACAAATATTTTGAGGCTAGATCGTTAAATTTAAAGTTATTTAATAGTCTTTACATAGTTTTTTAAACATATTTGTTAAAATTACTTCAAAGTATGCATTTATTTCTTACTTCACATAATTCCATTTTGGTTGTTCGTCTCTGTTGTTTTGGTATTCAGCCTAAAATAGATATTTTTTCCTATAATAATACAAGAGTTGCCATACTCGTTAACAATATGACAGTTCACATTAACTCGCCACTGTAAATCAAACTGCACAGTTAACCTCAAATTAATTTTCAATAACGATTAAGTAATCCGATAGTTAACTACCCACTTAAAAACTGGTTAACTATCGGATTACTTAATCGTAATTGAAAGATAATTAGAGGTTAACATTGCATTTTGTGTTTCAATGGCAAGCTAATGTAATGTAAACGATTATGGCAGCCCTTCTTTTCTTATTGGTAAAACCATCTGTTTTGGCATAAATACAAAAAAAAATAGAAAAAACAAAAAATAGGAACAACCAAATATAATTATGTAAAATAAGAAATAAATGAATAAAATCGAAGTAATTTTAACAAAAATTTATAAAACACTCGGTAGGTGCAACAATTTAATGATCTAGGCTCCAAGTACTTATAGGTGTACAAATACTCAAATCATACACATGTATTTTATACAATTTAACATTTCTTATATTGACAATCAGTAATATGATTGTCAAAATCATATGGTTCCAACTACCAGTTAACCTATCAACATTGGGTGGTTAAATCATTGTTAACCATTGCCTGAAAAACAAAATTCGATATTTAACCACAATTTAACTAAGAAACGAAGATCACCACTGACTGAACAACTGACCATTATTTTATCGCTTAGTTATCGAAGGAGAGCGCTCATATAGCGAACCACACTTTTGTCAGTTTTGAGCATGCGCACGCTCAAAGTTGATAGTGTGTTCTTTAGCTTGTCAAACTGATATCAGTTTACCAAAAATTTTGCCAACAAGATAGTGATGGAAACAGCAGCGATATAGTTTTTATATAATATCGAAATTAGGGATGCGTAATTTTGTGGAAATTTAGAACAATAATATTTTGTTTCATTAAATATGTATGTATGTGTATTATGTATGTACGTCCGGAAGAAGCATTGCTAAAGAAATTCAGACAAGGCACATTTTTGTCCAGTGGACGCAGAAGACAATTTTGCTTTTATAATAAATTGATCCGGTTGACAAATTTCTTGAATACGTCGGGAATACGTAAAAAATGTCTCCGGAATACACGTTTTTATTATATCCAGAAGACATTTCTGTCAGAATATAATTTATTAGGGAAATTACACGTTTTGTTCAAATTAAATAAAATTGCCAGCCGATCGGTGGAAGGCTTCATTGACGTGGTGGAGAATGATCCGTCTTCGGTGATAACTTTTATTTTTTTTATTTAGCCGTCGAAATTCACCTAGCATACAAATGGTATGGACCATTCCGAATTAAACGATATACGTTACACTAATGCTACGATGGTAACATGTCCGGGTTTTCCGAAAAAACTGGCGACAATTTTCATCGAAGTGCTTCGAGTTCGAACAACATTTATTGCATTTTTCGTGTCTTAAACGACACGTGCAGTTGACTGCTAATTAGTTTCGGACTCATATGCATAGATCCATAATTTATACAAGAGCTTATATTGTGATATCGTATCTAGATATGTCTTGTACATGAGATCCTGGGTTCAAACCCTGCTCTGACCACTTTAAAAATTACTTTCGCCGGCGGTCACCTCACATAGTAACTGCGACACTATCGAGTATATAGCCACGAAAAAAGCTTCTTAAAATACCGTTCGGAATCGTTGTAAAACTGTAGGTCCCAATCAGTGAGTGAAAACTGGAAAGCGCACAGCTTAGTGATTGTGAGAAGTTCTCCCCTGTCCCTTCATGGGATGTAATGGGAAACCATTTATTTTTATCGCAATATAAGCTCTCGTATAAACGCGATAACAGACAGATTTTTTCCACATTTCTTTGCTCTAATTGACACGAAGCATTTTCTAGCGCAAGCCGATAGCCTATGTAGCTAGTGCTTTAGTTCCTAAGATTTATTGTAATTTTAATTATAATAAATATCAAATAAATAAATAAATAAAATAATTTTCCAGCGTGTAGTGCAATAACGATTTATAACAGAAATTCTTTCTTGTTTTATAAATATAAGTAATGTGTTTTCAAGAAATAAATAGAAAAAAATTATACAAATTAATTTACACAATATATATTGGCGTCACATTCACGTTCTCGCAAATCGCTGCTACCGCAATCGCCGGTGCACAGTGGGACATTCTCAGAGAAAACGTTAAAAAATCAATAACTTCCCAGTATGTAAAATGACTCGAAATCGTATCGAAACTACATCGATATTTCCAAATACTAAATCGATATCGAATTCTATATCATGTCGAAAAAAGTAGTGGTTTCGTATAAATTATAACGTATAAAACTCGTATAACGTGAAATTTAATCGACATATATAATGAATTTAGACTCGAAATATAAGCGATATCCAGTATAAAAGCTATATAAATTTCGATTGTACACTGATTCGCAATATCTGCTTCTCACACTTTTACAATATACATTAAAAATGAAATACGAATAAGTTTTTAACCATTTATTGTAAAATTATATAAAGTTTGAAGGAAAGAACGAAAATTAAATTATTACAGAATTAATTTTAACGATGAAATTTAATTTTCTAAATTTATTCAAGCTCAAAACCTTTTTAAATAATATAAAGCTTATTTATTAGCTTTATATTACTTTCAAAAAGTTCGAGCAAAAAAATGTTCCAATGATACCAAGGCTGTCTGTATTGCTATTTCGGATCTTGCCAAGATCTTCATCAGCAGACGTTTTTGGTATGTTTTCAGTGAATTCTTCAAAAATATATATCCAGAAATACTCATCATATTAATGAGAATTCCTTTATATACACATTTGAAGAATACCAAGCAGTACCATTGGAACGCCTTCATGCACAACTGGTTTTTTTATCATGTCGAAAAACCATTGGTTTTAAGCAGGCATGATTTGTTTTTGAAAGTAATATAAAGCTAATAAATAAGTTTTATATTATTTAAAAAGGTCTTGAGCTTGAATAAATTTAGAAAACAGACCGAGTAAAAACTCTCGCAAGGGAAATGATGAAAGTTGACGAAGAGCACCGCGAGCTTGAAACAATACTATTGTTGATGGCAACCCTCTGTTTTGTTGTTTTTGTAATGACAAAACAAAAACAAATCATGTCTGTTTAAAACCAATGGTTTTTCGAAATGATAGAAAAGAGTTATGCATGAAGGTGTTCCAATGGTAGGTGTTCCAATGGTATTCTTCAAACATGTATATAAAGGAATTCTCATTAATATGATGAGTGTTTCGAGATATATATTTTTGAGGAATTCACCAAAAACGTCTGTAAACGTCCGGTAAGGCAAATGATGAAAATAACTTTTTATTAAAATTGTGTATTTTATATTTAAATATAAACAAAATTAATATTATTTGTAATAAGGGTTCGTATTTCGTGCCCATTTTTGATGTGTAAACATCTATATGCTGGGGGTAAAAATCTTTTTCACAATACAATCACAAATTTAGAGTAAGATGTGCGATGTAATCGTTAACCAATCGTAAAGCGTTATCAAATCGTTGTGAGCTATGTATGAGTGTATTAGTGTAATCATACGCTGCATACAATATACTCAACACCATCTAATGTTGATGAAAACAAATAAATACAATGAATACAAAAACATTTAATTTTAATAACTTTTAAACAGATTTTTTCCACTTTTAATAAGAAATTTACTAAAACAAAGCAAAATAAGGAAAACTAAAAACTAAACTTGTCAAACTATAAGTCTTCTTCGTCTTTGAGATTGTCATTCATATTTAACAGCTGCATATAAGCACCATTTAGTGTGCAATAGTAGCTACTAATTTTCGAAAACCATTGCTGTAAAATAACATTACATTTCAGTAAACAGCTGATTAATAACTTGTCAACCGCAACAAATACAAAATAATGAAATATTTTACAAAACACCAAAAAAATTATAACTCAGAACATAAAACAACACAAAGTGTATCAAAGCTGAATGGAGGTAATGTTAATTCCAATAAAATTTCTATTAGATTCCAATATAAATTAAGATTATAACATATCTTCATTACGTACTGCTGCCTTACACTGAAGCTGGTGCACGACAATTGGGTAACAATCTGCATCTCATGCCAATTATTATGGGTGGAGATTTTAATACAAACTTTGCAAACCCACAGTCGCAAGCTTTATCAAAATTTTTATTTGACGTTTTCCACTTGCATGTGATCAATTCTCCACAAACCCCCACAACTAACAATTCCACTACTATAGATGCAGTTTTCCATAGATTTTTAAATACAATCGAATCAAAAATTTAAATATGTATCTTATTTTAGTTACCATAAGCCAATATTAACTATTTGTACTTAAGGCATTTACCATAGATGGGCACTTTGCAGTACGACTAAAATTTCAGTAAAAATAATTCTTTAACTCGTAAATTTTTACTGATTACTAAAATTTTTTTCAGCAATTTTTATAAATTGCCTACATGATTATGATGAGGTGCATTGAATTTTCAGTAATCAGTAATGCCCGATTACTGATTATTATTTTTTAATTTTTAATGCAGTACATATATACTGCAGTGTGCCCATTTACTAACCAAATAAGTTAAATAAAACAAACAAAAACCAGCAAATTCCTATGTATTTACAATATTGAAAGTTTTGATACTTTTAATTGATTAATTAAAAAAATACACTAAAAGCATAAGTACTTCCAACTTAAAAAAAATTTTTCAATACTAGATGTTTACACATCTCCCCTGTGATCGGACTCACATTAATTTTTTTTTTATCGAAAATATGAAACAATTTCTATATCTCGAAAACGGAGCGTCCAATCGGTGAAGAATTCACCGAAAAAATACCAAAAACGTCTGCTGATGAAGATCTTCACAGAAAAAAGCGAATGCTCAAATCAATTACGATATTTGTCAATTCAATTATTTTTATACTTGGATTTCCGCCAATGACGATTTTTGTAAATACAATTACTCGAATTGTAAGATCGTAATTGAAAAGTTTTCAATTAAAGCTAATATTTATTTGAGCACAGATTTAATCAAAATTTCTTAATATTGTTGATAATTGAGTTAAGTAATTGAGTTAAGCATGACTTTAATCAATTTTTTATGGAAAATTTCAATTACGCGTGTAATCAAGTTGAGTGAGTGCTTAATCAAAATTACATAATGTTTTGATTACGCGCGCAATCAAGTTGAGTGAGCGTTTAATCGAAATTATATAATGTTTTGATTACTAGCGTACTCAACTTGAGTATTCTGGTAATCAAAAGTCGGTGTTCGCTTTCAATCGAAATCGGTAATTTTTAATGATTAACATTAACACCCAAAATAACAAAAACCAACATCTCATATTTTTTGAACATTTTATTTTTATAATTAATTTCAGTTTGATTAAATAATAATTAAGAAAATCATTTACAGGGATTCAAAAATAAAAATTAAAAAAATTCAATTATACTTTTTACTTATGAAGGTATGTTTTATTTTTATAATTAATTTCCGTTTGATTAAATAATGCATTTTCTTGTTTTTGCTTATGGTATGTCTTGTTTTCGTTTGAACATTTATTTGTAAATTCTCAAAGATGTGTTTTGATTTCGCAATAATTTTGTAGCACATGTTTTGTTGCTGTCATTGTGTTGACGAGTGCCGATTGCAATAACAAAACACCGTTTGTAACGGATTTTTGGTGATGCGCATCTTCCACTTGTTCTCCCTGACACCAACAAAAATTCGCCTTAAAAATCGAACAAAAAAACCTCAAGTAACATATAAAGAATGTTGTAATTTCAAGTACACAAGTACTTGATTCCAGTGAAATTTTAATTGATCGTCTTCGCTTTATAAAATGTAAAATTGTTGAACCAAGTATTCAAATGATTGAGTCAAATAATGAAATAATTGAATTTTATCTCTGTTTTCAAGCAAATCAGTAATTGAAATTAATTCGGGAATATTTTTTTCTGTGTTGGCAAGGGGTTTGTTATTGTGTTTGTGTATTTGTACATACAATCGGATATATTTACCTCCCTACCGACCACAACACATCGAACGTTTGTGGTAAAATGCACAGGAGCCACGCATTATCACGTGCCTCATTTGTTCTACGGTTGGAATATGCTCCACACATCGATTATTCAGCGCGTTCTAAAATGTCCATCAGTGCAATGGATGGAAGCGCCCGACATCTATTGCGCTTCCATAAAAGTTGTACCTCTTACCACTCCGCCGCAATATTTACAAACAATCACGTATAGGGTGCATCGAACGAGACAAAATTGTTCTTGCGCAAGATTCGAAAATTCAATTCTTGCTTCTAAATCACGTCGTTTGGAGCGACAAAACTTCACGATCACATATACGATGGACGCAACTGTGAATCTACACTCAAAATACAAGGTTAGGCATACCATAAACTTGTTCACTGATGTCGATGTACTGTAGTACTGAACAATAATAATAATCGGTTCAAATATTCAATATCAAATGAAACGTGAAAACAATATCACCGATGCATGTGACATGCGCATGTATTCTATTTGTGTCAAATACATGAAATATTGGCCGTCGGTGGTGCAATGGGTAGTGTGCGCGCCTCTTGTACTTGAGATCCTGTGTTCGATCCCTGCTCTGACCACCTTAAAAATTTATTTCGACGGCGGTCACCTCGCATAGTGACGGCGACACCATCGAGTATTTAGCCATGAAAATGCTTCTCAAAAATACCGTTCGGAACCGGTGTAAAACTGTAGATCCCAATCAGTGAATATAAAACTAGAAAGCGCACAGCTCACTGGTTGTGAGAAGCTCTCCATGATTCCTTCATGGGATGTAATGGGAAACCATTTACATTTACATGAAATATTGGACAACACCGTCACCAGATAAAATGCGGTATGGTATACACAGAAAACGGCCTGTGGCAGCACAACGTTTGCCCGGGCTCACTATATGAATATTAGAGTTGTGAAGTTCACGATCGAACTAGTTCAATTGAACGACTCACTCTTGTGAACTAGATGAACTAGTGTATATCTTACAGTTCCGCTTTTTTGTTTCAGTAGTTAACGTGTTTCAGAAGTTTTTTGTATTTCATTTTCTAGTTCATGCTCTCTTTGTTTCACTCAATTTGCACAGCGGTGGTTAGTGTTGCAATATTTGTGGAATGGATATGTAACCGGCTTCTACTTAATAGCTACAGCGCTGATCACAGCTTTTGTTCCAAAATGCAAAAACATTACGGCAACACCAATATTTCAGAAACGTTAAGCTGATCTTCAAAAGGGCGATTTAGTATAAACAAATATTATAACAGGTGGCGCAAAAGTAAACTTCCGATGTTATTTGGCTGTAATTTAAAAAAAATTAAAAACTTTAATTCTTCTTGCGGATTATTTTTATTTGGTCTTTTAATTTTTTTACATCAAGTCGAGAATATGATGTCATGTAAATCGCCACCGCCACAGTTGATTGTCATTTAAGCCCTTTTTATGGCATTTTCCATCACTTTGGCCAAAACTTCCGGTGATAGGTCCTCACATTCTTGACGGATATTGTCTTTAAGAGCTGCAAGAGTCTGAGGCTTGTTGGCATAAACCCGCGACTTCAAAAAGCCCCACAAAAAGAAGTCTGGAGCGGTCAAATCAGGCGATCTTGCTGGCCAGTGCAAATCGCCAAAACGGGAGATTAGGCGCCCGGGAAATGCATCCTTCAGCATATCGGTTGTGGCACGTGCAGTGTGTGCCGTTGCACCGTCCTGTTGGAACCACATGTTTTCCAATCCCAATTCATCAAGTTGCGGCAAAAAGAACTCGTTGATAATTGCTCTGTAGCGCTCACCATTCACAGTAACCGTTTGGCCCGCACCGTCTACGAAGAAAAAAGGTCCGATGACTCCTCCAGCGAAAACACCACACCATACAGTGACTTTGAGCGGGTGTAATGGCTCTTCGTGGGTTTCACGCGGATTTTCAGTGCGCCAGAGGCGTAAATTTTGCTTATTTACGCACCCGCTAAGATGGAAATGGGCCTCATCACTCATGATTATTTTTGATGAAAAATCATCTTCCTCTTGGTGGTGATTAAGGATGGCTTGAGCGTATGTTAGACGCGATTGGCGGTCGGTAGCTAACAGCTGATGCACCGTCTGGACTTTGTACGGAAACATCTTCAAATCTTGTACCAAAATTCGCTGTAAAGACCGTCGACTGATACCCATTTGCGTGGCACGTCGTCTGGTCGATGTCGACGGCGCATCCATGACATCCTCGGCTACAGCAGCAATGTTCTCTGCAGAACGGCTACTCCGGGGTCTGCCACGCCTGGCAGCATCTCGTGTTGTGCCAGTCTCTTCGAGGCGAGCGGCTAAACGTCGCAGTGTTTCACCAGTAGGCGTTGGACGGCCAGGAAATCTGCGACGAAATTCACGTTGTGCCAAAGTCACCGACCGATTATTGGTCAAATAAATAGTCAGCAATATTCCGCGTTCTGGAGCAGTGTAGCGTCACATTGTTTATTAACGTGTATTTCGCATGTGTTTACTACACAAATGTCAAAACAGAACTGACATTAGGGGCCAATCGCAAAATTTATAGCATTTTCTGATAGGAGGATTACTTTTGTGCCACCTTGTAGTATCCGAAACATTTTAAAAATCTGCTAAAATCATGCCATTTTCGCGAGTATTCGCTCCGATTGAACCAAAACTACAAGTTGAAGTGAAATGAGCTCTTTAGTCACAGCTCATATGAACTGTTAAGCTGAGATGGTACAACGAACTAGTGAGCTAATTGAATGAACCAGTTCATTCTGTTGAGCTGAACTAAAATAAACGCTCACTTGAATGATTCCCAACTCTAATGAATACATAGTACAGTTCATAATATAAGTTTTAAAATATAAGTTTCTTAACTTCTAAAATGGATATACTAAACTTTTCAATTTTGATAAGATATTGAACAACACCTTATTAACTCTAATTACATTTTAGTACTAATTTGTACTAACGTTTTCCGCGGAAAATAAAAACATGCGACCTTATTCGTTCTTTAAATTTTATTAAAACTACCCATCTTTATGTTCTAAAGACTAAGAATGGAAATTTTAGCTCAAAAATATTTAACCTATTTATCGAATCAACCTGTAACAACAGAATTAAAATTTGCAATATTTATTTATAGTTATGATATACATATGTAAGTGTACCGCTAATACAACCCGTTCTAGTTCAAAATGCCTATCTAATTAAAGCTCAAAATGTTCGGCAGTACCTTGCAACAAATTTTATTAATAGTTTTATGTAAATATTTATGTTTAGGCCATTTAATCAAATTATTTGTTTAGTTACTTAAAAAGCAATTTTTTTTTATCTACATAGGTTATTATTTTGGAAGTACTTTCGTATATTTTAACAACAGTGACTAGTTATAACATCGAAATAGGCTAACCTTTTCGACTAAATATTAGAATTAAAAATATTGAAAATATTTAAAACTGATGTATCGAAAACGATTATTTAATTCGAATAAAAGTCTAACAAAGTGTATTGTAAAATTTAACAAACAGAAACATAGATATAACATCGCAATAGACTCTTTTTATCGATTAGATAATATAACTTTATATTATTATTAGAAGTATAGACTAAATGTCGTATCGAAACAGACAATTTTTTTCTAATTAAACTCTACAAAATTACGAAAAAAGGACCCGGCTCGAAACACTGCAGGCTGGGTTTGAATAAAAAAAAAAAAAAATGGTTTTCCCGTTACATCCCATGAAGAAATTATGGAGAGCTTCTCACAAACCAGTGAGCAGTGCGCGTTCTAGTTTTACACTCACTGATTGGGTCCTACAGTTTTACACCGGTTCCGAACGGTATTTTGAGAAGCTTTTTCATGGCTGAATACTCGATAGTGTCGCCGTCACTAAGCGAGGTGACCGCCGTCGAAAGAAATTTAAGGTGGTCAGAGCAGGGATTGAACCCACGTTCTCATGCACAAGAGCCGCGCACACTACCATTGCACCACCGACGGGTTTGAATAAAGTTAATAAATTGGAATGCGGTATTTTGCGTTTCTGTGGTTCAATGGCTATCCCTGCTCTGACCACGTTTAGTGATGGTGACGCTGTCGAGTACTTAGCTGAAAAAAGCTTCTCAAAATACGTTCGGAACCGATGTAAAACTGTAGGTCCCAATCACTGACTGAAAAATTAGAAAGCGAACAGGTCACTGGTTGTGAGAGGTTCTCCCCAATCCCTTCGAGGATGTAATGGGAAACGGTGTTTTTTTAGCCACAATGAGCAACTTTTCTATGGGGTATAGCTTGTATATTTAAAGCTCGTGCCTCTTCTCATATTACACGTTAAACACACTTGCCTATTTTTCTCCTCTTTGATGGGGGATAATTGCACATTTTTACTACAAATTCAAAATAATTCATAACATTCCCATATTTCATTACAATTGACATCCAATTCCACAACCTGCATTTGCATTGCCTGAGCAAAAGGCAATTCGCAATTTTTTAATTGTCATTGCGAACAATGCTAATTTTTTTGCATTTGCGTTAAATAAAGTAAGGCAAATTAAAATTCAATGCAAATTAACAAATCCCTACACTGCCAAAAACGTAATTGAAACAGTAATTTTTCTTGTATGTGAATAATAAACAAGAAATGTTCTATGAATCAAGAAATATTCTGGGAATCACAAAATATTCTGGGAAGAGTGTTGTTTTGCCAATCTCTAACGTCAATATTAATATTATAGTCTGTTTCTGCAATTCGAACGAAAACTTTCGTTTGTGTTCTAGACGAGTGAATGTTGATTTGGATTCCAATATCGTGTCGTTTCAAGTCGAATGAAAACATAACATTTTTCAAAGATTTTCAGTACAAATTTTGGTTTCTCTATTTCGAAAGTGCTGTCAGTTGCGAACAAACATAGAATCAATCCAACAAAAATTTCGACTTAGATGAACCTAATTTGAGTCGAATGTGAGTGACTGATTTTCGTTCGCTTAGCTTTGCGTTGAAGATAGAAGAACAGGCTGTTAATCTCTGAAATTGCCAGATAATACGTAAAACTCTTTTCGGAAAAGATCCGACTCCGTTCACTCCTGTCAAACATTTTTCCGACATTGGATATGAAGAGAATCTAATCTTTTATATGCAACACATACTTTCTTCTCTTCCGAAAGTAGAAAGTTAAGCGAATTCGATTTTGCGATTATCTCTAATTTTTGCGATTTTGACCTTGAAGATGAAGTTTTTTTGATCTTATATGTTCACAATTTTTGTTTTTTATGACAAGAGCTACAACTAACAAATCAAAATTCCGAACGATATGCAAGATATGAGCCTGACAAAATGATAAATTTTTTGCAAAAATTACACCGAGGCCCCAAACCTTTGGGGGCCCATAAAAAAGTGCAAGACTTTGGGCAAAACTGGGACACACGGGTCTTTTTTTTTGTCTTTTATCCTTTTATCACGTAGTGGTGTCCGTAAATGGTTATATTTTTTCAAGATGCATTATGTAATCAAGAAATGTTCTATGAATCAACATATATTCTGGGAATCACGAAATAATCTGGGAAGGGTGCTGTTTTTCTAATCTCAAACGTCAATATTAATATTACAGCCTGTTTATGTAACTCGAACGAAAACTTTCGTTTGTGTTCTAGACGAATGAAAGTTGATTTGGATTCCAATATCGTGTCGTTTCAAGTCGAATGAAAACATAAAATTTTTCAAAACTTTCCAGTACAAATTTTGGTTTCTTTATTTCGTTCGCTTAGCTTTTCGTTCAAGATAGAGAAACAGGCTGTTAGTCTCTGAAATTGCCAGATAACACATAAAACCCGTTTCGGTAAAGATCCAACTCCGTTCACTCCTATCAAATTTTTTTCCGACATTGGATATGAAGAGAACCTAATCTTTTATATGCAACACATATTTTCTTCTCTTCCGAAAGTAGAAAGTTAAGCAAATTCTTCCTCCTCTGGAAGGAGGACTACAACTGTGTGATAATAGACCAAAGTCATGCACTTTTTTTTATGGGCCCCCAAATATTTGGGGCCTCGGTGTCATTTTTGCAAAAAAGTGATCATTTTGTCAGGCGCATATCTTGCAATTCGTTCGGAGTTTTGATTTATTCTCTGAGGGAAAGTTGTAGCTATTGTCATAAAGGATAAAAATTGCTAACATATAACAACAAAACAACTTCATCTTCAAGGTCAAAATCGCAAAAAAATTTAACAATTCGATTTTTTAACCTTTTTCCCCTGTTCAGGACCAGAGGTAGCAAACCGTTCAAAATTCAAGGAAACAATCAAGTACAAGAATGTACCTAAGATCTCAGTAAACAATCATTCCTAGGAAGTTCATATGTTCTAGAAATTTGTTTACTGAGATCTTATGACCATTTTTGTAGTTGGTTGCTTCCTTGAATTTTGATCGATTTGCTACCTATGGACCTGGACAAGGGAAAAGAGGAAAAAATCCAAGATTTTGACCGTGAAGATGAAGTTTTTTTGGCCTTATATGTTCATATTTATTATTTTTTATGACAAGAGCTACAACTTTCCCTCAGAGAGTAAATCAAAATTCCGAACGATTTGCAAGATATGAGCCTGACAAAATTATCACTTTTTTGCAAAAATTGCATCGAGGCCCCAAATCTTTTGGGGCCCATAAAAAAAGGTGCATAACTTTGGGCAAACCTGGGAGACATGGGTCTTTTTTTGGTCTTTTATTACGTATATGGTTATATATTTTCGTGTTGCACTGTGTTATCAAATTCCATATTTTGAAATATTTATACTTAATTTTGTACAGATTGTTTTCGCTTCTTTTGTGCCTTTGTTTTGTTTATATTGTCTAGCTTATGTTGGCGTCAAAAACGCTTAGGGGTGAATGCGTATGCGTATTACAATGCACCTGCAAAATTTCTAGGCGTCAACGAAAAAAACTCACGCCCTAGTGTATGGGTACGTACCTCTAAACGGCAAATTTTATGCGAATTTAGAAATTTGTTAAGAATTATATTTTACACAAGCCATTCACATCCAAGGCGAAAATTTATCATCGTTCAAAAGATCAGTTATTGCTCTTATAGCGAAATACTTAAGTTACAGAATCTTATAGCCTGAGAATTTTCTACCGGAACCGAAATTTTTTTAAGCGAATTCAAGAAAAAGCTTCGAATTTGACCACCCTGTAACCACGCACTGGGTTCACTCACACAGTCCTCAAGTTTTGGCTGCCTAAGTTCTACAGTTTACTTTCATGTAGCGTTACCAGTTTAAAATTGAAAATAGTAAAATTTTGTATTTTTGTCCGTCTTCTCTGAAAATGCCCCTTCGTGCGGTGGTGCAATGTGTAGCATGCGCGACTTTTGTACACGAGAAGGCGTGTTCTATACCGGCACTAAACTCTATTTATTTCCTTTGACGCCTGTCCACAAACTTAGTGCTGACGACTCTAATAAATTATTAACTATTAAACAGGTTTTCAAAGTACAACTGTTCGAAATCGGGTTTAAGGTGAATATTCCATACTGTAAGCGCTTAGCTCACTGATTGTTTGAAGAATATATACATATTTTTATTTGTTTTACTTCTTAGAATTTTTAATTATAGAAGACCATATTTTTATTTATTTTGAAAATTTTTCACATTTGTTTTCTTTTTCCTTAAATCATTTCACATTTTATACCAAATGCCTTTGTTTACACGTAATTCCCATAAACGAAAACAACACAAAAACAGATTTTGATCAATAATTTATTACCGTTTTTTAAATGGTTCTGTCACACTGTGTGAATCACTTGTTTAATGCGTTTTCTCCGTGTGTATTTGTCGTGTTTCGTTTGAATATCTAATAACTTTGAGTTTCGGCGCGTTTGTGTTTCACGCTCAACGTTTTACAATATACTGAAGTGTGTTTAGTTTAGTGCGGTCTGTTTTGTTGTTTGCTTCTTTGTTGCGAGTGATCAGGGGTCTCGTAGGTATTTGCGGAGATCTGACATATGGACAAACCTGTCTGTCCGCATTCAATGTTTTGTTGTCCACACAAATCGTGTGTATTCTCTTGAGCTGGTATGGACAGAGTATAGTTGTACCGAATGCCGCTTTTGTTGTAGTAGGTATGTATGTATATGTATTCTCTGTTCAAGTGAATGAATAGCTGTCGGTGGTGGCGTTTATTATTTAATTCCATCATCATCGTCATTATCATGATCAACATCATCATTATGATTATCATCAGTAATGAAGTTGATGACTATTATCATTGTCAACATGATCATCTTCAATCAACGTATATTAATTGTATATTTTAAAACCACGTATGCACAGTAAATACTCAGTAAATTGACAGAAAGATTTATACGTCAAATTGTGATTCAGAAAATACATAACAGAAAATACATCCCTGTTCTCCGAACTGTCTGACCAAAACTGGAATGGCTGTTGGTACCAGTCAACTGTAGATCAAAAGTTAGATGTTTTAATGACAACAATTCAGGACGTATATAACAGATATATACCGATTAGAACAATATATATAAAAGATAACTCTTGTCCATGGTTTACCTCAAATGTGAGAAAATGTATAAAGCTTCGTAATCGATGTTACAATATTTGGAAGAGACACCCATCAACAGTCAATAGACTTATTTATACCAAGGCCAGAAAAAAGGCCAACACAGTGACTCGGCTTGCAAAAATCGACTATTTCTCCCGAAAGTTGAATGTTGCATTGCCTTCTGGTCAATTGTGGAAAAATATTAAAAATCTTGGAGTACATTCATGTGTATCATACGAATGAAATTTGGATCCTGATATACTTAATAATTTTGATGTGTTAACATCTATAGGCGCGGGTACGGCCTAAATTCACAAAGTGAATACATCCAAACACAGTTTGTCCGATTGCGATAACACAGATTGTCATACGGCGATCACACAGATTGTCAGACTGCGATCACACATTGTTTGCCGTTAAACTCCTCCGAAACGGCTGGACCGATGTGTATGAAATTTTGTGTGCATATCGGATAGGTCTCAGAATCAGCCAACATCTATTTTTTAAACCCCTAAATCATAAGGGTGACCCACACAGACTTGTCCGACTGCGAAACACAGATTGCTACACTGCGAAAAAAAACACACATTGATGTAGCGGCAGCGAATAGTTGTCTTGTGTGGGTGCGGAGCACTCTCAGAGCAAAGAGAATAATGACGTGGTTATACGAATATAAAAATGAGATAGCAAGAGAGCGACGAAAATTGTGTGAACTTGTATAGCGTATGTACGAGCATAACAATGTATGTATGGACATATGTCTGTTGATTTGCATTCTCTTTATTTGTTGTGGGTATAAAATAAAAAGTATTAAGCAGGAATATAATGACACTTGTCTTAGACTATTGTTAAGTGTTATTAAGTATTAATATAATTTAAATGAAACGTCATCATATGATTGAACGCCTTATTGTGAAAGGTAAGTCAAATAAAATGTGGGTGCGGAGCACTCTCAGAGCAAAGAGAATAATGACGTTGTTATACGAATATAAAAACAAGATAGCAAGAGAGCAACGAAAATTGTGTGAACTTGTATAGCGTATGTACGAACATAACAATGTATGTATTTTCATGCACTCAGAGAACTAATTGTTTGAAAAGAGGTCGTAGCAACCATAAATTCGGCTGTTACCACCGAATTGAGGTTGCCACAACCGAATTGAGGTTGTTACGACCGAATTTAGTCCCCACAACCGAAATTCGGTTGAAGCAACCCCGTTTCTTATTTTATTCGGTTGTGACAACTGAATCTTTAATTATATTCGTTCAGTCAACTAAATTTTCTAAAATTTCGGTTGGAACAACCGAATTTGAAATAAATACGGATGCAAGAACCGAAATTGGTACCAAATTCTGTTGGAGTAACCGAATCTGGCATTAATTCGGTTGTAGTAACCGAATTTGGCATCAATTCGGTTGTAACTATCGAATTTAGCTTTAATTCGGTTGAAACGACCGAATTTGGCGTCAATTCCGTTGCTGTAACCGAATTTCTCATGTATTCTGTGGGTACAACCGAATTCATATTCAATTCGGTTACCACGACCTAATGCCATGTATTTAACATATGACGTTTAAAATTCTATAATCAAATGTTATTTTAAAAAGAATTAAAAAATTTCAAAATTGTTTGCTGTTATTAAGAAAGGTAAGTAAAATATGGTTTGTATTAAAACGTCTTATTTTGCAGAATTTATTGAAGCAGAAATCAAGTTTCAAGTTTTTCATGGTCGGTCATGTGAGATGTGCTGCAATCGTCTGTATACAAAATTGTCTAATCACTGATACATCAGCCGAATGTCAGAATTAGTGCGGTGTCCCGTGATGGCCGGGACTTGAAAACTGTCGGAAGAGGCATGTAAAACAAATTTATTATTATATAGATTACCCAATATGTATGACTTTATTTTCTCGCTTTTTGAATTTTTTATAGGAATACAGAAAATAAATCATCATTTAATAATAAACAACGTTAATAATTAATTTGTGGCACTATCTAAATTCGGTTCTAACAACCTCTAATTCGGCTGTGATAACCTCTAATGAGGTTGTGTCAACCTCTAATGAGGTTGTGTCAACCTCTAATGAGGTTGTGTCAACCTCTAATGAGGTTGTGTCAACCTCTAATGAGGTTGTGTCAACCTCTAATGAGGCTGTGTCAACCTCTAATGAGGTTGTGTTAACCTCTACTGAGGCTGTGTCAACCTCTAATGAGGTTGTGTCAACCTCTAATGAGGTTGTGTCAACCTCTAATGAGGTTGTGTCAACCTCTAATGAGGTTGTGTCAACCTCTAATGAGGTTGTGTCAACCTCTAATGAGGTTGTGTCAACCTCTAGTGAGGTTGTGTCAACCTCTAATGAGGTTGTGTCAACCTCTAATGAGGTTGTGTCAACCTCTAATTCGGCTGTGACAACCTCTAATGAGGTTGTGTCAACCTCTAATTCGGCAGTGACAACCTCTAATTCGGCTGTGACAACCTCTAATGAGGTTGTGTCAACCTCTAATGAGGTTGTGTCAACCTCTAATGAGGTTGTGTCAACCTCTAATTCGGCTGTGACAACCTCTAATGAGGTTGTGTTAACCTCTAATGAGGTTGTATCAACCTCTACTGAGGTTATGTCAACCTCTAATTCGGATGTGTCAACCTCCAATTCGGTTGAGACAACCTCTTAATTCGGTTACGGCTAATTCGGCTGTCTCAACCGAATTTTTCTGTGAGTGTGTGTATGTTGCTTTGCATACTCTTTGTTTTTTGGTGGGAATAAAACAAAAGTATTAAGCAAGAAAATAATGACACATGTGCTTGCACTGGTCTTTAAATAATTTCAAGTTATAATATTAGTTGAACGTTATTATCCAATGTAACATTTACTAATGTGTTCATAGAAATCGAACAAGTACCGTGTAACAAAAAGGTGTTAACACATCGCCCGTGAGTTCGAACACTCATTGGATTTTTGATGTGTTAACATCTATACGCGCGCCTCTAGGGCAGTAAACTATAAATTTAATACATACGCAAGTGTTAGGTTTGTAAGAGTAAATCATCGTTTGTTTGTTCGTTGCTTGGCAGTCGGTATTGAAAGTGATTATTGGGCGATTTTCATATAATTTTCCCACGCGATTTTCTCCGGAAATTCATAGCCGATTTTATTAATTTTTGAATTAAAAAGCTAGTGCGGGTTTCGACGAAGAGTTTATTCCAAAAATTAAGGCGATCCGATATCGGCGAGCCGAGATTGAAGTGTTTTAATTTGGTGTAATATTAAAAAAGTATTTTATGTTGATCTTCGGTTATATCGTACGAATATAACAATGTATGTATGTATGTACAAGTGTCTGTTGCTTTGCATTCTTTGACTTTTGTGGGAATAAAACAAAAAGTATTGAGCAAGAAAATAATGACACATGTGCTTGCACTGGGTCTTTATATAATTTTAAGTATTAATATTATTTAACTGTAACGTCATCATATGATTGAACGCTGTTTTTTATTTTCCAATGTAACATTTACTAATGTGTTCACAGAAATCGAACAGGTACCGTGTAGCAAAAAGGTGTTAATACATCGCCCGTGAGTTCGAACACTCATTGGATTTTTTGTCTGTACGATGTTGATAATGTTATTCTTCGTCCATCGCTCTTCTGTTCATCTGTGTTTGAGTTTAGTCCTGTTTCTGATAGGGATGTTTATGAAGCTACTATGAAAGAACGTTCAAATGCTGTTGGTGGGGATGGTGTCTCGATAAAGTTCCTTCAAATCGCTTTACCTTATGTCGTGAATTCAATTACACACACCTTTAATCACTGCCTAACTACATCTGTTTTTGCAAGGTTATGGAAAATTGGAAAAATAACTGCTGTAGCTAAGGTATTCAATGCAATATATCCTAATGATTATAGGCCTATAAGTATCTTATCAGTATTGTCCAAAGTGTTTGGATCTCTGATATCAGTTCAGGTAACAGAATATTTGAACAATAATATGCTTCTCTCTCCATTACAATCTGGCTTTAGAGCCAATTTAGATGTAAGTTCCGGAACTAGTGACAATACAAGTAGTATGTAGTATGACAATACAAGAAACAAAAAAAAGTATTCACAATCCTAAGAAAATTACAAAGCGTTTATGGAACATACACGCAAAGAAAAAACACGTTCCTACCAAACGAAATCTCAGATAAATGAAGTTCGTTTGGGGACTGTATTTGGGACAAACGAACTTCTGTTAATCCATACATGTCATTTCGTTTGGGAGGACCTAAAAATGTTTGCAGCAAACAGTTATGAAAAATATAAGCTGAAAAAAAAGGTTTGCGAGAAATGGTTCCGGCAACTGTTGTTTCGGTTACAGCAACCGAGTTCTAGTTACTCCAAAATAAAAAAAACCTTTGCGAGAACTGAAAAACGTTTGCAGTAAACGAGTTGTGAGAAATGAGAGCTGAAAAACCTTTACGATAAACGACAAACGGTTACACCGACTGTTCCTTCGGTTACAGCAACCGCGTTGTAGTTACTCCAAACCAAAAAAATTATTGCGAGAACTAAAAAACGTTTGCAGTAAACGGGTTATGAAAAATTAGAGCTGAAAAACGTTTGCGAGAAACGATAAACGGTTTCACCAACTGTTCTTTCAGTTACAGCAACCGAGTTGTAATTACAACTTTTAGTTATGGTTCCCGTAAGCTCTTTTTTGTTTAAATTTCCAACCTTTATGATTTTAGTTTTTTTTACCCATAAAGTTTGTTTTAAAAAAAGTTGTAATTTTTGTCTATTTTTTCGCTGTCTACTTACACGTTTGTCTCGCCTTGCATTCAAATAACAACTAAACGGGAAAAAAACTTGATGTTAAAGGAAGTTTTCAATGTGGTTCCCGTTTTCTACTAAACACAATTGCAGCCGTTTGCGAACCACATCGGACATATTTAATTTGGTCATCTTTTCACGAAGTTTCACCGCAGCTTCCTCAATGCGTGCAAGTAAGTCTCACGAGTGTGGATCTGCACAGAATACACACAACCTTTCATGTAGCCCCACAAAAAGAAATCAAGTGGTGTGAGATCTGGAGATCGGCCAGGCGAATGGTCCAGCTCGTCCAATCCAACGATGAGGGAAATTGGTGTTAAGCCAATCGCGAACAGTAAGCCTGTAATGCGCTGCAGCACCATCTTGTTGGTCGGAAACATGATTTCGTACCGCAAGGGGTACTTCCTCTAGGATTTCTGGAATGACTTCTTGCAAAAACGCTAAATAATTTTGCGAATTTAACCAGGGCGGAAGTACTAACGTTGACGTCAAATCGGTGTTGAAATGCTGTTTCTTTCTTATTGTGGGGATTGTCGTGGGCCCATTCGTGCAAATTACAGAACAAACCGAACGATGGACAACATCGAATCGATAGACCTGCTGCTTAACGTATACTTTCCAGGAAACCGGCCCGAAGACATAAGGCCGGATTCACTGAACAAATACGTCATATCGCAGGTTGCGGGAAATATCGTAACACCAGAAACACTGCACTAGGCAGTAGAAAGTTTTAAGCCCTACAAATCACCTGGCTTTATATCAGCTGTATCAAGCTATCCTATATTTCCGTTATATGGAAAAAATCCAAATTCAGAAAAGGATAAATCATCGCATATTAGTCAAAAAGTCATTAGTCCAATAAGTCTCTCATATGGTCTTCTGAAAGCATTGGGGAGGATTATTGACTTATATCTGTGAACGATCATATAGGGGTAGGTACTTCTCAGCTGTCCGCATGCCAGCACTTTTACAATAAAGGCAGATCGACGGAAACAGCTCTGCACGCTTTAGTGAGTTTCATAGATTAATGTATTTACCTGAAGGAATACACTCTTGCCGCATTTATCGATATAGAAGGTGCCTTGCACAACGCCTTTCCGGGGTCGATAAAATCATCAGTATCGGACCAGGATACATTAATTTGTTATATGAATTGCCTACGTCAAGGCGCATAACTTAGTTGCTGTGTCACACGACTTTAACTCGAAGTTTGAATAAAGAGACCCTCGAAGCGGAAGTCCTAGCTCCACTTTTGTGGAATTTATCACTGGATATTATTTTGCTATAGTTTGCGGGATCAGGTTGCATAAAAAAAAAATAAATGGTTTCCCATTACATCCCATGAAGGGACTGGGGAGAACTTCTCACAATCACTGACCTGTGCGCTTTCCAGTTTTCACTCACTGATTGGGACCTACAGTTTTACACCGATTCCGAACGGTAATTTGAGAAGCTTTTCCATGGCTAGATACTCGATAGTGTCGCCGTCACTATGCGAGGTTGCCGCCGCCGAAAGAAAATTTGAAGGTGGTGAGAGCCGAGTTCGAACCCAGGATCTCATGTACAAGAGCCGCGCACACTAACCATTGCACCACCGACGGCATAGTCTGGCATTTATTCACTGACGACCTGGATTTTGCTGTGCCAGGCAGATATGCATTCCAGTAATCACAGAAAACCGAGCTCTTACTCTTTATTAATGTGGTAGAGACACTAGGTGTGATTCTAGACAGAATGAGTAGTTTCAAGTCAAAGACTACGGATAGTATCGTGTACGTAAAAAGGCCATCCGATGATGTCGGGGCCTATCCTCGAAAATAGCCTACTGGTAATATACATCTGTTATTCGTCCAATATTACTTTATAGTATTGTCGTTAGGTTGTCCTTACTGGCCGGAGAAAGGCAATGGTGGGTATCACGGCTGACCTTCGCACAACCCCTACCGAGGGCTTGGGGGATATTTTCCACATATAACCCGTAAATTTGCTGGAAAGAAAAATAGCTAAAGCGTCGGAAATCTGCCAAAGACATTCTTCGCGATCGATCACCAGCTCATATGGATATGGGACGATTCTAAGGAATCTGCGGCAATGTCCAATAGGAGTCGATTATGACACTCATTTCTATCTTTGAGGTTTTTAGGCTTCTATACTGTTGTCTCCCAACTAGATTGCAAAGTAGGAAAATACAAAACCGTGTGCTAAGACACTAATTGATGCTAAATAGTATCTGTAGCAACCACGTGAACCATGGTTTGGAATCTATGCTAAAGAGCTGGGTTTAGACCTTGCACTAAGGCTATCAGATCATTGTAATGTCTTTGAGGCTGAATTCATGGCAATCTGAGAAGGTGCCCTTTGTATGGGTCGAAACGTCACCACCGTCTGGGGGTTCTACATCTACTCTGAGAATCTGTATTCCTCACCTCTAGAACAGCCGTGCATCTACACCATGCAGTTCCATATTCAACTTATATGGGTTGCCCCGGCACCATTCAAACATTCCAGAGAGCTGGTGAGATTAGGGACTACTTGACTTATTCCACTGGATATGGAGCATGTGGGTATGTTCCTTTCTGCATGCAAGCTCATGGTTAAAACCGAAGCTCTCAGTCACGCGAATGATATATGGTCCTTATGCATAAATTGCAGGATGACCAGACAAGTATGGCCACGTTATGACCTGAATCGTACACAAAATTTGGTATCCATTCCTAGACAAAATATTTCTATGCTAGTAGCTGTGTTCACTGGACTCTCTTTAATAGGCAGACTCGCGTCTAGACTTAGAAACTCAGCACATGATTAAAGCAGAAGTTGTGGGGATGAAGAAGGCATATGCTACTGCCGGCCTTTTTATGAGTAGGAGACAATATCTAGGATCCTACTTAATGTTGGATGTAACAGACATTCAGGGAGTTAAGCTGAATCCTCTTAAGAACTTTTTGCAGAATAATACTTGACCCGCCAGGGACTAATGTATGACACTTCTTCAGCCACATCCTAGAATACCGGGATGAGGTATCATTGGAGGGTGTCTATATCAATTTTTACCTAAGCTAACCTAAACAGGGTTGCATAAACTGTATAATATCATCTATACAACTAGTCCAACGTTTTCTTTCAGAAAAAGTCTGTTTTAAAGTTCAGCTTTCATTAATATAAACAAAGTAGTTCTTTAAAAGTAAAACACATAAATACTTACCTATTTATCCGGTCCCGGACAACCCCGGGGGGTCAGGGACCTTACAAAACGGAGATAACATATTTCGCCAACCAGTTCGATCTTTTGCTTTATTTCTCCAGTTGGCAATACCAAGTTTACGCAGGGATTTGTCAACCTGATCCCTCCAGCGGAGTCTTGGTCTTCCTATTTTTCGTCTTCCTTCGAGTTCGGTTTCGAAAACCCTTCGCGCTGGTTCATCTTCATCCATTCTACTGACATGGCCTAGCCAGCGCAATCGCGTTATCTTGATCCGCTTAACTATGTCAATGTCAGGATAAAGCTCATACAGCTCATGATTCATGCGTCGCTGATACTCGCCGTTGTGCACTATAGGGCCATCAATTTTTCGGAGTATTTTTCTCTCGAAGACTCCTACAGATGTTTCGTCTGCTTGCAATAGGACCCAGGATTCTGCGCCATAAAGCAAGACAGGTTGAATGAGAGTCTGGTACAGCTGGACTTTTGTTACTCGAGAGAGGGCTTTATCTCTAAAGTGCTTGCTTAGCCCAAAATAACATCTATTCGCAAGCACAATTCTCCGCTTGATCTCAAGGCTGACGTTATTGTTTTTGTTCACGGCAGATCCGAGGTATATAAATTCGTCCACTACCTCAAAGTTATAACTGTTATCAATGTTCACGCTTTGGTCTAATCGCGTGGAGGCCCTGTTCGTTGAAACCATTAATTTTGTCTTGTCCTCATTTACCGTCAGACCCACTTTTGCTGACTCCTTCTCAATTCTCGAAAAAACCGCAGTAACTTCTCTAATTGTGCGCCCAATGATATCGATATCATCAACATACGCGAGCAGCATGTGACTTTTGCAGCTGATGGTTTTATTCATGTTGACTGCAGCTTTTCTCATAATGATCTCCATTAAGATGTTAAAGAGATCGCACGATAGGGTGTCGCCTTACCTGAGGCCTCGCTTAGTTTCGAAAGGTTCGGTAAGATCCTTACCAACTTTCACTGCGGATTTGGTGTTCGTCAAGGTCATCCTGCAAAGGTGTATGAGGTTTGCAGGAATACCAAGCTCAGACATTGCTTCATAGAGTTTCTCCCGTATCGGACTATCGAAGGCCGCTTTATAATCGATAAATAGATGATAGGTGTCGATTTGTTTTTCGTGTGTCTTCTCCAGGATTTGGCGTAGCGTGAAAATCTGTTCAGTTGTCGATTTTCCAGGCCTAAAGCCACACTGGTATGGTCCAATCAGGTCATCGATAATTGGTTTTAGTCTTTCGCACATTATACTTGATAGAACCTTATATGCTATAGATAAAGGGCTTATTCCACGGTAGTTGGCACAGATACTCGGGTAACCTTTTCCAAATATGGGACATAGTACACTGAGACTCCAATCGCCGGGCATGCATTCATCTAACCAAATTTTGCTAATGAGCTGATGCATGCACCTTATCAGCTCATCGCCGCCAGCCTTAAACAGCTCCGCCGGTAATCCATCGGCTCCTGCGGCTTTGTTGTTCTTAAGCCGGGCAATAGTTGTTCTGACCTCGTCTTGGTTATGAGGGGGGCAATCGACGTCGTCGTCCATATTGTGATCGATTGTCCCATCGTCATTGGAATATCTCAGGTACTAGTAGCGCGGAGAAATGCTCTCTCCATATTTCCAACATGCTCTGCACATCTGCGACGAGATTTCCGTCCTTGTCTTTACAGAAGGGGGGCCCTGAACCATGTCCATTAGTTCCGTTTTTAACTTTTTTGTAGAATGTTCGGGCTTCGTTCTTCCTTCTGTATGTCTCAATTTTCTCACTCTCGTGCTTTCTCCACTGCCGTTTCTTACTCCTAAAGAGACGGATTGACTCCTTTCTTATTTCCGTAAACCGCTCAGTCGCAGCTCGCGTTGCAATTGCCTGAAGCATTGCCATACGTGCAGCGTTCTTTTCATCATTTGCAGTGCGACACTTTTCATCGTTCCATGGTATGTTGCGAAGCAGTTTTTCAAAACCAAGTACGGTTGTTGCTGCAGTTTTTATAGAGTCGGAAATGGGTTTCCACTGCGCTTCAGATCGTCATCGGGAGGGGGTGGGTTCTGTGCCAAAAGTTACGAGAGCTTTCTTGAGTAGGCTGTGGCTACCTCTGGTAATTGCAGCTTTCCGATGTCCAGCTTTCTCTGCGTCTGGTTTTGTAGGATTTTCGCTCTACTTAATCTTGTGCGAACCTTTGCTGCTACCAGGTAGTGATCTGAATCGATGTTAGCTCCTCTGGTCACAAGTACGTCCATTACATTGGATGAGTGCCTTCCATCAATTACCACGTGATCAATTTGGTTCTTAGTTCTTTGATCAGGGGATACCCAAGTAGCCTTGTGGATGTCTTTATGCTGGAATCTTGTACCACTAATGACCATGTTTTTTTGCCGCGGAAAAGTCAATCAGTCTCATACCGTTGTCGGAACTGTGAGCATGTAGACTGAAATTGCCAATAGTTGGATTAAACACATTCTCCCTTCCTACTTTGGCATTAAAATCTCCTAGTACAATCTTAATGTCATGGCCAGGGCAGCGGTCATACGTTTCCTCTAGGAGCTCATAGAATATGTCTTTGGCATCATCATCTTTCTCTTCTGTCGGGGCATGAACACAAATTAGGGAAATATAAAAATATTTCGCTTTTATGCGGATTGTGGCTATTCGTTCCCTCACAGGATTGAATGTAGAGACTAGATGTCGCAGTCTTTTGCCAACTACAAATCCGCAACCAAATTCATGTGTTTTTTCATGGCAACTGTAGTAAATAACACATAAATATTGTTTTATAAAATTGCTATAGATTTTTATAATAAATTCAATCTCAAATATCATAAAGACTTAATGAAAAATAAACAAATTTTAGAAAAGGTTTGGTTTCCATTTTGATACTAAAACCGTAACCGGTTATTACCCTGTTTTCATTTCTCGGCTTAACCGAAACCCGGTTTCTCCAAAATTGGAATAATCAAAGAAACCGAATTTTTTTTTTTTGAATACTCTAGTTGCTATTCCTGCTGCTATGCAGAGTTCAATTACTAGGAATTGTGACCTGCTGTTGTTATAGTTGTAATGTGTGCTGTAACCAGTTAGGGAATGGGACTGGCTGTTGTTATCAAAATTGGGGTTGCCCCAACCCAATTGAGGTTGTCACGACCGAATTTGGTCCTCACAACTGAAATTCGGTTGAAACAACCTCGTTTCGTAATTAATACGGTGGAGACAACTTACCTGGACTTATATTCGTTCTGTCAACCAAATTTTCCAAAAATTCGGTTGGAATAACCGAATTTGGAAATAATTTGCATACAACCGTAATTGGTCCCAAATTCGGTTGGAGTACCCGAAAGTGGCATCAATTCAGGTGCAAACATCGAATTTTGCATCAATTCGGTTCTGACAACCGAATTTGGTATCAATTTTGTACCGAGTTAACCCTTAAGTCGGTTGGAACGACTAAATTCGGCAGGAATTCGGTTGCTGTAACCGAATTTCTCATGAATTCTGCAGGTAAAACAGAATCTCATTTTTAATTCGGTTACCACAACAAAAATTATATGCATTTAAAACTTGACGTTTAAAATTATAAAAACAAATACATTAAAAGAATTTAAGGAATGTATAATTTTTCCCGTTTCGGCGATATAAGGTTTTTTGTGGTTATTAAGATATGTAAAAAAAAAAAAAAATTGTGTCCCATGACATCCCATGAAGGGATTGAGGAGAGCTTCTTACAATCAGTGAGATGTGCGCTTTCTAGTTTTTACACACACTGATTGGGACTTACACCGGTTCCGAACGGTATTTTTCAGAAGCTTTTTCATGGCTAAGTACTCGATAGTGTCGCCATCACTAAGCGAGGTGACCGTCGTCGAAAGAAATTTAAGGTGGTCTGGGCAGGGATCAAACCCACGTTCTCGTGTACAAGAGCCGCGCTCACTAACTATTGCACCACCGACGGATATGATATGTATGTAGGTAAGTAAAATATTGTATTAAATTATTTTGCAGGAAATGTTCAAGCAGATATCAACAGTTTTGAAACTTTTCAAGGTTGGTCGGTGGAGATTTGCTGCTGGACTTCAAATAAGGCCTAAAGATTACCCTAAAGATGACTTTATTTTCTCGCTTTCTAATTTTTTAATAATAATGTAGGAAATTATATCATTGCTTAATAATAAAAAAACTTCAAAATTCATTTGTGACACTACACTCCGGTTCACTTATTTAAAGGCACTAAAAATTCCATATTCAGAAGCCTGTATCTTTTGCAATTTGTAGAAATTTAAAATGGAAATGGAAGCTAGATATCTTTAGATATAAAAAAGTCGTGACAACAGTGGGTTCTTAACGAAAGAACTTTTTTTGCGCAATTTATAAAACAAGTCCAAAACATGCTATTTTTTTGGTTCACTTGCATAAAGGCACTTTAACTAATTTTAATGAAAAACAGTTTTTCTTGTTTTTTAATTTATTTTACTTTATTTAAGAACTATTATTAATGGGTACAACCCCGGTTGTTTTTAATAACTTCAAATATACGCGTTTTCATTGAAAGATAAAGAGATTTTATGTAATCCAACGAAATTTGATTCCAAGCCCCCTTAATGGCCTGAATTTGTGACTGGATGTGATCAAATTGTCTACCTCCTTCATAGACCTTACGAGATAACCAACCCCAGACATTTTCAAAGTTGTAATTTACTTTAAGGATATATGTTTCATGTTTTCTCCGGTTAGTGAAAAAAATGTATATGCCATGGGTGGGATTCGAACTCACATTCGCTGGACGATCGTTTCGAAGTTTGTGAAGCATCATCTTCAGCAGCGTCTAGCCCGTTAAGCAACTGCGGTGTGTATTTACACAAGTCACTAACCGAAGACATTTATTGATTGTGCAGAGTGATTGATTGTCGCTACTTACACATTGCTTTCCTACTTATACGCACTGATGCAGAAGTTTTGAAAGTTATATTTATAAAACGAACTATTCTAATTGTAGTTGTCTCGTTCTGTTTTGGTTTGGCCCTACGATATGTTTCAAATTTATTTGTCTTAGATCCTCGTTTTGTTTCAAGTTGTAATTTCCTTTAAGGCTATAAGAGATCATGTTTTCGTTAATGTTTAGATCTGGCGAATAGGGTGGCCAGTCAAGAATATTAAAATTTTGGCTTGCAGTGAACTCCTTTACTAATCAGGCGTTGTGTATAGGGGCATTATCCTGTTGCAATATACAAGGTATAGAACCAAATAGTTCACTGAACTTTGGAAAAGCCGATTTCAATAACGTTTTATAGCTTGCACCAGTCATTTTAGCATTTTGAAATTCAAGATCGATGGTGCCATAGTACGTAATAGCACCTCACACCATAACGCCGCCCTCTCGGATGTGATGACGGTTAAAAAAACGCCTTTCTTTGCGCAGATCATGGAAATAATAGTTGTAGCCTTCAGGCCCATCCAAATTTGACTTCTTCTCATCCGTAAATAAAACGGTTCTCCAGTCATTTACATGACCTCTTGGCTGCACGTCCCATACCATGTAGTCTCTTGCGAATTGAAGCCGCTTTTCCTTACGAGGAGCATTAAGTGGCGTTTTTTTTTGTAATTTCAGGTATTTAAGATACTCACAGCTCTTAATTACTCTGCGTACTGATGACTTGCTCGCTTCCAGCCCAGCATGAGCTCTTATTTTGACAAGGATAAGGCAGAATTATTTATTTATTTCATTTCATCTACAGATGTAAATTCTTACAGACTATATTCATTAAATCCTAATGCTAATTGTACAATTTTAATTTAAAATTTTCTTTAGATAAGTTAAAATGTAGGCAAGGAGAAACGTCATTACAAAGTTTTAAGCATCTTGTAATAGGTTCATTTAGCGCATAATTTGTTCTATGCACAGCCTCCTCAAAAATACGATTACTTCGCAAATTCCTTGGTGGATCATATAAACTAACTAGTTCACTTATTTCAGAAGAATTTATATTACCCGACGAAACGTTAAAAACAAACATTATACAAAAATAAGATCTACAATCATTTAGTGATTGTAACCCCAAATACTTCCTCCTTGCAACGTCAGCAACAGACTCAGGCCAACCTAATTGTTTAAAACTAATTTTAGTGAATAATTTCTGAATCTTTTCAATACGATTAGAGTGTTTTATATAAAATGGGCTCCAGATGATCGAACAGTACTCCAATTTACTACGAACTTGTGAGACATAAAGGGATTTAAAGGTAGAAGATTCCCTAAATTCCTTAGAATTCCTTCTTATAAAACCTAACATGGAATAAGCTTTAGAAGTTATATAGTCGATATGGCTGGAAAATGTCAATTTAACATCAAAAATAACTCCAAAGTCTTTAACTTCGACGTCACGTTTTAGAGGGCTATCATTAAGTACATAATTATACATGATAGGACTTAACGTATATGTATAAGAAACAGTACAACATTTGGATATATTTATTGAAATTTCGTTTTCCAAACACCATTTTGCAATTTTATTTGCATCTGATGCTTTTTCTTTTCTCATACGTAGATAAAGACAATGAAACCCTTCCGTTACAATTTTTTGCATACCCCTCGGGGGCCTTGATGTAATTATCGACAACTGTTGGGCTCCGTCCAATTTTTTAGCTATTGCGCGGTTAGAATATCCTTCAGAACAGTAAACATCGATTTTAGTTTTTTCTGATAGATTTAAAATTTTTTGTTTTGCCATTTTGACTCGTAAAATGATAAATATGTAATAAATTGTAATAAACAAACGCTCCCTACAAAAAATCATCGCTTACTTTAAAAAATTACAGCAGACAGTTGTCCGAGGCCTTCGACCACGGACTGTCCCTGCAGGCTGTGTCAGAGACACGGCCATTAAGTTTAACGTAGAATACGCCATCCGATAAGACAGAAAACATATATAACAATAAATTCATTTGCTTATATTATTTATCATTTATTGTTATATATGTTTTCTGTCTTATCGGATGGCGTATTCTACGTTAAACTTAATGGCCGTGTCTCTGACACAGCCTGCAGGGACAGTCCGTGGCCGAAGGCCTCGGACAACTGTCTGCTGTAATTTTTATATTTACCAACGGCATTTGATTCAAGTCCGTTTAAAAAAAAAAATATTGTGTTCAATTTTTTTAAACTTAATTTAATTTATGTATTTTAATTAATATTTTTATTGAAATAAGTTCTGCGAATGTTGAGAGGGCCGCCCTAATATTAAAAAAGGTTTACCTTATCGAGTCTTCGCATTAGCATTCGAGCGTTGTGTGAAAGCTTTACGCTTTACAATTCAAAATTAATGTTACAACAGCTTTATTGAAGCTTTCGCAAAAAAGCTTTATTACGTTAGCTTACTGTTTGTTTCACTTTTTACTAGATATATGTTGCCAAGCAACATTAGCTTGCTGTTCGTTTCACTTTTTACTAGATACATGTTCCTAAGCAATGTAGAGCAACCAAAAACACTGAACCAAACACCACACATATGTTTGAGTGTATGTGTTTAAACAATTTTCATTTGAGAAATTAAAATACTAGAAATATATCAACCAATATGAAATGTATATCAAACGAAAGATAACATCTTCATTTACCTACAAAAAAAATTTTAAAAAAATTCATCTAGCCGTTTCCTCAAATTCAATGAAATAAAGATTACAACAATAAAAACCTGACATGACTCCTCATACCGTAAGGTAAGACGTATTCTACGTCAAAAAATAGCACATTTTTGGATTTTGATGTGTTAACATCTATAGCGGCGTATAGGGACTAAATCTATCAAACTCAGATTTTATGCTGCTCCTAAAACCAGATTTTATGCTGCTGCGAAACCAGATTTTATGCTGCTGCTAAACCCAGATTTTCTGCGACTGCGAAAGAGAAGAATGACGTGTTAAACAAAAATGAGTGAGCAAGAGAGCAATGAAAGAGTGGTGTGGCAGGGGTGAGGCAAACGAAATTGTGTCTATAGCGTATGTATTAACATATTAATGTATGTATGTACATGAGTCTGTTGCTGTTGTTGAACGGAGATATAAAGCATAGCCACGCAAAATTTCATTTGCAAGCCCATTGGCTTGCGCAGTCGACGGTATGGTGACACACTAATACGTCAGCTACTTCGTACAAAGTATGTGTGATGTTGTGTGTTTGTCTGTTTTGTTGCTGTTGACATGGCAAACATGTGGTTATGTGACACACGTATACGTCAGCTATTTCGGACAAAGTATGTGTGATGTTGTGTGTTTGGTTGTTTCGTTGTTGTTGTTATGGCCAAACAAAGCGAGTCATTTGATGTTCAGCATTGCCCGGTTTATACAAAAAAACTATTATTTTTTATTTTCGAATGTAACATTTACTAATGTGTTCATAGAAATCGAACAGGTACCGTGTAGCAAAAAGGTGTTAACACATCATCCGTGAGTTCGAACACTCAATGATTTTTTTTTATAAATTGCTCAAAAAAAGTTCTTTAGTTAAGAAACTACTATTGTCATGATTTCTTTATATCTCAAGATTTCTAGCTTCCATTGTAATTTTAAAATTCTGCAATCGGTTACAAATTGCAAAAGATAGAGGCTCCTGAATATGGAATTTTAATTGCCTTTAAATAAATGAACCGGAGTGTAACTAGAGATGGGCACGTCTGTAAGTTTTACCTCACGCTCACGCACGTTCACGAAAGGAAGTCGGTCACTCTCGCACAAAGATCAAGCTAAATTTGATCCTACTCGCATTCACCAGTGATTCACGACCATCACGTAGAAATTAGTCAGAAAAATACACTCACACCAAAGGTCGGTTCCCAGTAAACAATTTGTTCCGAATTCGGTCAGAAATCTGTCAGACACTCTGCATAAGTTGCCGAGTCTGATGCCGATGTGGGTCAGACAACAAACAGAAAATCGAATGGGCGGTTGACAAGAATTGGGAAAGTTTTGTCGGAGGAAACTCGGAAGAGTATGCAGAGTTATCGGACAGATTTTTGTGGAAATTCTGAGGGAAATTCTGAAGGATTTTTAGACGTAGCTAAACGAAGTCGGCATAAAGTCTAATTAAACATCCGATAATGGTCCAACTTATCGGATAATTTTCTGAACTTTTGTCCGATTTGTCGTACCAATTTCGGAGAGAAATATAAAAAAACACCCGCTAATGGTCCAACTCTTCCGATCGTTGTCCGACACATTGTTCTATTTGTCATGGAAATTTCGGAGAGACGTTTGAACAAACATGCGAGAATGTTCCGACTTTTCAGATCATTTTCTGACCATCTGTCAAATTTTTCGTACCAATTAATTATTATTTTTATTTAACGACCGCGACGACTTAAGGCACTTGCTTGCTCGTTTGTAACTGAAGAAAACATAGAAAATGATGCAGACAAAGGAAATACAACAATTTAATTCACCGAAACTTTACAGTAAACACATTTTCGGGGAATGCCCTTAGTGGCGCATGGTTACGGAATGAAAACAAAATCAAGTAGAATAAAAAATTCCCTTTAGAGAATGTGCAGAATCGTCGTACGATTTTCGTATGGGATTTCGGGGAATGTCAGCAGAACCGGCTGGCAGAAAATGTGCAGAAAACTCGTTTAAATGACTGAAGGAATAGCAGATATTTCGGCTAATAGTCTGATATAATTTAAGATAACTTACAGACAATTGTTTACTGCGTTGATACAACCGAATTAATCGTAACCGGTTAATTCAAACTCGGTTGTTCCAACCGCAATTTTAGAAAATTTAGTTGACAGATCCAATATAACACAGTACAACATTTTTTAGTTCATTGATTCGGGACTCAATTCTGAGAATTGCACGTGAATGTAGCTCCAAAAATAAGAACTTCTGCATCATTCGTTTTGCCAAGTTGGCTGCATTAATAATTTAGTGGCCATATGAATTTTTTTGCTCAAGGTGGATTTGAGCACTTTTTCTATATTGTAACATGGTTATATCTCAGTATATCGTACGGAATATCTCTTTTGTGTCTGAAGCAAACTTGTAGACATTGAATAAGAGAAAAAAATGCGAAACAAACCTACCCTTAAAAATCGCAAAAATTCCCATTTTCAGAATGTGCAGAATCGTCGTACGATTTTCGTATGGGATTTCGGGGAATGTCAGCAGAACCGGCTGGCAGAAAATGTGCAGAAAACTCGTTTAAATGACTGAAGGAATATCAGATATTTCGGCTAATAGTCTGATATAATTTAAGATAACTTACAGGCAATTGTTTACTGGGTTGATACAACCGAATTAATCGTAACCGGATAATTCAAACTCGGTTGTTCCAACCGCAATTTTAGAAAATTTAGTTGACAGATCCAATATAACAGAGTACAACATTTTTTAGTTCATTGATTCGAGACTCAATTCTGAGAATTGCACGTGAATGTAGCTCCAAAAATAAGAACTTCTGCATCATTCGTTTTGTCAAGTTGGCTGCATTAATAATTTAGTAGCCATATGCATTTTTTTGCTCAAGGTGGATTTTGAGCACTTTTCTATATTGTAACATGGTTATATCTCAGTATATTGTACGGAATATCTCTTTTGTGTCTGAAGCAAACTTGTAGACATTGAATAAGAGAAAAAAATGCGAAACAAACCTACCCTTAAAAATCGCAAAAATTCCCATTTTTTTACGATTTTCCCCCATTTTTCAACTTTTTTTGCTCAATAACTGGTTTACAAATCCACAAATATGCTGTTCTTTTTTTGGAAGTGCATATTTACAATACCCCAGGGACGCCGTCACGCCAGTAATGATTGAAGATTTTTGCCACGCTTGTGGTCATATCGTCCCAAAGATAGCCAAACAGGATCGAAAAAAAATTCAAAACAGCGCATTGTCATTATTTTGATAAAACAAATTTAAGTGGTGAAAATTTTACGCCGAACACAGTGTGCAAAACTTGTAATAATATCCTTATAATGTGGATACATGGAAAAGGTGTACAGTTTTCTTTTATGAAGCGAGTAATTTGGGTGGAAGACCTAGCTGGATATGATGAATCCAGGTGCTGCGCATGCATAAATTCTGGTTATGGATTGAACAGAAAAAAGAATTTAAAACAAAAGTATACATTCTCGCTTCTACTGCCACACTTCCAGTACAACGCGCTGCTGGATAACACATACTAGTGGACAACTTGCTGTATTACTTTGGAAAAATCAATGCATAAATGACGTTAAAATTACATTTCATGCATTTCCACCTTGTTGGCACATTTCAACTACTATTCAATTGCAGAGTGGCATTTCGGTAAATTGAATTGAAAATTGAGTCCCGAAGCAAATAGCAACCTCGTATAGTCTAACGGCCTAATTCATAAAAAGTTATAGGACGTTTGAGACACGAATTATCATACAAATTACGTCTCTCAAATCTCTCACAAAGTTTTATGTACAAGGCGGTAAGATTGCAATGCACAATTATAAAGTGCTTAGGATTTATTGAGGGCAAATCGAAAAAATCCCTGTTCTTCAGCTGAAATCTTGGGGTTGTTTACCAAAAAAGCATAATGTATTACTTTATAACGATAAAAATAATACTTTATAAGGGCGGATCAATAAGTCCGTGACTTTTGGAACTTCTCTCGTAGTTATATGAAATGCAACACTGGTCCCATCAAGCATAAATCAACTATGGTATAGAGAAGAAAATTTACTCATGGAGTGGAATGGCAACAAAGCAAACGAGTGAAGCGCGTCGTTTCTCTGCTCTCTCTCTCTATCTTACTCTCTTCGTTACATATTTCAATACACGAGCAGTTTTCTATTGACTATAAGTTTAATATATTGTAAATAAATAAATAATAACTATAGAAATTCCAACCAAATTTAAATAAAATTACATAAATTATGCAAAACGTATGAAATAATCAAGTTATGACGCGGGAAAGAAATGCATTTGAGTGGATCGCGTCGACTTTTTTGGTTCTCTTCTACTAGGGTTGCCAAATGGCGCCGGTTTTTTCTTCTCTACTTGTACATCCTTTTTGCATCAAGTACCACCTGTTAATAGACTACTGTCAAAGTTTGAGCAAGTTCCGTCATTTACAATGCGTTTAAAAGGTTTTCAAAACATACAACCTCGTGCATTTTTTAAAAATGGAAAAAAGGGAATTTCGAATGCTCGCTAAACATTAATTTTTTCGAAAAAAAACCGTCAATCAAACCAAGGAAAAGCTTGATAATTTTTTTTTGCAAAAAATCTGTGTTTTATTCAAAAAGACACGGACTTATTGGTCCGCCCTCTGCATAAACATCAAATATGAGCCATGCAATACTTTACAAAAGGAGTTGAAAAGCTCCTAGTTCATTTTTCTAAAAAAATGGAGCAGCAATCAAAAAATTAGAGCTAAAAACGCCTTAAAAGGGCTACACTGCTGGTTTCTGGTTCTATCACTCTCTCTCGATGAGGTAATTGGCCAATTCATGGAGTTTATTTAAACTTAGTTTGGTGCATGGTTTGCTTCTGGTTGCTTATCAACTCAGTTTTCTTTCATTTTCCTACTACATTGTCCATCAGCGGTGTCATGGATATCCATGGCTCGGTAGACAGTTGATTTCACGTTTCAGACCTCCTAAATAATGGTGATATCACATTACATTTTTCTATTTGGGGCTACATAAAGTCCAAAGTCTACATGGATAACCCGGCAAATACCACTTGAAATGCTCGAGCTCGTCATCCAATATTATTGCATTTGACAGAAATAACGTTAAAGAAATAAATTTAAAGTACAACTCTTTTCTACACGCAAAGACACAAAACGATTATTGCTCGATTGCCGTAACAATACTTTGATTGATTTGTATTAATTTATTAATCGCAACCGTTCATGTAGTTCTCCCAAATAAACTCGTATATCGCAAATGTGTGTCATGTTGTTGCAAACGAGTTCTCGTATTGCCGCAAATTTAAAAAACGTTTGCGATAACTGAAATTAGCCATTTTTGCAATGAGAGCACAGATTACGAAGAATATAAATTTCTCATATTCTCGCACACCGTCTTTATCCACACGTTTGGCATATACACACACGCATTCACTTAAAAGTGATCACATACAACTAATTAATTTTGTATTTCTCACAAATTTGGAGTAACTACAACTCGGTTACTCTAACCGAAAGAACAGTTGATGGAACCGTTTTTCATTTCTCGCAAACGTTTCGCTTCAGCTTATATTTCTCATAACCCGTTTAATGCAATTATTTTTCGGTTTTCCCAAACGAAATGACATGTATGGCTTACCAGAAGTTCGTTTCTCCCAACTAAAGTCCCAAAACGAACTTCAGTTATCTGAGATTTCGTTTGGGAGGAACGAGTTTTTACTTTGCGTGTATGATAATAAAAATTACCCAAAATAGAATTGAATTTATTTTATTTATTTATTTTAGAAAAATGGCCCTGTAAATTAATCACCCATTAATACTCATTGATTACTAAAGTGTTACTGAGTGCTGAAAGGTATTACTAAAGATAGAATCTAAGGTTCCTCCTCAGTTTTACTTACCCAGAGAAATTTAAAGAAGTACATAAATATGAGCTCTCAACCAAAAGCTACACTTGCCACATGCACGGAATATTTCGATTGTATGCTTCATCCATTCACACAGCGAGAAAAGTTGGAAATTTCTAAATTGACTTTGTGGAAGAGAGAAAGAGAAAAATATAGTTTCATGTGTTTTTGTGCAACCAGCGCAAGTGCATGTTTTGGTTGAGGCCTACAACTTTATTTAGTTTATTAAAATTTATTTCGGTTTACAGAGTCACATAAAAGGCAACGCACAAATTTTCGATATTTCTGCCACAAAAGTGGATAATGGTAATAACAAATGTATTTTAACTAAATTGATCAATTAATTAAAACTCTGTGAAATATTTGTATATTATCGATTCCGTAGCTCTGCTCGAAATCAGTACCAAATTAATCGATGTCCTTTTCCTAAAAGGTAGGTTACTATAGCGATGAAACCATAAACGCTTGGGTGGAAATTGAAAGCACTAATCGGGCTTGAGTTGCGAACCACCATAACAGGCGCTTGACCCGGATAAGCTGGTACATTTTGGTATACACCTCCGGGAGCAGTCTGGGTATTTTGAACATGAACTGAAATGGGAATGAAGAAGGATTTAGTATAAAGTTGTTGGTAGTGATGACATGAGACGTTTTTAATTATATGTGAATGTTTATATTTGCACCGGTTAAATAAAATGTTGCGTATTTTGTATGATGGGCTACGCAACATTTACATTTTTTGCTTAAGTTTTTTCAAACGTAAAAGTGAATTTAATTATCATTTGTGAACATTAAGGTTAGGCGTTTCTGCAACAATTTTGCAGTCTGGCTCAGCAAAACATGTAAAGAGAGAATTTTTAGCGAAGAGACCAATAACTTTAGATGAACTCTACCCCTACTTACTTATTCACATCGCAAAACAAAAATCTAATCTGGCTGTATTAAAACATTTTATTGGGCCGCTGATATAGAGTTCGAAGTCAGATTGGCGCCATCATGGTCCACTATAAAAATTCCAAAATGGCGGACCCAATATGACGTTGAAAAATTCGAAAAGTGATGCGATCCGTCAATAAATTTCTACGCAAGTTGTTTTGAATCTAAAACTCAAAATAGAGGCTGCAATATGGGGTAATATGTTTTCCAATCTGGTCCCATTGGGGTAAAATAGGTGTATAGGCATTATTTTAACTGGTTCATTGAAATATTAATATATAAAGGAAAAAAAAAATTCACTGATCTGGAAAAAATATCCTGTTTCATGTACAGGATAGCCAACCAGAGTAAATGGCAAAAAATATGACAACTCTAGGCGAGCTTAAATTACTTTTTCGGACTCTGAGGAAACAAATTTTGTAGTAGTGGTGCCAAAATAAAGTTACGCAAGCCGAAATAACAATTAGGCAGCTATATAAATATTTGTTTTTATTTTCCCAAGGGAAATATATAGAATTTTCTTGGTCAAATCTCACACGGAATTCAAAAATAAATTTTACTTTGTTTATAGTTCTTAAATACTACATAACTTTATTTTAAAGGGTTACCATAATTTTTCAAGGATTGACAACTTTTATTTCGGCAACCCTGTAAGTTTTTACTTTATATTTCTTTTTTTGCGCCCGACGATTACTTACGACATTGTGTTATTCTATAGGTTCCACCTGGTAGTGTCAAATTTATTTTGTCGATGACCAAGATTAAGAATTCGATGTCAGTAAATGTTTGTTTGTCACTGTAAAGTAATTTAAGCTCGCCTAGAGTTGCCATGTTGATTTTATATTGTTTGAGAACCCTGGACCATTGAATCGTTAGTGATTGAATTTTATCTCCTATATGCATTATTTTATGAACTAGTTAAAATAATGTCCTATACAAATACCTATTAAACGCTATGTGACCAGATTAGTCACGCTATGTGACCATCTCACAACCAGTAAGCTGCGCGCTTTCTAGTTTTATACGAACTGATTGAGACCTACAGTTTTACACCGGTTCCGAAGCTTTTTCATAGCGAAGTAGTCGATAGTGTCGCCGTCACTAAGCGAGGTGACCGTTGTCGAAAGAAATTTTAAGGTGGTCGTAGCAGAGATCGAACGCTGGATCTCCGGTACAAGAAGCGCGCAACTAACCATTGTACCAATGACGACCACAGGGTTGTTACACCAAAGTCATTTCGTACGAAAACAATTGTTTGGTAATTGTTGCGGGCCAGAATTTTGACACTTCGATAGTTTTATCAACAAAAAGTAATACCACATGCGTTAAATATAAAATGGAATGCTTAGAGGAATTATAAATGGCATAGTTGCAAGGTAAATCAAAGATAGGTGGGAACTCTCTGCAACATTTTCCGTTTGTTGCAGAATTTTTTACAAAATTTCTTACGAAAATTTCGCATGAGCCGAATACGGCGCTGTAGATTTGAAAGCAATGAAATGCGGAACTGAGTACCAATTTGTTGGTAGATCGCAGCACTTTTAGAATATTTCGCCGCCGTATTGGATCCGCCATTTTGTGAAAATGTAATCTACGGGTGGTGCGCGAATCGTGCTACAACCACAAAACTTAATAACATTTTTTCTGTATGAGTAATCGACTTTTTCTTTCAGGTTACTATTAAGATTTATTAAAATGAATACTTGGGATACAGAAGAGAGGATTTGGATAGTGCAGCGGTACCATGCTTTGCAGTCCTTCATTTCATTTTTTTATGGGGTTTTTTAAAATCACAGGTCTTTTTTAACAAGCCCACAACCACTCAACGAAATTCGACCAGATTTATCCAGAAAAGTCATGGAAAATTTCGACAAACGAATACGTATGCATGTGTATGGAAAACCGTGGAGGCCATTTGCCAGATGTTTTATTACATAAATAACCCTATCCTATGTACTTTACGATTCAATAAAAATATTACCATTAGAAGAATAAAAATTTTGTTTTCTATTCAGTTCAAATGTTGCGTGAATTTTGGGACACCCTTTACATACATACAAATGAAAATTTTTAAGATACAAAGTGGGCTTTATCTGCCATGTAGGGTGACTTGTCACGTTCAGATTGTATTAATATTTTCACACAAGTTGTTTACCTTTACTATGGCTACAATTTTAGAAAATGTTGTTAGTGAAAAATTTGGAGTCCCTTGAAGTTGTGCTGAAAAAAAGGGGAAAAATCCTTTTTTTCAAAACAAGTGCAGGAAAATCTGAGAATTCGCAAAAAATCGATTTTTTTAACTTTGACATTCTACAGACATTTCATGGATACCGATCAACTCAGTCGACTTACCTCGAACCGATACAATTTACTAGTACATTGATACATTTTTCGACTACAACAGTGTAAAACTGCAGTACACCTACCACGATTATCGATTTTTCGGGATTATAAATGTCAAACTCCATAAGAAAAAAACGTCGATAATCCCCAAAATTCGATATTCTTGGTAGGTGTAAATGCCGCTTAACCGGAAATCATTATAATAAGTGAAAATAACGTGATGACATACAAAACAATCCTAAACTAATATTACGTACCTGGAGTGATAGGGGCTACTGGAACTAATTGCTGTTGATTATCTGAAATCAAAATAGAACTACGATTAATATTCACGCCGCATTATTTCCAATTGAAATTTAGAAAATATCAATTTAATTTTGAAAAATATCAATTGAAATTTGAAAGTTGTATTTGAAATATATCAAAATTTAAAAAAAAAAACAACAATTGAAATTTAAAAGACATCAATTGAAATTTCAAAAACATCAATTGCAATGTGAAACACATCAATTGAAATTTGAAAGACATCTATTGAAATCAAATGATATCAATTGCAATTCGAAAGGCATGAATTGGAATTTAAAACATAGCAATTAAAGTTTGAAACAGATCAATTCAAAAGACATCCATACACATTTTAAAGGCACCAGTTGAAGTTTAAAATTCGTCACTTGAAATTTAAAAATTATTAACCGATTTTATGAATTAAATTTTTAAATTTGAATTAATGTCTTTTACATTATTTCAATTGATGTATTTTAAATTTGAATTGATATATTTCAAATTTCAATTAATGTCTTTTAAATTTCAATTGAGGTATTTTAAATTTCAATTGATGTTTTCAAAATTCAATTGATGTAGTCTAAATTTCAATTAATGTCTTTGAACTTCAATTGATGTGTTTTAAATTTCAATTGATGTTTTGAAAATTCAATCGATGTATTTTAAATTTCAATTGATATATTTCAAATTTCAATTAGTCTTTTAAATTTCAATTGGGGTATTTTCAATTTCAATTGATGTTTTCAAAATTCAATTGATGTAGTTTAAATTTCAATTAGTCCTTTAAATTTCTATTGATGTTTTCAAAATTCAATTGATGTAGTTTAAATTTCAATTAGTGTCTTTTAAATTTCAATTGATGTGTTTTTAATTTGAATTGATGTCTCATAAATTTCAATTGATATATTTCAAATTTCAATTAATGTGTTTTAAATTTCAATTGATGTCTTTTACATTTCAATTGATGTATTTTAAATTTCAATTGATGTCTCATAAATTTCAATTGATATACATATTTCAAATTTCAATTAATGTGTTTTAAATTTCAATTGATATATTTAAAATTTCAATTGATGTCTCATAAATTTCAATTGATATATTTCAAATTTCAATTAATGTGTTTTAAATTTCAATTTAATTATTTAAAATTTCAATTGATGTTTTCAAAATTCAATTGAAGTAGTTTCAATTTCAATTAATGTACATTATATTTCAGTTGATGTCTTTTAAACTTCAATTGATGTATTTCAAATTTCAAATAGAATTTTTAAATTGCAATTAATGATTCTTAAAATTCAAATAGAGTTTTTAAATTTCAATTCCATGTGGGTTGTGCTTATTTCACAAATTTCGTGTTGTAACTTACTTATTGGTGGACTGACGTATGTTGGAACCTGAGGATAATAATAAGCGTATTGTGGTTTGGGTTTAGGCTTCGCCAACTTGCCAATAGCGTTACCTGTAACACTACCCACAACACCACCCACAACACCACCGAAAAAGCTACCCCACCCACTCTTACATTCACCCTCGCTAACTGATAGAAGAATGACAAGGAGGGCAAATATACCAAATTTTTTGTTGCCCATTTTTAAAAATCCTTCTTTAGTTGTGTTGTATTTTGTAATTTACCTGTAATTGAAGAGGATGGAATTAGTACTTTTTTATGAAATTATGCAAAATATACAACAATAAAGTGTAAACGCTTTTGAACTGATCTTTATGTTAAGAAAATGTATTTGCTATTTTGGATTTAACATGTCTAAAGATACGTCGGATATCACATGTACCTAAGGTTGCAAGATACCTAATGCGAAATATCTTCACCAGAAAAAATTTCATATTATAAGGGCTAATTGTTAGGTCAATGGTAATCTTTGTTTCGAAGTAACATTGTGGTTAAACTTTGAATTACATTTTTCAGTACATGCTTAGCAAAATTGGGTGGTCAAAAGACAAAAAATACGATTTTGACAACAGTGTTCTCATTGTCCAAAAGAGAAATGTAAGTTTGTACAAAATGCATGTTTGTATTTTGAATTACATATGATTTGTGTTATCTGTTATTTTATATAATTCCTTTTTCGTTGTTCTCCTTTGTTATTTTGGTATTTAGCCTAAAACGGATGCTTTTTCCAATAATATTGCAAGAGCCTGTAATGCAGGTAAATAATATGTCTGCTTCAATTTACTCACCCCTGAAAAAAAATTGCAAAGTTTAACTTTAGTTAACTTTCAATTCGGGTTAAGTTATCCGATGGTTAACTACTCATTTAATATTTAGCAAAAAATGGTTTTGACTTTTATGAAGATAAAATTTGCCTTAAAAGAGAGTGACAATAAGTGTCACCGCTAAAGTTAATTGTAGTTTAATTGGTACGGGAGAGCTAAGCGACATTAAGCGTCATTTCAATTTCCACACTTAAATTCCGACTTAATCCATGCTAATGTTGCCACATGTTCAATTTAAAAAAATGGCAACCAAAAATTTTGTAGATAAATTTTTTTATAATTTCTTGTGAATGAAAATGCTATGAGGAGAGACTCAAAAACATAAACTTGCAAAATGGTTTACATATGGTAAGATCATTTATGTATATTTTTATATCTCTATTTGAAGAATCTATTTTTATTTTTGATTGAAAATAACTTTGGAATTAAAAGTTGTGTTTTTTTTTGTATAGGGCGGATCAATAAGTCCGTGACTTTTTGAATGAAACACAGTTTGTTTTCAAAAAAGAAAATTATTTTTCAACATAAGCTCAATACACGTAGTCCAAGGTTTCTCCAATTTTTGTATCCCTTCCAAAAAATAAGATCCATAAAATAGGCATTTTGTTGATCAATAATTTCATCGTTGGAGCTAAATCTCTTTCCACCGAGCCATTTCATTAGGTCTGGAAATAGAAAATAGTTACTGGGGGCTAAATCCGGAGAATATGGCGGATGAGGTACCAATTCGTAGACCAATTAAACAACTCCAAATAATCCTTTGAAGTTGTCACACGATTACGTTTATGGTGAATTGAGAGCAAACGCGGCACCCATCTTGCAGACAGCCTTCTTAAACCCAACTGATCATTTAAAATCGAAACCACACTGCCATATTAAATGCCTATGGTATCAACAATCTCACGCACTTTTAGTCTTCGATTGGCCAATACCATATCGTGGATTTTTCGACATTTTCGAGTGTATTGAACTTAATTGGCCGTTCAGAACGTTCAGCTTCATTTGTACTTGCGCGAGAACAACGAAAATCAGTAAAACACTTTCTTACCATTGAAATCGAAATCTCCATAATATTTACCAAGCTTTTCCTTGGTTTTCGGAAAAAATAATGTTTAATGAGCACTCGAAATTCACTTTTGTCCGTTTGTAAAAAAATTATACTTAGGGATCTTCGATCGATACTAATTCGCGCATATAAATTGAAGAATTGAGTTTGTAAGTATGCGATTGATGATCCACCGATGGTATCAATTCAGGCACAGTAGTTAGGCATCTGATGATGAACTTGTCACGGATTTCGACACAAGTCATGCCAGTGACTGTGTGTTGAACTGAATTATCTATTATATCCAAAAAAACCAACCATTTTTCAATTAGAAAAATGTTCATGACTTGCAAGCTTGTATAATTAAGTTCTCATACATTAACCAAAAACAAACGAAAGCGGTCATAAAAATTCAAATTCAAATGCACGATGTTGTATGTTTCGAACAGCTGTTAAACGCAAAGTAAATGACGGAACTTACTCAAAATTTGACAGTAGTCTACTAACAGGTGGTACTTGATGGGAGCAGTGTTGCATTTTATAGAACTACGAGGGAAATTCGAAAAGTCACGGACTTATTGATTTCCCCTCTAGGATACAATATAGATAAATCGGATATATAGGATACAAAGATAATGCATTCCGGTCAACCATTAAATGACTTGGTAGCACTTTAAAATAAGTGAATTTTTTATCTATTTTTATGTAATACTACATTTGCAATCTAATTCAATTAAAACGTTTGTCAACAATTTCTTATGATATTCAAAATTAAAATGTTCGAGCGTTTGGTCGTTTTTCAAATAATTTTATTCTCCAATACTTTGCTGCCTTTTGGGTAACATCGTATCCAACATATTTATTAAAAATGAAATGAATTAATAAACACAAACATTTTTCTTTATCTCATTTACAAAAAAAAACAACAATAACAAAATGACAAAATTAAACAATTACAGAAATTTTCTTTGTTATATGACAGAAAATACTAATACTAATTTTGCTTACGCAGTAAAGGAAACCCTCCTCGACCTCAACGCGTTTTTGCCAACTCCCATTGATGTCAACAATATGGACAATCAATCGCAGGGTGTATCCCAGGAAGAGGAGGATGGCAATGGAAAATATGAATATACACTCACATTAAACATCGGTTGAAACAGCCGAATTAGCGGTAACCGTATTTAGAGGTCGCCACAACCTCATTAGAGGTTGACACAACCTTAATAGAGGTTGACACGATCTCATTAAAGGCTGTCGCAACCTCATTAGAGGTTGTCGCAGCCTCATTAGAGGTTGTCGCAACCTCATTAGAGGTTGTCGCAACCTCATTAGAGGTTGACGCAACCTCATTAGGGGTTGTCGCAACCTCATTAGGTTGTCGCAACCTCATTAGAGGTTGACACAACCTCATTAGATAGTGTCAGAAATGAATTTTGGATTTTTTTTTATTATTAAGTAATGATTTATTATCCAGTATTCTTATGAAAAACATTAGAGAGCGAGAAATTAAAGTTATTTTTATAGGATAATCTTTAAAATAAAACATTTATTTGACATGCCACTACCGACCTTTATTGAAGTCCCGGCCATCATGGGTCACTGCACCAATTCTGGCGTGTTGTTTCTGTCGATTTAAGTCCTAAACCGTTTCCTAGACAGATTATTGCAGCGTTATTGTAGACCGAACTTGGAAAGTTTCAAAACGCTTGATATCGGCTTGGACATTCTCTGCAAAATTAGACGATTTAACACAAAAACCACAATTACAATATTTTTACTTACCTCACCACCAACAACACCGTGACGAGAACACTTATACACTCTTTAACTTCCTTTAGTATAATATTTGTTTTTATAATTTTAAATGTCAAATTTTAAATACATAGAATTATGTTGTGGTAACCGAAATGAAAATGAAATTCGGTTGAGCCTACAGAATTCATGAGAGATTCAGTTACAGCAACCGAATTGATGCCGAATTCTTAGGGATTAATTCGGTTATTGCGATCGAATTGATACCAAATGGGGTAGTTACAACCGAATTGATACTAAATTCGGTAGTTACAACCGAATTGATACCAAATTCGGTAGTTACAAACGAATTGATACCAAATTCGGTAGTGACAACCGAATTGATACTAAATTCGGTAGTTACAACCGAATTGATACCAAATTCGGTAGTTACAAGAGAATTGATTCCAAATTCGGTAGTTACAACCGAATTGATACTAAATTCGGTAGTTACAACCGAATTGATACCAAATTCGGTAGTTACAAACGAGTTGATACCAAATTCGGTAGTGACAACCGAATTGATACTAAATTCGGTAGTTACAACCGAATTGATACCAAATTCGGTAGTTACAAGAGAATTGATTCCAAATTCGGTAGTTACAACCGAATTGATACCAAATTCGGTAGTTACAACCGAATTCATACCAAATTCGGTAGTGACAACCGAATTGATATTAAATTCGGTAATTACAACCGAATTGATACCAAATTCGATAGTTACAACCGAATTGATACCAAATTCCGTAGTTACAACCGAATTCATACCAAATTCTGTAGTGACAACCGAATTGATACTAAATTCGGTAGTTACAACCGAATTGATACCAAATTCGGTAGTTACAACCGAATTGATACCAAATTCGGTAGTTACAAGAGAATTGATTCCAAATTCGGTAGTTACAACCGAATTGATACCAAATTCGGTAGTTACAACCGAATTGATACCAAATTCGGTAGTTACAACCGAATTCATACCAAATTCGGTAGTGACAACCGAATTGATATTAAATTCGGTAGTTACAACCGAATTCATACCAAATTCGATAGTTACAACCGAATTGATACCAAATTCGGTAGTTACAACCGAATTCATACCAAATTCGGTAGTGACAACCGAATTGATACTAAATTCGGGAGTTACAACCGAATTGATACCAAATTCGGTAGTTACAACCGAATTGATACCAAATTCGATAGCTACAACCGAATTGATACCAAATTCGGTAGTTACAACCGAATTCATACCAAATTCGGTAGTGACAACCGAATTGATACTAAATTCGGTAGTTACAACAGAATTGATACCAAATTCGGTAGTTACAACCGAATTGATACCAAATTCGGTAGTTACAAGAGAATTGATTCCAAATTCGGTAGTTACAACCGAATTGATACCAAATTCGGTAGTTACAACCGAATTGATACCAAATTCGGTAGTTACAACCGAATTCATACCAAATTCGGTAGTGACAACCGAATTGATATTAAATTCGGTAGTTACAACCGAATTGATACCAAATTCGATAGTTACAACCGAATTGATACCAAATTCGGTAGTTACAACCGAATTCATACCAAATTCGGTAGTGACAACCGAATTGATACTAAATTTGGTAGTTACAACCGAATTGATACCAAATTCGGTAGTTACAACCGAATTGATACCAAATTCGGTAGTTACAACCGAATTCATACCAAATTCGGTAGTGACAACCGAATTGATACTAAATTCGGTAGTTACAACCGAATTGATACCAAATTCGATAGTTACAACCGAATTGATACCAAATTCGGTAGTTACAACCGAATTGATACCAAATTCGGTAGTGATAACCGAATTGATACTAAATTCGGAATTACAACCGAATTGATACCAAATTCGGTAGTTACAACCGAATTGATACCAAATTCGGTAGTTACAAGAGAATTGATTCCAAATTCGGTAGCTACAACCGAATTGATACCAAATTCGGTAGTGACAACCGAATTGATACCAAATGGGGTAGTTACAACCGAATTGATACTAAATTCGGTAGTTACAACCGAATTGATACCAAATTCGGTAGTTACAACCGAATTGATACCAAATTCGGTAGTTACAACCGAATTGATACCAAATTCGGTAGTTACAAACGAATTGATACCAAATTCGGTAGTGACAACCGAATTGATACTAAATTCGGTAGTTACAACCGAATTGATACCAAATTCGGTAGTTACAAGAGAATTGATTCCAAATTCGGTAGTTACAACCGAATTGATACCAAATTCGGTAGTTACAACCGAATTGATACCAAATTCGATAGTTACAACCGAATTATACCAAATTCTGTAGTGACAACCGAATTGATACCAAATTTGACAGTTACAACCGAATTGATACCAAATTCGGTAGTTACAACCGAATTGATACCAAATTCTGTAGTGACAACCGAATTGATACCAGATTCGATAGTTATAACCGAATTGATGCCAAATTCGGTTACACCAACCGAATGTGGTAACAATTTCGGTTGTTGCATACGAATTAATTTTAGAGAATTTAGTTAACTGAACGAATATAATTAAAAATTCAGTTGTCACAACCGAATCACTTATGAAACGAGGTTGCTTCAACCGATTTTCTGTTGTGGGGACTAAATTCTGTCATAACAACCTCAATTCGGTTGTGTCAACATCTATTCGGTGGTAACAGCCGAATTTACGGTTGCTACAACCTCTTTTCAAACAATTAGTACTCTGGGTATACAGGCGACAGTCGTCATACGGCGCTTCAGACGTTCACAATCATAATTCTGGCGAACAACGCTTGTTTTAAACAGTTTTACCAGCTTATCTCCTGATTCTGCTTTTGCAAGAATTGTTTACCGCTCGTCTTGATAAGCATCTGAATTATTTTACTAGATTGTATTGTATTGTATATCCTAATACAATTTTCTACATGTCATAAAATAATCTGATTAATATATTGTAGCAATACTATTTTACCTTAAATTTTAAATTTTTATTTTCCACGAAATAAGGGTTGCTTTAGTTGTACACCAAAAAATGTAGAGTTGTGTAGTTCACGAACGAAATAGTTGAATTGAACGATTCACTCTTGTTAATTAGATGAACTAATCGACCCAGTTTTTTCAAATTTTTTCATCACTCGTTGCACCACATTAGGTGCAATTCCACGACCGCAAATTCCGCGAACGGAAGGGGTTTTCGCAATTGTGGCGCACCATTTTTATTAATCCGAACAATCGTAAATGAAAACTATACAATTTAAATCATTCACTTTAACAGCGACACCCCATGTATACTTATATACAGAATACTAACGGATATCTGAGTTGAAGCTATCACATGTATCAGAAAAAAGTTGTAGAAGAAAATGTGACGATTTATATAGAATGTGCCAAAAGGGGCGTGGTAATGAGGGACATTTTCAATCCCAAACTAAGTTTGGCAAAATAAATATGTTTTTCAAGGATAATTTCTTGCATTCGCGTTTAGGTTTTTTTTTACGGAGTATATCGGAGACGTTCTTTCATTTCATAAATAAATGTTTTTTTTTTTGACTGACAAATATTTTGGGACAAGTCTTTTAATCGTTCGCAAATTGTAAACATTTTGAAATAAGGAATTTTAATGATTAAATAATATGTATCACAAGTGTGACACATTCAAATCGAGTACAACAAATGTGTCAGTCGACATTTCCCCCATTTTCATAAATGATCGAAACTTTCTTGTTGCTGGAAGTTTAGCAAAAACAGAAATGTTTTTCTAGTTCGCAGGTAGAATTTTGTGTATGGAATTTTCCAATTTCTTAAATACTCGTATATCACATAGTATATATTGTGTATTTGAAAAAGTATATAACCAAATATAATATAATAAATATATATTTCAATTTTTCTTTTCAACCAAATAACAATAACTTGGGATTTTTTATTTTTGCAAATTTGTTTAATTTTATCTAATATTTCATCTTTATCTTTAACTCTGGTCACTGTGGTTGTGGTGATGATGTCTCTTTTTATGAAAAATTATGTATGCGAAAAACATTGTATAAGAATATATGTACATATGCTCTGTGTATACAAATATTAGAGTGTTTTGTTTTTGATTTTTTATCGAGGATTCTTGTAGTAATAAGTGGCAATTTCATATACGTAACAAATGAGTGAAAACGGCATTCAGGTTTCAAAAACATTAGGGAGTTGTCTGATATGATTATTAGCTCAAGCATGTACAATATTGAAGGAATATTTGCATGGGGGAGCCTATGTTATGATGTGGACTTATTGTATCCATATCTAAGCAATGAAATTGAATAATAACTTTAAATTAAATATACAGAGTATTTTACGTACTCGGTGACGTATTGAAATCTATATCTTCCCACTTTTTCAATTCTCTTTAATTTGTATTATAATATAAGTACATGAAGGTGCGGAGCAAATTTCTGTTAGTCTGAATTCGCCTATATTTTTGAATTTTAGGCCTAATAGGGCATAAAACGCTGATAAACAATAATAAAACAAAATTGGTAGCAAGACCATATTATCCGAAATCTATGACTCAAAAGCTTGAATGCGTAATCGCGCATAACTCGGCCATTTATAAACCGATCCTGTTGAAAGGGATTTCACTAGAAAGATCTTTCTAAAATCTGTAAGTGTGTATATAAAAATATTTGGGTTTATTAATACATTGGGGGCTAGTAGTAAAAAATCGATATTTTAACCTCACTTTTTTGATAAAAATTAATGTTTTTTGATGTGTTAACATCTATAGCTGCTAAAACCAGATTTTATGCTGCTGCTAAAACCATTTATTTGCAAGCGCATGAGCTTGCGCAGTCGACGTTATGGTGACATACTAATACGTCGGCTACTTCGTACAAAGTATGTGTGATGTTGTGTGTTTGGGTGTTTCGTTGCTGTTGATATGGCAAACATGTGGTTATGTGACACACGTATACGTCAGCTACTTCGGACAAAGTATGTGTGATTTTGTGTGTTTGGTTGTTTCGTTGTTGTTGCTATGGTCAAACAAAGCGAGTCATTTGATGTTCAGCATTGCCCGGTGTATACAAAAACAAGTAGAAACGTTTTAAGTTCGGCCGGGCCGAAGCTTATATACCCTCCACCATGACAATTTACACTCACACTCTCCACTCTTTGCATTCCCTTAACAGTTTTTATTTTAGGTACCCCAACACAAACACTCCACGTACAGCAAGCACAAATAAATCACCAACATATCAGTAGTAGTAGTAGTAGTAGTTGTTGTAGTTGGTGTTGTTGTTATTTATTATAGTGAAAGGTAAGTCCACTAAAATGTTGGTGCGGAGCACTCTCAGAGCAAAGAGAGTAATGACGTATTATACGTAATAACAATGAGATAGCAAGAGACCAACGACAATTTTGTGAACTTGTGTAGCGTATGTACGAATATAACAATGTATGTATGTATATACAAGTGTCAGTTGCTTTGCATTCTTTGACTTTTGTGGGAATAAAACAAAAAGTATTGAGCAAGAAAATAATGACACATGTGCTTGCACTGGGTCTTTAAATAATTTTAAGTATTAATATTATTTAAATGCAACGTCATTATATGACGCTGTGTTTTATTTTCCAATGTAACATTTACTAATGTGTTCATAGAAATCGAACAGGTACCGTGTAGCAAAAAGGTGTTAACACATCTCCCATGAGTTCGAACACTCATTGGATTTTTTTTTTCAAAAAATGCACTAGTATAAGTATTTTCCCCCTAAAAATCAACTTTTAAATTCTAAATACATAAATTGAATTTCCAAAATTAAATTTTCAAATTTAAAAATTTCATTTGAAATTCAAAAGGGGCATCAATTGATATTAATTGAAGTAAACTGTCTGAAAATTCTAAATACATACATCAATTGAATTTTTTAAAATTTTATTTTAGATTGACAAATTTTATATGTATGAATTGATGTAAACAAGTTTTAAATTCCATATACATTAATTGAATTTCCAAAATTTTATTTTCAAATCCCGTTTTTCGATCATAATTCGATTCAAAATTTTTTTTCTTTTAAAAATAAGTTTTAACAGAAAATTGTTTTTACAAGAAACAGTGAAATTTAGTATTTCGGAGAATGATTGGGAATATAGCTATTTCGATGGCCACCAAAGCACCTCAGCGTCTCCATTTTCTACACGTATTTAGGTATACAATTCTCAAATTAACGAGAATTGTTTCAACAACACCTACTAGTGCGAAAATATCAAAAACAATACTATACCAAAAATATCAATATCCAAAATTCAATTCAAAAGGGCCATCAATTGACATTAATTCATATAAACGGTCTTAAAATTCTAAATACATCAGTTGGAATTTTCAGAATTTTGAATTGAATTCAAACATTTAAATTCCAGTTCAAAAATATCTGTTAAAATTCAAAAATTTTATCGCAAATTTAACAAATTCTTTGGAAATGCAAAACACGTAAACAGAAATTTTAAAACTACAATTTCACAATTAAGATGCTGATTAAATTAATTGAATTTAAAAAATGCTTTACTCCAAATACATCAATTGAAACAAAAAACCACACTTGCAGTTATATATACTGCATTAGATATTCAAAACTAACTCACAAATAGTTATAAAAAGCGACAATTGAAATTGAAATGAAGTCTTTGAAAATTCAATTGTTTAATTTTTTATTGAAATTAATGAGTTTTTTCAAATTTTATTTGAACTGTGTTGGGTTTTGAACCTTAATTGCAATAGTCTGTGTTTCAATTGTTGTGTTTTGAATTATATTTTTATCGTAAACTAAATTTTAAAAATTAAATGTGCAAATTCAATTTAAATTAAATACAGTTTTTGTGTTGTTGATAAATTTTTTATTTTATTGAAAATTGTGAATTTTGATTAGTAGATTTTAAACTTATTTGCAAATTGTGCAAATCGAGTTTGATATTTGTACAGTTAGGTGTACTGACAAATTAGTTTTGGAGGGAGGGCCTCAACAGATGCGTATTGAGTAGGTGATTACGGGAATGTCAAAATTTTTTTTATACGAGGGTATTTATAGTCCCCCACAACCCGTTGAAATTTCAATTCCTAGGGAATTTGGGTAAAAACAAATTATTTTTTTGTCGAATATGGGGCTCAAAAATCGTGTCATGAGGAGCATAAACAGAAAAATATATTTTTCTGATATTGAAATAGTAGGTTTTTATTTTATATTGGAAAGAAAATACTTTTTCTCGAATAAAAAAATTTTGAGGTTCCCGTAATTAGCTATTCAATAGGTATCTTTGTGACGTAACCCCCAACAGTTAAAATTCCAAAAATTTTAGAGCTCTAAGCACTTTTTGTGCCAAATGGGTTGATATTTAAATATTCTCGGTTCAAATCCGGTAGGGTGATCTGAAATAGTACTATGTTCAGATAGAACTATTGAAATGAAATGACTATTCGGAATTTTGAATTTGCTACCACAATTGGCTGTCCGGGCTCAATTAATATTTATGCGTATTAAAGAGCTGATTAAGGGAACCTCAAACAATTATTTGTACGAGGTATTTCGACAAAAAATAATTTTTTTTACGAATGACGGGCAAATTATTGAAATCTTAATCTCCCACTTTTTCAATTCACTTTAATTTGTATTATATAAGTACATGAAGATGCGGTGCAAATTTACTTTAGTCAGAATTTGTCAAAGTTTTTGATTGTTAGGCGTGATAGGGCATAGAATGGTGATAAAAAATAATTAAAGAAAATTGCTCCATATTATCCGAAATATATGCCTCCTAAGCTTGAATGTATAATCGCGGATAACTTGGCCATTTATAAAACGATCGTGTTGAAATGGATTTCACTAGTAAGATCATTTTAAAATCTGTAAGTATGTATATAAAAATGTTTGGTTTTATTAACCCAGTTTAATATTTCTGTTATTAGTATTTAAAAAAACGATTTTCTAAACCCACTTTTTGATATATTTTTTTTCGTATAATTATTTTTTCCGTAGACTCCGATATTAGACAAGTCTTCAACTTTTTGAATGTATAATACTCACGAGATACTCAAGTTAAAAAAATTAAGCCTCAAGTCGTCAACATTATTTTACAATTCGATAACTCGCTAATATAAATAAATAAATAGATTCCCATGAAGGGATAGGGGAGAGCTTTACAGAGTTTTACCCTCACTGATTGTGTCCTACAGTTTTACACCGGTTCCGAACGGATTTTTGGGAAGCTATTCATGGCTAAATACTCGATAGTGTCGCCGTCACTAAGCGAGGTGACCGTCGCCGAAAGAAATGTAAAGAGGTCGTAGCAGAGTTCGACCCACGTTCTCATGTACAATAGTCACAACAACTCGATAATTGAACTAATTATTGTAAAAACTTATTTTATTTTTTCCTCTTATTTTTAAGATTTCTATAAGAAAGTATCATAAAATATATATTATGGTAGTTTTTATTTATTCACAGGTTTTTAGCATTCGAGCCAGTTATCGAAAAAAGTTATTTAATTTTTTCCTCTTATTTTTAAGATTTCTACACGCAACATACTGCAGGAAACATGTATATGTTTGTTTGTTTTCATGAGTTGAAAATCTGGTGCTGCTTTGTTCTTTGTTGTCTGTCACGATTTTGTTTTCAGCGGTTTTCAACAAAGAAAGCAACATTTGGGTCACAAAAACATATATTATAACATATTAATCACTGTGTCTCCAATATGTAATATTGAATAGCAAACACTAAGGTGTTTGAACACTAGTATAGTATACTTGCGACCAGCTACAAACACGTTATATTCACATCCAAATAACAACAAAGGCAGAGTTTTCGACGTGTATAAGAAAATATCATAAAATATAAAATAGCATATTTGTATTCAAAAATTAAATTGTCCGAGCGTTGTGTCGTGTTTATTAATTAATTATATTAATTATATTCATTTCTAATTAATAATATATCTTCCTAACGATGCTATCCAAAGGATAGGGAAATATCGAAAAAAAAATATAATTAATTAATACACACGACCAAACGCTCGGACAATTTAATTTTTGAATACAATACGAAAGGTCGGCTAAATCATAAAAAAAAAAAAAGAAAATGGTTTCCTATTACATCCCATGAAGGGACCGGGGAGAACTTCTCACAATCACTGAGCTGTGCGCTTTCCAGTTTTCACTCACTGATTGGGACCTACAGTTTTACACCGAATCCGAACGGTATTATGAGAAGATTTGTCATGGCTATATACTCGATAGTGTCGCCGTCACTATGCGAGGTGACCGCCGCCGAAAGAAATTTAAGGTGGTCAGAGCAGGGTTCGAACCCAGGATCTCATGTACAAGAGCCGCGCACACTAACCATTGCACCACCGACGGCCAAATCATAGCTTATAGTATATTTGTGTTATAAAGCATTCTGCTTGGACGGCCTTCGGCCGGGCTTAGGCATTTTCTCCTCTGAGGTAGGTCCAACACCGGCTTCGGCATAGTATTTTTGTGTTATAAAGCATTCTACGTCGCCGTCGTTCTACCGGGCTTAGGGATTTTCGCCTCTGGGGAAAGTCCAATGCTGTCTTCGCTGCTTCGGCATAGTATTTATGTGTTATAAAGCTTTTTTCGTTACCAGCCTTTGGCCGTGCTTAGGGATTTTCTCCAATCCAACACCGGCTTCGCGGGTTCGGCTTCGGTATAGTATTTTGTGTTATGAAGCTTTCTATTTTACGTGGCGGTCCTTTGGCGGGGCTTAGGGATTTTCTCCGGTCTAACACTGGCTTCGCGGCTTCAGCATACTATTTTTGTATTATAAAGCTTTCGTGGCCGTCGATGATGCAATGGTTAGTGTGCGCGCGTCTTGCACATGAGATCCTCGATTCCATTCCTGCTCTGACTACCATAAATTCCTTTCGGATGCGGTCACCTCGCATAGTGATGGCCACACTATCGAGTAGTTATCCATAAAACACCGGTGAAAAACTGTAGGTCCCAATCAGTGAGAATAAAACTAGAAAGCGCACAGCTTACTTGGTTGTGAGAAGCTCTCCCCAATTCGTTCAGGGGATGTAATGTGAAACCTTTTTTTAAAGCTTTCTATGTGGCTGCCTTTAGCCGGGCTTAGAGATTTTCTCCTCTGGGGTAGGTCCAACACCGGCTTCGCGGCATCGGCATAATTATTTTATTTAATGTAACAAAATGTATTCCAAAATTGTCAACGTAAATGTCTCCGATCTTTGAGGGGTTAATGCATAATATTATACCTTTAAATAAAGCTTGAAGCCTTGTCTATAATCGGAATCAAGGAAGAAAATACGTGCACTAGGGATATTTTTCAAAAATGTCAATTTTTAACAATAAAAGTGAGGATAAAAAAAATTAAATTGGGCTCGTAACGGGTTAATAAAATAAAATATATTTATACACAAATTTATAGAGTTTAAAATAGTCTTTGTAATGATACTCAGTTGAATCAGATCGGATAATAAATACCTGAGATATGACCGATTATATACTCAAGCTTTAAAGGCATATATCTCAAGAAGTTTGTTGTTCGTGGAGTGGGCGGTGGGAGGGTGGGAGTGTGTAACTTTCCCCCAGTTAACTTTGACGGTTGTGAATAAATTTATACCGAAGATGCTATCGAACATTCGTGATCAAAACTCCAAAATTTCGCCGTGAGAAAAAATTGTCTGTCAAATTTATGCAAAAATTTTTTACTATATGCGGTCGTCATGACACGCCACTCGAGAACCATAGTAACAAAAACATAATATTTATATACTAGAAATCGAATCTTGAACGGCCATTAGGGGGAAAAAAGTGTATAAAGAGATGCATATAACCAATTTCACTGAGAACACTGAAAATTTGTACATATATACAGGATGATACATCACTGATTTTTTAGGTAATAACTTACTATTTCGATTTAGATACGAAACGTAAATGTCTCCGATCTTTGAGGGGTTAATGCATAATATTATACCTTTAAATAAAGCTTGAAGCCTTGTCTATAATCGGAATCAAGGAAGAAAATACGTGCACTAGGGATATTTTTCAAAAATGTCAATTTTTAACAATAAAAGTGAGGATAAAAAAAATTAAATTGGGCTCGTAACGGGTTAATAAAATAAAATATATTTATACACAAATTTATAGAGTTTAAAATAGTCTTTGTAATGATACTCAGTTGAATCAGATCGGATAATAAATACCTGAGATATGACCGATTATATACTCAAGCTTTAAAGGCATATATCTCAAGAAGTTTGTTGTTCGTGGAGTGGGCGGTGGGAGGGTGGGAGTGTGTAACTTTCCCCCAGTTAACTTTGACGGTTGTGAATAAATTTATACCGAAGATGCTATCGAACATTCGTGATCAAAACTCCAAAATTTCGCCGTGAGAAAAAATTGTCTGTCAAATTTATGCAAAAATTTTTTACTATATGCGGTCGTCATGACACGCCACTCGAGAACCATAGTAACAAAAACATAATATTTATATACTAGAAATCGAATCTTGAACGGCCATTAGGGGGAAAAAAGTGTATAAAGAGATGCATATAACCAATTTCACTGAGAACACTGAAAATTTGTACATATATACAGGATGATACATCACTGATTTTTTAGGTAATAACTTACTATTTCGATTTAGATACGAATATATTATATTCGCCAAGTATTTATTGTAAAATTCTAGAATAGATAGCTAAATTTGCATCATAAAAGAAGTAACTTTCCACGCTCACAATAACTAACAATTTTAAAAATTGTTATATCTGATATAGTTGGTTTTTCAGAAAATCATATAATATGTCATCAGGTTTTTAAGATTACCAAAGTCTGACAAATTCTTAATATCCAAAACAATATCCATCACAATTTGTTTTCTTTTCCTTTAAATTTTAGAACGGGAAATATATGTATACACTTTTTCAAATTACAAAAACACACATTTATTCACGCAAAAAAAAACCTACATTTTGCAAAACATTTCATTGTGTCACTGAATCAAATAGTTTTCCATTTCATAAAAATATTTTGAAAAATTTAGTTTTCTATAGAATTCACTAAACCTTCAGAGGATATGTCATATTCCAACAATATCAATTGTTTATTCAAACATCTACATATTTTGTTATTCACAAAAATAATGTCCAATCTGTGTATAAAATTTTAATCGCCCACATGATGCTTGCAGTATTTGCTGTACGGCAGATCACCACAATTGGATGGGTAAGTGTTTTATTGTTAGCAAACTCACTTTAGATGTTTAGCGTCCGGCGTTCGGGAACACACTAAATTTGAATATATGAATATTCCGAAATGTTTGTGGTATTTTGCCAAAGGAAAAAAACTCGCCAAAAAATATATGTACAAGGTACATTTTGAAATATATAGATAAATATAGTCATAGATAAATATATGTATACCAAAGTTCCCAAGATTTTGGGATATACTAGTAATTTTCAATGCTCTCTGATATTATGGCATTTGAGTTTCTATAACCTACCCTACACAGGATACTCATTATTATTTAGTTCATGCTATTAATTAAGAAACAATAAATACAAAAAGATTAATGTACCTCGTCTACATTTGATGATTCGTTTTTCCAGGTGGCAATTATATAATTAGACCAAACGAAGTACTAGTGTTTACATAAAGGCTGATTTTTCAGCTCATTTTTCGTAATTTTAAACAAAACAGTTAAAATTTAATTGGATGCCGGAATCTTTAATAACATTGTCTGACATTTATTTTATAAAGATAATATCACTCAAATGTTGGCCGTCACTACACGCTGAAAAACCTGTATTTTGTTGTTGTTTGGATGCAAATATAACGTGTTTGTAGCTTGTCGCAAATATACTATACTTGTGCCCAAACACATTGAGTTTGCTATTCAATATAACATGTTTGAGACACAATGATTAATAGGTTATAATATATGTTTTTGAGACTCAAATATGTTTTTTTTGTTGAAAACCGCTACAAACTAATACGAGACAGACAACAAAGTAACAATAACAGCAGATCTACAATTCATGAAAACCGTGCTTGCAAACATGTACATGTTTCCTGCAATTTGTTGTTGAGGCCGATATTTTTCAGCGTATACGCTGTAGGTGGTTCATTCGGAAAGTATAATTTACAATCACTTCAGCATTGCTACATTGTAACTCGAGAATTACGCGAGTAAAGTTTGGTTCTAAATCTTAAATCGTAGCTGGCTTATCGACGACAACTTTTGACTTCACATAACCCCAAAGAAAAACAAATCCAGAGCTGTGATATCACACGATCTACGCGGCCAATTGACAGGCCCGTAACGCGAAATTAGCTGCCCATCATAATGATTTCTCAATAAAGCCATTATGTCACGCCCTTGTGCAGTAGTACCGTCTTGCTGAAACCAATGGGGGCACGGGCTTCAATTTCTGGCATCAAAAACCCCATCATCATATTGCAGTTGCCCTGGGCATTGCCGGTTATGTTCTGTCCGGTCTTATTTCCAAAAAAATGCGGATCAATGATCCATCAGTCCATAAACCACACCAAACAGTGCATTTTTGTGGATGTAACGTTAGTTCGATAATCTCTTCGGGATGCTCATCAGCTTAAATTTTGATTATGTACGTACCAATTTAGCCACACTCTGGAGAAACGGCTCTAAACACATATTGCAGGAAATATGTACATGTTTGCAAGCATTGAGTTCATGAATTGAAGATCTGCTGCTTTTTAATCCTTTGTAGTCTGTCTCGTTTTTGTTTTTAGCGGTTTTCCACAAACACAGCCACATTACTAATCATTGTGTCTCAAACATGTAATATTGAGTAGCAAACAGAATATAGTTTGACACAAGTATAGTATATTTGTGACGAGCTACAATCACGTTATATATGTATCCAAACTACAAAAAGAGAGCAATTTTTTAGCGTGCGGAAATTTGTTTGCAGTGCACAAAAAACATTTTTCACAGAACGTTGATTTTCATAATACCACTGAATAATTTGGAGACGTTGTTGTGTTGTTGCGAGTCTTTCCATGATGAATTGCCAAACAACACTGAATACAAATAAGATGACAGTATGACCACATTCACACGTCATCTGTAACAAATCAAATGAAAACACAAACCTTTAAATGAATCTCACGTTATATAAAGGTTGTCCCGGTAAGGTTTAACTTTTTTAAATTTTGTCTATTTTTTTGATGTGCTAACATCTATAGCGGCGTATAGGGACTAAATCTATCAAAGTCAGATTTTAAAACCAGATTTTATGCTAAAACCAGATTTTATGCTAAAACCAGATTTTATGCGACTGCGAAAGAGAATAATGACGTGTTAAACAAAAATGAGCGAGCAAGAGAGCAATGAAAGAGCGGTGTGGCAGGGGTGAGACAAACGAAATTGTGTCTATAGCGTATGTAGTAACATAAATAGTTCGAACACTCATTGATTTTTTGTGTTCAAGTGGCAACTCTGGTATTCGGCAGCTGTCACATATGTTTATTCCGATTATTAAAAATGGAGCACTTAACGAAAGAACAACGCATTCTAATTGTGAAAACTTATTACAAAAATTTGGAAAGTTATGCTGAGACCGCGTGCAAACTTCGAAGAATTTTCAGTCGAGAGTGTGCACCTAATGTGTCAACCATTCGAAGAGTTTGAAGAAACATGGTCGGTTATGGGCAGTAAGACTCCTGTGCGTAAACGTACCGGTCGGTCTCTTGAAAACATTGATGCTGTAAAGGAGAGTGTCTTTCAATGGGTAATGGAGCAAAGTGAAGTCTATGCTAATTTTCAAAAATAAAAACATCATCATCTCCGATTAAGCGCATTTCCATCTGAATGGCTTCGTCAGTACTGGAAATTATCAAATTTGGGGCTCAAAAAATCCTCATTGCAGCTCTTTACATGAGAACGTGGGTTCCATTCTAGCTCTGACCAGCTTACATTTCTTTCGATGACGGTCACCTCGCATGGTGACGGCAACACTATTATCGAGTACTTAGCCATGAAAAAGCTTCTCAAAATATCGTTCGGAACCGGTTAAAACTGCAGGTCCAACTCAGTGAGTGTAAAACTATAAAGCGCAAAGATCACTGTTTGTGAGAAGCTCTCTCCTACCCTTTCATGGGATGCAATGGGAAACTATTTACATATTTATTTTTTATTCATGAGAAACAAATGCGCCCACAACGAGCAACTATCTGGTGTGGATTTTCGTCAGGCGGCATGATTGGGCCTTACATTTTTGAAGACGAGGCATACATTGCAGTGACTGTGAATGACATTCGTTACAGGAACATGATAACGGAGTTATATTGTGGCCTCAACTGGACGGCATGGATCTGGACGACATTTGGTTTCAGCATGACAGCGGCACCTGCCACACCGCGTATTGCAGCAGAGATTTCCAGAACAAATTATCTCAAGAACTGCTAATGTCAACTGGGCACCAAGATAATGGGATTTAACGCCGTGCGATTTCTTTCTTTGGAGGTTTGTGAAATCTCGGGTTTATACGAATAAACCAGAAACAATTCCTGAGCTCAAATCCGAGATCCAACGCTTCATCGGTGAGATACTACAGCCCACATTTTTGTGAAAAGTCATGCAAAATTTCGTGAAAAGATAAATGGTCTTGGTCTGTCATGACAGCCGTGGGACCATTTGACGGATATTTTATGCCGTACTTAATCGGAACATGTCATCTTTACAATCCAATAAAAAAATCATAGCTATTTCAAAAATACATGTTAGTAATTTAAAATGCATTCTTACTGAGACATACTTTATGTCTGTCCTTTATTTATATAAAAATATGACAGTATAAAACAATATTAAAATACAGCGTTTGCCCGGAGTATATTCATGAATGGAAAAGGGAAATAGTACCTGCGCTAACAGGCAGCCGAACATTCGGTTGTTGCAACTCAATTGCTTTTGTCACACCCGAATTGAGGTTGTCCATAGAGAAATAGGCAAGTGCCGCTATACCTCTCTTCACGTAGGGCATTTCGTCGAGTTCGAGTTGCTTGTGTAATTTACTCTTTGGTTTTACAAAATATGGACAGAATTAAAAAGGAGGGCGTATTTTCGTTCGATGCAAACAACATAAGACATAATTTAGCTGTCATTAATATCAATCAAACACTATGTACACTTAGTTTGCTACATGGTCTATAATCTCTATGTCTTCTTCGGTGTCTCATTCTACATCATTTCCCTAGTACCTTTTCGAGCAGCTGTGCTATATAAACCCCCTGGGTTGCTGCAGCTAAACTCAGTCGCCACTACTGAAATTCTGTAATAATTCCATAATTGATTCTCTTCCGACATAAAAATTCCCATTGTTTATGTTGCATCATTCGAGTTTGGTATTGAGTCGGTTGCAATAACCGAAAATATATTTTATTCAATTGCTACGACTAAACTTATTATTAATTCGGTTAACACAACTAAATTACATATATTCATAGAGTCAATTAGAATAGAGGAACAATTTCTCTTATCTGACGTTTCATTTCACACTCTTCGTCGTAGGTTTTTGTAAACGATATATGTTCGACGAAAACTTACTTACACCAGGTGGAGTTACAAGAACTGTTGACTGAATTTTTTTTCATTCCGTTTTGGTATAGAACTGTGAAATTTAAATGTATTTTGCACATTTTTGTTGGCTTTAATCGTTGGTATACATTTGTGTTGTATTTAACACAACCATTTTACCCCCGTTGTCATTGTCTTGTTGGATGTTTTGTACTAATGCCTCTATCTGGTATTATTATAAGTTCTTATGCAATTAAAGATATTTTTTTGTGGCATTTATTTAGAATTTCTTGAAATTTTGTTAGTATTTAGAAAACAAAGAAGGAAAACATTATCAACTGTCCTTATATCACTACCTCTTATATTATTAATCTTAGTTGTATGTGTTAATGTACATGTTCAGGGAAGTACGATTCCTTTACATTCCCATTTCCGTTTCATGTGCGACATAGTCTGATACTGAAAGTACGTATACAATTCTGAGGTTGAAACGATTTATGCCATGATACTACCATTATAGAGGTAAATTTACTAGATCTTGGTTCACAAATATGTATGAGATATTTCATGATAATAGAGTGATTTGTCGATTATCGAGTCGATCTACCAGATCTAGTGCATGTAAACGCCCTATAAATCGAGTATGTAACCATATTTTTGCCGTAGACTGATAATCACGACATTAACATGAAAAAAGCGCGCTATAACTCGTTCTTTTGAAGCAATTACACGCTGAAAACTCTGTCGTTTTTTATTGTTTGGATGCAAATATAACATGTGTTTGAAGCTTGTCGCAAATATAATCTACTTGTGCCCAAACGCATTGAGTTTGATATTCAATATTACATGTTTGAGACACAATGATTAATATGTTATAACATATGTGTTTGCGACCCAAATATATCTGTGTTTGTGATACAAATACAGCTGTGTTTGTTGCACTGTTTATGATCTCTCGAGAGCAAGAGAACAAAAGAGGTACAACGAGAGAGTCTGTCTGGTAGGTGTGTGTATCTGTATTTTTGCATTATTCTCTCAGTGAGTGATTCATAAATATTCCTGAATGGGTGTGTAAATTGCAGATGAAGTCGGTTTCTTATTTTGGCTGATGTATTGGGTTTTAATTTCATGTATTCAGTCGTCAATGGTTGTTCGGACAGAGGATATCAAAAGCGCTTGATCAGTGAAAAAGAATAAACAAACGCTCAGACGGTTAAGTGGTTTGTGATGTTGCTTTAGCTTTTGTGTATGTGTTTCGCATATATTTATGTGTGCTACGAAATTGAGAAACGATTTTGAGGAAAGAAACTGGAAAGGGCAACAACGTGCATCTCTTTTTCTGCCCAAGCCTTTACTGAAAAAATCGGAATAGCGGACCTTTTGTGAAATATAATAAAAAAAACACAACTAATTAATACACGCTTCTCTTGTATGAACTGGGTTTGTTTATAAGTATATTGTTTGTGTATCAACGCATAGTGATAATCAACGCATAGTTGAAACCTTCTGAATGCATAAACGTGAGTGACAACAAAGAAAGGAGAAACAACAGAGCAGCAGATTCAAAACAAAGAAAATAATGCATTCAATGCAACAAATGTAAAAAGCATTTAAATCTTTTCATTTATTTTGTTAATTATTTATATAAGTAAATGTGGATACATATTGATAAAATTAATTATAATAAATATAGAAAGAAAGACAAATTAGTTTCTAAAAATTATTATGTTTGGGAGAAAATATGCATATGTTTCTCCAATGCTTCCTCGTAAGTATATTAAAGTTTGGGATGAAGCACGCATATGTTTCCACGTAAAAGCATACATATTTGTGAGTAAACATGCTAATGTTTGCATTTACATACACCTGAGTTTAGGACTTGCAAACATATAAATGTTTGAACTGTGTTCCATATACATGTTTTCTGCAGAATATGTTTGGGAGAATATGTTACAGAGGCCCTTTTTTCAGCATGTACAAACAAAAAACGATTTGGATGATCATTCCAAGATCTACTCATTTTATTTGCGTTATATGCTCAAACGCTTATATTCGAATCGAAAAATGTGTGAATCAGAATCCAGTAAAGATCAACGATTTTTCTGATTTGAGTAATTTGCTGTAAGTACATTCAAACTCTGCTTTAGAGGGTTGCCATTTATATTTCGGGTCCTGGCAGTACTAGTGTTGTCAGATAAAAACACCATGAGCGCAGTCTCGGACGCCGTTCGCTCCTGGATGAATTTCGTGAAGGTCGTCCAACTTCGTCCGTTTTGCGTCAAACCATCGATGCTGTGCGTGAACTGATAAAGCCAGACTAACATGTGACATACCGTGAGATTGAGGCTCTCTTGGGCATTAGTATCACTAACATCAATACGATATTGCATGTTCATTTGGACGTGAAAAAGACTTGTTCTTGTTGGATCCCTCATAATTTGACGAATGCGCACAAACAGGGTCGAGTCGATTGGAGCAAAGAAATGTTAGAAAAATACAACCGTGGTAACTCAAATGCAGTGTATAACATCGTCACAGATGACAAATCGTGGATCTACGGATATGAGATCGAAACAGAACAGCAATCGACGGTATGGGACTTTCAAGGCGATCTAAATCCTATAGAAGTTGTTCGTGGAAGAAGCACATCGGAGCAAATGATCCACAGTGCCAGTGGAACGTAGGACGATCAATACTTAGTGGTATACCACCATCTGTTTGCCAACAGTGTTCGAAGAAATATGGAAAATCAACAAGAGAAAAGGAATCATTATGCACCAGGACAATGCGAGCTCTCACATATCAGCTGAGAAAAAAATGGTTTCCCGTTAGATCCCACGAGGGGATTAGGGAAAGCTGCTCACAACCAGTGAGCTGAGTGCGTTCTAGTTTTACACTCACGGATTGGGACCTACAGTTTTACACCGGTTCCGAGCGGTATTTTGAGAAGCTTGTCGCCGGCACTAAGCGAGGTGACCGCCGTCGAAAGAAATTTAAGGTGGTCAGAGTAGGGATCGAACCCACGTCCTCATGCACAAGAGCCGCGCACACTACCATTGTGACACCGAGCTGAATCAATGGGCTATTTGTGCCCTCAACATGTCGAATTGATAGATCATCTACCGTACAGCCCTGATTTTTCACCCACAACTTCTTTTTACTGTGTGGTCAAAATTTTTCGACGCCCGAAGCAGCGGTTGAAGCGTTCAAAACTATGTTTTGGAGGTGTCGCAATCGGGGAGGAAAAACTACTTCGAAAATTGGTTTGAGCGCATGCAAGATATAAGAATACGAGTATTTTGAAAAACAATAAAACCACTTCAAGTGATAAATGATTGTTTTTTTATTGTTGGACCCGAAATATAAATAGCACCCCGTAGATGCTTCCATTTTTGATCAGTACGTGTACAATAATGAGCAACTGAAACAAATAACAGTAAATTTATCAGCCACGTTATGATTACATTTGAGTTTCTGGATCTTTAAACAGTTGAAGAGAGAGCAATATTGTACCATTTAATTTGTAATTGAGGTTTGTGTCCACATTACGCTCTTCTAAACATAGAGGGTAAACATCAAAAACGATGTACAAGTAGACAGTCAAAATTTGTCTTCACTTAAATGCCAATAAACACAACGAGTGAAACTCTAGTCATTCTCTGTTCTCTCTCTTACTCTCTTCACTGAATATTTCAATACACGGGCAGCTTTTTGATAGTGTTATTGTATATAACTATACAAATTCCAACCATGTTGAAGTAAAATTACATAAACTATGCAAAAAGTATGAAATAATCAAGATATGACGCGTGAGAGTAATGCCTTTGAGTGAATTTCTAGCACTTTTTGGTTCTCTTTTACCAGGGTTGCCAAATTGCGCATATCTTCTGGTCACCTAATTCTAGATCGTCTTTGGTGTAATTGTTGTATATTTAAGTGTTCGTTAAGAAATAGACCATATCAAAGTAAAAATCCAAAAATTGTTTTGGATCAAATGTTAAACTCTAATAAAAATTAAAGTTTTAAACATCCTTTATGGGAAACCTTTTACAATTATGCTCGTCACTGTATGTATATAAAAATGTTTCATATGAATGGGTTATTTTGTTTTGCTATTTGGTTTTTAAAATTAGAAGAAAACACAAAAGTCGATGCTTGGCATTTACTTTCATGTCATGAAAATTTTGCCTACGGCTTCGTTTCACGTGGTCCATTCTGAAAGTCTAAATTTGACACACTTTTTCCAATATTTCGGCCGGTATCTCAACAATGACACGTGTAATGTTGTCTTCGAAGAGAGCAATTGTGTTTGGCTTGTCCCTATAGACGAGAGACTTCACGTGCTCACACAGAAAATGGTCTAGTTGGGTTACATCGTACGGACGAGGCGACAAATTGACAGCGCCACAAAGTGAGATTAATTGCTCACCAAACTCCCTCTCAATTGGTACATTATATCACGTGCAGTACGGCATGTGGCCTCGTCCTGTTGAAGCCACATTTCAACCAAGAGCAATTGGCCCATTCTGAGCAAAAAAGTTTGTGATCTTCGAACCGTACCACGCTCCATTGTCTTTGAAGGCGTACAGTCACGCATTTAAAATTGGAATATGATTTAAATTTTTATTTAAAATTTAAACGTGATTTTCAAATTTATATAGAGTTTTAAAATGTTGAGTTCTAAATACGAAGAAGTATATTAAACTGTCGATAAACAGATCTATTGTAATTGCGACCTGTGTAATTAACCGACCTGTTCTAAAAACTGATTTTTCGAACAAACAGAAAACTGGTATTTGAAAAATGCCGGTAAAATTAGTGCCAGCCTTTACACATAATAAACTTAAAAATTAAAGGAAGTTTTATATTTATTTTTAGAAATTGGTAAAAAAATATATTTTTTCTTAAAACGAGTTTAAAACGCTGCGGGATGGGGTCTAACTGAAAAAAAAAATTAAAATACTTTTTTTTCACACTATTATGCTACAACCCACTATAATCAACTATATTGTTTACTTTTGCTTTGGTTTGTGTCTTGACTACGGCTTGGAGAATAGAGAAAGAAATTAACTAGATGCCTCACATATGTTGGCAAATTTCTTGTTTAATGGGAAGCTTTCTAGGTGGAGCCTGTAACCAATATTGAGTATATGTTAAAGAGTAAATTTATGTTTTTTTTGATGTGTTAACATCTATAGGCGCGGGTAGGGACTAAATTCACAAAGTGAATACATCCAAACACATTTTGTCCGACTGCGATTACACAGATTGACCGACTGCGATCACATATTGTTAGGTGTTAAACTCCTCCGAAACGGCGGAACCGATTTCTATGAAATTTTGTGTGCATATCGGGTAGGTCTCAGAATCGCCAACATATATTTTTCATACCCCTAAATGATAAGGGTGACCCACCCCTATATACAACACAGATTTGTCCGACTGCGAAACTCAGATTGTCAAACTGCGAAAAAAACTAACACTGATGTAGCGGCAGCGAATAGTTGTCTTGTGTGGGTGCGGAGCACTCTCAGACCAAAGAGAATAATGACGTGTTTTACGTATATAAAACTGAGATAGCAAGAAAGCAACGAAAATTGTGTGAACTTGTGTAGCGAATGTACGAATATAACAATGTTTGTATGTGATGTATCATAGAGTAATCTCATACTCGAGAGAATATTTGGCTCATCTGACGTTTCCTTTCACACTATTCTTGATGCGGTCACTGTGATAGAGAGATGTTTGACGAAAAGTGACATACACCAGGTGGAATTACAATAACTTCTTGCTTTCAAGTGTCATGTCGTTTTGATGAAAAACTGTGAATTTTAAATGTGGTTTAAACTTTGTTATTGACTGTTATTGTTAGCATACATTTGTGTCGTATTTAACACAATAATTTTAACACACAAAACGTAATGCCGTTGTTGTTATTTTGTTCGTAGTTTTGAACCATTGCCTCTATCTGGTATTAGTAAAGCAATTCTTTTCAATATCGAAAGTAAATATCACACCAGGCCAAATGTCATATATTTGGTGAGAGAACTATTAGGTCTACTATAAGTATTAGTCTATGTGATGTATGTATGTACATGTGTATGTTGTTCTGCATTTTCTTTGTTTTTTGTGGGTATAAAATAAAAAGTATTAAGAAACAAAATAATGACACTTGTCTTTAAATATTTCTAAGTGTTATTAAGTATTAATATTACTTAGATGAAACGTCATCATATGATTGAACGCCTTTTTAAATTCTTTATATTAACTTCACCTGTCTGTATGCATGTATGTATGTATGCCGAAAAAACTTTGGATTGATTTTTACCCCTTTCCCGTGATCCAATCGCGCTCACACTTCGCAGGCAAACTAATGGCGAAAAATGAACTATCAAACTATGGGCGGGATTGGATGGATATGGGGCGTGGTACCTCCCATACAAATCACAAATTAAAAATCAATTATTTGTGCTCCTGTTGACGGTATTTGAACAAAATTGGGTATGTTTGTTAGGTTTACATATTCTAAGATCTGCTGTAAATATGGGCGGGATTGCACAAAGGGGCGTGGTCATATATAAAGAATTTATTGTCAAAAATTATGTTTTTTACGGGTTGTTTTTTTTATTATAAATTATAAATAAAATGTGGGTGCAGATGGGGGGATTCTATGGCACAGCTGATCGAAAAGGTACTAGGCCGATGATAGGGAATGAGAGAGCAAAGAAGAGAGGAACTAATTTTAAATAGTGTTTATTGATATTAACGACAGCTAAATTATGTTTTATGTTGTTTGCGTTGAACGAAAATTCGCATTTCCTTTGATTTCTGTCCGTTTTATGTCAAACGAAAGTGTAAAATTGGTAAAATACAGCAGCAATTAAAACTGTATGAAACGGCTTACTACCTCGGCGTCATAAAGAGGCATCGAAGAGAGTAATGGAGACTCTTAAGTTTTACTCTATGGTGCGGAGCAATCTCAGAGCAAAGAGAATAATGACGTATTATACGTATATAAAAATGAGATAGCAAGAGAGGAACGAAAATTGTGTGAACTTGTGTAGCGTATGTACAAACATAACAATGTCTTTGTTCTGTTGCTTTGCATTCTCTGATTTTTCTGGGAATAAAACAAAAAGTATTAAGCAAGAAAATAATGACACATGTACTTGCACTGGTCTTTAAATAATTCTAAGTATTAATATTATTTAAATGCAACGTCATTATATGACGCTGTTTTTTATTTTCCAATGTAACATTTACTAATGTGTTCATAGAAATCGAACAGGTACCGTGTACCAAAAAGATGTCAACACATCGCCCATGAGTTCGAACACTCATTGGAATTTTTTTTCTAGTAACATTTCTGAAAAAAAATTAGCTTTTAATAAAAGAAATACCTCTCTTTAAAAATGGATCTTTTCGGGAAAATATGATACATATTCTTACAAAAGTTACCTAAAAATATACTTTTTTTTAAAAAATAAAAATAAAAAAAAATTTTTCTTAAAAAAAGTTTATCATTTAAAATCTTACCTTTTCTTAAATATCAATTTAAATTATCGAATATTTCAACGATAATTTAATAATAATTTTATACAGCGAAAGGAACTTCGTTCCAACCGGGAGTCCCTTGACACCTCATGTATTTTTTTTTAATTATTTCGAGGCTGTGCTAAGGCAATAATTGCATTCCTGTGCTGAACTTATTTCAACAAGAATTCTATTGAAGCAACTTCGAATTCTGTCGACAAAAAATATTTGTTTTTAATTTACAGTTTATGTAGAAAATTTTTATTTATTTCCAACATAATATTTAACGGTTTTGAATAGTTATAAAGAAGTTATTTTTTTTAAATTAGTAAATTTTGTAATTTTTTACATCCTCAATATTTTTTTTAAATTAAAACAGACAACTTAAAATTAGTAATTTTTTCGAAAACAAAAACATTGGGTGTACGTGGGTTTTTGTAAAATCTGCTGCGGGAAAATTTGTCCAACATTTAGGTTCTCGTACTGCTTGAGTTTAAGGCGAGCATCCATTTTTGAAGATGTTACAGATAAAAACGATTTCCAGTTACCATAAGGTAACTTACTACAGCCATCAGACCGAAGCAGCCAGAATTGTAATTGAAAGTGCTGGCTGAACTCCTAGAGGTTTTCCTTTGAATTGGTGGAGCATTTGTGATGACCACGAGAGGGCCAATAGGCTGAACTCCACTGGGGTGCGCGGTTGGATGTACTGGAGTTTCTGGTGCTGATGGGAAAATGCTGTTCGGAGCATATGCGGGAGCACCAGAGTAGGTTTGATTAAATTGACCTAGAATGACATTTATGTTAGAAATAGTAAATTAAACTAAATTTCTAATTGACTATAAGAATACTTGGACATATGTTGATAGATTAGACACTAAAGTTATTAGAATACTTATAACTCACCGGGTTGATTAAATTGGCCTGAAATCAGATGAACGGAAAGTCAATAGATTAATATATATTTAAGTGGTAATGCAACCTTTGGTCATTGCAAATTTATACAATAAATTGTTATGTCATACCTGGGGTATTCATTGCCGGTTGGAAGGTTTGTGCCGGCTGGTAGCTTTGTGGAGCTGCCGCACCTAAAACAAAGAAGCAACTGTCAAAATATATAGACATACTAACATGCATTCAAGTATAGGTAATGACATAGTTTTATTCGGAATAATTGAAGTAATTGCTTAGTTTCATGTGTGACTATTTTAGAATTTAAAATTTAGAATATTTAGAATTTAAACATACTCGTATTAATGTTTGATTAATACGGACTGTAATGAAGCAATAAAATTCACTACATATTACACGTTGTCAATTACAAACAAACGCGGCACCTATTTGTCGAAACGTGTTTTTATCAACTGATTGTGCAAAATCGAAACCACTGCGCTGTATGATATGCCTTCGAAGTGTAAAGCTTTGCGCTTTTGAATTTAAATAGTTCAATGCGATAACCTGGACTTTTTCAATTGTTTCGTGTGTCAATTGGGCTTCGGGATTGTTCGTCTTCACTCTATTTGCATCAGAGTTCGTATTTATCCCCCATGTGTAAATAATACACGTCGTCGAGGGGAATGGGTAGTGATCGTTTACCCATTACCCACAGGGTAAAGAGGAAAATAATTGGTAGCTACCCACGACAATAGGGAATTACCCATAGGGTAATGGGGAAAATAATAGGCAGCTACCCACGACAATGGAGAATTACCCATCACGCTTACCCATTACCCTCGGGGTAATGGGGAAAATAATGGGTAGCTACCCACGATTATGGGGAATTACCCATCATGATTACCCATTACCCTCAGGGCAATGGGGTAAATAATGGGTAGCTACCCACGACAATGGGGAATTATCCATTACCCATAGGGTAATGGGGAAAATAATGGGCAGCTACCCATGACAAAGTGGTATTACCCATTACCCATAGGGTAATAGGGAAAATAATGAGCAGCTACCCACGACAATGGAGAATTACCCATCACAATTACCCATTGACCCATGGCGATGGAAACGATGAAAATATGAACAAATTAGAAAAAATCCTATATCTCGGAAACGGAGCGTCAAATCGTAAACAGAACTAATTTTTGGCCGGGGTGTAAGGGTTTTCCATAAAGTAGTCCAATTCCTATGGAAGAATTTTTTTTCCAAAAAGTTGCTAAAATAAGAAAATTGCTGAAATAAAAAAGTGTCTATAACACGAAAACGGTGCGTCCAATCGCAAAAATAATAAATGTTTTACCTCCGTTGGAGGCTTTAGCCATTGGATGTCTTCAATATGACACCACTTTATTTTCTCGGAAAATTCCTAAAACTATGAATTTTCGAATACGCCCTCTTGTCTATACTTCGGAAACGGAGCGTCCAATCGAAAAAATATCCAATTTTTGTGTGTTACTAAGGGTTTTTCATAAAGTGGTACAATTCGTATAGAATAATTTCTTTTCAAAAAATCACCAAAATACGAAAATCGCTAAAATTGAAAAAGTGGCTTTAACGCGGGAACGGTGGGTCCAATCGCAAAAATAATACATTTTTTACATTCTTCGCTGGCTTTAACCAGTGGATGTCTTCAATATGTCATCACTTTGTAAAAAACAAAAAAAAAACTCTAATTCTAATATTTTTCGATTAAAAAATCGCCAAAACGCTCATATGTGTTAGCGATTTGTTTTAAAGGAGTGATGGCATATTGAAGACATATATTGGTTAATGCCTCATATGGAAGAAAAAAAATTTATTATTTTTGTGGTTGGACATAACATAACGCACCTGTAGGTAAAAATAATTTACTATTTTTGCGGTTGGACGCACCGTTTCCGAGTTATAGCCACTTTTTTATTTCAGCGTTTTTTTTTTATTTTGCCAATTTTTTGAAGAAAAAACATTCTTCAATTTGAATAGGATCACTTTATAAAAAACCCTTAGATGCCCACAAAAATGGTTTACATTACGATTGGACGCTCCGTTTCCGTGATATAGACATGAGGGCGTTTTTGCGATTTTTTATTCGAAGATTATTAGTTTTTTGTGATTTTTTTTAAAGAAGTGATGCCATATCGAAGACATCATTGGTTCAAGCCTCTTACGTAGGCAACGAATTTATTATTTTTGCGATTTTACGCACCGCACCGTTTTTGAGTAATACCCACTTTTTTATTTAAGCGATTTTCTTATTTTTTCGATTTTTTGAAAAAAATTCTTCCATTCGAATATGTCCACTTTATGAAAACCCCTTAAAATCCCTAAAAATTGGTTATTTTTCGATTTGACGCTCCGTTTCCAAAGTACAGACAAGAGGGCGTTTTAGCGATTTTACTCGAAAAATTTTAGTTTTAGCGATTTTTAAAAAAACAAATCATGCCATATAAAGCCTCCTATGCAGCTACACAAATTTATAATTTTTGTGATTGGACGCACCGTTTCCGAGATATAGCCACTTTTTTATTTAAGCGATTTTCTTATTTTGTCGATTTTTTGAAAAAAATTCTTCCATTCGAATTCGACCACTTTATGAAAACCCCTTAAAGTCCCATAAAAATTGGTTAGTAAGTACAGACAACAGGGCGTTTTAGCGATTTTATTCGAAAAATTTTAGTTTTAGCGATTTTTAAAAAAACAAGTCATGCCATATAAAGCCTCCTATGCAGCTACACAAATTTATAATTTTTGTGATTGGACGCACCGTTTCCGAGATATAGCCACTTTTTTATTTTAGCGATTTGCTTATTTTGCCGATTTTTTGAAAAAAAAAAAATCACAATACAAATTGGACCACTGTATCACAAATCCTTAGAAACAGTCAAAAATTGGTTAATTGGAAACAGTCAAAACTTTTATGAAAACCTCTTAGAATCCCATAAAAATTGGTTATTTCTTCGATTGGATGCTCCATTTCCTAAATATAAGCACAATAAGGCGTTTTAGCGATTTTTTATTCGAAAAATTTTAGTTTTAGGAGATTTTTTAAAAACCAAGTCATGCCGTATTAAGCCTACTATGCTGATACAAAATTAATAATTTTTGTGATTGGACGCACCGTTTCCGATATATAGCCACATTTTTATTTTAGCGATTTTCTTATTTTGGCGATTTTTGAAAAAAAATATTCCTTACGAATTGGACCACTGTATCAAAAATCCTTAGAAACAGTCAAAAATTGGTTAATGGGAAACAGTAAAAAACGATTTTACGCACCCTTTCCGAGTTATAGCCACTATTTTATCTTAGCGATTTTTTTTATTTTGTCGATTTTTTAAAAAAAATTCTTCCATACGAATTGGACCATTTTATGAAAACCCCATAAAAATTGGTTATTTTTTCGGTATGACGCTCCGTTTCATAAATATAGGCATAAGGGCGTTTTAGCGATTTTTTATTCCAAAAATTTTAGTTTCAGCGATTTTAAAAAAGCAAATCATGCCATATTAAGCCTCCGAAGCAGATACAAAATTTATAATTTTTATGATTGGGTGCACCGGTTCCGAGATATTGCCACTTTTTTGTTTTAGTGATTTTCTTATTTTGGCGATTTTTTGAAAAAAAATCTTCCAAACGAATAGGATCACTGTATCAAAAACCCTTAGAAACAGTCAAAAATTGGTTATTTTTTCGATTGGACGCTCAGTTTCCGAGATATTGAAATTGTTTCTAATTTGTTCGTGTTTTCGAACAAAATTACCCTGAGGGTAATGAGTAATTCCCCATCGTCGTGGATAACTGCCCATTATTTTCCCCAATACCCTGAGGGTAATGTTTAATCCTGATGGGTAATTCCCCATTGTCGTGGTTAATTACCCATTATTTCCCCCATTTCCCTGTGGGCAATGGGTAACCGTGATGGGTAATTCCCCATTGACGTGGGTACCTGCTCACTATTTACCCATTCCCTGTGGTTGAACGATCACTACCCATTCCCCACGGCAACAATCGTGGGTTACCCAGGGTAATCCATTACCCACGTAATACGAATCCTGATTTGCATCTATGGAACGTGCCTTGGTTCATCCCTCTTAAGGGTATACTTTAATAATATCCCAATGTACAATGTCTTATCTGAGAAATTGCAACAGCTGCCTAAATATATTTGCAATCCTTGCGTACCACCATCTGCAGCACATGATACCATTTCCTTTACTTTATTTTGATTTGCGTTTTTGTATATAGTCAAGGCCACATCCATGTACATACAGATTGGATGAAAATATTGGGGTTTCTTAAGTCGGGTGATGCATATTTTTGTGGGCTTTACGAGTATAATCCCCATCTTTCCCGCAATATCCACGAATGGTAGATATATTTTTAGTGGAGTTGAATCTCAATCTAATGTTATGAGGATGTTAATTTTTTATATGGTTTTAATATCTTTGTTTTTAAATTATCTCCATTTCTAAATCCACTCGCTGTTAAAACTCACCCAAGGGTTGTTGATTTGGATAGGCTGCAACTGCAAATGCGGCAAGTTGAGGTGCTTTGGTAGTCTTTGGCTTTATATAACTTTTAATCATGCTTCCGGTTATTTTTTTAACTACAAGCGGTAAAAGGCCCCTCTTCCTATTTCTACGTCCTAGCCTTGGTGACCCTTCGCCAATGCTTATTGATAGTAGAACAATCAGGAGTATAAATAAATGCAATTTTCTTCCACCCATTTTAGAATGTTCGCCTTTAAACACCTTATTATGCTGTAATTAAAAGATAATTATGTGGAAAGTTAGAATATTAGCTGACATATATTATGAGACATTGCAAAAGAAAGACTTTAATTTAGAGTTTTAAGTTTCATTAGCAACGACATAAATTGAAATATAAATAATGGGCGTGGTCTCTTTACAAGCTACCGATTATCGCTTAATTAAAATTAAGTTCTGCATAAAGAAATTCTCATTAAAGCAGAAATCAGAACGCAAGCAACATTTTCAATAGGCGTTCGCAATGTAAGTAACAATTTACTTCGAATGCCACATAAAGTAACTATGGTACAGAGAAAAAAATTTACTCATGGAGTGGAATGCCAACAAAGAAAACGAGTGAAGTGTGTCGTTTCTCTGCTCTCGCACTCTCTCTCTCTCTAACTCTCTTCGTTGAATATTTCAACACACGAGCAGTTTTCTGATGATTTTATTGTATCTAACTATAGAAAATCCAACCATATTTAAATAAAATTACATAAAGCTATAGATGTTAACACATCAAAAAAATTATGAAATAATCAAGTTATGACGCGGGAAAGAAATGCGCCTGAATGTACCGCGTCGACTTTTTTGGTTCTCTCCTACTAATGTTGCCAAATTGCGCCGGTTTTTTCTTCTCTACTTGTGCATCCTTTTTGAATGCCACTAACAGTGTTGTATTTTGAATATTAATAAAATACTCAAATACATGAAATATTTACAATAATCACATTATACAGATAAAATTATGTTTGTAATGTTATGTTATGTTATGTTGAAAGTGTTTGAAACAAAAGGTTTAAAATTTCATAGATATTTCTTAGTCTTAAAATGAAAGTCAATATGAAGCACCCATCTAGGTGTCAATTATGTAGCATGATTCAAACAAAATTTTTGCTGAAGTAGAACTAGATCAGGGGGTTTCTATGGCACAGCTGATCGAAAAGCCACTAGGGAAATGATATAGAATAAGAGGCCAAAGAAAAGTGTTTGATTGATACTAATGATCGGTTAATTATGTTTGCATTGAACGAAAATACGCATTCCCTTTTGTTTTTGTCCGTATTAGACTGAAGTGAAGTTGGCCCACCATAACTGGCCCACTTTTCTGTACAAAGTTAAAATCGACCAAATCGATTGGAATAGTTCTAACATCAAATCTAGTTACGTTATTCAGGATGTTATGTGTAATCTAAAATTCAGGACATTGATATGTGAAGAGATCCTTAAAAAGGATGAAATTTAACATTTTAAATGTACGTTTCAGAAAAAGTTCACAAAGCTTAAAAAATATAAATTTTTTTTTAATTTTAATTACTAGAAAATTTAGAAATAAAAACTGAAGGACTATGAAACAAGACAAGATCCTTAAAATCGGTGAAAACGAATTGCCGCTATGTATGTATATGAAAACTTCTCAGAAAATTAAAAAAAAATTGGAAAGTTTTCACACTTAATATTCACATGTGATGTTGGAAATACGAAGCAGAAATTTCATAAAAAATGTGAAGGGCATTGAAACAGGACTAGGTCCTTAAAATCGAAGAAAACAAATATCGGACATATATATGAAAATTTCTGAGAAAATTAAACAAAGTTTGGAAAATTTTCAAACTTTAATATTCATATACAGGGTGTTCCAAAAACTTTCCGAAAAAATTACACGCGCGATAGCTTGGATCAATATGAATATTTTTTGTTCTAGCACCACTGTTCTAACGGCTACCGTTTTCGAGCTATAGCGTCTCAAAGAATAATGCATTTCTAAATGCATTTAATTCATTTTAAAACAACTTAGTTTTTGATGTGTTACCATCTATAGCGGCGTATAGGGACTAAATCTACCAAAGTCAGATTTTATGCTGCTTCTAAAACCCGATTTGATGCTGCTGCTAAAACCAGATTTTATGCTGCTGCTAAAACCAGATTTTCTGCGACCGCGAAAGAGAATAATGACGTGTTAAACAAAAATGAGCGAGCAAGAGAGCAATGAAAGAGCGGTGTGGCAGGGGTGAGGCAAACGAAATTGTGTCTATAGCGTATGTATTAACATAATAATGTATGTATGTACATGTGTCTGTTGCTGATATTGAACGGAGATATAAAGCATAGCCACGCAAAATTTCATTTGCAAGCCCATGGGCTTGCGCAGTCGACGTTATGGTGACACACTAATACGTCAGCTACTTCGTACAAAGTATGTGTGATGTTGTGTGTTTGGCTGTTTCATTGCTGTTAATATGGCAAACATGTGGTTATGTGACACACGTATACGTCACCTACTTCGGACAAAGTATGTGTGATGCTGTGTGTTTGGTTGTTTCGTTGTTGTTGCTATGGCCAAACAAAGCGAGTCATTTGATGTTCAGCATTGCCCGGTGTATACAAAAAAAACTATTATTTTTTATTTTCCAATGTAACATTTACGAATGTGTTCATAGAAATCGAACAGGAGCCGTGTAGCAAAAAGGTGTTAACACATCATCCGTGAGTTCGAACACTCATTGATTTTTTTAACCATTTTTATCTGAGTTATGTGTCAAAAAAAAATTGTGAAATTTTTTTCCAATTTTCTTTGTTTTCGTCTACCTTTAAATTCGATTCACGATGAAATTTTCAAATTCTGAGTATGCGGTTTCGTTTTTTATTATGGCAAAGCTGATGGGAATTCATTGGCAGCGCAGCGTATTTACGCTGAAGCTTTCCCCCAATGAGATGTTCCCCACGACACCGTCTTCAACAGTACGATTGATCGCCTTCGTGAGACAGGTTGCGTTAATAAATGCACTGATGACAGAACAAGGGGCTTTCAGCAAATGCATTTATATTTGAGATTCAATAACAGTGGTGCTAGAACAAAAAAAACTATCGCGCATTTTTTAGAACACCCTATATGTTGCTGGGAATACCAAGTAGAATTTTTTGAAAAAATTTCAAGGACATTGAAACAGGTCCTTAAAATAGAAGAAAACTAATATATAAACTAATATCGCTTAAGATGCGTGCTCGCTAAAAACCCACCGTGTGCGGGGTTCTTAATGAAAGACGATGGCACGTGGACGTATTCGTCTGAAGAGTTTCTTGGAATTCTTCTGGATTCTGGTCATCAGCCAGAAGAGAATAGTGAGCAGAAAACATCTGATATGGGCCATTAGATGCTTTAAGCCCTATAAATCAGCCGGACCTGACGGGATAATTCCCGCGCAACTACAGGAGGCACTATACCTATCTTGTAGTTGGTTGGAGGCAATCTTCAAGGGCTGCCTTTTGGTGGGAGTCATTCCTAGCATTTGGAAGCAAACCAAAGTGGCTTCGTCCCGAAATCGGGCAAATGCTCTCATGTCAAACCGAAGGACTTTAGACCAATCAGTTTATCATCCGTTGTTCTTAAGACATTTGAAAGGTTACTGGACATTCGCGTTCGAAGTAATCTCCCACAGAATCTACTATCGAGTTCTCAGTATGCCTATATCAAGGGCAGGTCAACTGAGGCGGCTCTCCACTCTATAGTCAGCATAATAGAAAACCCTCTTGAGAATAAGGTCTTCGCTCTAGGGACCTTCCTGAACATCGAGGGAGCCTTCAATAACATTCAACCCTCGGCGATTGCTAGGACCGTTAACAGGGGGACACCGCAGGGAGGAGTTATATCTCCACTATTGTGGTTAACTTCGGTCAATGAACTGCTTCTTGAATTGGGCAGGGCCGAATGCCAGGTCTTTGCTAATGCCGATGATATTGCTATCATCAATTTACTTAGCATTCGTACAACCAGCCTACTTAGTCTGATTTCGAACTGGACAGCAAGCAACGGACTATCACTTAACCCACTTAAAGCCGAGTTTATCTTGTTCCGTCGGAAATATAAAATACCAGCATTTGAACTGCCGTCAGTTAATGGGGTGCAATTACAGTTGACGGAAAAGGTCAAGTATCTGGGGTTAATTCTCGACAGAAAACTGTATTGGAAACCGAATGTGGAGGAGAGGGTGAAAAAGGTGTCCGTTGCTCTTTATTGCTGTAAAGGGGCGATAGGAAAGCGCTGGGGACTGTCTCCTAAGATCACCATGTGGATTTGTAGTGCAATAGTCAGACCAATACTTCTCTATGGTATCGTAGTTTGGTGGAGATTCCCCAAATAAAATATATTCTGAATTCCTTGATGAAAATTCAAAGATTAGCGTTAGTGGGGCAATGGGCACTTAGTGCTATCCTGAACATCTGTACTCCTGATATCATGGCCGAATCGGCAGCCGCTACATCCCTGGTGAGAATCAGAGATTCTGGCGTTTTGATATCGGGGCATTCCGGACACACTGAATTACTACACCGGATCAACTCTATTCTCGTAAAAACGGAATACTGTATCCCCTACCTTCTACCAGCGACAAATCTAAGGACTTCTATTCCGAGCAGGAATACCTGGGAAAAGGCACTGGAAGGGGATACCAGTAGTATCAGATTTTTCACGGATGGATCAAAGTTGGACGAGCAAGTAGGCTATGGGGTCCATTCACCGGACCCAAATGTAAATATCTCCTTCAAGCTGCCTGATCACTGTAGTGTATTTCAGGCGGAAATTACCGCCATACTGGAGGTTGCTGAACTGCTGAAAAGTAGTGTCACAACCCTCCGGAGAATATGTATCTACACAGACAGCCAGGCTACCATAAAATCCCTGGAAGTCATGTTTGCTACGTCCCTGACGGTGAAAGAATGCCACTCATTACATAGGGTGATGGCAGAGTATTTTGACATCAGTCTCATCTGGGTAACTGGACACAGCGACATTCCAGGCAATTGCGTAGCGGATGCGTTAGCTAGACAGGGCACTACGGCACAGGTTCTTCCGGCAAAAGAAGGTGTTAGTATGCCAATCTCTACCTGCCTTTTGCAGATCAGGCAGTGGGCCGATAATATGTTCAAGGACAAGTGGAGATTTATTGCAACTTGCAGACAAGCCAGGGTCCTCTGGCCACGGGTGGACAGGAAGAAGTCTAGGTAACTACTTACCTTGCCGAGAGGCAGGTTATCCACAATGATAGGAACACTTACGGGACATTGTCTTGTAGGAAAAGGATTCGGACATAGAAACTCCACTCTCTGTAGATGCTGCATGGAAGAGGACGAGCGTGATAATTTTCCAAACATTTATTAATTTCCTGACAGTTTTCATATATATGGCGGCCCACTGTGCTGTGACGGGTAATAATCGGAACTTTGACGACGTTGATATTTTAGCGGAGGAGACACATTGCTCACGACGACTCACTCTCGAAATATTGCACATACATAATTAACGTTCCCTCAGAGTAAGGACTCAATTACATGACCGAAACTGACCGATGCGCTCAAATATATCGACACACAATAAGCAAACACAGAGAAATCAGACAATAGTTGACGAACTCTTGCACACTAAGTACGAGTAATTGGTTTTTTGTGATTTATAATACATGTAATTATTGGCAATCGTTTTGTGATCAATATGTTACTAATGTTATATAAATTTTTGTATATAGAACCCTGAGGATAATTCTTTGACGTTTGGGAATAAGGTATTAAGTCAAAAAAATGCATTTTGGGTTTTTGATTGGGTTTAACTCAATTTGTTTTTCTCTTTCGTTTGGTATTAATAACTTAAATCTAGCACAACTCCATCCAATCGTAATCATTTGCTCTTTAGGCAATAAGTCAGAAAATTTCATATATAAATAATTTTCAATTTAAAATTACGAAAAACTACAGTTTCTGACTTAAGACCTTATTCCCAAACGTCAAAGAATTAGCAACGCTAATCGAAATATTGGCAAAATTTTATATATTTTGAAAAACCAGTCGAACCCGCTGGAATTTTCATTTTATGACCTCAAGCCAAACTAATTAAACAGGGACAATAACTATAAAAGGTCAACAATCAACATCATAATGACAATTAGAATTAAAATATATATAAATTTTCCAAGAAATATGAACGGAAATGGTAAATTTTGTATTCCCTAGGGTACAATATTACAGTCGATGTGATGTGTTTTCTTTTCGACCCAGTAAAAATAATAATTTAAAAATAATTGCTGAGATTTGTGTGTATGAGTTAGTGACTAGACATGAAAAAGTTAACAAGTGTGACAACTTTTGACGACAAGTGCTTGTGTTTATCGGCAGCGTTTTTTGAAGCGTTTGACGCCAACGTTATCGCTCTTATTGTGCTTATACACTAAAGCCGCAACAATTTAGTAATTCATGTCCTCTCTTGCGCACTCACGACATTTCACATAATGACCTTTCGTTTTCTTTCCAAAAATGTAGTTGTACTTTGGCGCAGAAATTGATCTACTTCTAGTTCAGCAACAATTTAGTTCGAATCAAGCTACATAATTGACTCCTAGATGGCGCTTCTGAATTTCATTACAAAATTAAGAAATATCAATGAAACTGTAAACCATTTTTTTCAAATAACTGTATTTTTCAACATAATTTTATCTGTAGAATGTGTTTATCTTCTTAAAGAGTTACGCTCATCGCTGATTCACTGACTCTGTCACACTTTTTTGTCACACTGTTTGAACACTTATATATATACACACAAAAAAAAACCAAAAAAAAAAAAAAAATCCAATGAGTGTTCGAACTCACGGGCGATGTGTTAACACCTTTTTGCTACACGGTACCTGTTCGATTTCTATGAACACATTCGTAAATGTTACATTGGAAAATAACAAACAGCGTTCAATCATATGATGACGTTACAGTTAAATAATATTAATACTTAAAATTATTTAAAGACCCAGTGCAAGCACATGTGTCATTATTTTCTTGCTCAATACTTTTTGTTTTATTCCCACAAAAGTCAAAGAATGCAAAGCAACAGACACTTGTAGATACATACATACATTGTTATATTCGTACGATATAACCGAAGATCAACATAAAATACTTTTTTAATATTACTCCAAATTAAAACACTTCAATGTCGGCTCGCCGATATCGGATCGCGTTAATTTTTGGAATAAACTCTTCGTCGAAACCCGCACTAGCTTTTTAATCGAAAAATTAATAAAATCGGCTATGAATTTCCGGAGAAAATCGCGTGGGAAAATTATATGAAAATCGCCCAATAATCACTTTCAATACCGACTGCCAAGCAACGAACAAACAAACGATGATAAGACAAAACCGAAGATCAACATAAAACACTTTTTTAATATTACTCCAAATTAAAACACTTAAATCTCGGCTCGCCTATATCGGATCGCCTTAATTTTTGGCCTAAACTCTTCGTCGAAACCCGCACTAGCTTTTTAATCCAAAAATTAATAAAATCGGCTATGAATTTCCGGAGAAAATCGCGTGGGAAAATTATATGAAAATCGCCCAATAATCACTTTCAATACCGACTGCCAAGCAACGAACAAACAAACGATGATTTACTCTTACAAACCTAACACTTGCGTATGTATTAAATTTATAGTTTACTGCCCTAGAGGCGCGCGTATAGATGTTAACACATCAAAAATAAAAACGAAAAAAAACGAGGAAAAAAACGAAAAAAAAAACAAAAAAAAAAACGAAAAACAAAAAAAAAACATGAAAAAATGGGAAAAAAACGAAAAAAACAAAAAATTTCATAGATGGTTGTGCCACTCTTAGTTGGAAGATCCAATTGAGCTGCTTACTCTCTGTGCATGAATACATACATATAAGGTACAAGCTGACAAACGTGTAAATCATTTACACCTTTGTTGTAATAACAAACAACAACGATGTCTCTCTCATCTTACAGAATTACCTTTTATTAAAAATCGATTAAAATTAAAGCATGTTTCGACGGGCGCCATAGACGCGTTCCAATCCACTAGTTGTAAATATTTCATGTATTTTTTATTCAAATACATTATTAATATTCAAAATACAACACTGTATGCGACATTCGAAGTAAATTATTGCTTACATTGCGAACTTACTTACGTATCCGATCTCGAAAAACCTCGCGGGGTAAGGGTCCTTACAAAACGAAGATAACATATTTCGCCAACCAGTTCGATCTTTTGACACTTCGTGCTGGTTCGTCTTCATCCATTAACTATGCGCTTAACTATGTTTCAGTGTCGGGATATAGCTCATGGTTCATGCGTCGCTGATACTCGCCATTGTGCATTACAGAGCCAAACATTTTACGCAGTATTTTTCTCTCGAAGACTCCTACAGATGTTTCGTCTGCTTGCGGTACGACCCAGGATTCTGCGCCATAAAGCAAGACAGGTTGTATGAGAGTCTGGTATAGCTGGATTTTGTTCCTCGAGAGAGGGCTTTATCTCTAAAGTGCCGACTTAGCCTAAAATAACATCTATTTGGCAGCACAATTCTCCGCTTGATCCCAAGGCTGACGTTGTTGTTTTTTGTTTAAGGCAGATCTGAGGTTTATAAATTCGTCCGCTACCTCCAAATTATAACGATTATCAACATTCACGCTTTGGTCTAATCGCGCGGAGGCCTGCTTGTTGAAACCATTTATTTAGTCTTGTAATTCTCGAAAACACCTTCTCAATTCTCGAAAACACCGCAGTAACTTCTCTAATTGTGCGCCCAATGATATCGATATTATCAGTATACGCGAGCAGCATGTGACTTTTGCTGCTGATGGTTTTATTCATGTTGACTGCAGCGTTTCTCATAATGATCTCCATTAAGATGTTTATCTCCTTTATTTTCTGTCTAGACCGGTCAGTCGCAGCTCGCATTGTAGTTGACTGAAGCGTTGCTTACATTGCGAACGCCTATTGAAAGAATTTTGCTTGCATTGTGATTCCTGCATTAGGATAGCATGTCGATGCATATACACTCCGGTTCACTTATTTAAAGGCACTAAAAATTCCATATTCAGCAACATGTATCTTCTGCAATTTGTAACAGATTACAGAATTTTAAAATGGAAATGGAAGTGCCTTTAAATAAGTGAAGCGGAGTGTAGTCTTGATGAATTCACCAAAATGTTAAACGCGCGTGCTCGTGATAAAATTTTAAATTATGAAAAAAAAAGTTCACAAAACGTTAAAAAAATATGCAAAAAGGTACAAAAAATGTACCACAAATTATTCCAAAGAAGTACACAAATTGTACAAAGAAGTACATAGAGTGTACCAAAATGTGAATAAAATGTACCAAAAAGTACATATAAATACCAAATGGTACATGAATGTACATGGACTTTATGGGAAATGTTGGTATACATTACATATTTTTGTGCACAGTCTCTGTACTTTTTGTAAATTTTTGTATGCAATTTATGCACTTTCGGGTACCTAAGACCTCATTCGCACTGGAAAATATTTTCTTAATTTCGTATCAAATGTTCTAACAAAATCTTATGTGTTCGCATTGGCTTTTTTCTGGATTTGATTGAAAGTCAAGGCACATTGACGAGGTAGTGTTACTACGACAACAAACACACCAAGCCTACAGCAATAGTCATTTAGCTTTGTGTGGTACATTGCCACAACCAAATTCAGCACAAATTTCGTATCAAATATCCTAACAAAATCTTAAGTGTTCGCATTGGTATTTGTTTCCGGATTTGATTGAAAGTCAAGGCACATTGACGAGGTAGTGTTACTTCGTAACTTGTAGCGAATGGGTTAACAAAATCACATAAAACTAAAGGTTTTTTTGTATGTATCATATTTTATCATTGTGTTTTTCATAAATACGAGGTAACCTTGGCCGTTGACTCATCTTTCGGAACAATTGTCGTTTCAAACATTCGTTGTGTTAACTTTTTCCTGCAGGTTTGGTGATCCTCCTCAGTGTTGTGTTTGCAATTTCTCATGCAGCTTCTTTTTAAGACTAGGCATGACCTCCAACAATGACGATAAAATATAGGAATGACTCGTAGCATAGTTTATTAATTCAATGGCATTCATTGTTCATCGTCCTTAAGGGGCAGCACTTGTTGCTGATGTGGGACGATTGCCAATCAAGGTCGCAATATAACACAGCTTTGTATTTGGAATATTGTTTGTATAGTGGATAACCGATATTTTCAACATTATGGGGGGATATATTTGCAACAAAAGGGACTCCCAATGGGCTCACCAGCTTCTCCAATTGTTGCTGACATCGTCATGGAAAATTTACTGGACTATTGTATCGAAAATTTGGCTATAAAACCAAAAATTTTAACAATATACTTATGTACATAATTTATTTTGTGTCGTTTCAGAGGGAGAAATAAATACAATTTGGATGTTTTTAATAATTTCCACTCCAGTATCAAATTTACTACGGAAAAAGAACCAAATTCAAAACTTCCCTATTTGGATACATTGGTCGTCAGGAGAGGGGAAAATTTATCAATTAATTGGTATCAGAAACCAACGTCTTAAGGAAGAATAATCAACTTCCACTCGAAACATCAAAAACGTATGATTATAAATACGACGAAAAATTTAATGGAACGCGTTTTGACTATAAGTGATGTAGAATTCCACAAGCTCAATGAGGAAAGGATAATTTATTCTCAAGGACAAAAACTTCCCGAACCATCTTACTAACAGACTGATAAGGCAATTTGAGGATAAAGGACATGCTAACAGGGTTACTACAGATGAGCCGAAAATTTACAAATCAATAACCTACATACCTGGAATAACTTAGGTTGGCGAAGTCAAAAATATTTGCCGACAAGAATTATAGGATAGCACATAAAACATATAACACAATAGGTAGAATATTTAGTAAAACAAAGGATAGTTTGGATAAATTTGATATGTGTAATATAGTATATAAAATACCTTGTAAAGGAAATGACAACGAGATTTGTAACAAAGTATATGTATGGACTACAAAAAATAAACTAAAAACACGAATTGCAGGACACAAATCAGATCACAAATACAGGCACATTTCTACACAGACAACAGCATTAACATCCCATTGTGCTAGTTTAAATCATTACCCAAACATTCAGGATACATCGATTTTAAATAAAGAAAACAATTATAAACGTCTTTATATGTTAGAAATGCTACAAATAATTAATACACCACCATTGAAAATAATTAACTATAGGGGCGTTTTTTACACATTAACTGATAGAAAATGAAAGCCTGCACGTTAATATGTATAATTTTAGACGTTGAGAATAACCCCGATAAAAGTGTTACCAAGTTCGACTTTGTTGTATGAAAAATATAAAATGTATGTCATATCATTTCTTATATTTCCACGACGTTTCGAAAATTATGATGTAAATATAAGGGGTAGTTACTTTTTTTTAACAAAATATTTAAAAAGTTGTATAAAATATTATTGATTTTTTCTTCTTCCACAAGCAGAACTCCAAGACAATATTTTAAGCAAACAAATTTCACTATATGTGTCCGAACACTCCAAAACACAAATCTTAGCTCAAGTGGTAGATAATAAGCAAAAACTAACTGCCTTCTAAGGGTTAATAATGAAGTTTGTCATTTTGCTGTTTCCATTAAAAATAGTCCACATAATAATAATGAATTTTGTCATATTTCATCTTTTATCTAGCACTTGGGCTCAGATTTCTGTTTCGGAGTGTTCGGACACATATTGTGAAATTTTGACCACGCCCCCCGTCATTTTGGAGCAGTTTTTTTGCGAGTTTTTAAAAAAGTGTAAAAATTATGGTTATACGTGACAGTTAGAGGGTTAATTTGTTCCACAAAAATGTTTATCTGAATCTTTTCTATAAAACTTCTGAACATATTTTGTACTTCAGAAGTAAGCAACACACAATTTTGCATGCCGATATGTTGCAGGAAAGTTCCGAGGGGCGGAAACTTTGACCCACCCTAAAAAAAAAATTCTGATCATATCTGGCAAAACGCCGATACACGTGTATTTTTTTTTGACCATTCTACCAGAATCCGGTGGCAGAACCCCATAATTTTTTTTTTGTGTCGCACAGTGTTATTTATTGATAAAGCAAACGTCGAACAATAGAATAAAAATATCATTTTTGTATTTTAATCTCAATTTGAAATTTCAAAAAATTCTTACATTCTCATATTAACTGGTTGAGACACTATTTACTACATTAAAATATTAATTAAATTTGATAACGCTGAAATTTGTATTATTGACTCGGACAGTTTACACGTTTCTAACCATAGGTCAATATTCATATGAACTCCAAATTCTTTGTAGAATTGCCGATGCCTCTAAAGCATCTTTGCGTGGCTACTCAATGTGAACTTTGGTATGACCTACAAAATCATCATTATATTCAAACAAACATAACAGCTGACGTAATTAAGATATTTTGACACGCGGTGATGAATTATTGATCGATTATATTTAATAAAGAATTTTCCAATTTGAGTGAGATGATTTAAAAAAAAAACAAGCTAATTGTTAAAGAAATTCAAATGTTTGTTATTTGGTATGAAGTACAATCGATACAATTAAGTTCTGAATAAAACGTCATTCAAATCACCTCCGCAACTTCTTTTGCAGGAACGAATTCGATGAATCCAATTTTCGAGCACCTTTTCCCCTAAATCAAGTCGTATGTCATGAATAGCACGTTCAATATTGACTGAAGAGAGTCTGGTTTATTGCTAAAGACCAATGACTTCAAATAACCCCACAAGAAATAGTCTAATGGTGTGAAATCACAACTTCTTGGAGGCCATTCAGTGTCACAATTTCTTGAAATATAATCGAATCGCCAAACTTTTCTCGCAATAATTCGATTGTTGCACGTGCTATGTGGCACGTAGCCCTGTCTTTTTGCAACCAGATGTTATCAACGTCAACTTCTTCCAATTCCGGCCATAAAAAGTTGAGTATTATCGATCTATACCGCTCTCCAGTGACAGTAAAGGTGTCATCAGCTTCATTTCGAAAGAAGTACGGACCGATGATTCCACCAGACCAAAAACCACACCAAACTGTCAATTTAGGTGAATGTAATGGTTGTTCATGAATAATTTGTGAATCAACAGTTTTGTTTGTCAGATGAAAGTAAGCCTCTTCGAAGAAGATGATTTTCGGAAACATATCGTTATCATTTTCAAGTTGTTCGAGGACAAATTCAGAAAATTCATGACGATTATGCTAGTCCAATTGCTTCAGTTCTTGAGTGATAACAATTTTATAGGGATGCAAGCCCAAATCCTTTCTCAAAATCCGCCAGGTTGTGGTTTGAGACAGTCCCAATTGTTGACAACGTCTTGGAATCGATAAATTGCGGTCTTCAGCAATACTCGCCTGAACGGCAGCAATATTTTCACTACTTCGAGCAGTTCTTTGTCTTACTGACACTTGAACATTATGTAAAGAAAATGTACGCTCGTAATTTGCACCAATTCGACGAGTAGCGGGCACAGGTGGGCGATTATTACGACAATAAAATGGCAAAAGCGCACGAAAAGTTGCCATTGGAGAACGATTATTTTAATAAACAAAATTACATGAGGTGTCAGGGGACACCCGGTTGGAACGAAGTTCCTTTCGCTATATATTATGTACTAGTTAGTTCCAACATTCCTAAGGCGCCCGTTATATATCTATATAGTATATTTTTAGGTCCTTTCTCTAAGAATGTGTATTATATTTTCCCGAAAAGGTAATTTTTTGATAGAGAGATACTTCTTTTCTTAAAAGCTACTGTTTTTTTAAGAAAATTAAAAGAAATGGAGCTATGAAGTACTTTTTTAAGAACAGGTACTTTTTAAAGAAGTGGTAGTCTTTTTAGGAAAAGGATATTTTTTGAAGAAAATGTACATATTTTCGGAAAGCCTACTCATCTCAAATAAAGAAACGGTATGATTTTATTTTTAAGAAAACGAATTTTTGTAAGAAAAGGTATTTTTTTAAAAGAAGGAATTTTTTTGATGAAAATGTTTTTTTTTGAGAAATGGGATTTTTTTAGAATTGGCCCTTTTTTCAAGAATAGGTAAATTTTTAAGTGTAGGTACTTAACTCAAGAAAATTTGTTTTGTTTCACAAAAAAGGTACTCTTTAAAGAAAAGGTAGGTTTGTAAGAAAATGTAGTTTTTAAGAAATGGGACTTATTTAAAAAAAAGTATTTTTTTTAAAAAAAGGTACATTTTATAAGAAAGTTTCCTTTTTTTAAGCAAAGGTACTTTTTTAAGACACGGTATTTTTTTAAGAAAAGTACTTTGTTTAAGAATATGAATACGTAATTTTTTTTAGAAAATTTTCCTTTTTTCCAGAAAAGGCACTTATTTAAGAAAATGTTCTTTTTGAAACTTCTTTCACTTTGACTTTTCTAAATTTACTTTTTATTGGGTCCAAAACTGCAATATGTACTAAGCCGGCGCCACTAAAAAAAACTTCCCATTAAACCGAACCAAACCAAAAGTACCCAATATAGTTGATAATAATGGGTTGTAATAAAGTAGTTAAAAAGTGTTTAACATTTTTTCATTTAGCTCCCGTCCCGCAACGTACGATAAGGAACTTCGTTCCAAAATTACTTTTTTAAGAAAACGTACTTTTTATACGAAAATTTCCTTTTTTTTAAGCAAAGGTCCTTTTTTAAGATGTGGTATTTTTTTAAGAAAATGTACATTGGTTTAGAATATGAGTACGTATTTTCTTTTTTGAGAAAATTTTCTTTTTTTAATTTGCTTTCACTTTGTCTTTTCTAAATTTATTTTTATGGGGTTCAAAACTACAATATATACTAAATATTGGTTACAGGCTCCAGGTAGAAAACTTCCCATTAAACAAGAAATTTCCCAACATGTGTTAGTCTAGACTAAGCAAAAGTTCCCAGGGAGCAAAAGTTCCCAGTATAGTTGATAATACTGGGTTGTAGCATAATAGTGTTAAAAAAAGTTTTTTTTTTTTTCATTTAGCCCCAATCCCGCAACGTGCGATAAGGAACTTCGTTCCAAAATTGAATAATTTGTAAACGTTGTTCTTACGTATCCTTTCAAGCCCATGATGAAATTATAAACATTACTGAATACAATGAAAAAAAAAATTACAGATCATGACGTATAGACTTGTGTCGAACTCGTTCACTAGTTCTCGAACTCGTTCATTTAAGGTGCCCGGTCGTAACAATAACGAACATACTCGCCGTATCGAACATGTGCATTATGTTCATGAGGGTGATGTCTGGTCACCCTAAATGAACTAGGTAGTTCATGAACTACCAAACTCTAATGAGCGTTCGAGAACTAGTGAACGAGTTCGACACAAGTCTACTAATGACGTACTACAAATGGCCGAAATTTCACTTAGAAATCACATCACTCAAATTGGAAAACCCTATATTTACATAAATATCATTTCAATATGAATGTTGTGTTTATATTTTATAATAACAACGATAAAAGGCGATGAATGAAATTCAGTGGGTGTTGCGGGTATATATCGAGTATATTGAGTATTCGCACAGATTTCATCGAGTAAACGAATATGCACGTATGAAAGAAACTAAGTTGGTTGTGTAGAGACTATGTTTGTTAGATCTATACGAGTACTATACAAATTTGCACTCAGCTGTAAAGTGGCTGTATGGCATGTTGGTTGTACCAGTGTAGTAGTATGAGCATTAAGTTCGGCTGGCGCTAGTCGCATATACCTACGGTTGCCAGACGTACTGTTTTCAGCAGTACGCGTACTTTTTTGATGTGTTAACATCTATAGCCGCAGGTACGGCCTAAATTCACAAAGTGAATACATTCGAACACAGTTTGTCCGACTACGATCACACAGATCGTCGGACTGCGATCACATATTGTTTGCCGTTAAACTCCTCCGAAACGGCTGGACTGATTTGTATGAAATTTTGGGAGCATATCGGGTAGGTCTTAGAATCGGCCAACATCTATTTTGCATACCCCCAAATGAGAAGGGTAACCCACCCTTATATAGAACACAGATTTGTCCGACTGCGAAACACAGATTGTCAGACTGCGAAAACAAACACACACTAATGTAGCGGCAGCGAATAGTTGTATTGTGTGGGTGAGGAGCACTCTCATATCAAAAGAATAATGACGTGGTTATACGTATATAAAAATGAGATAGCAAGATAGCATCGAAAATTGTGTGAACTTGTGTAGCGTATGTACGAACATAACGATGTATGTATGTACATGTGCCAGTTGCTTTGCATTCTCTTTGTTTTTTGTGGGAATAAAACAAAAAGTATTAATCAAGGAAATAATGACACTTGTCTTTAAATATTTTGAAGTGTTATTAATTATTAATATTATTTAAATGAAGCGTCATCATATGATTGAACGCGTTTTTAAATTCTTTATATTAACTTCAACTGACTGTATACAATACAAACTCTGTTTCTGCACACAACTTTTTCCTAATGTAAGTCATGTTTTCGGCTAGATTCTTGGGCCTGCAAATCTGGCATAGCCAAAATAAGAAGTCCGATGACGCTTTGGGATACAAGTGTGCCAACATACTTGAAGAATTTAAGAATACCTACATTTATAAGGAAGCTGTTCTGTATTTGGAATAAAAGATTCTGCACAGTCTAATACAACTTATTCTGTTGGCCACCCACACTGCCGCCAAAACACACCCGACTTGAATAAACCCTCACCCTACGTCATCCATTGCGACCAAGTTGTGTTAAAAAAACGCTTATTCACCCTTACATTGATCGAATGGGCGTGACAAATGTGACCATATTCAACAGCAGTTTGGCATTGCACTAAGTATTATTTAATAACCAACTAGGATTAGGATGTGGCCGTTGGTGATGTAATGGTATTGTGCGCGGTTCTTATGCATGAGAACGTGGCTTCGATCCCTGCTCTGACCACTTTAAATTTCTTTCGACGGCGGTCACCTCTCTAAGTGATGGCGACACTATCGAGTATTTAGACATGAAAAAGCTTCTCAAACTACCGTTCGGAACCGGTGTAAAACTGTAGGTCCCAATCAATAAGTGTACAACTAGAACGCGCACAGCTCACTGGTTATGAGAAGCTCTCGCTAATCCCTTCAAAGGATGTAACTGGTAACCATTTTTTTTAGTAAGGATCCTAAGAGGTCTTGGGGAATTTTTGTGCCTACCAAGCAATTGTACGTCCGATATTTATATGGAAGGTACAAAAATGGGCACGACGAAAATGTTAATTTTTTACTATACAGTAGGTTTTGCCCAAATATTGATCGGCACCAAATTTTATTAAGATCGGTTGTGGCTTACTGGATATATCAAGTCAGCCAACCGGAAATACTCCCAATTTTTGCTAGGGTGTACGAAACTGGGCGTGGCACATCAGTTAATTATTAATTACATATTAGCTATTAGCAAAGTATTGTCTAATACCGAATTTCGTTAAGATCGGTTATGGTTTACGCCAGATATCGTGTCGATCAACCGGCCATCCTTCCAACTTTTGTATGAGAGGTACCAGAATGGGCGTGCAAATTTCCGCTCGTTTTCCATAGCAGCGTGCAATTTGAATAAATATTGTCAAGTACGAAAGAGCCAAACAACTTTTGAATGGGAGGTACCAAAAAGGGTGTGGCAAAATCACCCTTGTCTTAATCGGTGATTGGCGTTTGATGACGTGAAGCCTTATACTTAGTTTGATCAAGGTTTGAAGTGTTTCCCGCGATTTATCGGATTAACAACCCGAACGACCACCATGCTATTGTATGGGAGGGCCCCGAATAGGCGTAGCAACCTCTCAAATTTTTTTTTAACCATTATTAACTAATGTTTGAGTTAAAGCTAATAACATGTACCAGAAAACGGTTTTAGAAGAAACATGATTTCGTACTAAATGTGTCGATATGTATGGGAGGTACCAGAACAGGCGTGGTCAAAACGCCCATTTTCAATTCAAAACTAAGCTTCGACAAATAATAGTCACTGACAAAATTTCGCTGTGATCGATAAAGATTTATGGCAGTTATCGTGTTGACAGACATGGCGCAATCGTTTTAAAAGTCCCAAACAAATTTCAAAGATACTAATGGTCTAATATGGGTCCTTTTATGCGTTACTTTTTTCCGTATTAAATTATATATGTACCTCCACCCCATGGGTGAGGGTATAAAAAGTAGGGACATATTTATATTATTGTGACTTTTGTTGGCATCAAATTCGATTGGGTGTGAATACGTTTGCGTACGAAAAAAACACACGCTCCGGTGTGTGGGCACCTTAATTGAGCAATTCATGTTTTTATCATAGAGAAATTTAGGATAGAGTAATTTATTCTCTCAATATTTTTAACGTCATAGGTATGGTTGCAAGTAAACATTGGATGGTGAAAAACATGGGTTCAATAACACCAGATAGAGTCAATAGTAATCAACGTCCACCAAAGGAACAACAACCGAATTTCGTGTTTTTGTGGCAAACTAGTTGTGTTAAATACAATACAAATGTATACCAACGATAAAAGTCAACAAAAAAGTTCAATATACATTCAAATTTCACAGTTCTATACCAAACCGAAATCAAAGAGTTAAGTCAACAGTTCGTATAACTCCAGCTGGTGTAAGTTAATTTTCGTCGAATTTCTCTCATTTGCACAAACGTAAGACGAAGAGTGTTAAATGCAACATCAGATGAGGGAATAAAACACTCTATCCTAAATTCCTCTTTGGTTTTTATATGTTTTTCAGTTTGCTTTTCCACAATTTTTTCTCTCAAAATTTTCAAATTTTGTTTGGGTGTTTTCTTTTCCTTTTGTTTGTGTAATATGGATTTGCACGTTTTCCAAAAATTATTTGAATGATGAATAAAATTATTCACATATGATTAAGCAGTATTCAAATTAATTGATGAATCAAAGTGTTGAGTAATCAGAATTTTTGATTATTCGATTAACTGTTTAATCACGATATCAATTAATCAAAATTTGAATCAATAGATTAATCGCACCTCCCTATTGTTTTATTTTAAAATTTCTAAAATTTTTAAAAATTTCTACATAATGAATGGAACTACTTACTAAAACTTTAAAATGTTGTTCGTTTTTATCACTTTAATCCTCTGAAACCCAACCCCAAACTGCCTTTAACTAACTAGCGTGAAGTTAGTCCACATATTTCGATGATGGCCTAACTTCACAGTAGTATATAGTAGTGTGAAGTTGGCCCACCTTCAAATTTTATGGTATTTAAATCAAACCAAGCATATAAATTTCATTACACTGGTCACTATGTTCAAATGTCATAATGTTCAAAATAGACACTGGAGATATCGAAAGGGTACAAGGTCCTTTAAATGCAATTATCCTGCCCTATATATGTCATTATACATTAAATTGTATGATATTTTTATCGAACAGTTTCCCACCTTTATTTCCGTACACGTCTCTTGTGTTATTGATAAGACATTTTTGGAAAAAATGTCAAGGACATTGAAAAAGGACTAGGTTCTTAAAATTCACGAAATCCAATTCCCCCCGTATATATGAAAACTCTCCGAAAATTTAAAAAATTTTGGAAAATTTTCACACTTTAATATTCACACATATTGTTGCAAATACTAAGGACAAATTTTATACAAAATGTCAAGGACGTTGAAACAGGGCTAGGTCCTTAAAATCGAAGAAAACCAATAGCCGCCATACATATGAAAACATTCAGAAAATTAAAAAATGTTTGGAAAATTTTCACAGTTTAATATTCTGATATGTTGTTGCTACCACCAAGCAAAAATTTTATAAAAAATTTCAAGGACATTGAAACAGGTCTAGGTCCTTAAACTCGAAGAAAATCAATATCCTCCAAATATTAAAGTGTGCAAATTTTCCAAACATTTTTTAATTTTCTGAAAGTTTTCATATGTATGGCGGATATTGGTTTTCTTCGATTTTAAGGACCTAGTCCTGTTTCAATGTCCTTGCCTTTTTTTTAAAAAAATTTCTACTAGGTATTTGCAACGACATATCAGAATATTAAAGTGTGAAAAGTTTCCAAACTTTTGGGCCATTCATGGTTGGCGAACTTCACTTCGGTCTGTAACTATTGGGAAAATGTCAAAAATGTAAGCAAATCTTTTCGACTCTACCTTATTTGCAACAGACAGGCAGACAAACGTGGATATATCGTCGCAAAACTGTGTGACGATCAATAATATATATGTAAGTACTTTGTATAGCCCCCGGGGAATATTCCCCCTTTCTATGATGGAGAATATATAGAAAGTAGAGGGCGGATCAATAAGCCCGTGACTTTTTGAATGAAACACAGTTTTTTGCAAAAAAAATTATTTTTCAACATAATCTCCTTTTAGCTCTATACACTTAGTCCAACGTTTCTCCAATTTTTGTATCCCTTCCAAAAAATAGGATTTTTCGAAGTCCATAAAATAGGCATTTTTTGATCAGTAATTTCATCGTTGGAGCTAAATCTCTTTCCACCGAGCCATTTCTTTAGGTTTGGAAATAGGAAATAGTCATTGGGGGCTAAATCTGGGAATATGGCAGATGAGGTACCAATTCGTAGCCCAATTCATGGAATTTTGCCATTGAGACTACACACGTGTACACTAGGGTGACCCATCAGTAAAAATTTGTTCTTGCCCAAGCTTTTTTTGAAAGTATTTAAAGTAAAGTATTTTTGAGATTTTTTTCAGATTTTCCGGAAGATGTTTAGAGGTCGCACAAGTCGAATTTCTCCTAAAAATCGGGTATTCCAGACGTTTTTTGAATTTTACTTTAAACTCGGTCAATAACCACGTTTTTCTTGGTTTTTAAGCCAAGATTTTTAAAGCAAGACGTCCAAACTTTTATCGTGTATGCATAAACCACCAGATTTGGCAATGATTTTGCTCAATAAGATACCATGTATTAAATTTTTTCGTAAATTTTGGAGAAATTTTGTAAATAACGCTTTATATATTTTAAAATTCCTATGAAAATATAAAAGACTAATGATGCGCTTTAAAAGACGTATAAATTCCAAGCAATTTTGTAATTTGCCGTTACTGTTCCAGAGTTATACCATTTTAAAACCTTTTACCGATTGTATGAAACTAATAATATTATAATCTGTGTGCTATTTTTGCATCGGATTTGCTTTAAACTTCTATGAAAATAAATAATCAATATTCTTCGAGATTGAGGTCTGATTTGCTGTTGTTGTATTTATTTTCCTCGATATTTCGCTACTCCTTTGTGTAGCATCATCAGGATATTTGAACAATATTTAACAATTAAAACAAAATATCAATTGTAATTTTAATTGTTAAATATTGTTCAAATATCCTGATGATGCTACACAAAGGAGTAGCGAAATATCGAGGAAAATAAATACAACAACAGCAAATCAGACCTCAAGCTCGAAGAATATTGATTATTTATTGATAAAGAAAAGGTCAAACAACAGAATAAAAATATCTTCTATGAAAATTTAAAATACTAATTATGGACTTGAAAAGATGGGTAAATTTCAAGTAATTTTCTAAAAAAAATTTTGAATTTGCAGTTCCTATTTCAGAGTTAGCCACTTTAAAACTTTTTACCCATTGTATGAACCTAATAATATTATAAACTGTGTCTTTTTTCATCGGATTTGCTTTGAACATTGTTTTACTGAAAAAATATACATGCGCTAAGTTACTACAAAGAATTCCACGTAGCAAAAATAGCCCCGGCAACATATTGCAGGAACCATATATATGATTGCTTGGAAACATATATATGGTTCGTGCAATATGTTCGCCGGGCCGTTTTTTTCTGCGTGTAACTCTTTGTCGTTACTTAGCGCATGTATATTTTTTCATGAATATAGTGTTTAGATCAAATCCGATGGAACGTCGGCAAAGAGTTTATAGTACTATTAGTTCATTCAATGGGTAAAGAGTATTAAAATGGCATAACTCTGGAACAGTAACTGCAATTTCAAAAATTTTTCTACAAAATTGCTTGGCATTTATCCGTCTTTTAAAGTGCAGCATTAGTGCTTTAAATTTTCATAGAAATTTAAAGCAAATCCGATGCAAAAATATTTTGAAGTTCATACAATGGGTAAAAGGTTTTAAAATGGTATAACTCTGGAACAGCAACAGCAAATTAAAAAATTTTTTCCACAAAATTGCTTGGAATTTATACGTCTTTTAAACTGAATCATTAGTTGGTTAAATTTTAATTAGTTAAGAATTTTAAAAGTTATAAAGCGTAACTAACAAAATTTATCCAAAATGTACGAAAATATTTAATACGTGGTACCTCATTGAGCAAAATCATTGCCAAAACTGGTGGTTTATGCAAATGGGATATTCCACGTCAAATCGGACTAAATTTTTCGACCCCCTCCGTTTTGGCTGAAACTTTTCAGGCACTTTGGGCAACTATTTAAGACTACAAAAATTTTTTTTTAGAATTGTTTCAACAATCTATTGATCAATAAAAACTAAATGCGTTTTTTAAGGATTTTTATGAATTTTGTCTTTCTGTTTTGATTTTGGCTCTATATCTTTCGTTGGGGCCGACGTTTTTGATAGGTTTTACATGTTTTCAGGCCAGAGGGGTTGTTTACAAACCACCAATAGCAAATTTGCTGAAATACATAAACATATTTTCGAATTCAAGGTCAAAAAGTAGTGAAAAACTTTAAAATTCAGTTTCTCAAATACCCCATAACCGAAATGGAAGTCACTCTAACACCTCGATAAAAAAATCTCGATGGGATGTTGAAGATTTCGAAAGTTATGGGTATTTGTTTATAAGCATTAATGTTTATTGAACCCTTTGAGGTGGATATTTTTGAAACGTCACAAATTTTCAACAAAACTTGTTTATAGGGGTTTTTTGGTCGCTGATTACGAATCTGCGATCAGATTTTCAAAATTCAAAATGGCAGCCAAGAGGGCGGTCCAAAATTCAAAAAACTTAACCTTTTTCCATGAAACTTAGTAGCTATGGGTTCCTGAAAAGTTTCAGCCAAAACGGAGGGAGATCGAAAAATGTTGCCCGATTTAACGTGGAATGTCCCATATGCAATAAAAGTTTGATCATTTTGCTTTAAAAATGTTTATTTACATACTAAGAAAATCGTGGTTATTGATCGAGTTTAAAAAAAATTCATAAAACGTCCGGAATACCCGATTTTTGGGGGAAATTCGACTCTTCCGAAAAATCTTAAAAAAATCTCAAAAATACTTTACCCTATAAGCTTTTCAATCAAACTTGAGCAACTATGAAAATCGAAAATGAAAATTTTGTTGGGACACCCTATTGTGCACCCGTTAAATCGGTCCAATAAGTTGGCATTATATTCAACGTTTATTGTTTTTCCCTTTTGAAGGTAATCGATGTGGTTCACTCAGAGATACACAGTGTTTAGACTGCTGCTTGGTCTCCGGAGTGTTGTAATGGATCCATGCTTCATCCACAGTTGAAAAACGCCGCAAAAACTCCTCTGAATTACGGTTATAAAACTGCAAACAATCCTTTGAAGTTGTAACACGATTAGATTTATGGTCAATTGAGAGCAAACGCGGCACCCATCTTGCAGACAGCTTTCTTAAATCCAACTGATCATTTAAAATCGAAACCACACTGCAATTGCACACTGCATCAGCAATCTCACGCACTTTTACTCTTCGATCGGCCAACACCATATCGTGGATTTTTTTTCGAAATTTTCGGGTGTATTTACCTCAATTGGCCGTCCAGAACGTTCACCGTCATTTGTACTTGTGCAACCACAACGAAAGTCAGCAAACCACTTTTTTACCATTCAAATCGATGGTGCAGAGTCCCCATAGTATTTATCAAGCTTTTACTTGGTTTGATTGATGGTTTTGTTTCGCAAAAAATAATGTTTAATGAGCACTCGAAATTCACTTTTTCCCATTTTTAAAAAAATGCACGAGGTTGTATGTTTTAAACAGCTGTTAAACGCAAAGTAAATGACGGAAATTTGACAGTAGTCTATTAACACGCGGTACTTGATGGGAGCAGTGTTGCGTTTCATATAACTACGAGGGAAGTTCGAAAAGTCACGGATTTATTGACCCGCCCTCAATGAGTAAGTAAGGGTGTCTCAGTCAGAATGCACTTTTTCATTTTAAAATAAATACACGTATTTTTTGAGATAGTTGTGATATTTTTATTGGATTATAAAGAAGACTTGTTCCGATTAAGTATGGAATAAAATATCCGTTAAATGGCCCCCACGGCCATTCGTTTCATGAAATTTTGACTTTTTCACAGAGATGTGGCTGTATCTCACCGATGACGCGATGGATCTCTGGTTTATTCACATAAACACGAGATTTCAAAAATCCCAAAGAAAGAAATCGCCCGACGATAAATCGCATGATCTTGGTAGCCAGTTGACATCAGAATTTCTGGACATAATTTGTTCTGGAAATCCTTGCTGCAATAAATCGATTGTTTAATGCGCGGTGTGGCAGGTGGAAACCCCATGCCGTCCAGTTGAGGCCACAATAACAAAGTTATCATGTTCATGTACCGAAAGCCGTTTACATTCACTGCAATTTCGGCCTCGTCTTTAAACAAGTGAGGTGCAATCACGACGCCTGACCAATATCCGCACCAGACAGTTGCTCGTTGTGGGTGCGTTTGTTTCTCATGGATTGCATGAGGAGCTTTGAGTCCCAAATTCGACAAATTTGTCTATTCACGAAGCCATTCAGAAGGAAATGCGCTTCATCGGAGAAGATGACTTTTTGTTTGAAAAATTACCATTGACTTCACTTTGTTCCATTACCCATTGAACGAATTGCCGGCGCTTTCCTTGGTCGGCTGCTTTGAGCTCCTGAGTAAGCTGAATTTTGTGCGCATGGTGGTGGTCTTTTGTCGAAATTCGCTGCGTAGTGCTTCGTGAAATTTGTAGTTGTTGAGAACGATGCCGAATTGCTGGGTTCGGTTTTCAAACCACTTCCAATGGTTTTAATAGGCGCATTTAACATGGGCATGTCCTAGGCAGTAGTCAATTGACTACCCCTCAGATAACTATTGAGTAGTATTTAACTAGTTCCATAGTAATATGTGTATATACTAGTACCATCCAACTACTTCCGTTGCTAATTCGGGGTTTTTTTGAAGTTGAATTTCAAATGAAGATTAATCTCTTTTTCCTTTTGTTTGTAACAAAACAACATTCCGTTTGCATCTTTGCGGAGGAAAAGTGGTGCTGCTTTTTTTATTAAAAAAAAAAAATTCTTTAATGAAGTTTGGATTTATTAGTGTTGACGTCAAGCACATCGTTTTCATTCGTGTTGTAGACGACGAAAGTCTTAAACGCTTACTATGGGTCATAAGAGTGTCGATTGGTTTCTCTATAGATTACATTAGTCAAAAATAGAACTAGTGAACTTTATAACTAGTAATGCAACTAGTGGCATGTAGTTAATCGCCACTTTCCGAACAAGCGGGTACTGACCGGTACGTTGACGCACAGGATCTCTACAGTCCATAACCGACCCAATTTCTTATAAGTTTTGACAACTCTTCGAATGGTTGATACATTAGGTGCACTTTCTTGATTGAAAAATATTTGCGAGTGGTCTCAGCATAACATTCCAAATTTTTGTAATAAGTTTTCACAATTATAACGTGCTATTCTTTCACAAAGCGATCCAGTTTTAATAATCGGAATAAACATATGTGACAGCTGCCAAATTTCAGAGTTGCCACTTGCACAAAAAAAATACTCTAAATTTAAGAAGCGCAATTTACTTAGACGCCCTTACTTAAGTTACATATATTGGTTGCGTTTTTTTTTGTAACATACAGGGTGTTCCAAAAACTTTCCGAAAAAATTAAACGCGCGATAGCTTGGATCAATATGAACATTTTTTATTCTAGCACCACTGTTCTAACACGGCTACCGTTTTCGAGCTATAGCGTCTCAAAAAATAATGCATTTCGAAATGCATTTAATTCATTTTAAAACAACATAGTTTTTTTTAAACATTTTTATTATGTGTCAAAAAAAAATTGCTAATTTTGGAACGAAGTTCCTTATTTTTTTCCATTTTTCTTTGTTTTCGTCTACCTTTAAATTCGATTCGCGATGAAATTTTCAAATTCTCAGTATGCGGATTTCGTTTTTTGTTATGGCAAGGCTGATGGGAATTCATTGGCAGCGCAGCGTATGTATGCTGAAGCTTCCCCCAAAGAGATGTTCCCCACCACACCGTCTTCAACAGTACGTTTGATCGACTTCGTGTGACAGGTTGCGTTAATAAATGCAGGGGTGACAGAACAAGGGGCTTTCAGGAAATGCATTTATCTTTGAGATCAATAACTCGAAGTCGGTAGGGGTTAGAACAGTGGTGCTAGAGCAAAAAATATTCATATTGATCCAAGCTATCGCGCATTTAATTTTTTCGGAAAGTTTTTGGAACACCCTGTATATAGGACACGTATATAGGATACAAAAGAAACGCATTCCGCTGAAACATACACGACTAGGCAGCACTTTAATCTGAGGAATTTTTTCTTTTTCTATTTTCCTGTCAGAATTCATTTGTAAACAAAATTGAAATAAATAAAAATTTAGAACATTTGTTGACATACATGTACGCGTGACATACATGTTTTCTGGTAGAAACTATTAGCCCTTTTGATTTGGCGAAGCTCTGAGGAACCAGCCCCATTTGAAGCATGTCAATTTAGGTTTGGACTTGGATGATTCGGCCGAAAATCCTACAACAATATCATCGTAAAAGCTTTGCTCTTTACAATTGTCGGAATTTGTAGTATCTCATATTTGCGAAGCTGGATATGCCTAATACTATATAAACCAATTATTCCTCAATACAAGAATTTACTTTACATTTACTTTTTTTTATCTTTATTTTAAATTTTTACTTCCCATTTCTTTGAGATAGGAGTATTTCCTAAACGGATGTGTTTCTTTAGGAAAAAGTGTTTTACAAAGGCAGAGGGAATTACGTGTTTTGGGTCCCTTAAGAAAAATATCCGGTACACTATTCGTTGAGAAAAACATGGTTGGAGATGAACAATTTGTATGGCGTCTGCATGACTGAAGCGTTGCTTCTGAATGAGTTCGATGTTCAACAAGGAGTGTCATTCTTATTCGGGTGTACCACTGCAGAGCATTTAGGCACAGTTGCTCCACCTCGTCCAACGATAAGCTCCTTTTCTGCGACTTTCTTGGCATCAAACTTACTAAGAATAGGACAATAGCATCATAGGAGCAGTTTGATGGACAAAATCATCTTGGATAACAGTGATCTCCGACAATTTTGATGGCTTTGTATGGCTACTGAGCATTCATATTAAACGCCGTTATCGTCATTGATAATAATATGGATTAATTGTTTTAATTAATGGACGAAGACCGAATACGAAGACAAAGAAACGCACAATGTCACTGGTAGTTATTAAGGTGCAAATGGTGGGGCATTAAACGGTGATTAAAACAATGATTGAAATTATAATCGGGCATAATTCACACATTTATTATTCAATCTGGTTAAAATTGGCATCATTATATAGGTCTTTCTAAACTATATAACGTTACCTATAAACATATTTATTTGTATTAACCCATTGAGGGCTAATTACAACAAACAATTTTTTTAACCCCACTTTCTTGATAAAAATTTATTTTTTTCCAAAAAATGCCCAATTATACTTATTTTTTGGTAGGCTGCGATAATATACCAGACCTTAACCTATTTTTTATAATATTCGCCAATAACTCTTCAATGACCGGAGGTATTAAAGTTCAAAATTAAAGTTCATAGCATTTTTGTGTTATAAAGCTTTCTGCGTGGCCTGCCTCGGCCGGGCTTAGGAATTAGGGTGGGTCCAACACCAGCTACGCAGCTTCGGCATAGTATTTTTGTTTATAAATCTTTAAAGGTAATCGCGCGATTTTTTTAAAATAATTTTTTATTTTAATTTAATGTCGAAATATGTATTCCAAAACTTGTAAAGTAAATATCTTCGGTATTTGAGGGGTTAATATGCAGTATTACAACTTATAAAAAGACTGGAAGTATTGTCTATTATCGGAGTCTAGCAAAAAAAAAAAATAGGTACAGTAGGATTTTTGTGAAAATAAAATTAATTAAATAATTAACTGAGTTTTTTACATAAACCCCCAATGGGTTAATTAAACGAAATGTATTTACACAAGGGATTTACAGAGTATAAAAATACCTTTGTACTGATATCCATTTGAACCATATTGGGTTATAAATTGTTGAGATATGACCGATTATATGCTCAAGCTTTAAAGGTCAATCTATCAAGAAGTTGGGCCGAGCGGAAAGAAAAGGCAACTTTTTGAACTCAGCGCAGCAAACTCTGTCGGTGTTGAAATTTTGGTGTAGATCACACAAGTGCTCTTAAAGTAAATTTGTGTCAATTTTAATATTTCACTAATTATTATTTTTTATTTATTAATTGTCATGTCAGTAGGCATTAGGCAATTAGACATAATTTAGTAGACATTTCTCAATATAAAGGGTTAACTTGGTAGCATCTGTATCTTTTGTTAGCTTTTCACTACATTTTTTACAACCTATCCCCGATAAGCTTGACAGGTATAATTTTCCCTGTCAGCATGTACAGGATAGCATATGTATGTGGAAACGTATATAAGTTACAAAAAAATGCAACTATTATCCAGGAAGCATTGATGATCTCGGATAGAAGTGTGCTTCTAAACTTCTGATTCGATTTAGGTGTTAAATGTACAATAACTTGAAGGAATTGTCATGTAAAGGCACAGGTTGTAAGGCCACACCACATTGTACTTTATGTGGAGTCAGTTATAAGATTTCTTTGCAACAGTACCATTTAACTTAAATACTGTACAAATCGAAATTTCCCAAAACAGTATGATCGATGCACATAGGAGTATTTTGGCAAAAAAACTTGACAAAATTATTTTAAACTATTTTCTTACTGGAAATTAGTAAAAATGCATGAGTAAATACATATAATATATTATTTGGTACGAATAAGGAAAAAAAATTAAAAAAAAATTTTTAATTTTTTAGGCAAAAAATAACATTTCTTCTTTATACATTTATTTATAACTTCAAAACTATTGACTATATAGAGAAATACTATATGAACAGTTTATAGGTATTGTAATTCTTAATTTTTCTAAATTTGTTTCGGCGAAATCAGACTAATCTTTCTCGAGTTATGTATATATAAGTAAAAAAAAAACGATTGAAAAAGGACCTGTGGAACTCAAAGTAGCTCAAGATGAAGCGGAAACTTTCGAAAAATGTTTTGAGGTATGATATCTGGTGAATCTCTTATAGTGTACTATAAAAAAAAAATTAACGCAATCTCGCGCCGAACATAAACAAAAATACTAATTTTTAAAAATAACATACAATAAATTAGGAAAATTTCTTGCATATCATTTTTGGTCCATTAGAATACTAAATAGTCATCATAACTACATATATTATACATTAAAATTAAGTGCAGACCTTGTTCTCCAGATTCCATAATCTTTTTTTTAGGATTTACTTCATACAATAACAAAAAACACCAAACACAAGTTTGAAAAAAAGCGTATCGAAAATGAATGCGTTCGTGCTGAACGAAGTGTAGTTTCAGACTACTTGCCAGGAGCGTGGTGGCCGGGGGGGTTCAGGTTATCATAATATTATGATAGTACATTAAGTCAGGTATACAAAAACCACAATTTGGGTGATATTGAATGCAGTTTGTATATCTCACTTTTGTCCAGTTTTTTTGCCAAAATACTCCTTAGTGCGATGGTCCAATAGCTGTCATTAGGATTTTAATCTACTTTCTTCAAATAAAACTACATCATATTAAGACTCTTATTAAACGATTCCTCTGCCCACAATGTGCCAAAATGCAAATGTCTTATTTGGAACAACAAAATTTCTAAACATTCTTGTCTGTGACACATTAGCAGCACTCGGCACAGTTGAAAACACAAACTACTCTATAAACACAGTGTAACTAACAGACGAGTATGGCACAATCAAATCGCGCACAGCAAATGCTTTGTGTAGTCTTTCGGTAGTTTTTGTTTATCGGCATTAAAACTCACTCCGTTCTCTGTGCGAAGCTTAACGTCCGGCGTCTACTAAAAAACTAAATTTGTTTTTTGCTTCGAGTAAGAGTTTTTGCAAATTTTTTAATTTGATTGCGATATTCTCTTATTTATTTGTTCATATGGGAGATGCAGCATTATGTGTGTGCTAGAACGCACCTATATACATATGTATGTATATATGTATACAAAATAATAGATATTCCCAATCGTTGAGATAAAATGGTTTCGGGGATATTTGATGTTTTTGCAAATATTGCTTTTGAATTTTGTGTTTGAAAACTGACCTTGGTGGCGTTCATGTTATTGTTAATAATGGCAAAAAATACATTTAAACAAATAAATACAAATCAATTTGAAATAATTTTTTTATTGTTTTTTCTTATTTTAAGAGCTAAAAGAGTAGAGTCCAACTAAAATAACTATGAACAATCAATCATATACTAACTAAGTAAACCCTCATTTAATACGGAAAAAAAGTAATAAAAGAATTGAATTGAATTATATTGAATATGGGCGTTTTGGCCACGCCTCTTCTGGTACCTCTCATACAAATCGACATACCTCTCATACAAATCGACCCGAGGCCGCCGGTGGTGCAATGGTTAGTGTGCGCGCCTCTTGAGATCTTGGGTTCTATCTCCTCTGACGACCTAAAAAAAAATTTCTTTCGGCGGCGGTCACCTCGCATAGTGAAGGCGACACTAACGAGTATTTAGTCATGAAAAAGCTTCTCAAAATACCGTTCGGAGTCGGTGTAAAACTGTGGGTCCCAATCAGTGAATGAAACCTGGAAAGCGCACAGCTCAGTGATTGTGAGAAGCTCTCCCCTGTCCGTTCATGGGATGTAATGGGAAACCATTTGTTTATGCCACAACCCACTATTATCAACTACATTGTTTACTTTTGCTTTGGTTTGTGTATAGACTAACTAGATGTCTCACATATGTTTGGAAATTTCTTCTTTAATGGGAAGTTTTCTAGCTGGAGCCTGTAACCAATATTTAGTATATATTGTAGTTTTGAACCCAATAAAAAGTAAATTTAGAAAAGCCAAAGTGAAAACAATTTAAACAAAGAATATTTTTTTAAATAAGTTTCTTTTCATAAAAAAAAAATTAATTTTCTCAAAAAATATACCCATTCATATTCTTAAACAAAGTACGTTTTTTAAAAAAATACTATCTTAAAAAAAGTAAATTTTCTTACAAAAGTACCTTTTCTTATAAAAGTATTTTTTTAAATAAGTATCTTTTCTTAATAAAGTAAATTTTCTTACACAAATTGCTTTTATTTTAAATCTAAATAAATAAATAAATTGTTTCCCATTACATCCCATGAAGGGACAGGGGAGAACTTCTCACAATCACTGAGCTGTCAGTTTTCACTCACTGATTGGGACCTACAGTTTTGAGAAGGTTTTTCATGGCTAAATACTCGATAGTGTGGCCGTCGCTATGCGGGGTGACCGCCGCCTAAAGAAATTTTAGGGTGGTCAGAGCAGCGTTTGAACCCAGGATCTCATGTACAAGAGCCTCGCATACTAACCATTGCACCACCGACGGTAACATCTACCAGTTCTTTAAAGAGTACCATTTTTGGGAAACAAAATAACATTTCTTGAGATAAGTACCTAGTCTTAAAAATATACATATTCTTGAAAAAAGCACCAATTCAAAAAAAAACCTTTTTGTAAAAAAAATACCTTGTCTTAAAAAAATGCATTTTCTTACAAAAAATCCTTTTCTTAAAGGTACCTTTTCTTAAAAGTACCTTTTCTTAAAAATAAAATAGTAACTTTCTTTTCTTTTGTTGAGATAAGTAGCCTTTCTGGAAACAAGTAGATTTTCTTAAAAACAATAACCTTTCTCTAAAAAGAGTGTCACTGCTTTAAAATGTGACTCTTCATAAAAAAAGTACTTCTTTGTAAAAAAAATTCATACTCGTATGAACAAAAAAAAATTAACAAAAATTAAACAACTTTTGTTTTTAACACTATTATGCTACAACCCACTATTATACTAGTTTACTTTTGCTTTGGTTTGTGTCTAGACTAACTAGATGTCTCACATATGATGGGAAATTTCTTGTTTAATGAGAAGTTTCCTAGGTTGAGCCTGTAATCAATATTTAGTATATATTGTAGTTTTGAACACAATCAAAAGTAAATTTAGAAAAGCTAAAGTGAATGAAGTTTACAAAAAAATATTTTCTTCAATAAGTGTCTTTTCTTAAAAAAAAGTAAATTTCCCTCAAAAAAATATACCTATTCATATTCTTACTTAAACAAATTACCTTTTTTTTTGAAATAATTACCTTTTCTTAAAAAATTAAATTTTCTTACAACAAACTGCCATTTTTTTAAAACCTACCTGTTCTTTAAAAAGTAAATTCTTTGTAAGACAAAATAACTTTTCTTGGGAGAATTACCTACCCTTAAAAATGTACCTATTCTTGAAAAAAGGACCAATTTTTAAAAAAATTCCCATTTCTTAAAAAAAAGTATTTTCTTCAAAAAATACGTTGTCTTAAAAAAAGCATTTTCTTACAAAAATTCCTTTTCTTAAAAGTAAATTTTCTTAAAAATAAAATAATAAATTTTCTTTCTTCTTGAGAAAAGTAGCCTTTCTGAAAATAAGTAAATTTTCTAAAAAAATAACCTTTTCCTAAAAAGAGTGCCACTTCTTTAAAAAGTACCTGTTCTTAAAAAAGTACTTCTTTCTAAAAAAAAATCATACTCGTATGAACAAAAAAATAAATGAACAAAAATTAAGCAACTTTTGCTTTAACACTATTATACTACAACCCAGTATTATCAACTATATTGTTTATTTTTGCTTTGGTTTGTGTCTAGCCTATGTAGATGTCTCACATATGTTGCGAAATTTCTTGTTTAATGGGAAGTTTTCTAGCTGGAGCCTGTAACCAATATTTAGTATATATTGTAGTTTTGAAGGATGGTTGGGAATATAGCTATTTCAATGCCCACCAAGGCATATCATCAGCTTCCTTCTCCACAAGTATTTAGGTATATCATCACACATTATAGGGATAAACAAAACTCAACTTAACGAGAATTGTCTCAACACTCCTACACTTCTACTTGTGCGAAAAACAATAAATACTTTACCATAACAATTATTAAAAATATAACAACTGAAAGATCGGATAATATAAACTCAAACCGATATAAGTACATATTCCTAAAAATGTCCCTTCTCTTTAAAAAGGACAAATTCTAAAAAATACCATTTCTTAAAAAAAACCTTTCTTCAAAAAATACCTTCCCTTAAAAAATGCATTTTCTTACAAAAATTTATTTTTTTAAAAATAAAATAATAAATTTTCTTTCTTCTTGAGATAAGTAGCCTTTCTGAAAATACGTACAGTTTCGCAAAAATATAACCTTTTCCTGAAAAGAGTACCACTTATAGTACGTTTCCTTAAAAAAAAACATTAGGTTTAAATAAAAGAAGTACCTGTCTTTAAAAAAGGACCTTTTCGGGAAAATATAATACATATTCTTACAAAACGGACCTTAAACTATGTTTAAAAAAATAAATGACTGTTCGACCTCACGGGCGATGTGTTAACACCTTTTTGTTGTACGGTACCTGTTCGATTTCTATGAACACATTAGTACTTTCTACACTATTGCACTTTCTTTTTTCTTCCATCTGCTTTAACATTAGATGTAATATTGTTCAAATAAATAAAGCAATATTTAGCTAACTGAAATAATTGTTTTTGTTTTGTCATAAATGGGGCGACGACAAAAATTATTTACTCTTATTGCACTCTTTTTCCGCTCTCATGTTGAGAGTCTGGGTAAAAGAGCATACACGAGTCTTATTCGCTTTATATAATATTTCAATATAAATGCATAAAACAATACAAAAAGCACAAATGTTTCAAAAGGCATCAATGTTTCACATCAAAATTATGTATGGACCAAGTTATGACAAAACGAGGGCAGTACGTTTTGAATCATACGCCAGATGTTGTCGCCAGTGCTTTTGAGTCATACAATTCGTTCCATGAGTCCTCTATACTATTAAATACTCTTTGGCGACGACGACATGCTTGTTTGTTCGCTGCTGCAACATCAATACCATCATACTTATTTTCAGGCAGTGACTATTGTTGTACAGCTAACACTGTGTCGTTTGCATGTGTTCACTTTGATAGATTACCCTACACATCAAAAAGAAAAAATATATTCTATAAAAAAAAAAATTTTCCTAAAAAAGTTTATCATTTTACTAAAAGTATCTATTCTTAAAAATACATTTAAATTACTAACTAGTACATAATATATAGTTAAAGGAACTTTCTTTCCAATCGGGTGTCCCCTGACACCTCATGTATTTTTTTTCTGGTAGATATGATTATCTTCACCTCACGCGTTCGTTAATTATCTGTAAATGTCTACTTAACTGTAGAAAGCATGCCACGCCCATTCTGGTACCTCTCATACAAAAGCTTGGTGGTCGTCCGGGTTTTCATTCCGATAAATTGCCTGAAACACATCGACCTTAATGAAATTAATTCATGTCATCAAACACCAATCACAGATTAACACAATGGTAATTTTGCTACGCCCATTTCGTTAGCTTCCATACAAAAGTTGGTTGGCAGTCTGTTTGTTCAGCACGAGAAGTCCCACAAAACAGAACCAGTCTTCATGAAATTTTTTAGAATATAATATTTAGTCAAATGCCACTCTCCTATGGCAAATTAGCGACTTTGCCACACACATTCTTGTACCGCCCATACTAACGTTGGGCAGAAGACCGGTTGATCAATCCCCATTGTCGTGGGTCGCTACTAGGGATGAAATCCCTGGATTTTTAAGGATTGATGAATCCCGAATCCCGGGATTTTAATATGTAAATCCCGGGATTTTTCGGGATTATTAGTAATTTCGACAATCCTAAAACTAAAAACAATGACAAAAGTTCAGTGTGGTGTTATTTTTTGGAACAGTCGAAAGGTGCACTTCAAGCATAATGCAAATTGTGCAAAAATTACATCAATGGCGGCTCCAGAAAAGGTTTAATAACTCATCTTAACGTAAGTTAATTTTGGCATATGAATGTCTATTATACGGCTTACTCTCCAAAAATTACAAAATTTATTGCGTCGGTTAGAACATGTTATTTTAAGCAAAGAAAGTCAAATAACAAAATCGGGGGAATGTTTCGGAGATATGGACCCCGACATTTCGGACACTTTTTCCACAAACAAGTCATAACAAACTCAAAAAATTATGAAGCATTTTTCTATAAGTCGCTTCGTTATCGAGTTATCGGATGTTTACGTTTCTCAAACAACAATTTCAAAATTTTTTTAAAATAATTTTTAATTTTGTTGGGGGAAAAAATATACCATAAATCGCACGATGTTTTTTAAATAATTTTTGTTCTTGTTTGAGGAAAGTAAAATAAAATCGATAATTTTTCTAAATGTTGTATCTAAACGATAACTAAGCGACTTATCAAAAAGGAATTCATTATTTTATGAGTTTGTTTTGCATTGTTTTAGACAAAAGCCTGATATCAATGGCTTCACACGGTACGTTAACGCCATAACCCTCTCACATATCCGAAATTTCGGGGCCTATAACTCCGAAACTATGTATTTGCCCCGATTTTGTTATTTACTTTTGTTTTGCGTAGAATAACTTATTCTACCCCCTTGTGGTTGGTTTTTTGAGTGTAAACCGTAAAAATTTAAGAATGGAATCCCGAAAAATTCCGGAAAATTAAAATCAATCCCGTTTAGCATCCCTAGTAGCTACCCATTATTTTCACCATACCCTGTGGGTAATGATTAAACGATCGCGGTAAACGGTAATGGGAATAAATGATTACACACCAAATACGAAGCTTGATTTGGACTGAATACAAATCTGTATAATATTCAATACAAATCGGTACAAATACACACTAAAGTCTGTTCAGAAATGCATCAGCTAATGCAGATGTGTGTTTCTGCATATTTTGTTTGCAATTACCAACTTAAAACACCCGCAAAGTTGTCAGGTGCTGCATTTACGAATGTGCTGTGCATCAGATGCAGATCAGTGATGCATTTCCGAACTGATCCATATACAGGGTGATTCAGGAAGTTCCGGACAAATTTCTCCAGCGTATTCCTTGGCTCATATCATGAAGAAAAGTCCACAAGGACCATGTCCGAAAATTCAAGGGTGCGAAATGGCAGCGGGTTCAAAATTTTCGGATTGGTGGTCGGAGGGTAGTAGGGTAAAGTTGCTAACTTCTGAGCCTGTAGTCGGATTTTTTTGTTTTTGGGCTTGTTGGAAATGTCTTTAAGAGGCCTTTCAGAACTAATTAAAAAAGAAGTAGAAAATAGTCAAATCGCCGAAATACAGAGCTTTCTGAAAATTTCAGTAAAATAAAATCTTAAACGTGATAATTTACAAAAACAAATAAATGTGTGCTGTTGTTTTGCTTCCAAAAACAAAAACAAACAGTTTTGCATTTCAGTAAAATGGTCGTAACTTTGGAACGGTAAGACCTCTGGGCTTCGTTTAGGTCATTTTGGAAACGTAAGAGGTATGGGTATCTTTCAACAGAAAAAACACAAGTTACCTGCCATCTGGCTGAGTAAATTGAGGTTATGTGAATTTTTTCGAAAGCTCTGTATCTCGGCGATTTGACTTTTTTCTACTTTTTTTAATGATTCTTTCAGGCCTCTTAAAGACCTTTCCAACAAGCCCAAAAGTTAGCAACTTTACCTTACTACCCTCCGACCGCTAATCCGAAAATTTTGAACCCGCTGCCATTTCGCACCCTTGCATTTTCGGACATGGTTCTAGTGGACTTTTCTTCATGAAATGAGCCAAGGATTACGCTGGAGAAATTTGTCCGGAACTACCTGAATCACCCGTATATCAGCATATAAGTAGGTAAAAACGAAATAAAAAACATTTACCACTTCTTTATGGCTTTCTTCATATCCTTCCTCACAGGACTTGCTGCGCTCCAAGTCTGTCAAAGGCCTAAATCAGAGTCATTTTTAATTTCGAGCTGAATCCGTGGAACCTGTCGGGAAATAAATAAAATTCTTTTAATGACCACGAAACCACAAAATTCAAATTAAAAATAAAAGATTCCGTGGCCTATTTTGAGAAGAAAAATAGAAAGAATTAGGAAAAATTAAAGAAAAAATATTTTTTTTAACTTACCTTTCACAATGACAAAATATTAATTTTGTTTTGAAAACATCAAATGAAATATCAAAATATTTGTTTACATATTTTGAAACAACTACTGACGGAAATTCAAAACTATGCAATAGAAATTTTATATTATGTAGTATAGAAAACCGTATACATTTGTTTTTGTTTAGGAACATTTCATGAAATTAGCAACATTTGTTGAACTTAGTATAAGTGTGCTTGAACTCAAATCTAGGAAAACACAATGTTCCTGATCCGAATTGAATTTAAAGAAATTGACATTCTTATATGTATTGAAGTGTATTGTATTGTTTATTTATTGGATATCATGCACAACAAGAACAAGTCTTAAATTAAAGTACACGAATTATAAATTTTAGTATATATGAATAAAACAATGTTATAAATAGATTAATAAATAAATAAAGTAAAAAATAAATTAAATTTAGTTAATTAATAATTAATAAACTAGATATGTGGACTGATAAGAATGGAATAAAGAAGAGGAGATTTAAACAATTATATGACACATAAGAACAAATAGTAAGGGTACAATTAAAGTTTTAAGGCAGAAACAAATTAACAAAATAAATAGTCACATTAAAATAAGCAAAAATGACAGTGACAGGGGAATAGTCTTGACTTCAGTATTATAATATTTATGTATTTGAGATCTAAATTCTTTAGCGTTGCTGATAATTTGAATGTTATGTGGAAATAAGTTCCAAAGACGAATTGAATAAATAACAAGTAAAAGTGTTAAATTCGACTGTGCCGAATCTTTGATACCCTCCACCTTAGTGTTAACCAGCAAAATATTAAATTTTAAAAAGGACCTTTTTTAAGAAAATATACTTTTTTAAAAAAAATAAAAATAAGTTACTTGTTCACAAATGCAATTACTTGTTCACAAATGCTCACAAATGCTCACAATGCTCACAAATACATTGCTCACAATGCTCAAATGCTCACATTGAAAATGCACTTAAGAAAATGTACTTTGAAATGTACTTTGAAATGTACTTTGAAATGTACTTTGAAATGTACTTTGAAATGTACTTAATGTACTTTGAAATGTACTTTGAAATGTACTTAAGAAATGTACATTTCTTAAGTACTTAAGAAGAAATGTACTTAAGAAATGTACTTAAGAAGAAATGTACTTAAGAAAGAAATGTGCTTAAGAAATGTACTTGAGAAATGTACTTAAGAAATGTACTTAATGAAATGTACTTTGAAATGTACTTAATGTACTTTGAAATGTACTTTGAAATGTACTTAAGAAATGTACTTTTTTTTAAGAAAATGAACTTTAAAAAAAAAAAAAAATAAGTTACTTGTTCACAAGTAAAATAAAAAAGCGTTTTTAAAAAATAAAAAAGCATTTTTTGAAGAACTGTTAAAAAAAAAAACAAGCTGCAAAGCATTTTTTAAAAGAAAAATCATTTTTTGAAGAACTGTTAAAAAAAAACAAGTTGGGATGAGAGTTGAACCAACAACCCTCAGACCCCAACGCGCAACCCTTTACCCATCAGGCCACAGCGACCTTAGATGAAGCATGACAAAATTCATATAAATGTATGAACACATGAAAGTACATCTAAACATTCTAAAGTACTTACCTATTATAAAGCACAACAAAGATTTTCAACATGGAAATTCACTACACGGCAAAAGGAGTAGTAAGTAAATTAAAAAAGCATTTTTTAAAAGTAAAAAAGCATTTTTTGAAGAACTATTAAAAAAAAAACAAGCTGCAAAAGGCATTTTTTAAAAATAAAAAAGCATTTTTGAAGAATTGTTAAAAAAAAAACAAGCTGGGACGAGAGTTGAACCAACAACCCTCAGACTCCAACGCGCAACCCTTTACCCATCAGGCCACAGCGACCTTAGCTGAAGTGTGACAAAATGCATATAAATGTATGAACACATGAAAGTACATTTAAACATTCTAAAGTACTTACCTATTATAAAGCACAACAAAGATTTTCAACATGGAAATTCACTACACGGCAAAAGGAGTAGTTTAGTATAAAACTACAAAAATTAATGTGAAAATTTTATGAGTTTTTTTACGTTTCCAATCATAAAATTTTTTCCAATGGACCAATTTTGCTGATTTTCAATACCAAACTGTAGTCGTGAGAATTTTTTCAACGGACGGACAGACGGACATGGCTATATCGACTCCGGTTGTTATAAGGATCAATAATATATTTACTTTATGGGGTCGCAAAGCCTTATTTCTATATGTTACAATCAGAATGACAAACTGATATATACCCTCTATCACTTACAGTGTAGGGTATAAAAAATGCCATTCAGAAAAAAGATAGCGATGTGTTAAGGGTATTATATTTCTACCTCTATTTGACCTACTAATATTTAATTGTCGAAAAAGATGAAGTGGTATATTCCTAGAAATTATTTTATGAAGGTAGACGAGGATTTTGGTCTTCAGCAGGGTGTCGAAAGAAATGCCATAAAGTGATTTAACGAACTGGTGTACAGAATCGTATTTTTTCTGACCGTAGATATACTTAATAACATTGTTAAATATGACGTCAATCTTCCGTTTACTTGACGAGTCACAGTTTGTAAAAAGTTCAAAGCCGTATAGAAGTCCTGGCATTATGTACGACTAAGCCAAGAGTACTCTTATATGAAAAGGGGTATATGCTTGAAAGACTATAAGGTTCTCAACTTCGAATAAGCTTGTCCAACAATTGAGTTAATATGGTTAGACTAGGTGAGTGACCTGTTTAAAATGATTCCTAGATTTTTAGTCTGCGAGACGATATCAATTTTATCGGCACTCCTTGCTATATCAAAATTATAATCGACACTGTTAAAGGACCTGGAGTGAACCACAAGACATTTTAACTTCCTGGGATTAATTGCAAGTCCCTTGGTTGTTGCCCAGTCATGAATATGAGAAAGGTCACAGTTCAATTTTTCAACATTTTCGATGATTGAAGATAGTGAACTACTTAAGTAGAATTGCACGTCATCAGCATAAAAGTGCGCTTCGCTGTATGATAGTTCTGGCGGTAAGTCATTTACATGAGGTCCCAAAATCGAGCCTAGGGTTATTCCTCGTGAGATAGGCAAAATATTTGAAATGTTATTTTTCGTGAAAACAGATTGGGAACGACCAGAAAGATAGGATTGAATTAAATTGACGACTGTAGATGAAAAACGAAAAAATACATTTAACTTTGAACACAAAGTTGTGTAGTGGTGTACCATGTCGAAGGCTTTAGAGTGGTCCAGAAGAACCAGAAAAGATATATGGCGGTTCTCTAAGTTTTGTCGTAGAATTTCCGTGACCTTAAGCAATCTGCTAGTACAAATATGATCTGGTCGGAATCCAGACACGTTATCATGCATTAATGAATTAGAATAAATGTGTGCAATCATTTGTTTATGAAGTAACTTTTCCAGGACTTTGGAAAGAAAACAGAGAATTGCAATGGACCTAAACTCAGTGTTGGTCTTCGGTATTGGTGTTATTCTGTCATGTTTTCACATTGTTGGAAAAGTACTGGTCGAAATTATTGTGTTGAAAAGGTGAGTAACATAAGGTAAAATAGAGGGTATAATTAATTTAAGAAACCTCGGATCAATGTTGTCAGAACCAATAGAGTTCGATTTCATAGCTAATATACTGGATAAAACTTCCGTTTGTTCCACACAAGCGAATTCGAAGCCAAGTTGCTCATTATGGAAATGCTGTTTAAAATTATAGTAGTTTTATAGTAGTTTTTATCGACTGGAATATTAGGTACGTTAGAAAATGATATGTTTAAAGAGTCAGCATCCAATTGAGAATTATTATCCTTCACCTCTTTACCTATACCAATATTTCGAATAGTCTTCCATATCCGTTTGGTATCCAGCGCAGAACTAAATTGGCGAAAGTAATATTCGGTTTTGGTCATTCTAATTTTCCGATTTTCGTCAGTCCTAGGAGCACGATATTCTTCCAAAAAATCAGCGGTTTTGAAGCGCTTCCACCTCATATAGGCTACAACTCTAATATTAATACCATCTTTTACCATTGCACCAGGTAAAAGGTCTGGATTGAGCCTTAATATTCCGAGTTTTAATAGGGACAGCACAGTCGTAAAGATTGATAATATTTCCGTGAAGAAAATTAAGTTTGTCATCTACTGATATCATGGAGTAAATCTGACTCCAATTCATTTCATTGAACAATTCCTCTATTACACTATAACTTACATTCTTGAATTCTCTATAAGATATAATTTGATCAGAATGCTGCATTTCGAAGTTGTATGTCAAGAATATTAAATCGTGTTTAGCGAAAGCGGGGGCTGATATCTGGTCATAGAGAAGTACACGGGAAGTGTCAGAAACAAAGAAAAGATCAAGTAGAGTGTTCGAAGTTTGTGTGTATTGAGTCGGGATGTTAGAGTTTGTTGGAGAGAACCCTAGTGGAAGCATATTATCCAATAATAAAGATTCTGAAAGAACGTTTGAATTAAAATCTCCTGCTGAGTTAAAACAATTTTTATTTGTACTCACTTGATGGGACACAATTTATATTGAAATTCCTAATTTTGAGTAAAAATTAACTCGTACTGAGTGCATAGTCTGAACAAGTGTAGATAACATACCAAAATTATTTTATTTAATTTTTTTTTCATATCATAACTGAATTAAAACTTAAGTTTTAAAAACTACTGTTGTTGAGCGTGCTCCGCGTCTGCCACGCCCTGTGCGCAGGTGTAGCAGTGATGCAGGACTGTGCTGTGTTCTCCACAAACTGTGTTGCTGCAGCAGTAGCAGTGGGCCCTCGTTTTCCGCTGCCGACCGTACTCAGAACGGCAAAGGCGACATGACGGTCTACTCGTCCTAGGCGCAAACGACCGGCTTCTACCGGTCTTGATATGATCTGAAATGAACAAAAAAAAAAAAAAAAAAAAAAAATAAATACATGTTCTACTCTTGAATTTGAAAGTGTTCTTTCTTACCCTGACATCAAATGCTTCCATCGCATTCCGTATCCTTGGATATGCGGTTATACGGCTATTGAGGGCACGTTCTTCGATATTTGGTATGACCTATTGTTTCGTTAGAAGTAACAGGAATGACCGCCGTCCGTCACTGCTTCTTATCGGCTTCATTTCGTTATAAATTGTAAAAGCAGCTAATGCAGCGACGTCCACCATATTATAGAACATGACCAGTGGCCAGCGTTTCGTCTATCGCTTGCATGTGTACGTGCCACGCATCTGGTCCATTGTATCAACGCCGGATTTGTTGGCGTTGTAGTCCAATATGGCAAACGGTTTCCGCTAATCACTTTGTTCGTCGACACCGCAAGTGTAGTGCAGTGTAGACAGCACGTTCACTGATTTATATTTTTTTGGTGCGAATGAGCACAGCGCCCCTTCGTTGAACCCGAACAATGTGCTGTTGATGGGGCGCTTAGGGTTCGTCTAAAAATTCGAGCGGAACAAAAGTTTTGTTGCTGCGCACTGGTCCAACCTATGCGGTCTTCCTCCTCATCAAAATACGCGCCAAATCCAGTGTTGTGAATAAGTTATCCGCGTATATTATGCGGCGTGCATCCAATAATTTTTCCACAAGTTCAAGTACTACGTTCTGCCCTTGATTCACTTCACGTTCTTGGTTAGGCAATTTGCCGGAATATATCATTCCCTTCACCGGATTGACAGACTTCGAGTCGCACAACCGCCATACTTTCAGACCATACTTAGCCGGCTTCAACGGAATGTATTGTGTGAAGCGGGTCCGGCTTCTATACGGGAACAACTGCTCATCAACGGTCCGTGCATCATGCGGAGTGTAAGCTGCTGCCAAGTTATACTGCAACATTTGCCAAATGTCATCGATAGCCGCAGTTTTGCTGTTGATAAGTCGATGCTGTCGAGTATTTCCATTGTCGAATCGAATGAACTGTTTTGTGCACACAAAGCTATCGTATGACATTGCAGGTTTGTATATTGGACAACGCCCTGAGCCCCATAACTCCGTAGCAGGTTTACCATTAGATTTGGTGAGTCCAGCATACAAAATAATAGCCAAAAAGGCATCAAATTCTTTGACAGTCAATGGTTTCCATTTCTTTTTGTTCGTGGGATTTGCCAAATTCCAGGCAGCTGTAACTTCCCTGCCTTTACGATTTATTTCGCGTGTTATGATGTACACTATGTCCTCGCTGATGATTGAACGAAATCTAGTGTAGAGGTCAAGTACAGTTCCTGATGGTCTTGGTTTCCTTCTTGTGAAGTCGTCCACGTTATGAACACGATTACGAGAAGTCGGTGGTGCTTTTTTACACCATTGGGTGCCATCTTTAGAAATTTAGTAGTTCTCACTTGTTTGCGCTGCATCATTTTCTTCCTCGTCATCATCGCCGTCATCAATATCTTCATTTATGTCTACGTGTCCTTCAGTTTCGGCATCCGACTCTTCAGCGGGTTGGTATGCGTAGTCGTTATCAACCTTACCTTCATGACCAAGTGCAGAAACACCAACTTCATCATCCATATTTATTATGCATTTATTAGTCATTTCATGAAAATTCAGTACAAGTTCCCTACGGACCTTGTCACACGTCCACGTACTAATTTCATTAAAACCTCAATAAAACTAAACTATTGGTCGGATTGCCTTGATTTTTTTTAAACGATTCTCCACAAAATTGTCTTGGAATACAGGGTAACTTTTTTATCACATGGTTTTAAATAGTGTATCTGACAAATGTCGACATTCGCTATCCACACACTGCTGCATACGTTTTCTGAAGTTTTCATGAACTCTACCAAGCATGTCGACTGGTATTCTGCCTATTTCCGCCTCAATATTGTTAATTATGTCTTCCAAGATGTTGGGACGGTTGATATACACCTTCGACTTCAGGTAATCCCAAAGGAAAAGAACACATGGGGCTAAGTCTGGTGAGCGTGCCGGCCGGTTCACATCATCCCTCAAAGAGAAAAGCCGTACAGGAAACATTTGCCTCAAACAATTCATGGTCCGCCGTGTCAATTAGTCCCGTGCTGACAATTGTTGGACCACGCACATTTTATACTGGTGAAAATTCAGTTCTTTATGAAGACTCCGGTAGAGAGAACGTCTGGGAATGTCAAGAGCCAGTGATTGCTTCCGAGCAGAGCGTTTCGGAGATTGCAGTACTGCTGCTCTAACTCTCTCGATGTTTTGTGGTGTTGTAATGCTTCAATCAGGTCCCTTGCGTACACATGGCACATTCCCTGCTGTTTTCAATGAAGTTACCCAATTTACTACTGATTGCCGTCCAGGAACACTTCCGCGTGGGGGAACAGCGAATCGTAAACGAAAAGTACGCTGCACTGCAATGGTCGTGTGCGCATTTGCAAAATACGCTTCAACACAAATGACCTATTCCACAATGAATTGGCAGAACATTTGGATATTTTGCGCGTTTATTTTGGTGCAGTTTTCTTGACCTTGTTTCAAAAAATGACAAAACGGACGTCTGGAAATAAATATAGAAAGTTGTTGCCTATGACGACCCATAATGAAATTTAATGAGAAATAAATTCGGGGAACATTCTGTATCCGCAACTGGTAATTTTAGTGTACATTTTTGGTACTTTTTGAACAAAGGACGCTTTAAACTTTGAAATAGAGCATTTGAATATTCTACGAAAATTGTCAAATTTCACTGAAGACATGTTATCACAAGATTCCGCTCAATTCAATATTTATACTTGATTTTTAAATTTATCTCGCACAGTATCGGGTAAGAAAATTCAAATTTGCCACGCCCATAAAAAACAGTGTAGCTACATAGCGGACTAAATTTTTGGGGTTTGACTATACCCACCTAGTGTGATCATTTGGCGCAGGAATCGTCCACCCACAAAATTGGCAGTGGAACAGTGTAATTGGGAAGATATAATAATTGGAGCAATTAGAAATTGCAAAATTTTATATTTCTTACGCTAGATTGGTATTATCGAACACTGTGCGGCATTTGAATGCACGTTTTCAGGTGCAACCGCAGTTACGATTGAATTATATGAATATATTTTATAAGCGAACGAAATATGTAGCTAAATTTCTATCATCTCATTTTCAGTTAATTAGAAAATTTTTAGCATCAACTAATAAAATTTATTTACTTTTTCCATTCACACTGCCGGTTCAATTATATCTATTTCATTAAAAAAAAAATGTTATTATATTTTTTTAGACCGTATACGATACAGTAGGGTGTACTGAAAACAGGAAAACATATGTTAAATATTTTGATAGAGTATTTTTTTCAGGGCAGCACTTTGACATCTTAATCAAGCATACTTTTTCTGTACAGTGTTTCTGTTATATTTCCAAATTAATTTTTTTTAAATTTTACTTTATGTGAAAATACTATCAAATATATACAATAAATATAATTAAAAACTAATTCGAAAAATCTGAAAAATATACTTGTTCAAGACTTGAAAATTCTGCCTTGAATATAATACTGTGTCAGAATTTTGAGAATATATTTTTCTAATTATGCTCATCATAACACGTCGTGTGAGCTTCAATTGATCAAAAAATTACATGAGGTGTCAGGGGACACCCGGTTGGAAAGAAGTTCCTTTCGCTATATATTATGTACTAGTCCAACACGCCTAAGGCGCCTGTTGAAAAATTCTATAATTTAAATGGATCTTTAAGAAAATATACTTTTTGTAAAATGATAAACTTTTTTTACGAAATTTTTTATTTATTAAATCGCACCCCAAACACAAAAGTGTCACAAGTCAAAATTTACATATTTTCAGTGGAGACAAAAAACTAACTTGCAAAGTTAATAAATGTATGAAATGTCTCAAAAGTAGACAGATTGATCTTGAATTTTTTTAACTAAAGGGAAGAGATAATTACGCCAGACTGTTACAACAGACAGAAATGGTCCTCAGTGATTGTTTTTAAGCAAAAAATTAAAATCTCGAAATTTTGATTTATGACGCTTTTGTATTTAGGGTGCGAAATGTATTTAAAAAAAAAAGTATATCTTTAGGTCCCTTTTGTAAGAATAAAAAAAAATAAAAAAATGGTTTCCCATTACATCCCATGAAGGGACCGGGGAGAACTTCTCACAGTCACTGAGCTGTGCGCTTTCCAGTTTTCACTCACTGATTGGGACCTACAGTTTTTAGGCCGATTCCGAACGGTATTTTGAGAAGCTTTTTCATGGCTATATACTCGACAGTGTCGCCGTCACTATGCAAGGTGACCGTCGCCGAAAGAAATTTTAAGGTGGTCAGAGCAGGGTTCGAACCCAAGAGCCGCGCACACTAACCGTTGCACCACCGACGGTCACCTGTATTAGATTTTCCCGAAAAGGTCCTTTGTATTATATTTTCTAGAAAAGGTCCTTTCGTTAACGCGAGGGTACTTCTTTTATTAAAAGCTAATGTTTTTTTGAAGAAAAGCTACCATTTTTCTTTCTGTAAGAAAAAGCCTAAGAGTATTAATTTTTTTTTTACAAAGAAATACTTAACTTAAGAACAGATACTTTTTAAAGAAGTGGTACTCTTTTTATGAAAATGTTATTTTTTTAAGAAAGTGTACTTATTTTCAGAAAGATACTTATCTCAAGAAAAGAAAAGAAAGGGTATTATTTTATTTTTAAGAAAATGTACTTTTAAGAAAAGGAATTTTTTTATGAAAATGTTTTTTTTAAGAGAAGCTATTTTTTTAAGAAAATCTCTTTTTTTACGAAAGAACAGGCAAAATTTTAAGAGTAGGTACTTATCTCAAGAAAAGTTATTTTGTTTTACAAAAAAGGTACTCTTTAAAGAAAATGTAAATTTTTAAGAAAAGGCAATTTGTTGTAAGATAATGTACTTTTTTAAGAAAAAGTACTTATTTAAAAGATTAATTCTTTTAAGGAAAAAGTACTTTGTGTAAGAAAATTTAGTAAAGGTACTCTGTTTAAGAATATGAATAGGTTTTTTTTTTTTTTGAGAAAATTTTCTTTTTTTGTAAGAAATCGCATTTATTTAAGAAAATGTTATTTTTTTAAACTTCTTTCACTTTAGCTTTTCCAAATTTACTTTTTATACGGTTCAAACTACAATGTGTAATAAACTGGCTCCACATACAAGATTTCCCATGAAACAAGAACTATCCCCCCATATGTTATAAATATGTTACTCTAGACCATAGATGTGCAGCTAGTACTCTTTTGAGTCATCGTGTTTTCACACCGATAGTAGCTTGATCGTTTTTTCACACCAACATGTCCGAAAGCTTGCTGCTTGTTTACCGATTCAAAGTCAGTTGCTGTTCTGCCAAGCAACACCGTATCGCTCTGCAAGCAAAATTATTTGTAATAAAAACACTACACTTAAAAAATAAATTTTAATTGCCATGGACGAATATAAAGAAATTTTTATGTTTGTAAATGGCAAAAGTCATAAATGGAAATAATCATTGGAGATGTTGATATTTGATTTTTTTTTAAGATTTAGTTTTAATTTTTAATTTTTTTAATTTTAATTTTTTACTCAGTGTACTACTTTTGTTTTCTCTGCTTTTGTTCTGCTTGCTCCGTTCAACTTAACACAGTCGCAAAATTCGTAAAACTGATTTGAAATGCGTTTGTGTCACTTTGCACATGTCTGCTCTAGACACAAGCCAAGCTAAAACTACAAGTGAAAGAGTAAGTGTGCTGCCAAATGTAATTCCATGCCCAGGGTTGCAAAACGTGGATTTGCCAGTCTTGTAGTTTGGATTTTCTAAATTTACTTTTTATTGCGTTCAAAACTACAACATGTAATAAAGAGGCTCCACCTAGAGAACTTCCCTTTAAACCAAACCAAACCAAAAGTACCCAATGTAGTTGAAAATAATGGGTTGTAATAAAGTAGTTATAAAAAGTTGTTTAATATTTCTTCATTTAGCCCCCATCCCGCAACGTGTGGTATGGGACTTCGTTCCAAAAATAAAATTTGCATGTACCCAAATGTACCAGGAATCGAAACATCAACGGCCGATACAGGGCTATAAGCACTCTCGCATTAAAATAGGTTTGAAAATCTCGTAATCAGTTCTTCAATACGCATCAAGTGATTTGAAATTCCAAAAAAGCGGTTTTCACTACACCCTAGTATACAGAACAAAATACACAATAATAAAATACATTTAATAGCAAAGATACTCCCAGAGGCTGTTTATCGCATGAGTAATTGCCAACGGAGCATAAATTATCAACTTTGAGAGAAACAGTCTCCTTTCCATAACTTGATAGAAACGTATTAGCAGCATTTGAACTAAGAGATTGCCACAACCGCATTTTACTGTTGTTTTAACCACACTATAGGTCATCACAACCGAACTAAAGATTGTCATAATCTCATTAGACGTTGTCACAACCGAAGTAGAGGTTATCACAATCGAATAAGAAAACATGTTTTACAGGCAAAACTGACGTGTTTGGAACGATACCAATCGATACGAGGTCCACCGAGTGGCAATGCATCCATGGAAAATCATTAGGCCTGTTTTTGTTATTCCCTGCTAAACTAATTTTTCGACAACTTTAGCTTTAGCTAAGCGATATTAAGCGATTATAAGAGGCTCCGCATACAAAGTAGTCGACAAACTAGTTTAGCGCTTAATAAAACAACGCCCTTTTTGTTTAGTGTGGGTTGGGTGCCGGCGGCAGAATCGGTCCGTACTTCTTCGAAAACGATGATGGTGATTGCTATCACTACCAACATTAGATGATATGTATGTGAACGACATTGGGTTCCAATAGCACGGCACTACTTGCCACACAACTGATGCCACATTGAACATTGCACGAGCGATTTGAGGACATGGCTATGTCATGTAAAGACGACATGAACTGCCCACCGAGATGGTGCGATCAGACCCCATTAGTGTTTTTCTTGTGGGGTTTCCTTATGTCGCTACACAGATACAAATAAAAGTCAATTTCAATTAAAAAATTTGTTTATTTGATTAGTATTTTAATTGATTTTGGTGTTATCACGAAAATGATAATATTAGTTAAAGCTATTTGTCAAAAAAACTTTAATTAAAAAATTTGTAAATTTGATTAAAAAATTTATTGATGTTTTTCGGAAATATTGATTAAGTATATAATCATGTTAATTAAAAACATTATTGATTTCGCGATTTTTAATTAAATTTTGAATTGAATCAATTAAATCCGTTATTACTTTTTTCATCGTCAAACCCCCACCCCCTGACCCGACGCCAAAAAAACCTAAAATGTTATATTTTTAAAGCGATTTTATTCACGGTTTCGCAGATACACATGTACTTATGTATATCTATGAAAAATTCAATTCAATTCAAATTCAAAATTCAACAATGCAAGCACTCAAAAAAAAAAAAAAGGTGTCCCATAACATCCCATGAAGGGATTGGGGAGAGCTTCTCACAATCAGTGAGATGTGTGCTTCTAGTTTTAAACTCATTAATTGGGACCTACAGTTTTACACCGGTTCCGAACGGTATTTTGAGAAGCATCGTCATGGCTAAGTACTCGATAGTGTCGCCATCACTAAGCGAGGTCGTGATGTCATGCCATCACTAAGTGAGGTCGTCGTCGAAAGAAATGTAAGGTGGTCTGAGCAGGGATCGAACCCAAGTTCTCATGTACAATAGCCGCGCACACTAACCATTGCACCACCGACGGCCACAAGCACTCATTTCCAATAAAATTTATTCAAAAACACTTGCCAATTAAACACAATTACAAAAAGATCGCAGTTTTAATCACGAAACAAGACAATTTAACAGTATTATTCTTTAAGTCACAAAATAAAATCTTGCAATCAGCAATAAAGGAATTATAAATAACAACAGTGTTGTATATCAAAGACTAGAGCCGTACGAAAAGTGGCGATGACGGCTGGTGACTCCGCCGCCACACATATTGCCTCCCAACGGCGCTGTAAAATTCAACTTTCTGTAAAATAGTTTATCACAACAATTTTTATTTACAATAATTGTTTATAGTAAGGTTTGTTAAGAATATATCCTGCATATTTATATTAATTTAATTCACAACAAAAATTCGATAATGCACTCAAAAATTGAACAGTTTTAGCGCCGTTGATTTGCGCTTTGCCAACTCCAAGTTCTGTTGTAAACTCAAAAAATAAATTGTAAATATAGTTAAAAATTTAATTGATTCAATTAATTTTTAATTGAATTTAAAAAAAAAAAAAATTAATTAATTTTATTTTTAATTGAAATTTACAGGCCAATATTTTTTTCTGTGTAGTTTTTGCCAATAAACCACAAACGACTGGTATTCTTAAAATTAGCATAACCTGTGCCAGCGATCAAATTCAGCCTAATATCTGCGGCAGAGTCATCGAAAATTGGACCTCTCGGATGTGTGCGTTACAGCCAAGCCACTGCCGTAATTTGAACGATGTCATTTTTCACACAGAATGACATTGTTAACCCTTTCAAATAATATAACAAATTCGTTGATATCTCACACGCAACTTGTTCTATTCAATTTTAACGGCTTCTCGCGCCAATTGGAAAACCCTTTATTACAATTTAAAACTTGGAGCGTTCGTTGTTAGGGTGTAACATTTCTTCTGAAATCTATAAATTAAATGGTATAATAACCAGTATAGAAATTGCAATCGGGTGAACCGACTTAAACATACCCTCACCCGAAGTCATGCATTGCGACCGAGTTCTATTGAATATTGGCAAATGTGATCGATAAATATTCACGGCAGTTATCGTGTTGACCAGCCAGCCAGCCATCCAGACAAATAGACAGACAGACAGACGGACATAGCTCAATGGTCTTAAAAAGTTCCAAAACGAATTTCGTCCAAAGATACTGAGGGTCTAATATGGCTCCTTCTATGCGTTAAATTTTTTTCCGTATTAAATGATATGTACCCCCCATCATATGGATGAGGGTATAAAAAGTACAATTGTACCAAGTTGTCCATCCCCACGCTGTGTCCAGCGATGCCAACCCGAGGGACAAATCTCTTTTTTTTAAATGGATTTTTCAAACATAAACGGTGTAAAGGGTTGGATACAGAGATATGAGAAAAATTACAGAAAAATATTCGGTTTATACAATTTGTTGATGTATTGCCAAAATATTTCAATTTTTCTACAAATTTTTCACATAGAATCCTGCCGTTATAAGTTTTGCTGAAAAAAAAGTAAAAGTTCATTTGATACCAGTTCACTTAATCGCACTTTGACTTTGAGAATAGATTCGAATCCGTATATTTACGTGAACGCATGCAGGGAAACAGACATACAATCACTGCGCATGCCCACTAATTTGTCAAAAAAAAAATTTATTGAATTTTATGATTATGATAATTTACATTGTAATCTAGGAGAGGTGCATACCACAAACATTCACTGGCATGACTACTTTCCAATTGTCTGACAAGGTTATCATCAGATGCCGAAATTTATACCATTGATAAATCATCAGTCATTATATCCGAAGTAGTATCGGTCGAAGATCTCTAAGTGCCTACACGCTAAAAAATATCGGCCTCTCTAACATATTTTCCCAAACATATTCTGCAGGAACCATGAATATATTTGGAACACACTTCAAACATTCTTTGGTTTGCAAACAGTACCATGCTTACTGACAAACATGTATGCTTTTACGTGGAAACATATGCGTTATTCATCCCTAACATCCATATACTTACGTGGAAGCATTCGCGTATGTCCCACACCCCCATATCCTTACGTCGAAACATATGCGAATTTCCTCCTAAATATAATAATATGTATTATTTATAAGAATTAATTTTAACTATATAAATCTACATTTATAAATAATTAATACAAAAAATTAATAGATATAAAAAGGCATTTGCACATTTATTTCCATTGAATGTATTATTTGATTTTTTTTCGTAAAAGGAGAATCTGCTGCTCTTCTGCTTCTCCTTTCTTTCATGTCCCTCACGTTTTTTTTTCAGAAGGTTTCAGCTATGCGTTGGAACATAAGTAAGATATTTATATACAAATCAAGTTCATGCGACCCAAGCATGGTGGATTAATTACTTATGTTCTTTTATTACACTTATTTCACAAATGGTCGGCCGTTCCGATTTTCTCAGTAAAGGCTCGGATAGACAGAGGGCTTCACGTTGTTGCCCTTTCCAATTTCTTTCCTCAAAATCGTTTCTCACTTTGCTAGGACACATACATATATACGAAATACATACACAAAAACCAAAGTAACATCACAAACCAATTAACCGTCCGAGTCTTGGTTTATTCTTTTTTCACTGATCAAGCGCTTTTGATATTCTCTGTCCGATGAACCATTGACTCCTAAATAGATGAAACTAAAACGCAATACATCAGGCCAAATAGGAAACACTTCATCTGCAATTTACGCGCCCATTCAGGAGCATTTATGACTGACTGACTGAGAGAATAATGCAAAAATACTGATAGACTCTCTCGTTGTCCCTCTTTTATTCTCTTGCTCTCGAGAGAGCAAAGACAGTGCCACAAACACAGCTGTATTTGTATCACAAACATAAATATATTTGGTCGCAAACACATATATTATAATATATTAATCATTGTGTCTCAAAGATGTAATATTGAATAGTAAACACAATGTGTTTGGACACAAGTATATTATATTTGCGACAAGCTCCAAACACACTTTATATTTTCGTCCAAACAAGCATCCAAACTCAGCGTGAACTCACACTCAATTATTCCCACACAATACAAGAGCAGAAGGGTTTATTCCCTCCATTTTCTTCACTGTTCGGTAAAACTCGCCATAGATTTACATATACGAGATGCCGCAACTCTCTCATGTGACGCTTCACTTCAGGAGGAGTCGAATGTCTGTCTGTAACATTGAACAAAATCCTCCATTTTTAATTTTGGGCATTCACGATGTTCACATATTTACACATTCACGACAGTATTCTTCTCTTGACGTTAAAACTGGAAACTTCCAGACGTTCGCATTCCATCCGTCAAAAAAATAACAGCGAGTTGGAGGATCGGTAGTATCCCAATCTATGATTCTCGGAGAGTTGCCGTGGGGTTAGTTTAATCTATAATACACAGTTGCATTTTCCCACGGCTATATTTTTTAATGCCGGGCTAATGCCAGCTACGTCTTTGAATTTTATTTTATAAACTGACAATTTCGGTTATAACAAAATACAATTCAAAATATAATATTGAAAACTATACGCAATATTTAAAATCAAGATGTAAGATTTTATAAAGACCATCTCTTGAAAGTTAAATTAGATCATAAATGTAATAATAGTACTGTCCTCGAATCGGGACCTTTTTTTTGCAACAAGCGGGACACAGCAAGGCAGGATTCAGCGTACTAGAATTAAGTTTACTCACTGTGTGCGCCGCTTGGTACGTTTTTGAACTAGCACAGTGTAATTGATAGGCTTAAGGCGCAGATTAAAATAACCCTGTCAATGTTTAATTTTACAATTTTACTTTACTTATAGTTTTATTTATGTTTTAGTGCTTTGTACTTTTGAATTATATAAATATTTATTTTTGTTACATTTGTACATATAATTTTAATATAAAATTCTTACTAAAAAATAACAAATTTTATTTCAATAAACTTTAACACGCTTGGCGTTGACAACACCGGCTGGGTCTGAACTAAAAATTAACTGTCATAGTGTTTTTAATTTAATGGTTTATTCTATAAATTAATATTTTTTTATAGTAAGGAATAGCAAAGCTTTCCTAAGACCATAACTCTTTGCCTGAGGAGTACAAAATATGTTTAAGAATAATAACTTTTCGTCTACTTTGATCTGGAACTGAGCTAGAGTTACTATCGTCCTTCATTACTTCCGACATTTGATATTATCCGGATATCAGGCGAATGGACCAAGAGCGCGTTTAAAGCACGCTTTTTTTCTATTTTTCCTGGTACCCCTATGTAATCCTCCGGCAAAACAGACTGCTAGAATGACGATAAGAACCACAATTAATCGAATTTTTATTCCGCCCATTTTTCAGGTAACTTCTCCAGTAGTGTGGTATATTGAGCGAGCGATCGATGGTCTGAAATAAAAATTACTTGTATAAAAAAATTAACTACATATATATTCAAAATGAATCAATTTCCAAAATATTTTAATTACAAGAGTGCGTTAATACTAGAGTGTTCAAAAATCTGATATTTTCGAATTTATTTGAAAAATCATTTTTTCGAAGGTGAATTGATATGAATTGGATTTGAATTGAATTGATTTTAATTGAATTGAAGTGAATTGAATTTGATTGAATTGACATGAATTGAGTTGATTGGAATTGAAATGAATTGACTTAAATTGAGTAGAATTGAATTGAATTGAACGTACTTGAATTCAATTGAATTGAGTTGAACTGAATTAATTTGAATTGAGTTTCATTGAACTGAATCAAATTGAACTGAATTAAATTGAATTGAATTGAATTAAAATGAATTTAATTGAATTGAATTGAATTGAATTTCATTGTATTGAACTGAATTGAATTGAATATAATTGCATTGAATTGAATTGATTTTAATTGAATTAAATTAAATTTGATTGAATTGAATTGATTGGAATGGAATATAATTGAATTGATTTGAATATATTTGTAATGAATTAAGTTGACTTCAACTGAACTGAATTGAAAAGATTTTAATTAGGTTGAATTGAATTAAATTGAATTGATCCTAATTTAATTTAATTGAACTGAATTGAATTGATTGGAATTGAATTAAATTTAATTGAATTAAATTGAATTGAGCTGCACTGAACTGAACTGAATTGAATTGAACTGAATTGAGTTGAATTGAATCGAATTGAAGTAAAGTGAATTGAACGGAACTGAACTGGGTTATTGTAATTGGCTGAACTGAATTGATTGGAATTGAATAGAATAGAATGGAATTTAATTGAATTAAATTGAATTAACTTATATTAAACTGAATTGAATTGGATTAACTTGAATTGATTTGAATTTTATAGAATTAAAGCGAAGTGAATTGAATTGAATTGAATTGCATTGAATTGAGTTTAATTGAATAGAATTAAATTTTATTGAGGTGAATTTAATTGAAGCGAATAGCGTTGCTTTGAATTCAATTATATTGAATTGAGTTGAAGGTAATTGAATTGAATTGCATTGCATTAAGTTGCGTTGAATTGAATGGAATTAAATTGAATTGAGTTGAAGGTAATTGAATTTAATTTAAATGAACTGAAGTGAAATGAGTTGAATTGAATTGAATAGAATTAAATTGAATTGCATTGAATTGAATTGAATCGGATTGAATTGAATTTAATTTATTTGCATTGAATTGAATTGTGTTGAACTGAATTGAAGTGAATTGAGTTGAATGCAATTGATTGTAATTAAAATGAATTGAATTGAGTTGGGTTGATATTCATTGCGTAGAATTAATTGAATTTAATTGAATTGAATTGAATTGAGTTTTATTTAATTTAATTGCATGGAATTGAATTGAATTGCGTTCAATTGTACATTCTTATTTTTGTTTTAATCTCAACTTTTCATAGCCGTATTCACGTTTATTTTTTATATTAGAATGCGAATCATATTTCAATATGGAATGCGTATTTAATATTAAATTGATAAGTTTGATTAAATTTACATTAAACTCATTTAGATTTTACAATCATATTCGAATTTGAAAGAAATTTTCATGTAGCAAAATCTTATAAAGTTAAAAAAATACCTCTATTAATGGAGATATAGTTTTCAAAAACGAGTTTTGCAAAATGTATTCCTATGATTCCTGGCAAACCGTATAGGTATTTCATATCTAGGCATTGATCTTCATCAGCGTTTGTTTGGAATGATGTTGTTGAAAAGTTCACCACACTAAATGCAAACAAAATCTCATTTGAATTGAGAATTCATATCGGAAGCAAAACACACAAGAAAACCTTTGCAGAAACTATTTTTCATCTCCAGAAAACCATCGGTTTCCATTAGACATGTTTTTTGTTGTTGCCTAAAAGACAACACAATTTTTACATGCAATAACCATTGCATGCAGTTTCGTCGAGCTCCACGCTATTCAAATTCATCGGATGATTTTTATTTGTTCGGCCTTTGCATTGGTACTTATTAATTTTAATTTTAATATAGATCTGAAATAAATACATTTGCAAAACTCCATTTTGATAACTATATCTCTATTAATAGAGATACAGAATGGCCTCGAGCTTGGGTAATAAAATGAAAAAGTACCAATAAAAATTCCGAACAATGAATGTATGATGTAAAAAATTATGTATGTCCTAATTAAGTTAAATAATTTCATTCAAGTTATAAAATCACCTTTAAGATAAAAACAGTTATTAAAATCTTATGTCTAACCTAACCTATTCAGGCTATAAAATAATATTTAAAAATTGATATATGTTTCTTAATTCGGAAAATTCATTAATATTTGAGAATCATATCTTATTTTGTTAAATTTTTACATTTTTGTAAGGATGTTGAATAAAACCTGGTTAACCGACGTCAAATAACTGGGTTTCGGTTTGTTCGGAAATTAAGTTTTTTTCGAAAACATGCGGTTTTAGACATACGATTAATTGCAAAAAGTTGATTAACCGGTTACCCACAAGTATGTGTTGTATATAGTTTGGATACATCCCCCTTATTTGTTTAACATCTACAGGCACGGGTTAGGGCAATCTATCAAAGTGAACACGTGCAAACAACACACAGCGTTAGCCTCACATACGTGGTTTTTGTACAACAATAGTCTCTGCCTGAAAATAAGTATGCTGTTATTGATGTAGCGGCAGCGAACAATCCAACGGGTCGTCGCCGCCAAAGAGTATTGAATAGTATAGAGAACTCATGGAACGAATTGTATGACTCCGAAGCACTGGCGAATGATACAAAATGTATTACTCTCTTTTTGCCATAATTTGTCCATTCATAATTTTTATGTGAAATATTGATGCCTTTTGAAACATTTAAGCTTTCTGTTTTGTTTTATATAATAATATTGTCGAAATGGTCCATGTATATTGAAATGTTGTATAAAGCGAATAAGACTCGTTTATGATCTTTTACTCAGACCCTTTACATGAGAGCGGAAAAAGAGTGCAATAAGTTCTCTATACTATTCAATACTTTTTGTCGTAGCTCTCTTTATGACAAAACAAAAACAATTATGAGAGTGAGCTAAATATTGCGTTTTATTCAGATGTATGCCAGCATTCAAACAAGAACGTCGTCGGTGCTCTATTTAGGACAAAACAAAAACAATTATTTCAGTGAGCTAAATATTGCTTTATTTATTTTAACAATATTACATCGAATGTTAAGGTAGATGTAAGAAAAAATAAAGTGCAATAGTAAAAGAGCTTCAGCACAAAAACTATTCTTTTTTTATTTTCCAATGTATCATTTACTAATGTGTTCATAGAAATCGAACAGGCGTCGTGTAACAAAAAGGTGTTAACATATCGCCCGTGAGTTAGAACACTCATTGTTTTTTTTTTAAATTGTTAATTGGACCGTTAAGACTCATGTTAGCTCACTGTGCGTATTCAGTAAAAAAATTAAACGAAATAGCTTAATTGCAAATTTCGTATGATTCAATTTATTAACCACGCAATTTTTATTATGATGAGATTTCCCGAAATTCCCTATTTTGGCTGATGGGCAAACCATGGTACATGCATTTTGTTTATATATTTAACTTAATTAGTACATGCATTTTGTTTATTTTTTACACATTATAAAGTTTATATTATAATAAAAACTCGGCCACTTCCAAAACTTTAGTTACATTTGAAAATTCTTTTCGTTATATATATCTTTGTAAATTGTAATTATGTAGCCTGTATTTTACATGACAAATATCAAACTACTGATTTTTGTAATTTCATTTGAAAATTCACTTTTGTTGACAAAGACAAATCGCATTCAATCAACGGGGTTTCTTACGCCAACATTTTTGACGAACAATGAATTGTCCGTTTGTGTAAAAACAATCAAATTTATCAAGATTTATGAACTGCTCACAAAAATCTTCTCGGCGTTAAATATGAATGAATCATCTACTCGATGCATGCAGTATTTACTGCACAAAATGACTACTTCCATATGAATAAATACTTGATGGTTAACTCACTTATTTTATTGACTGTTTCGCGTTTGATGCTCGGGAAGACACTAAGTGGAATGTATACACATAGCACCACAATATATATGACACCAGCGGATATAATACCAAAACAAAGTCTGTTTATTTGCACCATTTTTTTTATTCCAAGAAAAGCAAACGATTTTCCAAATATTTTCTACGAAATATTGCAACTGACGTGTCCGTTATGACAAAAGAAAGCTATTTATACGCCATCATACACGTCAGTTTTGTTATATGGTCTATATAGTTTTCACGATATACTACAATGCTCTTTTTGAAAAACGGCAGTATTGTGCTATATTTCAGATTAAATCGAAACTGAACCTTCGGATTCGTTGTGTTGATTCTGAGTTTTTAACAGAAATTTTACTAAATGGGCGCTTTTTACTCATAAGGAAAAGTGTATCCCATAGAGGGAGACGTATAGGTCCTTAAATATTTTCGGAAAAATTTTGTGTTAGGACTGTTTAAGGTAATTGATCCAGGCATCCGCTGGTCTACACGACAACTGCCGTACATTTTTGCCGATCACAATGAAATTTTCACCGATTACACTTAAAGAAACTGAGGTTGAAAAATGGACTCCATGGCCAACTCCCGTTCTTGAACCTCAAATACCAATCAACGAATTTAGTGCAATATAATTCTGTTTTAAGAATTTTTCCCATATATATGAACAAGATCAACTAAATTTTGTCTAAGGTTTTATTAGAGAAAATCGGAGAATTTGTGACGAACATTCTGGTACCTACCGCCTATACAAATTCTGGACGAGACGGTCAGCTGTACGAGATCATAACTTTCGAAAAGTATTGCCAATGTATTTAAAATTTGGTATTGTGATTTATATTGTCAAACGCAAGTTCCCTGAATAAAAGAGTGATGTAGACACGCCTATTTTGTCTAGTTTTCGTCAAAAGCCGATATGCTGTTGATTATGACGATATTGCTTATTTACTTACTTAGAGGGGTTCAAACAACCCAGAGGGGTCAAGGGCCTTACAAAATGATGATAAAATGTTTCGTTAACCGGCTCGATCTTCAGCTTTTTTCCTCCAGTTGGTAACACCAAGCTCTAGCAAGCAATATTGCACCTGCACGCCGAAAAAATCGGCCTCTGTAGCATATTCCCCCAAACGTATTCTGCAGGAATCACGATAATGTTTGGAATTCACTTCAAAAATTCATATGTTTGGAAGTCCCAAACTTACTTGTATTTAAATGCAAACAGTAGCATGTTTACTGGCAAACATGTATGCTTTTACGTGGCCACATATGCGTTCTTCACCGGCATCATCCATATACATACGTGGACGAAGTCGTGTGTCTCTCCCAAACCTCCATATACTTACGTCGAAATATATGCGTATTTCCTCCCAAACATATTACAATTTAGAAATGAATTATTTTTTGAATTCAATATACATGTATTACACAGTGCAACACGAAAAAATATAACCATATACGGACACCACTACGTGATAAAAGACAAAACAAAAAAAGGAACCCGTGTCTCCCAGTTTTGACCAAAGTCATGCACTTTTTTTATGGGCCCCCAAAGATTTGGGGCCTCGGTGTTAGGTAAAAAAAAAAGGATTTTTTAAAATTTTTTTTTTGCGATTTTGACTTTGAAGATAACGTGTTTTTGATTTTATATGTTCTTTATGACAAGAGCTACAACTTTCCCCCAGAGAGTAAATCAAAATTCCGAACGGTTTGCAAGATATGAGCCTGACAAACTTCTCACTTTGTTGCAAAAATGACACCGAGGCCCCAAATTTTTGGGGGCCCATAAAAAATAATTCCATGACTTTTGGCAAAACTGGGAGACACGGGTGTTTTTTTTTTGATCTTTTATCACGTAGTGGTGTCCGTATATGGTTATATTTCCATGTCTTAAAAAATTACACACAGTGTTATCTATTATAATTGATTTTACCATGGATTAATTACTTGTGTTTTTATTTATTATATGTCACAAATGGGCTGCCTTTCCGATTTTAGCAGCAAAGCCTCGGAGAGACGAAGGCCTTGACATCGTTGCCCTTTCCAGTTTCTTTCCTCAAAATTTCCTCACTTTGGTAGCACACATATATATATACGAAACACATTCTTTTTCACTGATCAAGCGCTTTGTATATCGTCTGTCCGCAGAACTGAATGAAGACATGAAACATCCTACATCAGCCAAATAAAAACACTGCCTTCATTTGCAATTTACATACACATTCAGGAATATTTATGAATCACTGACTTAGAGAATAATGGAAAATTACAGTTGTAATGAATAGAGCTGTATTTGTGACACAAACAGAGACATATTTGGGTCGCAAACACATGTATTATAGCATATTAATCATTGTGTCTTAAACATGTAATACTGAATAGCAAACACAATGTGTTTGGACACAAGTATATTATATTTACGACAAGCTCCAAACACAAGTTATGTTAGCATCCAAACATCAAAAAACGACAGATTTTTCAGCGTGTGGTCTTTCCAGCGAAATTTAGGTCGTCATATTTTTCGATGTCCCTTGAGTAGGTCTCCGAATACCTATCACACTGGTTCATTCTGATCCATTCTACTAACAAGACCTAGCCTATTTTGATACGCATGACTACGCCGATGTCGGGATACAGATTATACGAACTCGTGGTTCATCCGTGGTCGATATACTCATCTTTTTTTAACCTTCGATACTGACGATACTTCTAGGGCCATTTATTTTTCTCTCGAATACTCCCAGTGATGTTTCATCGGCATGTGATGTGACCCAGGATTCTACGCTATGAAGCAAGATAGGTTGTATGAGCGTCTGATATATTTGGATCTTCGATTCTCGAGGGAGGGTATTATCTCTGAAGTGCTCACGTAGTCCAAAATAACACCTGTTTGCAAGCATAATTCTCCGTTTAAATTCCACGCTAACGTTATTGCTTCTGTTCACTGCAGATCCGAGGTATATAAATTCGTCCCTCTCTTGAAATTATAACGGTTATCAACGTTCACCCTTTCATCCAATCGGCTAAATATTCTGCTCCTCGAAAAATCTTGTATTGTCCTCATTTACTGTCAAACCCATATTTGCTGATTCCATTCAATGCTCGAAAATACTGCAGTAACTTCTCGCAGATTTTGGCCAATGATGTCTAAATTATCAGCATAAGCGAACAGCATGTGACTTTTGCTGCTGATAGTTTTGGTCGTGTTGACTGCATCTTTTCTCACGATGTGCTCAGTTAATGTGTTGAAGAGATCGCATAATAGGGTGTCGCCTTGCCTAAGGCCTCGACTCGTACTAAATGGCTCGTTGGGATCTTTACCAATCTTTAGTGAGGGTTTCGTGTCGGTCCTTGTTATTCCACAGTGACGTGTCAACTTAGCAGGAGTACCAAGTTTCGACATAGCTTATTACACTTTTCTGCAAATATAAACCTTATAATCTACAAAGAGGTAGTAGGTATCGATTTGTTTTTCGTGGGTTTTCTCCAGGATTGGAGGAATATGTGAATATCTGGCCGATATTGGAACGATATTGATACACTTCGTAATTGAAAAATACGTTGATTTTGTCACGCCCATTTTGGCGCAAATGATGGGCGGAGAATTGGCTGGTAGACCCGACAACTACTAATTCTTAAATAATTTTGGTATGAGACACTTACGGATAAAGTTGGTACTGCGGGATTTTCGATCGATACTAATTCGGTTATGTCCGATTTATGATCTCACCATTAGTACCAATTTAGGCACAGTGAGCAGCCATCTAATGATGAACATGTCCCGGAGTTCAGAACTAGTCATGTTAGTGACTGAAATTTCTTGAATTATTTATTATTCCAAAGAAAAACCAGTAATTTTTCACTTAGAAAAATGCGATTAAATTACAAAAGGTTTATGAATTCGCTAACTCTTGAACAATCGAGAATAGATGGCGCTACTATGCGGTCTTACCTCTAACGTGTACATGGCTGCGGAATTCTCTGAAACAATAAAGAGCTGATGGTGGCACTATGAGATGGTGGTGGAAATGGGTGATGAGAGTGTAACTAATATAAATAGCTAATTGGGGCGTATTTGGAATAAGTTTGATTTCACACCTGTAAAAGTAAACATCATTGAGCATATAATAATATTTTTGTGACTGTTAAACGTTGTTATTGAGTATAGACCAATGGCGCATATTGAGATTGTGCAACTAAATATAATTATTGTTACTATCGTAGATTTAAACAATAAACTGGTTGTATTGGCCGGAAATAAAACTGCGCTAAAAAAGGAGAATTAGTAAAAACTTAAAAATATTTATAGCAAGTGGACAATTCCAAAGCTAGACTGGTGCGACTACATATGTTATATTCGCAAAGATGTCTACACGTTCTATACATAACTTTTTGTGCGTAAAAGCCGATAGTATCAAGCTAGGTACACCCTGAAAAACAGCCCGTGTAACACTATGCAGGAACTATGTATATTTTTTGAAACATGTACTTATTGTTTTCCATGTACTTATGTGCCAGCATGGTTTTCATGAATTGAATATTTGTTGCTTTTTTGTTTCTTAGTTGTCTGTCACATTTTTGTACTCAGCATTGTTCTAGAAACAAAGCTGTGTTTGGGTCACAAAAACATACATTTATATATATTAATCATTGTGTCTCCAACAAATTATATTTAATACCAAACACAATGTGTTTGGACACAAGTTTACTATATTTGTCACAAGCTACAAACACATTATATTTGCATCCAAACAACAACAAAAATTCAGATTTTTCAGCGTGTAGATTTATATTTGTATTTGCTGTATCAAGCCCCATTCTCAGAAGCTATCGCCCGTGGCAGAATATTATATACCAAATTTCGTTGAAATCGTTTAATATTTGTAGACTCTGTAGCCGACAGTACCAAGCTTGGATAGTAAAGTTAGTTTGGCGGCTGTGTAAAAACGTTAACCGATTTGTTCCATTGGCAAACGCCTAACAAAAGTTTTTGAAGCATGCTTCCTGACTTGGGGAATAAGCTGGTGAACGCGTTACGAAAAGGGTTGATCGGAACTTTATTTTGCTTGTATATAAAGCGTGGAGCGCGGTAATTTGCTTTTTTGCACTGCAGGCTGTGGCGGCACGGTTGGTCGAAGAGAGTGGAGAGTGTGCGTGGCTTATAGTGGCTGACGTGAGATTTGTATTCGTCTGCCTTTCAGTTGCCATCATGCATTGGACACGTGAGGAGCGGTCATTTTGTGTTGAAGCGTATTTTTCAAATGCAAACTCGATCATTGCAGTGCAGCGTGCACACCTCAGTGGATGTGTAAACAAACAAAATATGCGGTACTGGTGTGAACACACCCAAGAGAACTTCACTAGAGACCTCTGCATTCGGACGGCGTCACTGAGTGTGCGCCATATCACGAGTAGGATAACCGTCTTGCCGTAACTGTGAACTCCGAACGGTACTTGACTATGATACAGGATTTTTTTCAGCCGGCTCTTGAAGCAATACAATTAGAGGATACATGGTTCCAACAGGATGGTGCCACTGCTCACACAGCGAGGGTTACCATGCATTTTTTGAGGCAAATGTTTCCTGGACGGCTTTTCTCTTTGAGGGGTGATGTGAACTGGCCGGCACGCTTATCAGACTTAGCCCCATGTGATCTTTTCCTTTGGGGTTACCTAAAGTCGAAGGTGTATATAAGCCGTCCCAACACCTTGGAAGACCTAATTATCAATATTGAGGCTGAAATTGGCAGAATACCAGTTGACATGCTTGTTAGAGTTCATGAGAAAACGTATGCAGCAGTGTGTGGATAGCGAAGGTCGACATTTGCCAGATACACTATTTAAAACCATGTAATTTAAAAATTCCCTTACTGTTCAATATAATTAAAATATAAAATTAATTTTTCTAAGGTTCATAATTTTTGTATTTCATTCCGAAATATGCAAATTACCGCGCTCCACCCTGTACTTATACACAGGGGTGTGTGGGCTTGTGGCTGTGTGTTGATGTGGCGCTTAAAGTTTGCTTGCTGATATAGCAAACGCAAAAAGTAACAGCAAAAATGCACACATACACAAATACACAGATCCAATGCTAGTGATGCCAACTTAGCTCTTTTAGGGCTAGATTTAGCACTTTTCGAAAATGAAAAACGCGAAAAAGATTTGATTGGCGCTATTTTGCAAAAACGCGTAATGTGGACGCGTTTTGAGTTTTTATTTAGCTCTTTAGCCCGTTTTCTATACAACACCAATTTGCTAGAGAATGCCAAATTTTTTTGACTGTTTGCTTCTATTTTTGTATTGTTTATAACATTTAATACTTATAAATTTGTAGGTGGAGAGACACCCAAAAATATCGGAAGGTATGGGAAGCAGACCCCTCTCTTAGGAAGTGGTTAAACTCCCAATTATGAGCCCACGCAGGGGGTTTCTGTGGCACAGCTGATCGAAAAGGTACTAGGGAAATGAAGTAGAATGAGAGGCCAAAGAAGACATACAGATTATAGACCATGCAGCAAACTTAGTTTAAAACTGTTGGATTGACACTAATGACAGCTAACTTATGTTTTATGTTGTTTGCATCGAACGAAAATACGCATTCCTTTTTATATCTGTCCGTATTAGTCCATCCAAACAGTAAATTACAAAAGCAACTCGAACTCAATGAAATGGCCTACTACCTAGTCGTCATCAAGAGAACACGAAGAGAGGCATAGCTGCTCTTTTCTATTTCTCTATTGTCCAAGGCAATATGTAATTATTGCAAATGTATAATTGCTGAAAAACACTTCTCTATACGCAACAAACTATTCTGGATCACAAAAACGTATGGAAGACATGGAGCCTTTCTACGGAATTCGGTTAGTACAACCAGAGATAACAGAAACAGAAAAGTCAGGAAAAGCTGTCACTCGTCAAATCTGCACTACAAACATCGATTTCTTCGGCTGCACATCTGAAAAGATATTCCAACAGAGGATGTTAACATTAAATGAAACATGTAGAATGTAAGATATCACCGAATTCTTTGATATATTTGAAAGGCCTATTAAGAACTTTATGTGGGGAATATACCGTCATTCAAACGACCGCCGCGCCGCGGCTTCTGTGTATATCATGCTAAATTTGAACGATGGGGAGGGCTATGTTGTCTGAGGGCACTGGTATTTGACTTAAGGTAACCCCACAAGAAAATGTCTAAATGGGTCAAATCTATTGCCATTTCACGCCGCCTCTGCGTGAGATAGTTCCTAAATTGGTCGTGCAGAATGCCCGATGTGGCATTAGCTGCGAAGCCCGTAGCAACGTCCTGATGGAAACACAGATCGGTAACGGTCTCCTTTGACGGACCACAATCCAGACCAAACAATGGCATTCTGTAAATGCATTGCCACTTGATATTGATTGGCATCGTCCTAACTCCGACAATTCTTGTTGATGTACCCACTTATTCAAAAACGGGTGTCGACGCGCGCAGCGTTGCCAGAAGGGAACACCCATTTTGATAATAAAGTCGTATTATTTGCACGTGTTTCTCGACACCAGAACTTACCACGGAGATTGTCTCTATTGTTGAAAATATAAATAATAGAAGATAATCCAACATAACCGACGTGAACTGTTAAAATCTTGGAAATCCCCTTATTTATTAAGCGCGATTTAGCTCTCTTTGGATTTTTCTGACCGTTTTCGTTATTTGGCGCGTTTTATCACTTTTTAGGTTTCGTTCCTGCAGAGTTGGCATCGCTGCCCAATGCACAGCAAATGGATACCAATCAAAAGCAAAAACATCAAAATTATCCGTCTCACACTGTAGGAGCAAGAGAGAGCAGTGCGCGCGCACATTTTCTTGCGAACGGTGAATTCTTGATTATTTCGTAATTTCATTTCGTTCTTGAACAATTTTATAAATTAATATTATGTTCAATACATTAAATATTCATGTGTGTGAAGTTAAATACGTATATAACTAGCGAAGACACAAACCAAACATGATTATTGTGAATGGGTACGCGAATTTAATTTTGGATCCTTTTAGAATAAATTAATTTTCCTGGGAACTGGTGAATCAATTTTAACAAAATTTTTACATAACATCAATAATATCTTAACCTACGCGTGTATCATAAAAGGTTTTGAATAAAATATTATTAATTTATAATTATTATTATTATAAATTAAAAAAAATTCCAATTTCTTATGTGAAGGGTGCATTTTCAGATAACGTATACGCCCAGTCTAAAACCGAATCTGAAAAAAGTGAGGACACTGTTGGATACCTAGTACCTACAACATATTACGGTGTTTTTATCATCGACGTCACCCTTTTTATTTTGGAGATATACTCACTTATCCATTTCCCTAGTGCCTAGAACTACTTACGGTATTTCTGTCATCGAAGCCACCTTTTACATTTTGCAGATATTTCCACTCATAATTTTTTTTCCAGTTTCTTATGTGAAGGGTGCATTTTCAGATAACGTATACGCACAGTCTAAAACCCAATCTGAAAAAAGTGGGGACACTGTTGGATACCTAGTGCCTAGAACTAATTACGGTGTTTGTCCCATCGACGCCACCTCTTCAATTTTTGAGATATTCAACACTCATCCATATTCAACACGCTGAATTTTCAGATCAGATGAATGAGATGAATTTTCAAAACTGAATCTTTTAAAAGTGGGGCCATGGTTGGATACCCAGTATGTAGGACTACTTATGGTATCCCCGCGATTGACGCCACCTCTCGAGTTTTTAAGATATGAAATTTCGTATATTGTTGTATTCTCAACCTTGTAGTAGCGCCAAGGGATAATTTATTCAAAAACTTATATGATACGCTCGTAGGTTAAGATATTCTTGATGTTCTGTAAAAATGTTGTTAAAATTGATTCACTAGTTCGCAGGAAAATGAATTTATTCTAAAAAGGCTCCAAAATTAAATTCGAGTATCCATTCACAATAATCATGTTTGGTTTGTGTCTTCGCTAGTTATATACCTCTTTAACTACACACACATAAATATTCTACATTTAAAGTGAATAAAATTGTAAATTCATTTTAAAGTTCATATACATATTGTGAATTTTCGGGTCAATAATAACAAATTATGGCTGGAAGTGACATAGACTCTGGATATGAAAGCGGTGCTTCAGCTCCATCAACTAAGAAGAAATTACGTACGGAAATTGTGCAGATAATAGATTTTATCATGGTCGAAAAATTTATACATCGATCATATCTTTACAAGACGAATTTCGCCGATTATTGTCGAACACATTGTCAACAATAGGAAGAACGATTCTTGATTTCATGCATGGCAGAAAAAAGTTGTCCATGATTACTTTCAATTGCCAAAGTCTCAGAAAACACGTGTCGGATTTCAGTAATCCTGTAAGGAATGCAAGCAGTATTTTCTTGCTATCAGAAACCTGGTCAAATGACGGTGAAAACGTTGACCTCACGAATTTTGATTGTATATATTGCGAAATTTAAGCGTACAAATGTTAGATCTACAGGATACCTCGAATATACTAACTTCGAACAAGGACATTTTATTACGATAGCAAATTTGAAAATAAGAAATTTGGTCAAAAAATTGATTGGCAATTTTTGTTTATACTTTCTGATTTTTTAAACTTTATAAAGATATTTTTTAAGCCAGAGTAATATTTCTGCATTAAATCCTTAGCATTGTTGTTTCAACTTCAATTTCTATAGAAACATTAATTAAAGTTTCTGTAGAAATTTTTTATTTATTTCCAACAAAATATAATAAAGACGGTTTCGGTAAAACTATTTCAAAACTTATAAACGGAATAGTATTTATTCAGTTATTCAAAACTGTAGTTTTTTTAAGTTACAACAGAAAAATTTTAATTAGTCCTCTTCTCGAGGACGGCAACATAGGTTTCCAGAGTTTTTGTAGCCTCTGCAGCCGCAATATTTGCAGAATATTTAGGTTTTTATGCTGCCTGACTTTAACTCATGCATCCATTTTTGAAGTTGTTACAGACATAAACGATTTCCAGTTACCATAAGGCAACTTACTACAGCCACCAGACCGAAGTAGCCAGAATTATAACTGAAAGTGCTGGCTGAACTCTTCTGGTTTTTCCTTGGAGTTGGTTGAGAATTTGTAATCACCAAAAATGGACCAACTGGCTGAACTCCATTGGGTTGCACAGGGTATTGGACTGGAGTTCTTGGTACATTAGGGAAAATACTGTTCGGACCATAAGCTGGAGCACCAGAATTAGTTCGATTAAATTGACCTAGAATGACGGGATGATATGTTATGTGACAGACTGAAATACATATATTGATAAATCGATTCAAGAATACTTATACATGTATTGTGAACTTAGATAAAATTATTGAAATCCTTGTAATCCATATAACTCACCGGTTTGGTTAAATTGACCTGAAAGGAGACGAACGGACAGACAAGAGATTAATATTTAATTAAGTTTACTAAAGCCTATAATAAATAAAAATTTCATTGATTTTATACAATAAATAATTATGCCGTACCTGGGTTGCCAGAAGATGTCATCTGAAAAGTGTGTGCCGGCTGGAAGTTTTGTGGAGGTGCTGAACCTAGAACAAAGAAACAAATGTCAATATATGTGGTCAAGCTAATAGCGCATTTAAGTACAAGTAAAAATTAATGCGGACTGTAATACAGTGGACTACAATACTTATTACACGTTGTCAATTACAAACAACTGATAGTGATATATCAAAAACACAGAGTAGTGTTCACAGAACCCGAAATTTACGAACAAGCGGTATTCGCGGCTTCGACTAATCACTGTTCTGAAAAACGGGGTTTCGGTTTGACATAGTGCAAAAAACCGGTGAAAGTGTTAAATTTTCGGGTATATTGAAGGTTACGTCTTTTGCGTTTTCCACACACAAAATATAAGTTTTATATACTCGTACAACATCAACCCGAAATATTATTTTTCTAAATTTTCTATTTTAATTAAAAAAACAAACGCAGTGAATTGAATTGAACCGAATTGAACTCAATTGAATTGATTTGAACTGAATTGAATTGAATTGAATTGAATTAAATTGAATTGAATTCAATTCAATTCAATTGAATTGAATTGAATTGAATTGAATTGAATTGAATTGAATTGAATTGAATTGAATTGAATTGAATTGAATTGAATTGAATTGAATTCAATTGAATTGAACTGAATTGAATTGATCTGAACTGAACTGAATTGAATTGCATTGAATTGAATTGATTTGAATTGAATTGAATTGAATTGAATTGAATTGAATTGAATTGAATTGAATTAAATTGAATTGAATTCAATTGAATTGAATTGAATTGAATTGAATTGAATTGAATTGATTTGAACTGAATTGAATTGAACTGAATTGAATTAAATTGAATTGAATTGAATTGAATTGAATTGAATTGAATTGAATTGAATTCAATTGAATTGAACTGAATTGAATTGATTTGAACTGAACTGAATTGAATTGAATTGCATTGAATTGAATTGATTTGAATTGAATTGAATTGAATTGAATTGAATTGAATTGAATTGAATTGAATTGAATTGAACTGAATTGAATTAAATTGATTTGAATTGAATTGAATTGAATTGAATGCAATTGAATTGAATTGAATTGAATTGAATTGAATTGAATTGAATTGAATTGAATTGAATTGAATTGAATTGAATAGAATTGAAATGAATTGAATTGAATTAATGCAAATCGAACCGAATTGAATTGATTTGAATTGAATTAATTTGAACTGAATTGAATTGTATTGTATTGAACTGAGTTGAATTGAATTGAATTGAATTGAATTGAATTGAATTGAATTGAATTGAATTGAATTGAATGGAATTGAATTGAATAGAATAGAATTGAAATGAATTGAATTGAATTAATGTAAATCGGACCGAATTGAATTGATTTGAATTGAATTGAATTGATTTGAACTGAATTGAATTGTATTGTATTGAATTGAGTTGAATTGAATTGAGTTTAACTGAATTGAGCGATAGTGAATTGATTTTAATTGAATTTAATTGCATTGAACAAAATTGAATTGAGTAGAATTGAAATGAATTGAATTGTATTGAATTGAATTGTGTTGAATTGAAATGGTTTGAACCGAATTGAAGTAAATGAAAGTGAATTTAATTGAATTGAATTGCATTGAACTGAAATGAATTGAGTTGAATTAAATTGAGTTGAGTTGCATTGGACTGAACTGAATTTAATTGAGCTGAAATGAATTGAATTGATTTGAATTAAATTAAATTGAACTGAATTGAATTGAACTGATTTGAACTGAGCTGAACTTGAATTGATTTGAACTTAACTGAACTGAACTGATCTGAACTGAATTGAATAGATTTAAATTTAATATAATTGAATTGAATTTAGCTGAATTGAATTGAACTGAATTGAATTGAATTGAGTTGAATTGAATTAAACTGTATTAAATTGAATTGAATTGAGCTGAATTCAATTGAATCGAGTTGAATTGAGATGAATTAAATTACATCGAACTGAAGCCTATAATAATTAAAAATTTTACTGATTGTACACAATAAATAAGTATGGCGTACCTGTCATCTGAAACGTGTGTGCCGGCTGGAAGTTTTGTGGAGGTGCTGAACCTAGAACAAAGAAACAATTGTCAAAGTATGTGGACAAGCTAAGAGCGCATTTAAGTACAAGTTAAAATTAATGCGGACTATATTAAAGCAATATAATGTCCTACTTATTACACGTTGTAAATTACAAACAAATACGGCACCCATCTATCCGAACATTTTTTTATCAACTGATCGTGAAAAATCGAAACCACTGAGTAGAGTGATCAAAAAACCCGAAATTCGACTAATCACTGTTTTGAAAAACGGGTTTTCAGTTTCATATAGTGCAAAAAACCGGTGAAATTGGTTAATTTTCGGGTATATTTAAGGTTACGTGTTTTGCGTTTTGCACAAAAAAAATATTATAAGTTTTATATACATACTTGTAAAACATCAACACGAAATAATATTTTTCTAAATTTTCTATTTTAAATTAAAAAACGGCAGTGAATTGAATTGAACTGAATTGAATTGAATTATATTAAATTGAGCTGAATTGAATTGAATTGAATTAAATTATATTAAATTGAACTAAATTAAATTTAATTGAACTGAATTGAATTGTGTTGAATTGAATTGATTGGAATTGAATTGAGTTGAATTAATTGGAGTTGAATTGAATTGAATTGAATTGAATTGAATTGAATTTAATTGAATTGAATTGAATGGAGTTGAATTGAATTAAATATAATTGAATTGAAATGAATTGAATGAAGCTGAATTGAAGGGACTTGAATTGAATTAAACTGAATTGAATTAGAATTATTTGAAGTGAATTGAATTAAATTATAATAAATTGGATTGAACTAAATTAATATTAATTGAACTGAATTGAATTCAGTTGAATGGAATTGAATTAATTTGAAGACATTGGAATTTTTCATCTCAATGGAAATGGAATTTTCGGTTATGCGAAAAGTGCGTTTATTATTAGTATTGAAACCGGTTTCGCAGGGGTTTCTGGTTTTAACAGCCGGGTTTACATAGCCACGGCATTTGCAATTATCTCGGGTGTTGAATTGGTAAATTGGTCTTCGAGAATAACCGTTTTCACTTGTGCGTGTACTATTTGAATCTAAAGAACGTGTCTTGGGTTAGCTCTGAAAATTCCCCAGTGTACAATGTGTACAAATGGCAAAAACTGTATAAGTATGATTGCAGTCATGGAATATCACCATCTGCAGTATATGGTGCCGTTTCTCTTATTCTGATTTCGGGTTTCGTATATAGACAAGTTCATATTCAATTACATACAGTTTGGACGAAAAATGTGTGATTTCTTAGGTCAGGTGATAAATAAGTTTAGGGCCTTTGCAAGTTTTAATATGTTGATCTCAAGTCTCAAGCCATTTTAGATTTTCAAATGTTATATATTTTTTGTACCTCCATTTTTGAAACTACTTGATGTTGAAACTCACCCAAGGGTTGTTGATAGTATGGCTGATTTGGATAGGCTGCAACTGCAGGCATAAATATCGCAATTTGAGGTGCTTTAGTTGTCTTTGGTTTTAGATAGCTTCTAATCAGACCTCGGGTTGCTGCTCCAACTACGGTGCCTACAATGTTCAATTTCTTCTTTCGTCTACGACTCAACCTTGATTCACCTTCGCTCACGCATATTGATAATAGGACAACCAGGAGAATAAGTAAATGAAATTTTTTTCCGCCCATTTTTGAGTGACCTCCTTTTCTTTGCAGCGTATTTTGCTGTAATTACAAGATAATTGCATGGAAGTTATAATATTAGATGGCATAGAATATAATTCCAAAATTAAACTATAACTAAGTTCTTCACTTCTCAATAAAAATCGCATAAGTCACAATATTTATATTGTTAAAAGAACACAATAAGGTTTTTAACGTTTATTGCAGACCACGGAATTGCATAGAGTTAATACTATTATTATATACAATAAAATATATATAAATATATATAAACTGTATATATAAATACAAAATGTTTAACTTTATGGACCACATCGTCATGGTTATTTATTGCAAAAAGCTGTAAAATATATATCTGAATAAAGTCTGTAAACTCCAAATATGTTTCTTCTTTTAAACGACACAGTCTAAGGATTTGAAATATTAGGTGGACAGAGTTTTGTATTTTGAATCCTTAAGACGAATTTTGGAAAACAAATGCAATTGACAGAAAACATTTTGTGGATGGTAACTTGGAATTTTAGAATTTTAGAGACGTCATCTTGAAAATTAATTTAATTAGTAGTATAATTTATGTGGGTGGTGGGCGTGACGGTTAACTAAACACTAAAATTTGTCAAACAATTTTTTAATATTTTTTCAAAATTTGAGCAATTTCTAATCTGAATTCGTGAAAACGAATACAATTGATGAAAAAATGTATATAGGAGTTGGGCGTGGTAACGTCTACTTTTCAAACAAATTTTTTTATATGCGGCAAATTGATTCATATACAGTTTTAAGTCAAATTCAAGTTGAATTTAGTAAAAAGTTAACATCTCCAAATTAATGTTGTAACAGAATGGGCACAGTTTGGAATTAAATTTGTATATTTTAAATATATGATTAAAAACACAAAAAAAATACATGAGGTGTCAGGGGACACCCGGTTGGAACGAAGTTTATTTCGCTATATATTATGTACTAGTTAGTTCCAACTCGCCTAAGGCGCCCGTTGAAAAATACGATAATTTAAATGGTCCTGAAGAAAATATATATTTTTTTTAAAACTGATGAGCTTTTTTTGAGAAATTTTTTTCTTATAGAATGTATTTTTTTTAAAAAATTATATTTTTAGGTCCCTTTTGTAAGAATGTGTATTATATTTTCCCAGAAAGGTAATATTTTAAAGAGAGGTGCTTCTTTTAATAAAAGAAAATTTTTGTTTAAGAAAGGGTACTATTTTTAAGATGAAGTAATTTTTGTAAGAAAAAGCCATGACAGTACTCGTATGAATTTTTTTTCTACAAAGAAGTACTTTTTTTAAGAACAGGTACTTTTTAAAGAAGTGGTACTCTTTTCAGGAAAAGGTAATTTTTTAAAAAAATTTACTTATTTTCAGAAAGGCTACTTATCTCAAGAAAAGAAAAGGTATTATTTTATTTTTAAGAAAGGTACTTTTATGAAAAGGAATTTCATTAAGAAAATGTATTTTTTTAACAGAAGATAATTTTTGCAAGAAAAGGTTTTTTTTAAGAAATGGGAATCTTTTTAGAATTGGCCCTTTTTTTCAAGAATAGGTACAATTTTAAGAGTAGGTACTTATCTCAAGAAAAGTTATTTTGTGTCACAAGAAATTTACTCTTTAAAGAAAACGTAGTTTTTTGAGATAAGCCAATTTGTTGTAAGAAACTGTACTTTTTTAAGAAAAGGTACTTAATAAAAATAAAAATACTTTTTTAAGAAAATGTACTTTTTGTAAGAAAATTTACTTTGTTTTAAGAAAAGGTACTTCTTTAAGATAAGGTTTTTTTGTGATAACGTACTTTGTTTAGAATATGAATAGGTATTTTTTTTTGATAACATTTACTTTTTTTTAAGAACAGGCACTTAATTAAGAAAATTTTCTTTTTTAAACATGGGCTTTTCTACATTTACTTTTTATTGGGTTCAAAACCACAATATTTACTAAATATTGGTTACAGGCTCTACCTAGAAAACTTCACAATAAACAAGAAATTCGCAACATATGTTAGTCTAGACACAAACCCAATATAGTTGATAATACTGGGCTGTAGCATAACAGTGTTAAAAACAAGTTGATTATATTTTTTTGTCATTTAGCCCCCATCCCGCAACGTTCGATAAGGAACTTCGTTCCAAAACAAAAAAAAATTAACAAAATCAATATTTTGTTTTCTCGGGAATAAAAACAATTTTAAAATTGTAATTTCATGTCATTTCCGGTTGGTGAAAAAAATTTAATTCCCGCGAGTGGGATTCGAACTCAGATTCGCTCGACGATCGTTTCGATGATTATGAAACATCACCTTCAGCATTTTTTAATTCTATTTTCTATGTTAATTATGCACAAACTGAACAGTAAATATTGTAAAGTTATACCAGGGTGTTTCTATGGCACAGCTGATCGAAATGGTAATAGGGAAATGATGTAGAATGAGAGAGCAAAGAAGACATACAGATCATAGACCATGCAGCAAACTAAGTTCAAAAGTGTCTATTTGATACTAATTACAGTTAAATTATGTTTTATGCTGTTTGCATCGAATGAAAAATACGCATTCGCTTGTATTTCTGTCTGTATTATGCCTGTGGCCGTCGGTGGTACAATGGTAGTGTGCGCGGCTCTTGTGCATGAGGACGTGGGTTCAATCCCTACTCTGACCACCTTAAATTTTCTTTCGACGGCGGTCACCTCGCTTAGTGGCGGCGACACTATCGAGTATTTAGCCATGAAAAAGCTTCTCAAAATACCGTTCGGAATCGGTGTAAAACTGTAGGTCCCAACCAGTGAGTGTAAAACTAGAAAGCGCACAGCTCGCTGGTTGTGAGAAGCTCTCCCTAATACCCTCGTGGGATGTAACGGGAAACCATTTTTTTTTATTTATTTTTTTTATTATGCCAACCAACGAGTAAATTACCAATGAAACTCGAACTCGATGAAATGGCCTACATCCTCGTCGTCATTAAGAGAACTCGAAGAGAGGTATATAAGCTCTTTTCTATTGCGCCGTGGTTATACAAATGTTACAACTTTCCACTCTGGTTTTATATTAATTTATTTGTTTTCTGATTCCATATTTTCTTCAGTAGCTTTTGGCTATTTTAAGGGCCCATATACAGCGAGACATGATGTTGCGAAATTTTGCGTCATTGACCCTGGTATTGCATCCCAAGTTTCTTTTACTCTATCCCACAGCTCGTTTACGCCTTTTGGAGCCTCTGGGTACTTAGGGAGTTGAGATTTTATGTAAGTCCAAAAGTTTTCGATCGGGTTTAAGTCCGGTGACTGCTCTGGCCATTTCACAGTTGTAAATTCATGACTGATTAACCAGTTTCTAAAGATTTTGGCCAAATGTTATTGGTCGTTGTTATGCTGAAATATCACTCCTTTTTTTTCTATAACAGCTGGTAAACGATTTTGCAGAATTGAAAGATATTGTTCTTGTTTTACATAACCAGACGACTTACTCCATTGCTCGTAATACATCCCCATACCATTATGGATGTTTCACGGTTTGTGTTACTGCATTCGGGTTAGTAGTATTTTGATCTTTGGTCCAGCACCAAGCACGGCCATCGGACTCAAATCGATTGATTTTGGTCTCATCAGACCAAATAGTCGAACCACCACACGTAATTGTATTTTATTAGCGAATTTAATACTTTACCTTCTTCCAGTCAACCTCAGTTCAGTTTTTGTAGACCTGGGCGTATTCTTTACGAAGCTTTATACTATTTTGAGATACAAATGGTTTATTTTTCTTCTTTCATCCGTTTTATTCTCTGGATCGTCATATGACTTACACTAAACTTTTTTGTAATGTAACGAACAGAATTATTATTTTTTAATAATTCCATGATTTTCCATTTTTGATCAGCACGTAGACAATAAATAATGAGCAATTGAAAACAATAACAGTAAATTCATGAGCTACGTGATGGTTTCATTTGAGTTTCTGGATCTTTAAAGAGTTGAAGACATTGCAATATTGTAACATTGAAAAGAGTGCGTAATTTTAACATTGGGGTTTGTTTACATATTACGCTCTTTTAAACATACCTGTATAATTGTTGTATATTTAAGTGGTCGTTAAGAAGGATACCATATCATAAAATATGTTTTAGTTCGAAGGTTAAACGCTGCTAAAAATTAAAATCCCTCATGGAAACCTGTTACAATTTTGCTCGTCAGATAAAAAATAAGAAAGATGCAAAATATGCATTATCATGTTGTGACAAGGACAGGACAATTTCGTCAATGTTTATCCACTGTTCGTATTTACCCAGCCATGTGTAACCCAGAGACATCGCGTTGGAAGTGGGTAATGGTCGCTTACACATTAGTGTAGCTGCAGCTACATATTCGTCACAGTGATGATACCCATTACGATCACTCATGCAAACGTGTGGTTGGAGTTCGTCGCAAATATAATACACTTGTTTGCAAACATATTGTGTTTGCTATTCAATATTACATGTTTGAGATACAATGATTAATATGTTATAATATATGTGTTTGCAACCCAAATATATATATGCTAGTGATACAAATACAGCCATGTTTCTTGCACTGTTTATGCTCTCAAGAGAGCAAGAGAATAAAAGAGGGACAACGTGAGAGTCTATCTTTTAAGTGTGTTTCGGTATTTTTGCATTATTCCCTGTCAGTGATTCAAAAGAATTCCTGAATGTGCGAGCAAATTGCAGAGGAAGTTTCATGTATTCAGTCGTCAATGGTTCATCGGACAGAGGATATCAAAAGCGCTTGATCAGTGAAAAATGAACAAACAATCGCTCGGGCGGTTAAATGGTTTGTAATGTTGCTTTGATTTTTGTGTATGTATTTCGTATACATGTATGTGCGCTACCATAGTGAGAAAAGTTTTGAGGAAAGGGCAACAACGTGAAGCCCTTTGTCTGCCCGAACTTCTACTGAAAAAATCGGAATGGCGCACCATTTGTGAAATAGAATAAAAAAATCACAAGTAATTAATACACGCTTAGCTTCCATGAACTAGATTTGTATAGATATATTGGCTGTGTACCAACGCATAGTGATAACCAACGCATAGTTGAAACCTTCCAAAAACAAAAAGTGACAGACAACAAAGTAAGGAGCAGCAAAAAAGCAGCAGATTCTCATTTCATACAAAAAGTAATGCATTCAATGCAAGTAAATATAAAAAGGGTAATTTTAAATACTTAAATTGTTTGTCTTAATTATTCATAAATTGATATATACTGTTAAAATTAATTATAATAAATAAGGGAAGAAGGAATAATTCGTTTCTAAATATTATTATGTTTGGGAGAAAATACGCCTATGTTTCCACGTAAGTATATGGAGGTTTGGGAGAAGCACGCGAATGCTTCCACGTAAATATATGGATATTTGGTATGAAACACGCATATGTTGCCACGTAAAAGCATACATATTTGTCAGTAAACATGCTAATGTTTTCATTTAAATACACCTGAGTTTGGGACTTGCAAACATAAAAATGTTTAAAATGTTTTCCAAACACATATATGGTTCCTGCGGAATATGTTTGGGAGAATATGTTACAGAGGCCGTATTTTTTCAGCGTGTACTGAGAAAATCGGATCGGCGGACCATTTGTGAAATATAATAAAAAGCACAAGTAATTAATACACGCTTAGCTTCCATGGACTAGATTTGTATATAAGTATATTGGTTGTGTACCAACGCATTGTCGTAAACAACGCATAATTGAAGCCTTCGAAAACATTTAAAATCTTTTAATTTTTTTGTATTATTTATTTATAAATGTGGATTTATATTGATAAAATTAATTACAATAAATGATACAAATGTGTAGAATTCAAAGAATAATTCGATTCTAAATATGATTATGTTTGAGAGGAAATACGCACATGTTTCCACGTAAATATATGGAGGTTTGGGGGTAACATGCGAATGCTTACACGTAAGTATATGTATGTTTGGGATGAAGAACGCATATGTGTCCATGTAAAAGCATATATGTTTGCAAAATAAAAATGCTACGGTTTGCCTTTAAATACACCTGAGTTTGGGACTTGCACACATATGCATTTTTGGGGGGTGTTCCAAACATTTACATGGTTCCTTACATGGTTACTTGGTTTGGGAGAATATTTTACAGAGGCCGTTTCAGCGTGTACAACATTTCACCAAACATTGTTTGTTGTATCATTGAATTTGATATTAGGTAAAATTTTGAATTTATCAGGATGTAACTTTTTGAATTTACCATTATGTATATACTTTGTTCAAACAAATTATTTTTCTGGCTGTAGCTTAGGGAAACTATTTGTACAGAAATTTTTTCTGGCTGTAACTTAAAACATTTTTTATATGTTATATTTTTTTTAGTTTCTTTAATTGTTTAATTTTTTTCACTTTTTTATTGTTGTTTTTTCAAATGACTTAAGGAAAAGTGTTTGTTTATTAATTCATTTAATTTTTAATTAATAATTGTGTTTATAGTCCTGACGATGCAACGCAAAGGCAGCGAAATATTGGAGAATAAAATTATTTTCAAAAAAACAACCAAACGCTCGATCGGTTTTAATTTGGAATTTTATAAAACAATCGTCGAATTAAGATCGAGCCAGAACAGAAATATTTCTGTAACTCGAAATAGAGACATTAACGTCTATGTATACTTATATTACTATTTGTTCGAAAAGACCATGTGGCAGCCGTAATTCTTCCAACTGTTGTCACTGAATTATGATTTCCCCAATTTCATTAAGGTTGCCACAACTGAGTACAGTCACTATAACTGAAATTCGGGTGAAACAAGTTCGATTTATAATGTATTCGATTGTGATAACAGAACCTCTAATTATTTTCTAAAATTATTTCTATTGCAGTAAATAAATTTTGCAGTTATTCTGTTGCGGCAGCAACCGAAATTTCCGAGAATTCTCTGTGATCCTGTTGCTGTTACCGAAAACATTTCGAAGTCGGTTGCCACAACTGAATTAAATGGTTTTGTTTTATTGATATTAGCATTTTCTTTTCGATCTTTCAATTAATTTGAATTGAATTCGGAAGTTTACACTTAAATACAAGTATTCAAAACACGAATATATACAAAATAAAACGTACTTCTAATTTCGCGGTGTAAACAAACATTTAATGGGATATGAGGTAAAGTACGATAAGTAAATATATTTTGGAAAAATGCCAAGGCCATGTGCCAATACGCTGGGAAAATAGGAAAAATACCATTCTCTTTAGAATGACTCACAAAATTAGGATAATAATGTCCGAGCAGAAAAACTTGCGCCGTGGGACATAAAAAATTGAAGAAACTATCACATCACCTTGATCTCAGCTAAACCAATTAAAATATTCAAAAATCTTAACTACATATATCAAAATTCAATTTTCTTTATGAACTCGCGTCGGAAGAGTTCGAACCAATTTTTTAAATTTGCACACTTGTTTGCTTACTCCTTCTTTCTGCATGTCTTAGGGACTCTCTCCTTTGGGGTAGGTCCGCAACAGTCTTCGTTGCTTTCGGGCGGTCTTAGGTCTTGTTTCTCTGGGCTACAAAATTGAACGAAGCCGAAGATACGGTCACACTGGGCATATATTTGAGGAAAAAATATTGAGCATTTAGTTGTTCGTTTTTGTTTGTAGAAACAACTGTCAAATAAAAATATACGAGATTATATTTCCCTTGTGTTCAAATTGATACAAATATTTGCGTAAAATAAATACATGTTTTGTCAAAATTGCCGGAAGTACACCCTGAAAAATCTGCCTTTTTTGTTGCTTGGATGTAAATATAACGTATGTTTTGAACTTGTAGCAAGTATAGTATACTAGGGCCGAAACACTACGTGTTGGGTATGCAATATTACATGTTGTGGCCCAAGTATAGCTGTGTTTGAGATACAACTACAGCTGTGTTTGTTGCACGCTTTACTCTCTATTGAGAGCAAGAGAATAAAGAGGTACAAGGAAAGATTATTCACAGTCAAAGTGATTCATAAAAATTCCCAAATGCATATGTGAATTGCAGATGAAGTTAGTATTTCTTACGTCTGTTGGATTTTAGTATCATGTATTCAGTCGTCAATCGGACAGAGGGTAGAAAATGCGCTTAGTTGATTAAGTAGGCATGCTGTGGGAAAATGTATATTACTTAATAAAAAATCCGTCTTTTTGTTGTTTGGTTTTTGAGTTTTGTTGGTTGATAATCAATATTACATGTTGGAGACACAACGAATAAAATGTTATAATGTGTGTTTGTGATCCAAATATATCTGCATTTATGATACAAACACAGCTGTGTTTATTGCACTGATTATGCCGTCTCGAAAGTAAGAGAATAGCAGAGAGATTATTCACAGTCTTACTTGTAACTGTGTAACTGTATTTTTCTATTATTCTTTCTTTCAGTGATTCAAATATGATGTATATGCCTATAGATGTTAACATATCAAGAGACAACTCCACACATCTTTACATACTTTGTATATAGAGCGCATATGCAATTACGAAGATGACAAATAAGTGATGATTTATCCGACCTTTCGTATTCTATTCAAAAATTAAATTGTTCGAGCGTTTGGTCGCATTTTTATTAATTAAGTTAATTGATTTTTCGGCAATTAATTGTTTTAATTTCTACTTAATAATTGTGTTTATCTTCCTGACGATGCTATCCAAAGGGTAGCGAAATATCGAAGAATAAATGAATTAAAAATACGACCAAACACTCGAACAATTTAATTTTTGAATAAGATGACAAATTTTATATTCGTCGCTAATTCAACTACGTACATCTTCACATACTTTGTTTACTGAAAAGTGTACATTGACGAACCTTACATTTTTTTATTCGATTTAATGATAATTTTGATTGGATTTTATACCTGTTAGCAATGTTTTGCGATCACTCGTAACTCATGTAAGGGAAACCTCTCTTTCTCTCTTGTGTACCGTTAGTTTTGATATTGACTTTACAAATATTTCTTGTTGTATTTTGGAATTTATTCGTAATCGTTAGTACGTTAGGCTAAAAATCAAAATAAAGTGCAATTTTCACTTGTTCAAAATAATAGCACTTTTTCTTATAACTTTGTTAAATTACGAAATTCATTTCGTGTTTTTGTACTTTCTTCTTAATTACTTAGGATGAAAGTAAAATACAATTATTTCAAAACACATTTAATTTTTGTTATTGTTAAAGATGGGCCGAAATGTACATTGCACTGCTGAGGAACGTCGAGTTGCTAAAAACTACGAAGTGGGGGCAAAACTCTGGGTTTCATTGCTAGTTCACTTTGAAGATCTGGAAAATTTGTTAGAAATGCATTAAAATGGAAACCATTTACTGAAACTCGGAGTAGGCCGCGACAAAGCAGCTCAACCACAGATTCCCGTATTGTGTTATTGGCAAAAGAGAACTCATTTGTATCATCAAATACCATTTCTGCAGAAATAAATAATGAAGTCAGTGCTGTAACAATATGCCGCAGATTGTTAGAAAATAATTTGCCAGGTAGAGTAGCCCGAAAAGTTCCACTGATAAGTCAGAAAAACAAAAAAGCTCGCATTAAATTTGCTACCAAATTCAACAACAAAAACAGTGATGATTTCAAGGACATATTATGGAGTGATGAGACAAAAATTAATTTATTTGGTTCTGATTGTCAGCGCAACGTCCGAAGACCAAAAGCCTTATAAGCTTAGCACGGAGGCTGCAGTATTATGGTCTGGGGTGCTTTTTCGTTGCATGATGTTGGACCTTTACACCTAATCACAGAAACTATGAATAAAGAAAGATGTGAGGCTCCCCTATGCAGAGATTCACATGCCACCTGATTGGTGCTTCTAACAAGATAATGATCCGAAGCACTCTTTAAAATTAGTCAAACCTTGGTTGAGTGAACAAGAAGTTTCGGTCTTGGAATGACCTTCACAGTCTCCCGATCTCAACCCGATTGAGAATATGTGGATGGAACTGAAAATAAGCTTGAGTGGGAAGATTTTCACAAACAAAAACCAATTTTGGGAAGCCGCAAAAAATAGTTGGAAGAATATTCCCATTGAAAAATGTCAACATTTAATAGAGTCAATGCCCAGAAGGATCCGTGCAGTTTTAGATAATAATGGTGGACATTCGGGATATTAGTATATTATATGTTCATACTAGAGCCCCCCATTACCCGGTTTTACGGTCGACCGGTCTACCCGGTTTAGACCGGTTCTAAACCGGTCGACCGGTCTTTACGGTCTACCCGGTCTAGACCGGTTTTTAGTACTTTAACAAAAGAGTATGTTTTTTGGTACTTTAAGAATTTTTTCGTAGCAAGTGTGTAATATCTTCAATATAAAGGACTTATTGAATTCAAGGACCAGTTTCGGAAGATTTTGGTTCTACCAGTACCAAAAAAATTTATGTTTCCAAGTCGTAATTACGTCTAAATTATTTGCACGAATTTTAACCCATTACGCCCCAAGGCTCAAAAACGCCGTACATGGGACCGAAAAAGACCGTGTCATTTTCATATAAATGTATGAAAAGTAAAGGACTTATTGAATTCAAGAACCAGTTTCGGAAGATTTTGGTTCTACCAGTACCAAAAAAATTTTCTGTTTCCAAGTCGTAATTACGTCTAAATTATTTGCACGAATTTTTAACCCATTACGCCCCAAGGCTCAACAACGCCGTACATGGGACCGAAAAAGACCGTGTCATTTTCATATAAATGTATGAAAAGTAAAGGACTTATTGAATTTAAGGACCAGTTTCGTAGGATTTTAGTTCCACAAGTACCAAAAAAATTTAAATTTTTATTTTATTTTTTTTAAATTTTTGGATTTTTTTCAAAAATTTTCGATATTTTCAAATTTTTGTTTTTTTTTAACAAATTTTCGATTTTCATGAAAATTTTCCCATTTTTATCAAAATATTGATTTTTCAAAAATTTATCGATTTTTAAAAAAAATTAAAATTTTTATTTTTTTTTTAATTTTTTGCTAAAAATTTATTACTTTTTTCAAAAACTTGGATTTTTTGTATTTATTTTTATTTTTTTTGCGTATATGCAAAAAAGTACCAAAAACAACCCTTTTAAAAAAAATATGAAAACCGGTCTAGACCGGTTAACCGGACGACCGGTCGACCGGGTAGACCGTAAAGACCGTAAGAACCGGTCGACCGGTTTTAAAAACCGGTCTACCCGGTCTTTCGGTCGACCGGTCTACCCGGTCGACCGGTTATGACCGTAGGCTCTAGTTCATACTTATTAAGGAAATAAATGTTTTGTTTATAAATAATTGTTTTTTTGTAAGATTTTTGAAATAAGTCTATTAATTTAATTTTTTTTTGAATAAAATCGCAATGGAGTGAAATATTTAAATTTAAAACAGGCATTTTTAATTTATATTTAAAATATGTACTAACATTTTCAATAGCTTAATTGTATTTCAAAATTATTAGATATATAAAAAAGGGCTATTATTTTGAACATCACTGTATATTGTTTATTGAAAACGAGAACACTGATAATGTGTTTATTCGTAATAAACCGTTAGTACTATTCGTTACGTGTAAGCGTACGGCACCATCCACCCCTTTCAGTACTACCAACGAAGTACTATGTGCGGATTTTCGACATACAGGAATCCGAAATTGCATTACACATATTATGGTGTTTGTCAGAAGAAAAAGATTATCTGCCACTAATGCTGTTATTGTTCGTCCAAGTTCAATGTCTTCGATAGCTCGATGCTAAGATGCGCGGCTGGCCATCAAAACGCTTGAGTTAGAATCCCGGTCCCGGTCGCCGAAAAATTGTTACAGTGCTTCTCAAAAATATCGTTCTAAACCGGTGTAAAACTGTAGGTCCCAATCAGTGAGTATAAAACAAGAAAGCGCACAGCTCACTGGTTTTGAGAAGCTCTCCTCGATTCCTTCATGGGATGTAATGGGAAACCATTTATTTTTTTTAATACGAAATCCAAAACTTTTTTTTTATTAATTACTAATACTCCTCGGAGTATATGGTATACAGAGTGGTATGGGGGTTGTAAACAGTTCTTTATATTTTCTCCTCAGCATTGAGGACTACGCTACAGACTATATATACAATTTAATTCGACTGTTGGTACTGATTGTATACCATTCTGCCATACATTTTCATCAGAATTGTATTAAAATTGTAAACATTACAATAAACAATGTAGATAAAGGTTGTATATCAGATACGAACACAAAACACGAAGATTATTTGTAAACATTTCCATATACTTCGTATGCTACATTGTTTGTACCCACACAAGCGGTCATTTCTTAACAAACGTATATTAGAGAGGTATAGTGAAGATCACAGTACCCCTGCCCAGTTTGTATACTATAAAAATGCGAACGCATATATATAGTAAACTCGTCCTACTGGGTAGTTCACACTTTTCCACTCTTTTATTTCAGTAGTTCACTTGTTTCAGCAATTTTTTGTATTTGAGTTCTGCAATTCTCTCCGCTATTTTCTAGTTCATGCTCTCTTTGTCTCACTCAATTTGCACAAAGGTGCCTAATATTGCAATCTTTGTGGAATGGATATGTAACCGGCTTCTACACAATAGCTACAGGCCCTAATCACCACTTTTGTTTAAAAATGTAAAATATTACGGAAACCCCAATATTTCAGGAACGGAATAACCCAAGTGTTAAGCCGATATTCAATAGGGCGATTTAGTATAAAGTATAAACAACTATCACAGTATCCAAAACACTTTAGAAATCTTTAAAAATCAGACCATGTTAGCGATTATTCGCTCCGATTGAACTAAAACTACAAGTTGAACTGAAATGAGCTTTATAGTTCACAGCTCGTATGAATTGTTGAGCTGAAATGATACAATGAACTAGTGAACTAAATGAATGAATGAATTTAGCTGAAGACCTTAGTAGCCACTGCTATAAATCGTAATATTAATCTTGTATTTACTCTAAGTTGTAATATGTCGTCAACAAAATAAAATAAGTAAATGAATAAACTAGTTCATTCTGTTCATCTGAACTAAAAAGAGCGTATCCACACAAAAAGTAAAGCGCAAATCACCACTTTTGTTCCAAAAAATTAAAAATTACATAAATGTGCAAAAATCCGACAATTTTCGCGATTATTCGCTCCAATTGAACTAAAGCTACAAGCTGAACTGAAATGACCTCTTTAGTTTAAATGAGCTACTGAACTAACTAGTGAACTAAATGAATGAACTAGTTCACTCTGTTGAGCTGAACTAAAAACAGCGCTCACTTAAATGAACTAAAATTCCCAACTCTATACAACACTTGTACGAGGCGGATCAATAAGTCAGTGACTTTATGAACTTCGCTCGTAGTTATATGAAATGCAACACTGGTTCTATCAAGTACCACTTGTTGATAGACTACTGTAAAATTTTGAGCAAGTTCCGTCATTTACTTTTCGTTTAACAGCAGTTAAAAACATACAACCTCGTTCATTTTTTAAAAAATGGAAAAAAGTGCATTTCATTATTTTTTATTTTTTGCGAAAAAAAAATCGCCAATCAAACCAAGGAAAGCTTGATAAATACTATCGGGACTCTGCACCATCGATTTGAATTGGGAAAAAAGTGGTTTACTGACTTTCGTTGTGATCGCACAACTACAAATGACGCTGAACGTTCTGAACGGCCAATTGAGGTAAATACACCCGAAAATGTCGAAGAAATCCACGATATGGTGTTGGCCGATCGAAGAGTAACAGTGCGTGAGATTGTTGATCCCATAGGCATTTCATATGCCATAGGCATTTATGGAAGTGTGGTTTCGATTTTAAATGATCTGCTGGGTTTAAGAAAGCTGTCTGCAAGATGGGTGCCGCGTTTGCTCTCAATTGTCCATAAACGTAATCATGTGACAAATTCAAAGGACTGTTTGGAGTTGTTTAATCGCAATACAATGGAATTTTTGCTGCGTTTTGTAACTGTGGATGAAACATGGATCATGGATCGAAACAATGGGTTTCTCCGGGTAAACGGGCTCCGAAGAAGGCCAAGGTAAGTTTGTCGGCCAATAGGGTGACAGCAGCAGTTTTTTGGGATGCAAGCGGGATAATCCACATCGATTGTCTTCAAAAGGCAAAAACAATAAACTGCGAATAGTATTCCAACTTATTGGACCGATTTAACGAGGATTTAAAAAAAACGACCCTATATGGCCAAGAAGAAGTTCATTTACATCAAGATAATGCACGGGTGCACACGTGTGTAGTCTCAAAAGCAAAATTCTATGAATTGGGCTACGAATTGGTACCTCATCCCCCATATTCTTCGGATGTAGCCCCCAGTGATTATTTCCTGTTTCCAAACCTACAGAAATGGTTCGATGGAAACAGATTTAGTTCCAACAATGAAATTATTGATAACACAAATGACTTTTCTATGGACCTAGAAAACTAATATTTTTTGGAAGGGGTACAAAAATTGGAGGAACGTTGGACTAAGTGTATTCCGCTAAAAGGAGATTATGTTCAAAAATAATTTTTTTTTTGCAAAAAAAAAACTGTGTTTCATTCAAAAAGTCACGGACTTATTGATCCGCCCTCTATATATATTGTTGATATCCCTCACACCAAAATATTATACGACAATATAACTTGTGCAGGAATGCTTTTGCAGTGTACTATCAGTAACAGCTATTTTGCGTTTACTGGAACGAAGTTCCTTATCGCACGTTGCGGGATAGGGGCTAAATGAAGAAAAATTAAACAAATTTATTTTAACACTATTATGCTACAACTCAGTATTATCAACGATATTGGGTACATTTGCTTTGTTTTGTGCCTAGGCTCACATAAGTTGGGAAATTTCTTGTTTAATGGGAAGTTTTCTAGGTGGAGCCTGTAACCAATATTTAGTATGTATTGTATTTTGAACCCAACAAAAAGTAAATTTAAAAAACCGAAGTAAAAGAAGATTAAAAATGCCAATTTTCTTAAATCAGTGTCTTTTCGTAAAAAAAGTAAATTTTCTCAAAAAAAAAATACTTAACAAAGTACATTTTCTTAAAAAATACCTTATCTTAAAAAAAACATGTTTTTAAATTTTTTTTATCTTACAGTATAGACAATATATGTATGTACTCGATGGAAATAGTGTACCTGAATGTGCAATTTTCCAAACTTTGAGCCTCTCCTCTTTCGCGAGTTGTTAACGAAAGTGAATAAAAGTTGGCCCATTTCATATAAACATATGCGCCAATGCATAAACAAAATTCAGCCGAAACGGAACATCTTTAATTTTTTCTGGGACAGTTGCTTTGATTTTCCACATTCTCTTGAAAAAAGGACCAATTCTAAAAAACTTCCCATTTCTTCCCAAAAGCCTTCTATTCCAAAAAATACCTTCTCTTAAATAATAAATTTTCTTACAAAAAATCCTTTTCTTAAAAGTAAATTTTCTTAAAAATAAAATAATACCTGTTCTTGTCTTGTCTTGAGATATGTAGGCTTGTGAAAATAAGTAATTTTTCTTAAAAAATAACCTTTCCTAAAAAGAGTACCACTTCTTTAAAAAGTACCTGTTCTTAAAAAAGTACTTCTTTGTAAAAAAAAATCATACTCTTATGGATTTTTCTTACAGAATATACTTCTTCTTAAGAATACTTCCTTTTGAAAAAAAACATTGGCTTTTAATAAAAGGAGTACTTCTCTTTAAAAAATTACCTTTTCGGGAAAATATAATACATATTCTTACAAAAAGGACCTAAAAATTTACTTTTTCGTTTTAAAAAAGTACATTCTATAAAAAAAAAAAATTCTTAAAAAAAGTTTATCATTTTACAAAAAGTAACTCTTCTTAAAGATCCATTTCAATTATTGCATTTATCAATGAGCGTCTTATTCATGTTGAAACTAACTAATACGTAATATACAGGGTGATTCAGGAAGTTCCGGACAAATTTCTCCAGCGTATTCCTTGGCTCATTTCATGAAGAAATGGCAGCGGGTTCAAAATTTTCGGATTTATGGTCGGAGGGTAGTAGGGTAAAGTTGCTAACTTGTGAGCCAGTGATCGGATTTTGTTGGGCTTGTTGGTTTTTGGGCTTGTTGGAAAGGTCTTGAAGAGGTCTTTCAGAATCTGGGTGAGCAAATTGAGGTTATGTGAATTTTTTTTTCCGAAAGCTCTGTATCTCGGCGATTTGAATTTTTTCTATTTTTGATTTTATTGATTCTGAAAGGCCTCTTAAAGACCTTTCCAACAAGCCCAAAAAAATTTACCCTACTACCCTGCGACCGCCAATCCCAAAATTGTTAACCCGCTGCCATTTCGCACCCTTGCATTTTCGGACATGGTCCTAGTAGACTTTTCTTCATGAAATGAGCCAAGAAATACGCTGGAGAAATTTTTCCGGAACTTCCTAAATCACCCTGTATAGCGAAAGGAACTTTGTTCCAACCGGGTGTCCCCTGACACCTCATGTAATTCTTTTTAGTCAATTATTTCTATCGGTGATTGTAATTTGAAGATTTGGTATTTGGGTTTTGTGTATTTATTTCTTAATAAATATTTAATTTTTTTTAAGTTTTGATTTTGACTTCCGTTTTTACGATACAATAATATAACGAGGTGCTCGCAAGTGAACTATTTTTCTTCAAATATTACATTACGACTTGAAGACACCACGTGAATACCCTAACCGCCTTATTCATAAAAAGTTGTGAGAGGTTTGAGAGACGTTTTTTGTATGATAAACTGTTTCTCAAACCTCTCGAAACTTTTTTTCAATTAGGCCGTAAATGTTATGGCCTTAAAAGTTAACAGCTCATATTTCTTCGAGAATGAAAAACGATTTCTGAGGATTCTAGCACGTTTGATTTGAAATAATTCTTATTTTCCTTGGCCACCTCTTTCACCAGATTTAACTGTGATCGCCTGTTTTTATTATGATATTTAAAAGACAAAGTGTTTGTTAATACACCAGAGGCTATTAGACAGCTGAAGCAGAATATTCGAGACGAAATACGGAACCTAAATGGAAAAAGAGCTAAATAGAGCCAATGTCCGAACAAAGTCTGATGCTATATTTCTGTATCGAGCAAAACAGTGGACATTTGTCTGATGTCATATTTCATTCCTAGTACCTTAATTTCCGTAAAATGTATTTAATATATGAAGAAAAAAAATTAATTAAAAGCAATGATTATTTCAACAGTTATACGTGTTTAACATTGGTAGGTCAATTTTGACCTAAAAAGCTGCAACTATTACACTGTTTGGGTCGTATTGTGAAAATATAAATAAATTGAATCCACGTTCTTGAATACAAAATTCGCACATGTAACCGTTGACAAATACAAATTTCCGAACACACTATATTTGACACTAGCAGATCTTTCCTTGTGATTTAAACTAACTACTTTCTTCAGTTAGAAATGCATTTTAGTAGTTATTCGTTCTTTATTCAGCTCGCAATATAGTACTGATTATCTAAATGACTTGTTTGGAACATCATATATTTGAAACATTCATGTTTATGACACATTTGAATTTCTCGGCAAAGTTGAAGCGCGCACAAACTATTTTAATCACAACACAACGAGCATGACACAATCGCATACAAATCGCATACAGCAAATACTCTACGTAGTCTTTTCGGTATTTTTGTTGTCCACATTAAAACTCACTTCGTTTGACCTTCTCTGTGCGAAGCTTAACGTCCCGCGTCTACCAAAAAACTAAATAGTTGTTTAGGTTCCAGTAAGAGTTTTTGGCAATTTTTAAATTTTGTTGCAAAATTCTCTCATTCATTTTTTTATATGGGAGATACAACATAATGTATACTCAAGAACGTACCTATGTATGTACATAAGTATATAAAGAGAAAACATATACATATTTCCAATCTTTGAGATAAAATGGATTCCTTTGGCATATTTGATGTGGTTGCAAATATTGCGTTTGAAAATTGATCGCGGCGGCGTTGGTTGCTATAACACAAAATTCAATTAAGCAAATAAATAAATAACAATTTCTAATAATTTTATTATTATTAAATTAGTTACAAAAATGTATTGTTTTTCTTATTAAACAGCTACAAAAATTATAACTCTAATCAAATAATCATCAACAATTGTATGCTAATTTTTTTGGGCATTTAAACGAATTAATTAACATTTGAAGCATGTCTGGAATATATTCATTAGTTAAGTATATTTCAAAATAATTTTCAAAAGAATGGTTTTGGTTTTCGCACTATTTAATTAAAATCGTTTTTCATATCCATTACATTCTTCGTAGATGGAGATTGTGTTAAACATTCATCGTTTATCCAAATGTTTCAATCATTAACTATTTATCAATGTTTTAAGTGGGCCTTACTACATTCGCCATATTTATGCGCTCACTCATACACATAGTGAAGAGATTCGTTGTCACAACTGAATTTACAGCCAACTAAAATTTGACGGTTCCTTGAACTATCAAATTATTCAGTTGTGATTATCAATAATCATGTGCCATTATCAATAATATCACCAAAATGTTGTGCATATCAATTGATTTGTAATTCAATTTTGGTTGCAAGTACTGAAATATTTAGTTGTAGACACAGCAACAAGAAATACATGTGATCTGTCAATTGAGTTTTGGTTCTTGCAGTCAAATTATCCTGTAGTGGTGATTCTTCTATTTGTTGGATCAATGAAAAATGTAGAATCTAATTCGGTTGTACCAAATAATATAATGGCACGCTCAACTAATTTCTTTAATTTAATGGCTGTCACAACCATTTGTTGATACCATATCCAATTATGAATTTTATAGAAATTTTTTTTATTATTAAAATATATTATTTTATATTTAAATACAAATAAAATTACTATTATTTGTAACCAGGGTTCGTATTTCGTAGGTAATGGGTTAATCTGGGTACCAAATTTAATTCAATTCAATTTAACTCAATTGACTTCAATTCAATTGAATTGAACTTAATTCAATTCATTTCAATTCCGTTCAATTCAATTCAATTCAATTTAATTCAATGGACTTCAATTCAATTGAATTGAACTCAATTCAATTCAATCCATTTCAATTCTCTTCAATTCAATTCAAGTCAATTCAATTCAATTCATTCCAATTCCATTCAGTTCAATTCAATTCAATTCAATTCAATTCAATTCAATTCAATTCAATTCAATTCAATTCAATTCAATTCAATTCAATTCAATTCAATTCAATTCAATTCAATTCAATTCAATTCAATTCAATTCAATTCAATTCAATTCAATTCAATTCAATTCAAGTCAATTCAATTCATTCCAATTCCATTCAGTTCAATTCAATTCAATTCAATTCAATTCAATTCAATTCAATTCAATTCAATTCAATTCAATTCAATTCAATTCAATTCAATTCAATTCAATTCAATTCAATTCAATTCAATTCAATTCAATTCAATTCAATTCAATTCAATTCAATTCAATTCAATTCAATTCAATTCAATTCAATTCAATTCAATTCAATTCAATTCAATTCAATTCAATTCAATTCAATTCAATTCAATTCAATTCAATTCAATTCAATTCAATTCAATTCAATTCAAGTCAATTCAATTCAATTCATTCCAATTCCATTCAGTTCAATTCAATTCAATTCAATTCAATTCAATTCAATTCAATTCAATTCAATTCAATTCAATTCAATTCAATTCAATTCAATTCAATTCAATTCAATTCAATTCAATTCAATTCAATTCAATTCAATTCAATTCAATTCAATTCAATTCAATTCAATTCAATTCAATTCAATTCAATTCAATTCAATTCAATTCAATTCAATTCAATTCAATTCAATTCAATTCAATTCAATTCAATTCAATTCAATTCAATTCAATTCAATTCAATTCAATTCAATTCAATTCAATTCAATTCAATTCAATTCAATTCAATTCAATTCAATTCAATTCAATTCAATTCAATTCAATTCAATTCAATTCAATTCAATTCAATTCAATTCAATTCAATTCAATTCAATTCAATTCAATTCAATTCAATTCAATTCAATTCAATTCAATTCAATTCAATTCAATTCAATTCAATTCAATCCAATTCAATCGATTTCAATCCAATAAAACTCAATTCAAATTATTTTAGTTATTTAATTGTAATTCGAATGCTGAAATCATTGCGAAATTAAAAACTGTTTAAAATCTTATTATTATTATATTTCAAAATATATGTCTTGTTAATTCAAAAAAATAATTAATAAATGCAAATTTAATTATTAGAAGTTTCTAAGAAAACACAAATTAGGTATAAACCGGTTAACCGACACCGACATCGTTTTCGGTTTGATTAATAACGTTTTTTTAAAACACCAGCACACGGTTAATTTCACGAAAACCGGTTTCTCCGTGTTTTCGGTTTTGCCCACTCTAGTAGCTACCCACAATAATGGGGAATTACTAATCTGACCAGCCGTTTTTGATCGAAAAGCGAGGTTTTGGCCTCAAAGCAGGATATTGTTATTTTCAACAAATAAGTGGACATAAATAAAATATAAAATTTAAAAAAATCAAATACAGATTTTTTCCATTTATTAAACAAAAAAAAAAGGTTTCGCGTTACATCCTGCGAAGGGATTGGAGAGAGCTCTTCACAATCATTGAGCTATGCGCTTTCCAATTTTCACTCACTGATTGGTACCTACAGTTTTACTCCGGTTGCGAACGGTATTTTGAGAAGGTTTTTCATGGCTAAATACTCTATCTAAGCGAGGTGACCGCCGTCGAAAGATATGTAAGGTGGTCAGAGCAGGGATCGAATCCACGTTATCATGCACAAGAGCCGCGCACGCAACCATTGCACCACCGACAGCCATTTATTAGTCTTTATTTAATTTATAATTTTATACTCGTATAGGCAAAAAAATATTGAATAAAAATAGTTTATTTAATTTTCGGCTAAACTGCACTTCTCCGAGCCGGCGTCCAAAAAAAGAACTAAAACCGAAAATCGCCCAAAATGTGTGAAGTTCAAAAATCAGAAAATTGTTTTCCGGGCGGACCGATGGGGTCCCGAAGTTTCAAAAAAACGGACCCACCTTGGTACAAAGTAGGAACCACCAAGTGTGGGTACTCCAATGAAAGGTATTGTCCGCACTACTGTAGAGGTAAATAGATTTTTGATGTGCGACATTTGTGGACCAAGATAACCCTATTTTACCATATTAAAATGGGGTATCGAGAAATTGAAAAAAAATTCCCTTCACAAAACCAGAAGGAACCCTTCATTTAAGGTAGGATTTTCATTAAAAAAATTTACGTTTTTGTCAAAGAAATCGCACCATTGTTTTAGAAGAAATTTAATTCGATTTTAATTTCAAGTTTTCTTAAATGAAGGATTTCTTCGAGTTTTGCGAGGGTTATTTAGGTCGGCAGACGTTCCACATCAAAAATATATATACCACTAAATTCTTGAGGATAGTACTTTTCATTTGAGTACCTACACTTGATGATTCCTAAGATGTCCCTGGTGGACCAGTGGTTTGGACCCTAGGGCCCTATACCTCCGACCGGAGAACAATTTTTTGATTTTTGAGGTTCCAATAATTTGCCCGATTTTCGGTTTTAGTTTCTTTTTTTGGAGCCCGGCTCGGAGATGTGCAGTCAGCCTAATTTTATTTTAGTTTTAGAAAACCAAACTCCAGTGCAATTTGAAATTAGTTTGTTTCGTGATCTGTTCAAATATTTTGGCCATAACAAGCAGCTGATCACGCCACATCAGATTAATGTGAAGAATACATATATCAGATTAATGTGAAGAAAAATCGATAAAAGTCCTATCATTAATAAAATAACCAAGTAGTAGCAGAAGACGTTGGTGTTGTTGTAGGCAGCAACAGCAAGCAGTTTGGTTTTGTTTCAACCGCTTAAGTTGTCAATCTAAACGCTCACAGGAAAATTCTGTCGAGATAGCTGAATTAGACGTAACCGAATTTAGAGGTTGACACAACCTCATTAGAGGTTGGCACAACCTCCGAATACGCTCGTTGCAACCGACTGAATGGATAGGTCGGTTACTGCGACCGAATTAATTCCCAATTCGGTTGTTTCAAACGAAATTTTAGAAAATTGTGTTTACTAAACGTATATAATTCAAGATTAAGTTGTCACAACCGAATCAATTATGAAACCAAATTGCTTCAACCGAATTTCAGTTGTGACGACTAAACCCGGTCGTGACAACCTAAATTCGGTTGTAGCAACCACAATTCGGTGGTAACAGCCGAATCTACGATTAGTATAACTCTTTTGAATCAATTAGTTTTCTAGGTGTATACGTAAATATACCAACAATACAGGAATACAAAAAAGTACAAAATCAAGGTACATATGAGTTTGACAACTTAAACGATTAACGCCATGAAAAAAAAAATTGAATTCGTTGTTCAAACGAGTTTCACTTCTCGTAATGTTACCCTGAGACCTATCTAATTATTTCAGTCAGTGGCACATTTGTAAATATATCAGTAGCCTACAACTAAGCCTCTGATGATGAAGTTCACGAACTGCGAAGGGATCGTCTGACAATTTGAATTAAAACATTGCTTGTGACTGTTGAATATTTTGTAGTATAAAAATATAACTTCCAAGATAAATTATACTTTACCAGTTCTAAAAACAAAATCGTCATAAGGTGGGACTTATCTGGAAAAAAGTGGGATTGAAATCCAAGGCGTGCTGAGACATCGAAAAGCGGGATAATTCCGCCAAAACCGGTATGGGTTGTCAAGTTAGGAATTACCCATCCCGATCACCCATTACCCACAGGGTAAAGGGGAAAATAATGGGTAGTTACCCACGACGATGGATAATTGCATCATAATGACCCATTACACATTGGGAATGGGTAAGCGGCCTGTACCCATTACCCACGGCGATGGGCTAGACATGGTAACCCATCGTCAGTTTTGATCGAAAATATGGAAAAATTTAAAAAAATATCTATATCTCGGAAACGGAGCTTCGAAACGAAATAATTAAAATTTTTCATTTTTAAAAATCTCCCAAATAGTAAAGTCCCTAAAATAAAAAAATGCTATAACTCGGGAACGGCGCTTTCAATCGCAAAAATATTAAATTTTTTACCTCCGAAGGATGCTGTAACCAATGGACGTCTTTAATACGGCATTACTTTAAAACAAATCGGTAAAACTTAAATTTTTCGAATGAAAAATCGCTAAAACACTATTATGTCTATATTTCGGAAACGCAACTTTGAATCGCAAAATAACCAATTTTCCCGGGTTTCTAAGAGTTTTTTCATCAAGTGGTCAAATTCGCATGGACGACAAACAGAGTTCGTAGGGGTAACCCGAAAGTATTTACAATACCACAGGCTACCACAGGGTATGGGGAAAATAATGGGTGGTTACCCACGACAAAGGGTAATTGCCCATCACGATTACACATTACCCACAACGTAATCCATTCCAATTTTCGTACCTCTAATAGAGGCTTTAACCAATGGATGTCTTGAGTACGGCAACACTTTTTTTAGACAAATCGCTTATGTCAAATTCCGAGATATTGGCATAAGTGCGCTTTAGCGATTTTTGATTCTAAAAGCTTTGGCGATTTTTCTAAAAAAAAGGGTTGCCATATTCAAGACATCCTTTCTTTGGTTAAAGCCTCTGAAACTTTTATTTATGTTTGCGATTCGACGCACCGTTTTCGATTTATAACAATTTTTTTATTTTAGCGATTTTCTTATTTTGGCGAATTTAAAAAAAAAATTATTCCACAAGAATTGGCCCACTGTACGAAAAACCCCTAGAAGCTCCCAAATATTGGGCAATTTTGCGATTGGACGCAACATTTCCGAGATATAGAGACTTTTTCAAAATCTTTCATATTTTCGATCAAAAATGGGGATGGGCTACCAAGTGAGTAAAGTGTAATCGTAATGGGTAATTCCGCATTGTCATGGGTAACTACCCATTATTTTCCCCATGCCATGTGCTATCGTAAACACATGAGGGTTACCCCTGCGATCACTGTTTGTAATCATATACAAAGTTTCGTGTCCATTTTACAGCAAAGCCTCTTATGAAAAATCGCAAAACATAACTTTGTAACAAGAGTTTTTGCAACAGAAACTAAATTATGATTAGAGCGTCTAATATTTGAACACGAATTCTAATATTGTACTCTTTATGAGTTGTATCTTCCATTTCAGATGAATGAGGTTTTCGAAATACTCAAATTGGTTAACACAACCTCATTTCTGTAGTGACAACTTCTATTTCGTAAGACATATTTTCAATAACATCGACAATGTATGTATATGATAATTTTGTATGATAATTATGAATTCTAATCAAAATATAGACTTTATCATGGGATTTCCAATGCCTGAATTGATTTCCAACTAAACTTGTCCCTGCTTGTAGGAAGGTGTGGGCGTATATAATTTGATACAGGGACTAGTAGAGAAATTTCAGTCACCCATTGGTTCCGAGATCCATTTGAAATGGCTGTGTCAAATTTCAGCATAGTTTTAAATACTCGTATATTTTCATATACTTTTTTTTAATTCTTGGCCAACTTTATTTCTTGGAATAGGTGTGGCAAGTTGGCTCATGGCCCATGGCATAGTTGCGTATGATAAAACGTTAGCCTATATCAAAAAACATTTGAGAACGGATTATCAGGGATATTAGGATTTATCAGGTCTACCAGCCAACAGTGTGTCTAACTTTAGTATGAGAGTTATCATGTGTGTGGGAGTTTGATTATTTTTGTGGGCATCTAATGAACAAGTTTTTAAATTCATAACCAAAATGTAATTCTTCATTGAAGCAGCGTCACCAACCATAGGACGTATGAAAGTATTACGCTTCAATGAGTATACAAGTTGACTGATGCACTTCAGCATAGATTGGGTTTTGATAAAATTTTAATTTTCGATGTATCTATCTATGAATCATATAACTTAATGTCAAACAACCCTGTTTTTAATTGATTAAAACATTTTTAACTTCAATTTATAAACATAATTTTCTTTTCGCATTCACACCCGCCGTTCAATTATATTTTTCGCTTTAATAAAAAACTATTTTATATTTTTGCTGGATCGAAATATACCAGAGAAATGAATTTAATTGTGAAGATATTTGAGAGAATTTTTCTGTTGCTAATAGTGATAAATTCAGTCTAATCATTAAATCAGCGTTCGGAAAGTCTACCAAATCCTTGACTGAACACTTTTAGTATAAACGGTCAAGTATCTTAACTCATTTAAAAATATTGTTTTTTTTACAATTTGTTCATGACTTCCTTCTCACCTTGAAATTGTCGGTATAAAATAACTTTTGTGATTTGATAACAATCGTGTATATTTATAATTAAAATGTGCTAGAAACATAATAGATTTTGCTATATTTGTGAGTTATTTACTGATATCAGTCATCGGCGTGATTTTAGAAACAATATAGTAAGTGTGGTGGAAGTGTATCACAAACTCTTCAATCGCTCTTATAACTCCAGCCGTTTGTACGAACTAGAACGTTGCACCGGTAAACATTTTCGCATACCCGAAGCCATTCGTGCGATAAATACACACATGATTTCAGTTCAGTTTAGCGAAAGAAGTGTGGTACTCAGCCGTCCCGGTCGTTTGCAGTACGAACAGGTATGAAGCGATAGCAGTGACAATACACTGTTGTATTTAAGTTCGTAGGCAGCGGAAAAAACCGAATAAAAGTAGTCGGTACCTTATGTGTCTGCAACGAATATAGGAGTAATGTTCGGTAGTTCAATAGAGGTATTCTATTAGAAGGGTATACGTTTTTAGCACGTTTAATATCTGGAATATGGGAAGTAATATACTTCTCAATTGGGCAGTTAAATATGAAGTAGACAGATAAGATATAAAATAATTTAAATTAATTCATTTCCACTTTGGTCTTAATATTCTTATAGTTTTTTAAAAGGGTGCAAAAGAGTGTTTTTCTTCGTCGCTTCTCTACAGAACACCGAGCATTGCAAGAACACCGGACCGATTGTGGCTGTGCTTCTCATCGCTATTCGATTTGTTGCTTACATTTTTCATTCACAAAGTGTCGCTACCATAGACGAATATAGTATAGCAACATTTATTCTCTCATCTGTCGTTTCATTTCACACTCTTCGTCGTAGGTTTGTGGAAACGAGGGAAATTACATTTAAAATTAACTTACACCAGGTGGAGTTACAAAATATGTTCACTTAAATTTTTTTTGTCGTATGTATGTTGTTTTTGTAAAATGTACATGTATTTTGCACTTTTTTGTTGACTTTTATCGTTTTGTATTGTATTTAACACAACTAGTTTGCCACAAAAACATGAAATGCGGTTGTTGTTCCTTTGTTGGACGGTGTTTACTATTGCCTCTATCTGGTATTATTGAACCCATTGTCTAAAGGACAATCTGAAATCCTCGGGTCGCGACTAAAGTAGTGGAATTTGGTGGTAAAATATTTTCTTATATCATTTGGTAGAAAAAGTGACCGGACTTTGTTATGTGAACAAAGTTTTTAGACTGACGAAATTATTTCTTTAATAGGTGATTTTTCAATGTAATGCTATTTTCCCCCCGAAATAAATTCCTGCGTACGGTACTGATTACAGCAGAAAGATAGACAAAAGGCTACTTGGGTATACCCTGATAAAAGAAAGAAGAACCAAATTGATCTAGTGGTAATTAAACATCGATTCTGACCACTACCTGGTAGCAGCAAAGGTTCTCACAAGATTAAGTAGAAACCAGAAGCAGAGGAAGCTAGACATCAGAAAGCTGCAATTACCAGAGGTAGCCACAGCCAACTCAATGAAACTCCCTCAGCTTTTCGCACAGAACCCACCCCCTCCCGATGACGACCCTGAAGCGCAATGGAAACCCATTTCCGACTCTATAAAATTAGCCGCAACAACCGCCTTGGCTATGAAAAACCACACCGCAACCAACCCTAGTACGATGAAGAGTGTCGCATAACAAATTTTGAAAAGAACTCTGCCCGTATGGTAATGCTTCAGTCAATTGCAACGCGAGCTGCGACTGGGCAGTATAGGGAAAATAGACGGAGGCGTAAAGAAAGCGCGAGACTGAGAAAATTGAGACATACAGAAGGAAGAACGATGTCCGAAAATTCTACCTAAAAGTCAAAAACGGAACTAATGGACAAGGTTCAAGGTCCCAATTCTGTAAAGAGACGGACGGAAATGTCATCGCAGATGTGCAGAGCATATGGGGAATATGGAGAGATCATTTCTCCACGCGACTGATACCTGAGATATCCAATGACGATGAGTTAAACGATCACAATTTGGACGAACACGTCTATTGCCCCCTCCTAACCAAGACAAGGTCAGAACAGCTATTGCCCGACTTAAGAACAACAGAGTCACAGGAGCCAATGGATTATCGGCGGAGCTGTTTCAGGCGGGCGGCGATGAGCTGATAAGGTGCATGCATCAGCTCATTAACAAAATTTGGTTAGATGAATGCATGCCCACGAAAAACAAATCGACACCTATAATCTATTTGTCGATTATATGGCGGCCTTCGATAACCCGATACGGAAGGAAATCTACGGACCAATGTCTGAGATTGGTATTCCTGCAATACAAATACGCCGTTGCTGGATGACCTTGAGGAACACAAAATCCGCAGTTAGAGTTGGTAAGGATCTTACCGACACCCTATTGTGCGATCTCTGTAACATCTTATTGGAGATCATTACGAGAAAAGCTGCAGTCAACATGAATAAAACCATCAGCAGCAAAAGTCTCGCCTATGCTGATGATATAGTTATTATTGGACGCACAATTAGAGAACTTACTGCGGTGTTTTCGAGAATTGAGAAGGAGTTAGCAAAAGTAGGTCTGACAGTAAATGAGGATAAGACAAAATTAATGGTCTCAACGAGCAGGGCATCCACGCGATTAGACCAAATCGGGAATGTTGATAACCGTTAAAATTTCGAGGCGGAAGATGAATTTATATACTTCGGATCTGCCGTAAACCAAAACAACAACTTCAGCCTTGAGATCAACCGGTGAATTGTGCTTGCGAATAGATGTTTTTACCTCAAGCAGACGAAACATCTCTTGGAGTCTTCGAGAGGAAAACACTCCGAATATGTATGGCCCTATAGTGCACAACGGCGAGTATCGGCGAAGCATGAACCTTTAGCTGTATGAGCGCTATTTCGACATTGACATAGTTAACCGGATCAAAATAACGCGATTGCGCTGGCTAGGCCATGTCAGTAGAATGGATGAAGACGAACCAGCACGAAGTGGTTTCGAAATCGAGTTCAAAAAATAGGAAGACCAAGACTCCGCTGGAGGGATCAGGTTGATGAATCCCTGAGTACACGTGGTATTATCAACTGGAGAGATAAAGCAAAAGATCGAACTGGTTGGCGAAATATGTTATATTCGTTTTGTAAGGCCCATAACCCACGGGGTTGTTCGAGACTGGATAAGTAAGTAAGTAAATATGGTGAAATTGACTGCAACATGTCCATAGAACTCAATTTTCTGCGTTCGCATTTTGACTTTTTCCAGATAACCTCTGCCAGTTCAGCGATGAACAAGACGAACATTTTCATCAAGAAATGGCTACAATTGAAGAACGCTTTGAAGGAGTTAATAAAATATACACAGAGTTCTTAAGTGCTCTTAAATATCATATATAACGTTCAAAATGTCTATGTTCTGTCTTTCCAAAGCCTTTAAGAAATTGAAATTAGGTTGATAATTACCTAAGTTAGAGCATTATAACCGTAAACGGTACTAAAAACCAAGTTTTTACCCGGGTGGCGATTTTCGGGGTTTTTTGTGAAATTTCACAAATGAATTCTTGATTTACTATTAGAAAAATAGTATAATTTTCCAGGTATTTTGGACTGTCGCGGAGTGTAATATATAAACTACTAACTGAAAAAAAACACCGCCTCTTATGACAGACCATTATTCTTTTCGTGAAAGATGTGGCTGTATCTCACCGATGCATCACGATGACGAGTTGGATCTCGGATTCGAGCCGATTAATTTTTTCTAGTTTATTCGCATTAACCGGAGATTTCACAAAACGCCAAAGAAAGAAATCGCACGGCGTTAAATCGCATAATCTTGGTGGCCAATTGCTATCAGAATTTCTTGACATAATTTGTTCTGGAAATCGTTGCTGCAATAAATCGATTGTTTCATGCGAGGTGTGTCAGGTGGCGCCTTCTTGCTGAAACTACATGTCGTCCAGTTGCAGCCACAAGAACTCCGTTATCATGTTCCTGTAACGATTTCCGTTCACAATCACTGTAATTTCGGCCTCATCTTCAAAAAAGTAAGATCCAATCACGGCGCCTGACCAAAATGCGCATCAGACAGTTTCTCGTTATGGGTGCATTTGACTCTCATGGATTAAATGAGGATTTTTGAGCCCCAAGTTCAACAATTTTGTTTATTCACGAAGCCATTCAGATGGAAATGCGCTTCATCAGAGAAGATGATTGTTTTGAAAAATTGGCATTGTCCATTACCCATTGAATGAATTGCTTTGTAATTTCCATGGTCTGCTGGTTTGAGTAAGCTGAATTTTGTTAAGGATGAGGTCGTTTGTCAAAATTCGATGCGTAGTGCTTCGTTTAATATGAAGTTGTTGAAATCAATGCCGAATTGATGTTTTCGGATTTTCGGCGACCTTACAGCATCAGTGTTTTCAAGAGACCGACCGGTACGTTGACGCACCGGAGTGTTACTGTTCATAACTAACCCAGTTTCTTCAAATTTGTTGACCACTCTTGGAATGGCTGGCACATTAGGTGCACTTTTTCGACTGAAAATCCTTCGAAGTTTGCGAACGATCTCAGCAGAACTTTCCAAATTTTTGTACTAAGTTTTCACAATTATAACGTGTTGTTCTTTCGCAAAGCGCTCCATTTTTAATAACACTGTGACACAAAATTAGATTTTTTTCAAAATGATGGGGTTCTGTCAACGGATTCTGGTAGAAAGGTCTAAAAAAATATACGTGTAAAGGCGTTTTGCCAGATCTGATCAGAATTTTTTTTAGGGCGGATCAAAATTTCCGCCCCTCGGAACTTTCCTACAACATATCGGCATGCAAAATTGAGTGGTCCTTACTTGTGAGGTACCAAATGTGTTCAGAAGTTTTATAGAACAGATTGAGATAAACATTTTTGTGGAACAAATTAACTGTCACGTATAACCATAATTTTTACTTTTTTTTGAAAACTCGCAAAAAAACTGCTCCAAACTGACGGGGGCGTGGTCAAAATGTTCTACAAAAATTATCGCCATAAAATTTCACTATATGTGTCCGAACACTCCAAAACACAAATCTTAGCCCAAGTGCTAGATAAAATATGAAATATGACAAAATTCATAATATTATGTGGACTATTTTTAATGGAAACAGCAAAATGACAAAATTCATTATTAACCCATAGAAGGCAGTTAGTTTTTGCTTACTATCTAGCACTTGGGCTAAGATTTGTATTTTGGAGTGTTCGGACACATACCTATAGTGAAATTTTATGGCGATAATTTCTGTAGAACATTTTGACCAAGCACCACGTCATTTTGAGCAGTTTTTTGCTAGTTTTCAAAAAAAGTAAAAATTTTGGTTATACGTGACAGTTAGAGGGTTAATTTGTTCCACAAAAATGTTTATCTGAATCTTTTCTATAAAACTTCTCAACATAATTTGTACCTCAGAAGTAAGGAACACACAATTTTGCATGCCGATATGTTGTAGGAAAGTAGGAAACTTTGACCCGCCCTAAAAAAAGTTATGATCAGATCTGGCAAAACGCCGATACACGTATATTTTTTTTACACGTTTGTACCAGAATCCGTTGACAGAACCCCATATTTTTTTTTGGTGTCACACAGTGTAATCGGAATAAACGTATACGACAGCTAGCCAATTTCAGAGTTGGCACTTGAAAAAAAAACTTACACTAAATTTAAAGAGTGCAATCTTACTGAGACACCCTTTATAAGAACTTCGACTTTGAAAGTCAATTTTCTACGGTCACAAAGATGACGATAAAGTTTGAACATGCTAAAAGCTACACTTTCAGAACTATGATTGTGTTTGGCTAGATGGTGTGTTTCTCTCATTTATTATTTAATTATGGTTTATATTCAAAATTAGAGACACTATTTGCTGTTCTCCATATTTCAGCCCTTTAAAAGCAAAAAAAAAAACAAAAAACCGGTTCCAGCGGTCTTTGCCCAACTTAAAAACCGAAAACTGGTTTCTTGAAATATTGATTTTTCCGAAAAAACCGAAAATTGATATATTTTTAAACCCGGTTTGTTGAATACAGTATCGGAACCTAAATATATACAAAATAACTAAAAGCTAATGACGCTTAAAATAATAATAAATATTATATTAATTCAAAATATTTTTTTCTAGCAGTCGAAAATAACAGCAATAAAATTTATTAGTTAACAATCAAAATTTCAACCATTTTGCAGTTGAAATTCTCCTGACTATTTGGTAGTTGATACGAACTGGTTAATAACAACTATGTTAATGTGAAAATAAACATATCCCGACAGTTGTTGTCAATGCTGCATATTTGTTTCTAACGAAAACGTTTTCAGATACACAATACCTATAACCAAGTATTTGAATGTAGTTGATTATAAGATGGTCATGCTGGCATACAACTATGAATTGAACTAGAACTCTTGATTAGTAGTACAAGGTGGCGCAAAAGTAAACTTCCGATGTTTTTTGGCTGTAATTTAAAAAAAAATGAAAAACTTTGATTCTTCTTGTGGATAATTTTTATTTGGTCTTTTAATTTTTTTTACATCAAGTCGAGAATATGATGTCATGTAAATGGCTGCCGCCACAGTTGATTGTCATTTGAGCCCTTTTTATGGCATTTTCCATCACTTTGGCCAAAACTTCCGGCGATACGTCCTCACATTCTTGACGGATATTGTCTTAAAGAGCTGCAAGAGGCTGAGGCTTGTTGACATAAACCCGCGACTTCAAAAAGCCCCACAAAAAGAAGTCTGGAGCGGTCAAATCAGGCGATCTTGCTGGCCACTGCATATCGCCAAAACGGGAGATTAGGCGCCCGGGAAATGCACCCTTCAGCATATCGGTTGTGGCACGTGCAGTGTGTGCCGTTGCACCGTCCTGTTGGAACCACATTTTTTCCAATCCCAATTCATCAAGTTGCGGCAAAAAGAACTCGTTGATCATTGCTCTGTAGCGCTCACGGCGCTTCCATGACATCGACGGCGCTTCCATGACATCCTCGGCTACAGCAGCAATATTCTCTGCAGAACGACTACTCCGGGGTCTCCCACGCCTGGCAGCACCTCGTGTTGTGCCAGTCTCTTCGAGGCGAGCGGCTAAACGTCGCAGTGTTTCACCAGTAGGCGTTGGATGGCCAGGAAATCTGCGACGAAATTCACGTTGTGCCGAAGTCACCGACCGATTATTGGTCAAATAAATAGTCAGCAATATTCAGCGTTCTGGAGCAGTGTAGCGTCACATTGTTTATTAACGTGTATTTCGCATTTGTTTACTACACAAATGTCAAAACAGAACTGACATTAGGGGCCAATCGCAAAATTTATAGCATTTTCTGATAGGAGGATTACTTTTGCGCCACCTTGTATATACTAAATGCCCGGAATTTGATATTTTGCAAAGATGTTGTACTAAATGCTACATAAAACTCGCAATTTGGTATTTTGAAAAGATGTTAATAAAATTATACTATCTTGAAGTTGATATATCAAGAAAATGTAAATAGTACAGGGTGTTTCAAAAGTGACGCTGGAAGATGCTCTTATTTTTGCAAATGGCCACCAATGTAAAATCTGTTTTGACATTTGTGGACTAGACAGATGTAAAATACAAGTAAACAAGCCATGGAGCGATACACTCCCCAAGAACGCGGAATAATCGTGTCTATTTTTTTGCGTAACAATTCGTCTGTGGTGTTGTCGCAGCGCGAATACCGTCGCCGATTCCCCGACACCGACTGCGCAAACAATGCGCCGTGTGGCCACTAGCCTTGAAGAGTATGGGACCACACGAGACGTTGCCAGGAGTCGCCGGCCCCGGAGCGCCTGTTCTGCCGAGAATATCGCCGCTGTTGCCGAGGATATCGAGCTGTCGCCGGAAACATCAACCAGACGCCGTGCCTCGCAATTAGTCATCAGCCGGTCGTCCCTATGGCGAATTTTAGTCAAAGACCTGCGCATGTTCCCATACAAAGTCCAGTCCGTGCATCAGCTGCTGCCTGTCGACCGCCTAATGCGTGTAACCTACGCCCAAGCCATCCTCAATCTCGTGGACGAAGTGGACGATTTTTCCACCAAAATTATAATGAGCGATGAGGCTCATTTCCACCTCAGCCGGTACGTGAACAAGCAAAACTATCACTTATGGGGCACCGAAAATCCACAAGTGATGCACGAGGAGCCATTACACCCGCTCAAAGTGACTGCATGGTGCGCTGTTCACGCTGGAGGAGTCATCGGGCCCTTTTTTTCGAGAACGCCGCTGGTCAAACGACAACAGTGGATGATGCGCGCTATAGGGCCATGTTAACCGAATTTTTTCTGCCTCAATTCGACGAATTAGGACTGTAGGGCATGTGGTTCCAACAGGACGGAGCAACGGCACACACTGCGCGAGCCACAACCGATATTCTGAAGGCGGCGATCCCGGGTCGCCTTATCTCTCGTTTTGGGGACTTGCACTGGCCCGCAAGGTCGCCCGATTTAACCGTTCCAGACTTTTTTTGTGGGGTTTTTTGAAGCCCCGTGTTTACGTGAACAAGCCCCAAGACCCTGGAAGCCCTCAAGGTCAACATTCGACACGAGTGCGAGAAACTGTCGCCCGAAGTTCTCGCCGAAGTGATGAAAAATGCCATAAAACGAGCCCGAATGGTAATCAATTGTGACGGCGCCCATTTAACCGATATCATCTTCTCAACTTAACCAATAAAATTCTAAAGGTTCAAATAAACATAATCGAAGTTTTGCATTTAGAAAAAAATGAGAGCCAAACAACATCGGATGACTTCTTTTGAAACACCTTGTATTAACATGTAGTTTTTCATAGAAAAAGTACTTTTTAATAGATGTTGATCTTGAACCGAACAATTATTAAAGAACATTAGAACTGAAAGACGGAATAATATAAACTTAAAGTGAACAAAAAGAAAAAAAGGTTTTTTTAAGAAATGGGAATTTTTTAGAGTTTTAGAGTTTAGAGGTCCTATTTCCAAGAATAGGTAAAGTTTTAAGAGTAGACACTTATCTCAAGAAAAGTTATTTTGATGCACAAAAAATTTAATCTTTAAAGGAAAGGCAATTTGTTGTAAGAAAATGTACTTTTTTAAGAAAAGGTTGTTTTTTGTAAGAAAATTTACTTTTTGAGGGAAGGTACTTCTTTAAGACAAGGTATTTTTTTTAAGGAAAGGTACTTTGTTTAAGAATATGAATAGGTATATTTTTTGAGGAAATTTACTTTTTTTAAGAAAAGGCACTTATTTAAAAAAATGTTCTTTTTCTAAACTTCTTTCACTTTTGCTTTTCTAAATTTATACTAAATATTGGCTACAGGCAACAAATATCCCCTTAAACAAGAAATTTCCCAACATATGTGAAACATCTAAAGGGTCCGCCATCTAACGTTTTTTTATCAACTAGTGCTTATTTCGTGAATGGTAACACTTAGCTCATGCCTGATTTGACAGATAATTAGTTTTATCCTTCCGCTGAACGAATATGGTTGTGTATACGCTTGAACACCGCTGGGAAGTATTGCGACATTACTCTGAAAATCATGGTAATGTTGCAGAATGTGGGCCTGCGATCGACTTATAGAAGATGCCGATTTTGCCAAAAAAATCATCTTTTCAGATGAAGCTCATTTTGATCTTGACGGGTATGTAAACAAGCAAAATTGTCGCATTTGGGGCACAGAAAACCCGCACGCATACATTGAAAAGCCGATGCACCCAAAACGAGTCACTGTTTGGTGCGGATTTTGGTCCAGAGGAATAATTGGGCCATTTTTCTTTGAAAATGAGCAAGGAGTGGCCGTTACAGTCAATGGCGATCGTTATCGGGCCATGTTGAACGAATTTTGGTCACAAAAATTAAAGAGGAGGATATTGGCAACATTTGGTTTCCACAGGACGGCGCTACGTGCCACACAGCCGAAGCTACACTCGATGTTTTGCGTCCTGTTTTTGAAGATCGCATTATCAGCCGCAGAGCAGATGTCGTTTGGCCACCTCGGAGCTGCGATTTGACACCGTTGGACTATTATTTGTGGGGTGCCCTCAAAGATAAGTGTTACGCCGACAAGCCAGAGACAATTGACGCTTTACAGAACAATATTCGTGAAGCCATTGGTGAAATACAGCTGCACACAATCGATAATGTGCTTCAAAATTGGACCGATCGTGTAGGCTACTGCATGGGCAGTCGAGGCTGCCATTTGAATGAAATTATTTTCCATTATTAACCGGAAGGATTGTACTTTCAAATAAAAAAAGAAATTTGAGAAAATATTTAGTAGTTTTTTTTTTATAGCATTTTCAAAAAAATAAGTTATTTGGCGGACCCTTTGGTTAATTTCTTTCTCTATGATCCAAGCCGTTAGTCTAGACACAAACTAAACCAAAAGTAAACAATATAGTTGATAATAGTGGGTTGTAGAATAATAGTGTTAAAGCAAAAGTTGTTAAATTTGTTAATTTAGCCACCATCCTACACTGTGCGATAGGGAACTTCGTTCCAAAAACCAAATTTATTGTTTTCTTAGAAATCGAAAAAAAATAAAAGTGGGCATCTTTGGAACATTTTCTGAAATATGCCCCACTGTTCGATTTTCAATGTTGATATACCTCAAAACTCCGTGACTAATTGCCTACAATCGGGTTTTTACAGAAGATAAAAATATGTGCTAGATATTGATTTGCTATTGTATTGATATTGGAAATCGATTCTGAACAATCGTGCGTCGTGTAGTCGATTCTCCGACAAATTTTGTGGCACCATGTATTTTCTTTTGGGGTCGTCTTTGCGACTAGAGGCGGAGTAAAGTAAAATGTACACAACTGAGTTGAGCTAATTGAAGTCACAATTTCATTTGCTGGATTCTAGGTGGCCACGTTTTATGGCTGCGATTACCGAACACAATGCAAGGGTTTCCTGTCTTTGCGACATTCAGTCTAGTTGGTTGCTTTTGATCTCAATATTCTTTAATTTTAGCTTGTACTTTCAACATTTGGAAACAATTTAAAAATAAAGTTATTTCAGTATTTGTCGCAATTTTATTTTAATATTTTAACACTTCAAATATTATAATGATTTTTAATATTAGATCAATTAACAAAGGGTTGCTACCAACTGAAACCATATTTTCAAATAATTACTTAGACATCAACTAAGTAATTGTTTAACTTCACAACTAATGGATTTTGTGGGTGTAGAGTCAACACAGTAAACCCGTATCCAGTTGACGCAGTACCATAACTGTTTATTAACCCCATCTCACATCGCCTGCAAAATAATAGTATTGAACCAATATAATGACAGTGCTGCGACTAATTATGTGACGGGTTTTATTGTATTCTTTCATCTCCATCCAAGTTTTTAGTAATTCTTTATTAAACTTCGTGAAACGGACTCGCAGTCGAGCTGCACAACTCCACTCCAACTCCAACTACGACCACGGACAAATTTCTAGAACACCGACTCCTAAATTCCAACTCCAATTCCGACTCAACACCCCTACTACGAGTGCACGAGTTATGGCTTTTACAAAAATTATAAATATTTGTGAAATTGGACTAAAAAACGATCAAATGGCGTTAAGCTTAGCTAGGTCAGCATCATTTAGACACGTTTTTATATCCATTTTTATCTCCTACCGCTGACGAATTCGCCGGCCCACATTATATAGTAGTAATACAGCATCAGTCTACCCTTAGGGCCATTTTGTCAGAAGAAGAAGAATAGTTTCCCATTACATCCCTTGAAGGGATTGGTGAGAGCTTCTCACAACCAGTGTGCGGTGCGCTTTTTAGTTTTACACTCACAGATTTGGACCTACAATTTTACATCGGTTCCAAACGGTATTTTGAGAAGTCTTTTCATGGCTAATAATCACTCGATAAGCGAGGTCACCGCCGTCGAAAGAAATGTAAGGTGGTCAGAGCAGGGATCGAACCCACGTTCTCATGTACAAGAGCCGCACACACTACCACTGCACCACCGACGGCCACAGGGCCATGTTGTTAATGTCCGGTTAAAGTGTCTGCTTATTAAACGGTACTATAATTTATCGGAATGATAAATTAATGTTTTCCATTTTCTCATACTCCGATAGTTTAACAGGATTTCTTTGCGTTGTAGGCACAGATATGACATCTATCCACAACTTACATTGCACATCCCACTGATTGCAAAAAGCCTCCAACCTATCACGGGATGTGATGGCACACTAATGGCGATTTTCAGAAGGTTTTTCATGGGTATTTACTAGAGTGTTAAAAAATTACCGGATTTCCGTATATTTCACACTTGGGCTAAGATTTGTGTTTTGGAGTGTTCGGGCACGTATAGTGAAATTTTATGGCGATAATTTTTGTAGAAAATTTTGAACAACCCCCCCCCCCCCCCAATCAACCCGTTATTTTGGAGCAGTTTTTTGTGAGTTTAAAAAAAAGTAAAAATTATGGTTATACGTGACAGTTAGAGGGTTAATTTGTTCCACAAAAATGTTTATCTGAATCTTTTCTATAAAACTTCTGAACATATTTTGTACCTCAGAAGTAAGGAACACACCATTTTTCATGCCGATATGTTGCAGGAAAGTTCCCGGGGGCGGAAACTTTGAGCCGCCCCCTAACAAAATTCTGATCAGATCTGGCAAAACGCCGATACACGTATATTTTTTTAGACCGTTCTACCAGAATCCGTTGACAGATCCCCATCATTTTGAAAAAAATCCAATTTTGTCTCACGGTGTTATTTTGGAGGAGTTTCTCATGATTCGGCGCTCCAAAAACAATCCCATGTAGATCGCTTTCGGACACCCATTATAGGCGCACTCCGCAAAAACGCCTTTGAGGAGTGATGTGGGAGTATTGTACAGACTCGTTTTTAAGAGTACAAAGCTAATCAAATGCCAATATGATTCAACGCTTCTAAAACAATCCCATGCGGAGCTCTTTCGGACGCCCTTTATAAGTGCACTCCGCAAACACTCCTTTGAGGAGCGCTATGGGAGTCCCTACACGCTCCGAATTAGGGTGGCTCGGTACTTACAAAACAACAATATTGAAAACTATAACAATAATACAAAATATTATCTTCTTTTTATCTTCTAGGAGTTTATCTAGCGACATCTTCTTTCTGTCTTCCACGTGATATTCTAGTGATATCTCAAATTGTCTTCGTAGTGATTATCTGGGAAAATTACAATATTAACTTGTAGCAGTATTGGTTTCGAATTTCTTGGAAGTATCGCTTTCAGGTAACAGTTTCTCCCAACGAGTGAAACTTGCGCAATACGAAAATGATTATTACTGCAATAAAATTTGTCCTACACGCGATATGATGGCGATATAGCCGCAATATTGTTTAGTACTGTGGGTTTTGAAAGGTCTCTGTTTTACTGAACCGGCTTCTTTCACTTTTGAAAAATTGTGATAGGATAATTTTTAAGGACAGATTTGAAAATGTGTTTTGGAGAACATACATTTTGTTTTGGTGCAGTTGATAAAAAAAATCCTTTAGTATTTAATAAAACTAGTTTCTCCTTAAAATATTTAGTTCTCGTTTTAGTTAATGCATGACGTACAATACAATTAAAAAAATTTTTCTTTAAGTACAATTATAAAAAATTTGGTATTATTTTGATTTTTAGTAATTATTTTGAAAACGGTTTTGAAAATAAGTTAAGCGGAAATTTTCAATTATCTTTTCTAAACAACATGTATATCATGATGTTCGTCTTTCAAGCATTTTGACTAAAATTGCCGCGCACCATAATTGTCGAACGCAAAATATTGTCCTATAGTAGACATACGAGTATTTTGGATTACCCCTCAGACTTCACCAGTTTTATTGGTTATTTAGATCATATTTTTGCCATTAATAATTTTAGTTAGTGTATTTTTTTATAAATAGTTTTGAAGCACAAAACAATAAACAACACTAAATTAATAAATTCTTAGATCAAGTTGAAAACATTTCTTTTATCTCTCGTTATCGTTATCGACAGTATTTAGTTTTTGTTTTTTGAAATTCACTAACGATGATGCAAACATAAAATTTCATTCAAACAGCATTTGCTTCACAAAACCAACCCGCTCTTATGTTCGTCCAAAATTGTTTTTGTATACAAACACTATGTTTTATCACATATATTATGTTCTAAGAGATTTATGATGGACTTCTGTGTATCTCTATATACTATACAAAAAGATCTCTGCATGTTATATACACAATAGCACACTATTTATTCAATACATTTGAAATTCGTAGCACACACTTGATGCGTGCAGTATTTGCTGTACGACGCCACAATGATCGAATAGATAGTATTTGTTACCAAACTCACATTTGACGGTGGGGTTGTGTAGTATTCGACGTTTTGAAACACACTGAGTTCCAAGTGGTGGATATCGGCAAGTTGGGTACTCAAAAACTGTTGAAGGTCTTTTGCGAAAAAATTATACATATACCAGGAAAAAAATATATACATCTATACATAAGTATATTAGAATGGATTGAAATGAGATTTTTGTTAAACAATCGGTGATACTATTTTCTGTCAAGATACACTCCGGTTCACTTAGTTAAAAGCACTAAAACTTCCATATTCAGCAGCCTGTATCTTTTTCAATTTGTAGCCGATTGCAGAATTTTAAAATGGAAATGGAAGCTAGACATCTTGAGATATCATACAATAGTCGTTTCTTAACTAAATAACTTTTTTTGAGCAATTTATAGAAAAAAGTCCAAAAATGTTCTATTTTTTTTTTGGTTCACTATCATTTTTTTTTATTATTTTTAAATTAAGCGATTATTTTTTTGTAAAGAGCGTTTGTTTATTAAAATTTATTACATCTTAATCATTTTCCCAGTCAAAATGGCAAAATAAAAAATTTTAAATCTATCGGAAAAAACTAAAATCGATGTTCACCGTTCTGAAGGATATTCTAACCGCGCAATAGCTAAAAAAATTGGACCGAGCCCAACAGTTGTCGACAATTACATCAAGAACCCCGAGGGGTATGGAAAAAATTTTAAAGGAAGGATTTCATTGTCTTTATCTACGTATGAGAAAAGAAAAATCATCAGAATTGCTTCTAATTCTGCCTTAGCCTTGTCAAAAATAAGAGCTGAAGCTGGAGTGGAGAGAAGCGGCTTCAATTCGCAAGAGACTACATGTTATGGGATGTGTAGCCACGAGGTCATCTAAATGACTGGAGAACCGTTGTATTTTCGGGTGAGATGAAGTTTCATTTTGAGATGAAGTTTTATTACTTGTATGATCTGCGCAAATAAAATCGTGTTTTGAACCGACATCACAGCCGAGAGCGCAGCGTTATGGTGTGGGGTGCTATTACGTACTATGGCACCATCGATCTTGAATTTCAAAAGGCTAAAATGACTGGTGCAAGCTATAAAACGTTATTGAAATCGGCTTTTCCAAAGTTCAGTGAACTATTTGGTTCTATACCTTGTATATTGCAACAGGATAATGCCCCTATACACAACGCCAGAGTAGTAAAGGAGTTCACTGCAAGCCAAAATTTTAATATTCTTGACTGGCCACCCTATTCGCCAGATCTAAACATTGACGAAAATGTCTGGGGTTGGTTATCTCGTAAGGTCTATGAAGGACGTAGACAATTTGATGACAAGCAGTCACTAATTCAGGCCATTAAGGATGCTTGGAATCAAATTTCGTTGGATTACATAAATTCTCTTTATCTCTCAATGAAAACCCGTATATTTGAAGTTATTAAAAACAAAGGTGGTTGTACCCATTACTAATAGTTCTTAAATAAACTAAAATAAATAATAAAAAAAAAGAAGAAAAACTGTTTTTCATTAAAATTAATTAAAGTGCCTTTATTCAAGTGAACCAAAAAAAAAATAGCACATTTCTGGACTTTTTTTATAAATTGCTTCAAAAAGTTCGGTAGTTAAGAAACCACTATTGTCATGATTTTTTTTATATTTCAAGATGACTGGCTCATATTTACATTTTAAAATTCTGCAATCGGTTACAAATTGCAAGAGGTACAGGCTGCTGAATATGGAATTTTTAGTTCCTTTAAATAAGTGAACCGGAGTGTATCACTTTAAGTTTGATATAAAATTTTGCAAAAATTTTCATATAAAGATATCAACAATTTTTAGAGGTTTGGGAGACGATTTATCATACACGAATCATATCTCATATCAATCATATCAATAAGCCGATTAGTTTGTTATTTTTTGATTTTTATTTGTTTAGATTCACCTCTCTGGAATTGCAAAACCCCGCGTTTAAGGGCGTAATATTTTCTTCTACTGGAAAGCCAGGGCGAACATTGCCGTGATCGCGACCAAAAATTATTGAACTGGATGTTGGAATTTCTTTCACAGTTTCATTAGTAGAACAGTTTCATTAGTAAATGATTAAAATATTTTTTGAATGTATTACGTCGTTTAGGAGATATGGGGTTTCGAAACTGAGGTTATTGGTTAATGTGATGTTATTGTTTAAAATCATATTAAATTTACAGGCTCTTCTAAGGTTTATTTATTTATTTCCCGTCTATGCAAGATTCAATTTCTTACATACTACTGCTTAATAATAAATTATGTCTGACACGGTTTTGAACTCATTTATATTGTAAGAGAAATCAATTACAAAAATTTACACCTTTTTCATCAACGATGGCCATATATGTAATCTTGTTGTTTGAACAGTGTGTTTTTAATATGGCAACACTGTGTCTGAGCACAAATATTACCCATATTATATTCGCCGTTAGCAGAATTTCTGTGTATCAGAAGGAACACGTATTTTTGTACAACGTTGTCGTAATTAGTCTGAAATATAGGGCAAATATAATACAAACAGAGATCCACTATAGAAATGTTTTCGAAAATCGATGGCAAACTTAATAGATAACTTTTGAAACTTTTAGAGAATTTAATTACATATTTTGAATTCAGGCAAATTTGAATGCAGACATATTTATGATGGCTAAAAAATAAGCCACATGTTGAATTTCAAAGTATTTGTGCAATATTTGCACATGCTAGGAGCACTTCTTTGTAAAGGATATTTTTAGGAAACGTGTGTACCTGTTTCAATTTCTGAAGTTTTATGTCATGACTGGAAACAGATTTCAAATGTATTCTGGCGATTTTAATAGAATTCAGTTTGTAGCGGAAGAAACTGTCGCATTTTTGGAACGAAGTTTGTGCTAAATTACAATAAAAAAAATTAAATTATTTTTTTTGGACACTATTATGCTACAACCCAGTATTATCAACTATATTGGGTACTTTTGTTTTGGATTGTGTCTAGACTAAATTTCTTGTTTTATGGGAAGTGTTACAGGTGGAGGCTGTAGCCAATATTTAGTATATATTCTAGTTTTGAACCCAATAAAAAGTAAATTTAGAAAAGCCAAAGTGAAAGAAGTCAAAAAAAAGAACATTTTCTTAAATATGTGCCTCTTCTAAAAGAAGGAAATTTTCTCAAAAAATAATACCTATTCATATTCTTAAACAAAGTACCCTTTCTTAAAAAAAGACCTTATCTTAAAGAAGTACCTTGGCTTAAAAAAAGTAAATTATCTTACAAGAGGATAGTTTTCTTAAAAAAAGTATTTTTTTTTAAATAAGTACCTTTTCTTAAAAAACTAAATTTTCTTACAACAAATTGCCTTGCCTTTTCGTTAAAGAGAAACTTTTTTGTGAAACAAAATAACGTTTCTTGAGGTAAGTCTCAACTCTTAAAAATTTACCTGTTGTTGAAATAAGGACTAATTCTAAAAAAAATTCCCAGTTCATAAAAAAAACCTTTTCTTCAAAATATACCTTCACTTAAAAAGACCTTTTGTAACAAAAATTCCGTTTCTTAAAGATAAAATAATACGTTTCCTTTTCTTGAGATAAGTAACCTTTCTGAAAATAAGTAAATTTTCATAAAAAATACCCTTTTCGTAAAAAGATTACCACTTCTTTATAAAGTACCTGTTCTTAAAAAAAGCACTTCTTTGTAAAAAAAATCATTCACTTATGGCTCTTTTTCCTAAAAAAAACATTAGCATTAAATAAAAGACGTACCTCTCTTTTATAAAAGGACCTTTTCGGGAAAATATAATACATATTCTTACAAAAGGCCCTTAAAATATCCTTTTTTTGTTAAAACAATACAATCTGTAACAAAAAAAAAATTTCTTAAAAAAGTTTATCATTTTACAAAGTTTCATTTCTTCAAGATCCATTTAAATTATCGTATTTTTCAACGGGTGCCTTAGGCGTGTTGGAAGTAACTAGTACATAACATATAGCGAAAGGAACTTCGTTCCAACCGGGTGTCCCCTGACACCTCATGTGATTTTATATACCTTTAACGAATTTGGATTAAGCTTTGGTTTTTTCTTTCGAGCTTGTGAAAATTGTCTACGCAAAATTTCATTGACCTAGGATAACTCTTTTAAGTTTTGGCTAACCGGTTTGAGAAATCACGACACTGTGCGGCACAAAATGGTTCAGAATCGATTTCCTTCGACCAAAATTGAATAACTTTTTATCTAGTAAACGTTTTTGAGTCGTCTAAAAAATCGATTATAAGTAAAAAGTGAAAGATTATATTGAAAGAATAACGTTGAAATTCAGACAATTGGGTGTATTTTAATAATTACCCCAAATTTCACTACTTTTCTTATTTTTCGGTTTCGAAGAAAATACAAATTTGAGTATTTTTGTTTTGGAGCGTTCACACAAATTCAACTATTTTTATTGTTTGTATTATAACTAGTTCTCAACTGATTTATCAGATATATAATTTACATATTTTCTTTTATTTGACAGCTTATGTCGTAGTCTGTAATCCTGGATAGAACATTTTAGATACAATTTTAGATTTAGAAATACGGAAGAAAAAAAGTTAACAAATGCAGTCACTTATGAGACAGGTCCAGTCAACCAACATTCGAAATTGTTTCTATTAGAAACTATTAGATATCGAGAATATAAACAAGATGTTGAGGAAAAAATATTGTCATTAAAACACATACATATGGACGAGTATATTAAAAATAGGTTTTTATATTTTGTCACGTACTGACTGGTGTCACATACGGGACATAGTTGAACTTAACTCTATAAAAAAAAATTCAATGAGTGTTCGAACTCTCGGGCGATGTGTTAACACCTTTTTGTTACACGGTACCTGTCCGATTTCTATGAACACATTAGTAAATGATACATTGGAAAATAAAAGACAGCGTTCAATCATACGATGACGTTAAATTTAAATAATATTAATATTTAAAATTATTTAAATACCAGTGCAAGCACATGTGTCTTTATTTTCTTGCTTAATACCGTTTGTTTTATTCCCACAAAAACAAAGAGAATGCAAAGCAACAGACACATGTACATACATACATTGTTATGTTCGTACATACGCTACACAAGTTCACACAATTTTCGTTGCTCTCTTGCTATCTCGTTTGTATATACGTATAACCACGTCATTATTCTCTTTGCTCTGAGAGTGCTCCGCACCCACCCAAGACAACTATTCGCTGGCGCTACTGCAATGTGTTTTTTTTTCGCAGTTTGACAATCTGTGTTTCGCAGTCGGACAAATCTGTGTTCTATATAGGGGTGAGTCACCCTTATCATTTAGGGGCATGAAAAATAGATGTTGGGCGATTCTGAGACCTACCTGATATGCACACAAAATTTCATACAAATCGGTCCAGCCGATTCGGAGGAGTTTAATGGCAAACAATGTGTGATCGCTGTTGGACAATCTGTGTGATCGCAGTCTGACAAAATGTGTTTGGATGTATTCACTTTATGAATTTAGTGACTACCCGTGCCTATAGATGTTAACACATCAAAAATATTAACTCTATTGTAGGTTTTGGCATCAAATTTTTGTATCAACATTCTAGAAAATTGTATCTGAACATATTATTTTTTTATTTATTTTATATAGTTCAATAACCGAACCAATTAGGCCTTATTTGGTTATAAAATTTCTGCAACACATTTCTACTCAAATCTGAACGTTTCTAGTCTACATTTTATATTATCGTTTACAATTCTAGGTGGAGCCTCTAACCAATAGTTGGTATATATTGTAGTCTTGAACCCAATAAAAAGTAAATTTAGAAAAGAATACCTATTCATACCTTTTCATATTCATAATATACGCATTACCTAAGATCCACAAAGATGGTAATACATTGAGACCCATTTGTTCATCAATTGTGGCACCAGGTTATGGACTGAACGTGACGAAGATTTCAAACTACAACGTAAAGGAAGCATTGGACTTCAAGACGAGGATTCGGAACATAAGCATTGATGAGGATGAAATAATAGCTTCATTTGAAACGGTTAACTTATTCCCCAGCATACCAATTAATCTAGCTTAAACTGGGTAACTGGATAACTGGGACGAAATTGGACCGTACACGAATATACCACCTAAAGATTTTATGGAAATTTTGACATTCTGCATTAAGGACACACGCTATTTCCAGTATGAAGATAGATTCTACGAACAAAGGAAGGGTATGCCCATGGGTACGCCAGCATCACCAATTATATCTGACATCATCGTGGAGGTATTATTAAATACAGTACTCGACCCAGAAGCCGAAAATCTTGACGAAATATGTAGACGATTTATTTGCTGTTATCAGAAGAACTGAAGTGGCCAACATGATGACAGCATTGAATTCTTTTAATGGACAACTACAATTCACGCTCGGAGCGGAAAAGGATAAGGGACTACCATATTTGGACAGTTTGGTTATCAGACAAGGAAATGCTCTTAAAATGAAGTGGTACCAAAAACCTACAGCGTCGGGACGATTGATAAATTATCATTCCAAACACCCCAGAAGGACAATTATAGGACAATTATTAACACTGCGAGCAACTTCATTAAGAGAGTTATGAAGATAAGTAACGCTTAATTCTACAAGACGAATAAGAGGAAAATGGTGGAAATCCTTAATTTGAATAGTTTCCCCAGGAAAACTATAGACAATCTGATGTCACGGACAGAGACGAGCAAGCCCACAGAACGCCGTTCTGAATCTGACAGAATGTATAAAACCGCTACGTATGTTCCGGGTTTCTCTGAAAGATTAAAACATTCCAATATATACGACAACGAAAAATATGAATTGGCGTTGAAATCGAATTTAACCGCGAATAGTTTATTTAGCAGGACAAAGTCTATTATTCACAAAAATGTCAAGCCAAACGTTGTGTACAAAATTCCATGTAATGGTGACAAGTCCAACATATGCCAGAAAGTATATGTTGGTACTACAATGGACAAATTTAAACCCAGATTATCTGCACATAAGTCGAACCAAAAAGCTCATTATAACCCGATAGAACAAAAGACAGCACTCGCAGCCCACTGTACTTTGACTGGACACAATCGTAATTTTGACGAAGTGAAAATTCTGACTGAAGAGAAAAATTACTCACGACGCCTCTTCCAGGAAATGCTGCATATAATTGACGTTCCATCGGAGAAAAGATTTAATTTCAAACGAGATACAGATCAATGTGCCCAAGTGTATAGGCACACAATTGACAAATTCAAGCCTGCGGAAAAACTTGGCCACGCTCTGTGTTACCTCAAAATGTAATTAAAATTAATCGTTCTCCCTTTGGGGAAAATAATATACTTGTTTATTTATGTTGATTCTTGTTTCAACTCTTCAATAATGTGTATGAATAATTTGTGATTATTCTTTTTTTATCAGACCCTTGAAAATGATCAACGAAGTTGGTCGAAATATTGGAAAATATTAATAAAATTGTAAAAAGAAATACTTGAAGTGTTTTCTTTTTTACAGTGTTTTAGTTAACTTGCTTAGTTGTCTGTCAGCCTGCATTGTTCAAACAGTCTGTATTGTTCAAATCTAGTAACTAATTTTTAACACAGTTGCAGTTGACCAATCGAACTAAAATTTTGCACACTTGTCGGATTTGGATGATTAATTAACTAATTCATTTTAATTACGCTCTCTATTGAAAGTATCTAGACCATTGTTGTTGAAGTGCTAAGTAGGCGGACCATTGTACATCCCCATCAAGAAGAAGAATAGACTTATTGAGGCTAAGAGAAAAATTATTTCCTAGTTTTTAGTGCATTTATAAATATAACACTGTAACTTAATTTTTTTTTTAATTATTTTTTTATATTCTTATGACCTTAAGCCGAAACAACTGAAAACCAATTTACCTCATAATTTTCGAAACGTTTTGGAAATAAATATAACAAATGGAATGACATATATTTTATATTCTTGATACCAAAAACTCTAAGTTGGGGTCACTTTTACCGGGGATAATCTCGACTTCTAAAATTAAACATGTTATGTTTTGTATATCAGAAGATATTGAAATTTGATCGATCGAAATCGATTATGAACCATTGTGCGGAGCTATCTACTACCATTAAGATAACACATTATGGTATTTAGTTTTCATTTATTTACTTACTGTCTTTCAATTTTGTTTTAAAAATGTAAAAAAAAATCTTAAGCTAACTTTTAAATTAATTTGCGATTATTTTAACCCATTTTGGGCCGCGTTGAAAATACCTTTGATTTTTGTTGTTATTGAAAACTACTTTTCTGTGGTAATTATGATCCGCTGAACTGAAACCCGTCGTCAGAGTTTTGCTATCTCATATATTTTCACCCATATCCACTGTTCGAGAAGTTGGACAATGGCCATTTGAGCGACCCCAAATTTTTTTCAGACTGGAGGCATCTGGTACTTCATCAAAAACTTATTTGTAGCCATTGCTTCAAAAGTATTGAACTGTTGAGAAAAAAATTACATGAGGTGTCAGGGGACACCCGGTTGGATCGAAGTTTCTTTCGCTATACGTATATTATGTACTAGTTAGTTCCAACACGCCGAAGGCGCCCGTTGAAAAATACGATTATTTAAATGGATCTTTAAGAAAAGATACTTTTTGTAAAATGATAAACTTTTTTTAAGCAATTTTTAATTTATTGAATGGACTTTTTTAAAATATAGTATATTTTTAGGTCCCTTTTATAAGAATATGTATTATATTTTTCCGGAAATGTCCTTTCTTTAATGAGAGGTACTTCTTATATTAAAAGCTAATATTTTTTTTAAGAAAAGCTACCATTTTTAATAATGGTGTTTTCCATTTAATGCTTTCTGTAAGAAAAAGCCAAAGAGTATGCATTTTTTTTTTACAAAACAGAACAGGTACTTTTGGCGTAGAATACGTCTTACCTTACGGTATAGGGAGTCATGTCAGATTGTTATTGTTGTAATCTTTATTTCATTGATTATGAGGAAACGGCGAGATAACTTTTTTTAAAAATTTTTTTATAGGTAAATGAAGGTGTTATCTTTCGTTTGATATACATTTCATATTGGTTGATGTCTTCCTAATATTTAAATTTCTCAAATGAAAATTGTTTAAACACATACACTCAAAAATATGTGTGGTGTTTGGTTGAGTGTTTGAGTTTGTAGCGTGAACACAAACTATGCTGCTGTTTCAGTGTGGACACAAACCTTCGGCTGTTGTTTTGATTGATGAAATATTGAAATTTCGTATATTTACTTATGTATTTAAGTGAAACAAAATGTTAAATGTGAATTTGAATTTAACATGGATATATAATTATAAAAAATATATGAAAAAATTAATTCATACATTTTTATGTTAAATGAAAGTGCTGCCAAGTAAGCAAAATAACAATGCTGCTTGATGCTGTTTGACAGCAGCTGACAGTTGACGTTTAGTAAATTAAAATAATAAATAAATTCATTTGCTTATGTTATTTATCATTTATTGTTATATGTGACCTGGTCTACGAAAAGGGAGCTTACGTGCGAAAACTAGTTTTCTGTGAAAAAGCTGTTAAAAGTAAGCAACTCGTTTCGTCAGTTTCTCATTTTTGTTCTCCGCGCCGGACGTCCAGTAAGTGTTGTTGTTGGTCCAGTAAGTGTTGTTGTTGGTCGGAATATTATTATAGTTCATCGTGTATGTTGCTAGTATGGAACATTTAAAAAGTAACACTGAAGAAGTGACGTTTACTGTTTCTGTTGATTATCGTCTTCGCATTTCGCATGAAATGAAACATGAGTGTTGATGAGGAGTTCAGTGCCGTATACGGACAATATTTCCATGAAAAGGATGATGAAAACCATGATGAAAACTATGAAGAGAGCGATGATGATTAAGACGAAGTGTGTGTATCTCAGGCAGAAGATGAGACCGAACAAACTTTTGTTAACATAGACCTGTATGTTGTTGATGTAAAGGAGGAGGAGCTGGTAACAAAATTTCTGTCAAAAGATTGTTGTAATAATGAATGTCATACACTGATACCACGGGAAATGATCGAGAGTTTCTCTACAGATTGCGGAAAAACAAAGAAATTCGCAGACTGTGAAGAAGTGCAGTCCTTTAAGCTTCTGTTAAAACCTATCGATCCTGAAATGCCGAAAGTTATACAACCAGCCGGTTTATCTTTGGAACGTCAGTGGTACATCTATCACAATCTTCGCAGCTTAGTTTCGGATATATCTAAAGTAGATATTGTGGCTCCATTGCCGAAAGATTTGCCATCGAAGAAACCGAAGGTAAAAACTAGTGAAGATCTTCTCAAACCAGACGAGGAACCAGGTCGAACTTCCTCAGGATCAACACGTAAAAAGATCTCAAGGAAAACGACAACAAAGAAAAATACATAAACTACTCAGCATTATTATTTTTGGCCCATAATACGTTTTTCTACTGTATAATCATGCCTTTATAGCTTATAATTCAATGTCTTTTGTTCATTACCAATAAATTATATTTTGTCGTATTTTTACTCTTCTTTCTCTACATTTTTAGTACACTTCTAAGCAAGTTAAGATTTTCTGCTTTTCACCACGTGAAAAAGCATCTCATCTTCCATCCGAATCAACCAAAAAGTGAAAATTGATTTTTTGACACCTAAGCCCCCTTTCCGTAGACCAGGTCACATACTATATGTTTTCTGTCTTATCGGATGGCGTATTCTACGTTAAACTTAATGGCCGTGTCTCTCACACAGTCTGCAGGGACAGTCCGTGGCCGAAGGCCTCGGACAACTGTCTGCTGTTTTTTTAACCCTTTGAGAACGAGTTAAATTTTTTTTGTTGATACATACTCAGAACGTCAAAATTTCTGAACTATTGTGTTGTCAGAACCGGAAAAATTTTACTCCTTCCATGAGAAAAATTCCAATGAGCGTTCGAACTCACGGGCGATGTGTTAACACCTTTTTGCTACACGGTACCTGTTCGATTTCTATGAAAACATTCGTAAATGTTACATTGGAAAATAAAAAACAGCGTTCTATCATATGATGACGTTACAGTTAAATAATATTAATACTTAAAATTATTTAAAGACCCAGTGCAAGCACATGTGTCATTATTTTCTTGCTCAATACTTTTTGTTCTATTCCCACAAAAGTCAAAGAATGCAAAGCAACAGACGCTTGTATATACATACATACATTGTTATATTCGTACATACGCTACACAAGTTCACAAAATTGTCGTTGCTCTCTTGCTATCTAATTTTGACGTGACAACGTCTTAAATTAGGTTGCGGCTGGGAGTCACTTATGAAAAAGTGTAACGCCCGGTAACGTTACGATGAGTCACCGAACGAGAGAGAGGCCCGCCGAATGCCTTGCGTCTCTCTCCCACTCAATAAATAATTCTGTGTGTGCGGATGTGTGTGTTTACTTGTGTGCCAGAAACGATTTGCTTTGCTGGCTTCTAGTGGCTGTTGGTCGGTGGTGTGAGTGTTTTTGTTTTTTGGCACATCATATATATGACGACTGAGCAAGTATGTATGTGCGTGTATATGTGCGTGTGTATGAATATGGATTTAGATCAGTCTGCATTGGATAAGGTATTATTTTTTGTTTTTTGTTTTTTGGCTTTATGATATGTGTAGTGTATGTTTGTGTGTAGAAATTTTCATATGAATTAGGTAGCCAAAACGAAACAGAGAGCTGCGGTCGGCTTTAAAAACGATATGCGAATATGATGAATTGAAATACTTTTTGGTTAGTAAATTATTTTCTTTTGTTTTTAATAAAAGAAATGTTTATTTTTTATAATAAAAGAAATGTTTATATTTTATAATAAAGGATATGTTTATTGTTTATAATGTCACATTTGATAATGTGTTCATAGAAATCGCACAGGTACCTAGATGGTGTTGAAATTACTTCTATTTTCCTAAACCATAAGTTTCAATAAATGTTAAAACATCGCCCGTGAGTTCTAACACTCATTGTTTTTTTTTTTTATTTTACAAATTTTAATTAATTTCAAATTTATTTAGCAAAAATTTGAACCTTCGATCTGAATAAATGTTTTGATTTTCGAATTGATTCTTTAAAATTACAAATATTAAGAAAAAGTGGCAGATATAAGAAAACTTGATTTAAACTGTGTTGAGCAAGAATTTTAACATCTAATCAATATGAAAATCAAATCAATCTAAACAAAATATATTTCTATAGTTAAAATTTGTGCAATTCTTATTTTCATTCAATTCCTTGTTCCTATTGTGCAATTTAATTATATTCATATCAATAAATATTCTACCGAGAAAAAGACGTTGTCACGTAAAATCTTCGCCCGTAAAACCGACTTTACAGGCAACAATTTTTTTATATACGTATAATACGTCATTACTCTCTTTGCTCTGAGAGTGCTCCGCACCTACATTTTATTGGACTTACCTCCACTATAATAAAACAACAACAACAACAAAACTACAACAACTACTACTACTACTACTCATATGTTGGTGATTTATTTGTGCTTGCTGTGTCGTGGATGTTTGTGCGGGTGGTTGGTGTAGGGGGGGGGGGGGGTACCTAAAATAAAAACAACCAAACACACAACATCACACATATGTACTTTGTCCGAAGTAGCTGGCGTATACGTGTGTCACATAATCACATGTTTGCCATATCAACAGCAAAGAAACAGCCAAACACACAACATCACACATACTTTGTACGAAGTAGCTGACGTATTAGTATGTCACCACAACGTCGACTGGGATGGTTTTAGCAGCAGCACAAAATCTGGTTTTAGCAGATTTTGACTTTAATAGATTTAGTCCCTATACGCCGCTATAGATGTTAACACATCAAAAATCATGGGACATGTGTGTCCCATTCGTCCTCAAAGCTAAATATTGGGGAACAAAGGCATTGGTCAAGATAGTAACTAGTCGTTACAAAAATTAATCAAAACAGTGCATGAGGTATTCTTTTCATTTCGTTTCGTTGCGAAACTATAAACCAAGATGGATATATTAGGTGATAGCAGTATGAAAAAACTACAAGGCAACAACAAAACGCATTTTGTTTTTTCAATATGTATGTGTTTCAAATTCACCGCAAATGGCTACTAACATGGCCACTAAAATGTACAAAAATAAAAATATAAGGAAATAAACAAACCGATTCAACATATCAGTTGTTGATCAACAGTCAAGCAGTTAGCATCAAGCGATTTGAAATTTTGTAACGAATTACTCATAATTTTTGGAAATGAGCAGATTACGTCGATTTTACAAAACTGAAGATGAAATTGTGCGGTTTCCGGATGCATCGGACAGTGAAGATGATGAACAATTTATAATTTTATGAATTTACACGATGAGGATAGAGTTTTCCTTATATTTTGGAGTTGGAGTTGAAATTAAAGATGTTCTGAGCCAGATCAGACAGTGACAAAAGCAATGAAGATTTACCGGCATTTTCATGGAGGAAGCCAAGGGAAACTACATCTCGCCTAAATATATCGATCCAGATAATACATATAGCCAGGTTTTAAATCCAAATCTACAGGATTTAGAGGAGTTCCCATCGGTTTTAGAGTTATTCGATGTTGTTTGCAATTTCGACGATGTAATTAGGAAAATAATTTGTGTCAATAAAAGGTGTCATGTTTTCCATAAGTGAAGACGAACTAAAAGCATTTTTTCGAATTATACTGGTAATGAGTATCCACAGATTGCCTAAAATTAAGCTGTATGGGTCCATGATGGAAATATATTCAGTGCCAATTGTATCCAAGAGTATGACTCGCGATCGATTTGCAAAAATCTTTACCAACCTGCATTTTACTAACAATGCTGGTATGGTACGGTGAAATTTAAGGGCCGTAATAACGGGGTTTTCAATAAGAGCGATACAAAAGTTTTTTTAAATAAAACAAAACCGGTTTTAGATACCAATGAAATTCTTTATTCCTGTGAAAGTACGTTCAATGCCATTATGTATGGAACTCGATTTCTTTTGCATGGCCACCACGGGCACGCTTGCAGAAGTCCAGACGCTGAACCCAATTTTCGACGGTTTTCAAGCATAAATCGGCCGAAACTGCTGCAATTTCACGTTCGATATTCGTACGAAGTTCATCAATCGTCGCTGGCTTGTTGGTATAGACCATAGACTTGACGTATCCCCACAGGAAATAATCTAACGGCGTCAAATCGCACGACCGAGGCGGCCAATCGACTGGGCCATTTCGTGAGATAACACGTTCAACAAACTTGGTTTCCAATAAATTGATTGTGGCATTCGCTGTGTGGCTTGTGGCGCCGTGCTGTTGGAACAATCGGGGCCAAAAATTTCCGGTTATCATTGAACGGTAGCGATTCGCATTCACAGTAATGTGCCGGTCTTGATCATCACGGAAGAAGTACGGCCCAATGACGCCGCCGGCCCATAAACCGCACCAAACCGTAATTTGTTCGGGATGCAATGATGACTCATGGATTACGTGTGGATTGCTGTCTGACGAATAACGCATATTTTGCTTATTGACGAAGCCTTTCAGCCAGAAATGAGCCTCATCGCTGATTGTTGAGGCCTCTTAAAATTGAGGCCACTGATTCCAAATTTCGGTAGTAAATTTTAATAATTTCGACTCGTTGTTGGCCCGTATATCTTTCCATGATGAAATGGCAAACCTTACTGAAGAGAAATGTCAAAAGAGTGGGAAAACATATGGCATCGTTTGCCGTCCCTATCGATTTACTTTTGTAGCGTCTTTGTTGAAATCCCCTTTATTAGTAGTTTGTACGAGAAATGGAAAGGAAATTCGAACAAACGCAAGTTTTGCGTGTTTTGATATTTACCATTCATGATTTGCATGCATTTTCAATAATTTTATATATTTTTGGAACGAAGTTCCTTATCGCACGTTGCAGGATGGGGGCTAAATGAACAAATTTTAAACAACTTTTTTTTAACTACTTTATCACAACCCATTATTATCAACTATATTGGGTACTTTTGGTTTAACGGGAAGTTTTCTAGATGGAGCCTGTTTATTATATATTGTAGTTTTGAACCCAAGAAAAAATAAATTTAGAAGAGCCAAAGTGCAATACTGGCAAATCCATGAAAAATCCATTTGGCGGCACTCTTATTCGAATTTTTGGTTTGTGTCTAGACTAACATATTTCTTATCTAATGGGAAATTTTCTAGGTGGAGCCTGTTTATTATATATTGTAATTTGAACCGAATAAAAGTAAATTTAGGAAAGCCAAAGTGAAAGAATTTTAAAAAATAAAATTTTCTTAAATAAGTGAACTAGCTTAAACAAAGTAAATTTTCTCAAAAAAAATAATTTTTTAAATAAGTAGCTTCTCTTAAAAAAAGTCCATCATCTTACAACAATTTGCCTTATCTTAAAAAACTACCTTTTCTTTAAAGATTACCTTTTTTGTAAAACAAAATAACTTTTCTTGAGAAAAGTACCTACCCTTAAAATTGTACCTGTTCTTTCGTAAAAAATGCCATTTCTTACAAAAATTCCCTTTTCTTAAAAGTACCCTTTCTTAAAAATAAAAGAATACCTTTTCTTTTATTTTCTTGAGATAAGTAGCCTTCCTGAAAATAAGTAAAATTTTTTAAAAAAATAACCTTAACCTAAAAAGAGTACCATTTCTTTAAAAAGTACCTGCTCTTAAAAAAAGTATTTCTTTGTAAAAAAAAAATGCATACCCTTAGGCTTTTTCTTGCATAAAAACATTAGCTTTTTATAAAAGTACCTCTCATCAAAGAAAGGACCTTTTCGGGAAAATATAATACATATTGTTACGAATAAGTAAAAGCTTTTGCTTACTGTTAATGACTCTACTAACAGTATGTAAACAACAGGCGGTTAGTGCTGCGCCTGAAAGTATGCATTGTAACAACGTACCAGCTCGCTAAACCAGTAGCATGAATTCACCTCAGTAAAGATAATTCTCCTGTGTAGGAGAATGTTCTACAAAGATAAACAACAACAACAACATCTATTTTCTAGAAGGTTCTTGAATTCGCTAGATATTTGTACCTTCATTTGTGTATGGTGAGTTGGTATAAATAGCGGAGGTCTTTGGAATGGAGAGTTCAGTTTGTGATTAAACCCCGTAAAGTAAGCAACGCGAATTGATAGTAAAATACAAGACTTGTTAACGTGTTATAAATAAAGTAAACTGTTGTACTGTATAAATAAATAAAAGGAAGTGATACCGTTGTAATTATCGTAATTAAAAACGAACCTTGTTTTTTTATTGGGAATAAAACAACGCAAAAAGGACGAATAAGGAAATTCGTAACATTGGTGTCAGAAGTGGGATTACGAATTAAGGACAACGATGAAGTTTGAAGAACTCAAAGTTGAACAGCTAAAAAAGGAGTTGAGCAAATTGGATCAACCGACAGCTGGTAATAAAGTAGAGCTGCAGAGGCGATTAATAGAAGAATTTAAACGCCGAAACATCAACATTGACACATATCAGTTCGAGTGCAAAGACGAAATGGAGGTTTGTGCAAAAGAAGCAACTGGTAATGTAGATGTTTCTACAATGTTTGCTGCCATGATGGCCAAATTGGACGAAAATTCTAGAATTATGAACGAGAATTCTAGAATTGTGGACGAGAAATTGAGCGAAAATTCTCGAATAATTAACGACAAATTGAATGAGAAATTTGGTGAGAATTCTAGAATTATGAACGAGAATTCTAGAATTGTGGACGAGAAATTGAGCGAAAATTCTCGAATAATTAACGACAAACTGTATGAGAAATTTGGTGAAAATTCTAGAATTATGAACGAGAAATTGGACGAGAATTCTAGAATTATGGACGAAAAACTTGAAAAGAAATTTGGCGAGAATTCTAGAATTATCGACGATAAATTAAGCGAAAATTCTAGAATTATTCAAGAAACATCAAATGCCACAAATGAGAAACTGCAAGAAATCTCCGAAGTTGTGAGCAATATGGAGATTCAAGTGAACGATAAATTCGAAAAGGTTGAAGAAAAAATCGAGGAAATGGGGCAGAAGATTGAAGAAGTCGAACATAAGTTCGAGGAAGTCGAACGGGAGCTAAAAAACGATGTAAGCGAATCGCAAAGGAAAATGAATGAACTTCAGTTGCAAGAGGGTCCGGTGCGAGTAATTTCTGAAGGCTCTAGTAGATTGAAAGCTCCCAGTTTCGATGGCTCTACACCTTTCGATGTTTTTAAATTCCAATTCGAAATGGTCGCAATTAAGAACTTGTGGAACAGCAACGACAAAGCTGTTGAGCTAATTTTAGCACTGAAAGGCAACGCAGCAGAAGTCCTTCAGAGCATTCCCGTCAGTGCCAGAAACAACTACGAGGATATACTGGCTGCGTTACAACGCAAGTATGGTGGCGATCACAAGAAGGATTTATATCGCATGGAATTGAGAGGCCGAGTGCAAAAGCATAATGAAACGCTTCAGGACTTCGCAACCGAGGTGGAACGTTTGGTGTTGATGGCATATCCTGGAGAACCCCAAACTTTCCTAGAGCAATTTAAGATAGAGGCATTTGTTAGGGGCATTAACGATCCTGACGTTAGATATTCGGTGTATGCCTCACAAAAAGCTACATTTGTGGAAACAGTTTCATTCGCTTTGGCGAATGAGACGGCGAGGGTTGTTGCCAGTCAACAGACATATCATGTGCGAAGGGTAGAAACGGAAGGCAAATCAAAAGATTTGAAAGGCGCCGTTAGCGAACTGAAGGAAGTGATTCGGATTCTCACGAAAGCGCTATGGCAAGCAACAAAATTGAAAGGTGACAGTCATGGCGAACGTGGCCATATAGGGCGTGACTGTAGAGACCTGAGAAAACGGTCAAGATCTCCAGCGATAGCGCCCGATACCGGACGAGTAAATGACCGTCCACATGTAATCGAGCCTAAACAGGATTTTAAGGCTGAGATCAAAGAGCAAATTATTGACGTCCGATCCCTGAGATTTGAATCCGACGACGAGTGGTTCACGGAACAGAGAAGTGATCCTGTATTGGCAAAAATTATTTTGGCAAAGGAAGAGGATAGACAATTAACGCGGAATGAAATCGCTTCAGAAAGCCCCGTTTTAAAATCATATTGGGCCCAGTGGAATAGCCTGAGATTGCTAGATGGCTGTCTATACCGTGTATGGGAAAGTGAAGATGGTAAAACGGAGAAAAATCTAATTGTGGTACCGGCCTTGAAAGTGAAAGAGATAATTGCAGAATCTCATAATGGTCCGAGTGGTAGGCACCTCGGAAAAGGCAAAACTATGGAGAAACTAAGGGAACGTTTCTATTGGGTTGGTCGTCAAAAAGCTGTATCCGAGTGGATTGCAGGCTGCACCCAGTGCATGACAACTAAAGGACCAACGCGGAGGAGTTGCGAACAGAGACATCAGGAGAGCCCAAGTGCTCCCTTCGAGCGAATATCCATGAGTGTGGCTGGTCCATATCCAACGAGTAGCTCTGGGAACCAATATGCCCTAGTCGTTATGGACTACTTCAGTAAATGGCCCGAGGTGTACGCTATTCCAAATAAAGAAGCGAAAACAATAAGCAAAGCTATGGTGAACAACTGGATAAGTCGTTTTGGTGTCCCTTTAGAACTGCATTCGGAGCAGGGTAGAAATTTTGAATCTGCGATCTTGAAAGAAATATGCGAGAGGAGTGGAATTCGTGGTATAAGAACGACATCAGTGCGTCCTCGGACTGACGGTACGGTAGAGAAATTTAATCATGCTCTTGAAGAATATTTGAGCAAGATCGTCAGTAAGGATAGAAAATTCTGGGACGAACGCATACCAAAATTCCTTCTAGCATACCGGTCGGCCACCCAGGATACCACTGCCCGAACACCAGCTAGTGCCGTCTTTGGGACAGAGTTAAAGCTCCCTAGAAATTTGGAGTTTGGCAACTGCCTAACATCCGACAGTGGGGAGAATGATGGTATCCCAGGGGAGCTTAGCGAACTTCACGAGTTTGTTCGCAGCAGAATGAAGTTGGTCAGTAATAAGATGAAAGCCAGGTACGACCAAGCGGCAAATTCCGAAGGATTCCATGAAGGCCAGCTAGTTTTACTGTTCAACCCACAGCGCAAGAAGGGTTTATCTCCAGAACTTCAGACTCACTGGGAAGGCCCTTACAAGGTTGTCAAACGAATAAATGACGTGGTTTATCGAATCCAGAAAAGCCAAAGTCCAAGAGCTAAAATGAAAGTCGTGCATTTGGAAAGACTAGCTCTGTATGGAAAACGGAGGGTTGAGCCTGCTCGGGACGAACAGGCTTAAGTGGGGGGCAGTGTTACGAATAAGTAAAAGCTTTTGCTTACTGTTAATGACTCTACTAACAGTATGTAAACAACAGGCGGTTAGTGCTGCGCCTGAAAGTATGCATTGTAACAACGTACCAGCTCGCTAAACCAGTAGCATGAATTCACCTCAGTAAAGATAATTCTCCTGTGTAGGAGAATGTTCTACAAAGATAAACAACAACAACAACATCTATTTTCTAGAAGGTTCTTGAATTCGCTAGATATTTGTACCTTCATTTGTGTATGGTGAGTTGGTATAAATAGCGGAGGTCTTTGGAATGGAGAGTTCAGTTTGTGATTAAACCCCGTAAAGTAAGCAACGCGAATTGATAGTAAAATACAAGACTTGTTAACGTGTTATAAATAAAGTAAACTGTTGTACTGTATAAATAAATAAAAGGAAGTGATACCGTTGTAATTATCGTAATTAAAAACGAACCTTGTTTTTTTATTGGGAATAAAACAACGCAAAAAGGACGAATAAGGAAATTCGTAACAATATTCTTACAAAAGGGACCTCAAAATATACATTCAATAATTAAAAAGTTTCTTAAAAAAGGTTTATCATTTTACAAAAAGTGTATTTTCTTAAAGATCCATTTAAATTACAGTATTTTTCAACAGGCGCCTTAGGCGTGTTGGAACTAACTAGTACATAATATATAGCGAACGGAACTTCGTTCCACCCGGGTGTCCCCTGACAACTCATGTAATTTTTTTACTTACATTTTGAATTATTTATTTTGTTTATTATGAATTGCTGATGTTTTTCTTAGTTAAATTAAATTATAATAATTATAATAAAAAAAAATTATAATAAAAAATATTCAGAAAAAAAAATCCCTATTTTTTACTTTGGGGACGAATGGGAGACATATGTCCCATCATATAATCTACCTCCCTGGAAAATGAGTAGTATTAAATCAAAATGTGTGGGCAATTGTGGATACATAAGACATTGCCGAATGCAATATAAAATGGATAACAATATTTATTAACCAGTACTAAAGATATGCAAAAATAAAAATTTGTAAAATAAAGTGCAACATTTTTCACTTTGCGTAATCCTTAAAGCTAACTGGAATAGTATCAATTCAAAATGTGTATATTTTCAAAAGGCTACGTATGTTTTTTTTATCACAAATTTGGTCACAATCGGTGAAAAACGTCCCAGTAAGAGGTGAAAACGTAAAACGGACGTATATGTTACATTTGTCCTCAAAGGGTTACAGAAGTGGTACTCTTTTTAGCAAAAGGTTATTTTTTTAAGAAAATATACTTTTATTCAGAAAGGCTACTTATCTCAAGAAAAGAAAAGGTATTGTTTTATTTTAAGAAAAGGTACTTTTAATAAAAGGAATTTTTGTAACAAAAGGTATTTTTTTAAGATAAGGTATTTTTTTTTAACAAACGCTTTTTTTACGAAATAACATGTACAATTTTAAGAGTAGGTACTTATCTCAAGAAAAGTTATTTTGTTTTACAAAAAAGGTAATCTTTAAAGAAAATGCAGTTTTTTAAGGAAAGGCAATTTGTTGTAAGATAATGTACTTTTTTTTAAGTAAAGGTGCTTATTTAGTAAAATTACTTTTTTAAGAAAACGTACTTTTTGTAAGAAAATTTTCGTTTTAAAGCAAAAGTACTTCTTTAAGATAAGGTATTTTTTTAAGAAAAGGTACTTTTTTTTGAGAAAATTTACTTTTTTTAAGAAAACGCACTTATTTAAGAAAATGTTATTTTTTTAAACTTCTTTCACTTTGGCTTTTCCAAATTTACTTTTTATTCGGTTCAAACTACAACATGTAATAAATAGGCTAATCCTAGAAAATTTCCCATTTAACAAGAAATATTGGCCCATACGTTAGTCTAGACACAAACCAAAAGAAAGAGTGGAAGAGTTAGACCACTATTACACGATGAATTTATCCCTGCAAGAAAATTCGTGAACTTTCCGTTCGTTAGGCAAAAGGTGTATAGAAGTAAGAGAGGAGGAAAAAATGCCAAGGTTGCCAGATAAAAAGGTAGATAAGCAAGGCGAAGAAGTAATGGAAATTTTTGCAGACTTCCAACATTCCGATAACAATGATGTTGAGCTTGACAATGATTACCATGATTTTTATGATGATAATTAAATTTTTGTTAAATTATTGGAATTAAATAATTGGAAAATCATCAAAAAAATTAAAAAAAGGTCAAAATAAAAAAAAAGTATATTGTTTTGAATATTTGCTTTATTAAGTGAACAAAAACCCAAAAAGTGATTTTTTTTGGAAATATGCACTTTTGGGGCGATTTTAGAGGTCGTAGAAGTGTTCAGATTGTAAAACGTTGTTTAGAAGAGTTGTTTGGTATTTCAAAGGCTTCATTTTTGTCGAAGAGAATATGAAAAAAAATCCGGTAGTTTAACAGTTATACTCGAAAAAGTAAAAAATACGTTTTTCAACAAAGTTTTTTTAGTAGAACTCCCGGAAAACATGATTTTTTTGAAAACCTTTTTAAAAAAAATTTCTTCGGCAGACTGTCAGCTACAACTGTGCTGAAGACAGTTTACGGCTATCACCAAAACTGAAGGAGCTGTTTGCCGAAAACTAATGACACCTTTTTTTGGTGGTCACACACAATTTTTAAAACTTTGAGGGGCCAAAAAAAAAAACGGCTACTAATCTAGCTAAACTAAACTAGGGTTTTACTCAGCTCTAGTACCGATATCGAATCTGCATAGTGAGTACCTGGAGCTTTTTCACTGTTGCACTTTGTGGAAAGTCAACAACATTTTCCATAGCACTGCCTCATTTTGTTTTGCATTGCTTATACATCTTCATAGAAAAAAAGTGGATGTAGTTCGATCTGAAAATCACTACTAATCTAACATCAACTTTTCTGCAGTATTTCTATTTGCCACGTTAATAAAATCTTATTTCACATCACCCTAATGTCCCCATATGTACCCAGGTAGTTTTGTGTCTTAAATAAATATGTATAAAATTAAATTCTATTTACTATATACAAAGATTGTTTACAATTTTGGAAGAAGTGCTCATATTCTTTAACCCTCTTATATTTTGGCATTCTTGTTTTTGTTTTTCTAATATATGTATATATGTTTCGCTGTGTTAGTAGCTCCCGGTCCGGCCCGTTAATGTTTCTTATCATTTTTTGGTGGCGTTTCAGCAACACCAGGTAACATTTGCTAAACTTGGTTAACAAAGGTTGTGAGGTCTACTACATTATCAGTATAATAATTTGATTTCGGTCATAAATGTTTGTTTTGAATTGATAAAACAAGCATGAGAGCATTAATACATAAATAAGCCGGCAGTTAAACCAAGTGCGAATATCAGTTCGGTTAATTGATTACCTTTTGTTATGGTCACTTTGGTGTTAATTATAATTTTATACCCAGTTTAATATGCGATTAATTTCATTATGAGGATATAGTATGAATTGTAGAATGTTATAATCAGTTTGATTACAATAAATATATCTATCTGTCCGTAATGAGATGGACGTTAAACCATCGAGCGGAAAGCGAAGTTTTCAGTCATGAGCATAAAGAAACCGGTGGAACCGGTTTTTTCTGTTTTTGGTTTAAACTAAATTACACATGTAGTGATTACAATGCATTTATTTAGCAACCATTTCATACACTTATTCGTGTTTAAAACTTAAAATTTTACAATCCTATATACATTTGACAATCACGTTTAATTTTTAAATTATAATTTAAATCATATTCCAATTTGGAATCAGTGTTTAATATACAGTTTAAAAGTGTTTATTCAAATTCACATTAAACTGATTTGAATTCGAAAATTATTATTAAATTTGAAAGAGATTTTCATGTAATAAAATCATATTAAGTTTAAAAAACATTTATTTATAAAATAACACAGTGCAACATGACAAAATATAACCATATACGGACACCATGACGTGATAAAAGACCAAAAAAAAAGACCCGTGTCTCTCAGTTTTGCCCAAAGTCATGCACTTTGTTTAATGGACCCCCAAAGATTTGGGGCCTAGGTGTAATTTTTGCAAAAAAGTGATCATATTGCTCGACTCATATCTCGCAAACCGTTCGGAATTTAGATTTACCCTCTGAGGGAAACTTGTAGCTCTTGAGCATAGCTTACTGCTTTGCCTGTGCTGCTGCGGTGGGTGAGATAGCATAGTACCTCAATGTTGAAGTACACGGTGTTAAGAATCATTCCAAGGAAGTTAATATGTTCTAGAAAGTTGTTTACTGAGATCTTAGGCACATTTTTGTAGTTGATTGTACGGTTTGCTACCTATGGACCTGGACAGGGGAAAAAAGGTAAAGACATCAAATTTTTTTAAGCTTTTAAAATTTTAACCTTGAAGGTAAAGTTTATTTTGATTTTATATGTTAGAAATTTGTGTTCTTTATAATAAGAGCTGCAACTTTCCCTCAGAGAATAAATCAAAATTCCGAACGGTTTGCAAGATATGCGCCTGACATAATGGTCACTTTTTTGCAAAAATGACACCGAGGCCACATAACAAAAGTGCATGACTTTGGGCAAAACTTGGAGACACGGGTCTTTTTTTTTTTGTCTTTTATCACGTCGTGGTTTCCGTATATGGTTATATTTCTATGACATAAAAAATTACACACAGTGTAATTGAAATTTTGAAATTTGAAAAACAAATTTTTTGGGTAGCTTCGTTAATTCGTTCTCAAGTCATAAACTGGTTTTAATATTTCAATAGAAAATTTGCTTAGAAATGTCAGTTAGAACATATTGAAGTCTGATATCTTATTTGAAAATAGAAAACATCTTTTCTAATTCCAAAATATCATTAAAATTCGAAAATCATATCATTTACCATTAATTTTTTTGAAGAATATTAACACAAATTGAATAAAAGCCGGTTAACCGATGTCAAATTACCGGTTTCCAGAATGTTCCAAAATTAAGATTTTTAAAAAACCGGCACACTGTTAATAGGAAAAAACCGCGGATAACCAGATTTTCGGCTTCGATTTTTGGCACTCTAGTGACGAGGTTTTATAAGATGGGAATGCCCTTGAAATTTCCTTTACAAAAAGAGTGTCTCAGAAAGATTGTATATTTTAAATTTAGTGTTATTTATTGTTTGTGCATGTGGCAACAAAAATATATTGTCATAATTGGTTAACCTTCTGTCTGGCTTTGTTTCTACAAATTGTATGTGTTTCTACAATTGTATGTGTCATATATCTTTCGAATGAATTCTTTTCGGCTCGAATACAGCATAAAATTGTTTCTCTTACTTTCATTCTCAAAATAAATAAATTGCAAAGGTGCTAACAGACTGTCCGATCATATCCAACATTATACGTTGTATCTCCCAAGATCAGTATATGTGACAACCAATAGTCTTGACACATCTAACGATTGTATCCAATAGTCTGCCATCAACTTAACTTAAAATGCTTAAAAAATTCTTGAAATAATTTGCCTATAAACCAGTTTGTACACGTTTGGTCAGTTGTTAGACATTCAACGCACAGTGAACTGAAAACGCAACATAATTAGGCAAAAACAAAAACACCTAGGCGGGCTCTTTTTTAAAAAACTAATTTTTAAAATTTCAAAATTTAAAAAAAAATTTCACTGTGTAACAACTTAAAACAAATTTTTAATGACCCCTACCAAAACAACAAACAGATATCGAAGTACGTGCATGTCGTAATAAACCCGTGTTGGAAATTAATAGTCAAGCAATTTCTTGCATTTGTAATTGATTGGTTAGCTACGACTAAGAACAATAAAGCTGGGAAAAAAGCAGAAAATGCAAACCATAGAGAGGAAATCATTTGCTTCATGTAACTGCGCAGTTGATTTTGGTTTACGAAGGTGAAGCAAAGCGTTGGATTTTGACAGAATTGCTGCTGCTGCAATCAGTCAGTTGTTGATTATGCATATTTTACTGTATAGTTTTCGCACTCCAGTGCGTCATTGAATATAAGTTTGCTCAACGATATTGCTACCTCTTATGACCAGTTTTTAAGTGGGTAGTTAACTATCGGATTACTTAACCTTAATTCTAAGTTAATTAGAGGTTAACTCTGCATTTTGTTTTTCAGTGGTGAGTTAATGTAAGTCGCCATATTGTCAACTAATATGGCAACCCTTGTATTCTTATTGGAAAAAACGTGTTTTGGGATAAATACCAAAACAACAAAGGGGAACAAACAAAATGGAATTATGTGAAATAAGAAATAGATGCATAAAATCGAAGTCATTTTAACAAAAATGTGTAAAATATTATATAGGAGCAACAATTTATCTGAAACATGTATTTTATACAATCTGCATTTCTCACTTTGACAGTCAGTAATTTGATTGTCAAAATAATATGGTTCTGACTATAAGTTAACCAACCAACATTGGGTGGTTAAATCATAGTTAAACAATGACTAAAAACACAATTCGATGTTTAACCACAATTTAACTAAGAAACGAAGATCACCACTGACTGAAAAACTGGCCATTAAAAATTTAAAACATGAAAAAATCAAGAAAAATATCAATTTCCCGGAAACGAAGTCTCCAAAATATAGCAAAATAACCGGTTTTCGCTGATTTTTCAGGAATTTAAAAATAATGGTTCAATTCACATAAAAGATATGTTTATCGTCGGAAACGGTGCGTATCCACATTTTGAATTTCATCGCGGGCTTTATAACCAAGCCATACCCATAGACGAATATAGGTATAGATACATTTATTTCCTCATCTGACGTTTCATTTCACACTCTTCGTCGTAGGTTTGTGGAAATGAGAGAAATTAAATTTAAAATTAACTTACAACAGGTGCAGTTACCAAATATGTTCACTTAACTTTTTCATGTCGTTTTGGTGTAGAACTGAAAAATTTAAACGTATTTTGCACTTTTTTATTGACTTTATCGTTGGTATACATTTGTATTGTATTTAACACAACTAGTTTGCCACAAAAACACGAAATGTGGTTGTTGTTCCTTTGTTGGACGTCGTTTACTATTGCCTCGATCTGGTATTATTGAACCCATGTTTTCCACCAGCCAATGTTTACGTGCAATCATACCTATGCCGTTTAATTTATAGAGAGAATAAATGTCTCTGTAGCTATATTCGTCTATGGCCATACCTTTAATATGACACTAATTTTAAAAATATCAAACATTTGACAGAAGCATTTGGAAAAATGATTAAATGTATCGGACAACAAATTCCTCATAGATTGAGAAGCCGAAATGTTTTTTGAAATCGATAAAAACTGCGAATGGTAGAGCCGCTCAATGTGCCAGAGAAGGCGCAAATTTCGAATTGAATTGTAGCCCACAGCTGATCGAGATGGTAGTTTAAATTTAAATGAAGGAGCGATAAGCAACCAGAAGCAATCAATGCAGCAAACAAAGTTTAAATTGTGTTTTATAGATACTAATGACGGCAATATTGTGTTTTATGGTGGTTGCATCGAACGAAAATATGCATTCCTTTTCCCAACCAAAGAGTAAAATTCAACAGCAACTTGATGAAATGGCTCACGGTTGAGAAAATACGCAGAGAAGTGTGCAACTTATTGCCTCTCTCTGCGCATGTCGTCACTGTTTCAGGGTTGTGTATGAGGCCATTAATAATTTTTTCGTTATTTTAAAAGAGTAAACAAAAAAATTTTAACCAGTGACGCAATTGTTTTCTCTCTCGATCTACCACCGAATAACGGATCTGCGTAATGTGTAACCTATGATTCTCTCAACGGTGGAAATGGCCTACTGCCTCGTCGTCATCGAGGGCTTAAAGAGAGGGATACAGCATAGAATCAAATCAAGATTCAGGTGACGATTAATAAAATTTTGTTGTGGTCAATTTCATTTTATTGGCAATGAAGTCGGCACAAAAATGGGTAGACTTAAATTATAACTATGGGGCAAATGGTTGCAATTGAGCAACTGGCTGCAATATGGTTGTTGGTTGCAATGGAGCAATTGGTTGCAAGGGGGTCATTGGTTGCAATGGCCCTATTGCGCTTGTCACACTTGTAGTGGGTGTTTTAAGGAGGGCCAATGGCGTGGGACCTTCTCCGGTTGTTGATCTGAATGGCGCCAATGGCACTGATGAACCTCCATAACCAGTATTAGGTTGCTGTATTGGCTCAGAAGCTGGTGCCGGATAACATATCGTTTGTTCAACCTCAGTAGTTAAGGCTGGATTTTGTGGATTGGGCTGTGGTGTTTTAACTGGAAAACAGATAATACCATTTGGTGCAGTATTTTGACTTGGAGCTGGCGTGGTATTTTGGCTTTGTTGGCGATTTCTTTCGCGTTCCTGTTGTCTTTGCCTGCGTCGGTAGGAGTTATATATGTGGCGGCCAATTATATATCCATCATCTGCAAGGGGAAAGAAATAATTAATGTTTAGTTGATTTTCAAAGGATATCTGTTCATTTAAGTAGTTGAAATTCATTTAGTTTTTTTAAATATAAATCAACCGGAAACTAATATTTATGTCAGTCTCCAATGGGCTATGTCAGGGGGGGTTCTATGCAACATCTGATCAACCTTAGAGTTGGGGAAACATGCAGGATAAAGTAACAAAGAGCAATAGCGATATAGCGTTTTCTCACTTTGGCCTTTGTAGACTGAACCAAAAGTACAAATCTCATCAACTGGGAGTATTTTTGTGATAATTAAATCAATGAAAAAGGGATAACAAGTGAAATAAAGCAAAATGTAATGAAGTGTTAGAGTAAATCTATTTATAGAGATTACAATTGGAACACAAATTTATTAAAATAAAGATTTTTCTCATACTGTGTGGGTTGCCAAGTTTGTATAACTCTCTGCTCCAACTTTTACAGTGACTTTCCTTGGTTTCCGGTCCAAGAAAAACAGCTGTTGCAAACTCTTAGTATATTACTCTATGGGCTTTGCTATTTGATTAGGAGTTTTAGTTACTCACCAGAGTTTAGATCTTCACGGGATGGACTTTGTTGTACATAAATCACGTTGGGTGGTAACGCGGAACCAGTTGCTACATAATTACCTCCAGGAGGTAATGCAACATGTGGTGGTGGTGGTTGATAATATTGCGACGTCGCTGATGGTTGGTAGTGATGAGTTTGCTGCTGGTTATGTAGTGGCGCTGACGGCTGATAACTATGCGGCGGGCCAGATGGCTGCTGTTCATGTGGCGGCGCTGAGGGCTGATAGTTATGGTTCGGTGGCTGATTCTGTTTCGAAGTCTGGTGCATCGGTTGATGTTGGGTAGGTGTCATGCTATGGCCATGACTATCACTGTTGTGATTGTTGTGGTTCATACCGTCATGATTGTTTTGACTGCTGCTGCCGTGTTTGTTGCCACTATTTCTGGTGTTGTCATGAGTGATGCTGTCATGACTGGTGCTGCCGTGACTAGAGCTGTGGTGGCTAGTACTACCGTGACTGGTACTGCCGTGACTAGTGCTGTCATGACTAGAGCTGTGGTGGCTGGTACTACCGCGATTGGTATTGTGACGTCTATGACTGACGCCACTACCACTGGATCTATGCCTTGTTGTACGTTTTGCTTCCACTCCTAAGTCCAAAGTCATCAGTAGAATTGCAAAAACCACAAGATGGCAATACATTTTCTTCTTAACCATTTTGTTGGACAATGTAATTTGTTCTTAGCTAAAATCGAAACAATACAGGTAAATTCAATACAAAAGTTAACGAAAATATACCGAAAAATATATATAGTGACGAGAAAAATGTTCTGTATATACTTAGAGCCTTAGCATATAACACTGGGTGGGTAAATCTAACGTATGCGCACACACAGTCACCGGCGGCGAAGAAAGGTATCACATAAATCACTCTGCGTTCGCGTTAGGATTTTTACCAATCAGCACGTTTTATGTGAAGTCGCATACAGGGATGAATAAAGCACATTTTTGTGGAAACATGTGTTAAAGCATAGAGAAATAGACAAGAGCCGTTATCCCTCTACACCATTTCATCGAGTTCGAGTTGGTATTGTAATTTACTCTTTGATTGCACTTAATACGGACAGAAATAAAAGGGAATGCGTATTTTCGTTCGACGCAAACATAATACACATAATTTAGCTGCCATTAATATCAAACAAACACTAATTAAACTTATTTTACTGCATGCTCTATAATCTCTATGCCTTCTTTGGTCTCTCATTCTACATCATTTCACTAGTATCTTTTCGATCAGTTGTGCCATATAAACCGCCTGGTTAAAGTGTCAACATTAGTAAACAAAACACACATACATAGATTCACAAACTCTACATCAGCTGTTGGATCTGTTGCCAGTTTGGATAAACCAATGAGTCTACAATGATGGAGTTTGCGGTAACTTGAAACTAAATATATTGCGGGTATTCATTACAATAAAATTATTCACTGTTATTACTTCACTTTCAGGATATGATTTTTATTATTTTTTATTTACTTATTTTTATACGGACAGTGGAGAGCTTTTCACAATCAGTGAATTTGGCGCTTTTTAATTTGTGGACAGACTTTAAATATTTAAATTATTAGACTTGTATACTCACGTTTCGATGTTAAACGTTTGCTGGTTTCAAAATAACTAATTTGGAATTCAATTTGGATGATGTTTTTGTATTTTTTAATTAGATGTCAAAATCTATTCTTATTAATTAAATTTCTTAAAAATTCTGATTGGTTGATAGCGTAAGCATTGTTTGCATTTAATTGCTGATTTTGAGAATTAAAAACAAGAAAATGTTAACCCACTAAAGGCCAAAGGGAATTAATAGCTTCTTTCTCGATGTCGAAAGAATGCATTCACACCTTTGATAAGCCAAAGAAAACTGATTTGGGTTTCACTCAAGGGGCACCGATGAGACAGGTGATCAAATAACGATGTGGAGAACTTATAGAAAAGATGCTTTCAGAGAAGAAACGGTGATAGGTGACTGGTTTGTGTTGTGTGATTTTCATACGTGTGCAGTCGCGTGTTAAGTTAAAATTACAAAACGCATCAACTGGAAGTAAATTTTACTAATTAAATCGATTAAAAAAGGGATACTCAGTGACAAACTCAAAATGTAATGCAGACTTAGAGTAAAATTATTTGGGTAGATCCCAATTAGTGTTACCATGTTGGCATAATGTATGCCGTTTTGGCCCAATTTTTGTGGTTTTGGCACTTGTATTTTGAAAAATTATGCCAAGTGCTGTTTAGCACAATTTTCTGAATGTTTTTAAAATTTTTTTAATTTTTGTGCAGTTTTTTAGCACAATTGTTTGGCAAACGGCACAATTTTTCGTATTAATCGTTTCTCCCTTTAATTTATCTGAAATACTATTTTTACAGCAAATTTATTGGTATATTTACCTGGTACTCGCTAACATCTTTGCGACAACAAACAACAATTACAGGGTTGTTAAGCCAGAGTAATTTCGTACGGAAACAATTGTTTGCTACTGAAAATGTATTACTCTGGCTTCTTTGGCGTAAAGCAAAAATGTAATTCATGAAATATCAGATGATGATGCTACACAATGGAGTAGCGAAATATCGAGGAAAATAAATTCAAGAACAGCAAATCTGACCTCAAGCTCGAAGAATATTGAGTATTTATTAATAAAGAAAAGGTCGAACAACAGATTAAAAAAAAACGTATTTAAAAAAATCTGATACTTATTGGAGCTGAAATCACCCATAGTTTGGCTTTCGTTGTTGTTGAAGAAATTCTAAAAGTGTTTTGGGCACAGAATTACACAAAAGACTAAAATGTAAATTTTGGCATAATGGTTTGGCAAATGGCATAATTTCTGAGCACATTTGGCATAATTTTTAGTCAGTCCCTGGAAACACTGCAATTAACACACAAATTGTTGATGTGTTAACATCTATAGACGCGGGTACGGCCTAAATTCACAAAGTGAATACATCCAAATACAGTTTGTCCGACTGCGCTCACAGATTGTTTGGTGTTAAACTCCTACGAAACGGCTGGACAGATTTCTATGAAATTTTGTGTGCATAGCGGGTAGGTCTCAGAATCGGCTAACATCTATATTTCATACCCCTAAATGATAAGGGTGACCCACCCCTATATAGGAAACAGATTTGTCCGACTGCGAAACACAGGTTGTCAGACTGGGAACAAAAACACACACTGATGTAGTGGCAGCGAATAGTTGTTTTGTGTGGGTGCGGAGCACTCTCAGAGCAAAGAGAATAATGACGTGGTTATACGTATATAAAAGTGAGATAGCAAGAGAGCAACGAAAATTGTGTGAACTTGTGTAGCGTATGTACGAACATAACAATGTATGTATGTACATGTGGTTGTTGCTTTGCATTCACTTTTTTTTTTGTGGGAATAAAACAAAAAGTATTAAGCAAGAAAATAATGTCTTTCAATTATTTTTAGTATTAGTATTATTTAAATGCAAAGTCATCCTATTTATGATTGAACGCTGTTTCTTATTTTCCAATGTAACATTTATTAATGTGTTCATAGAAATCGAATAGGTACCGTGCAACAAAAAAGTGTTAACACATCGCCCTTGAGTTCGAATACTAATTGGATTTTTTTTAAATCAAAGATTGCTCTCTTTCCACTCTCATTCTCTATACGTTTTCCACGTCTTTCACGGATTTTTTCGAACATAAAACAGCTGTTGCAAACGCTTGTCAATATATTACTCTATGGTTTCACTAACTCACCTTTATGCTCGAATGACAAGTCGAATGAAAACGTAAAGCTTTTCATACAAACCAAGTTTTCTCTATTTCGAATGAGTTGCCAATAGTGGGAATGGAAATGTCAAATTCATTCACCTGATGTTTTATTTTCTAGACGCTAACGAATCTGTCTTACTTACTTATACAACCCCGGGGGTCAGGGACCTTACAAAATAAAGATAACATATTTCGCCAACCTGTTCGATCTTCTGCTTTACCTCTCCACTTGGTAGTACCAAGTGCACTCAGGGATTCGTCAACTTGATGCTTCCAGCGGAGTCTTGGTCTTCCTATTTTTCACCTTCCTTCGAGTTCGGTTTCGAAAATTCTACGTGCTGGTTCGTCTTCATCCATTCTACTGATATTGCCTAGCCAGCGCAATCGCGTTATTTTGATCCGGTTAACTATGTCAATGTCGGAATATAGCTCACACAGCTCATGGCTCATGCGTCGCCGATACTCGCCGTTGTGCACTATAGGCCCATAAATCTTCCGGAGTATTTTTCTCTCGCAGCCACCAACAGATGTTTCATCTGCTTGCGATAAGACCCACAATTCTTTATGAGAGTCTGGTTTAATTGGACTTTTTTTACTCGTGAGAGGGCTTTATCTCTAAAATACTTGCTTAGCACAAAATAACATCTATTCGCAAGCACAATTCTGCGCTTGATCTCAAGGCTGACGTTGGTGTTTGTGTTTACGGCAGATCTGAGGTATATAAATTCGTCCACTACCTCGAAGTTATAACGGTTATCAACGTTAACGCTTTGGTCCAATCGCGTGGAGGCCCTGTTCGTTGAAACCATTAATTTTGTCTTGTCCTCATTTATCGTCAGACCCACTCTTCCTGACGCCTTCTCAATTCTCAAAAACACCGCAGTAACTTCTCTAACTGTGCGTCCAATGATATCTATATCATCAGCATACACGAGCAGCATGTGACTTTTGCTGCTGATGGTTTTATTCATGTTGGCAGCAGCTTTTCTCAGAATAATCTCTATTAAGATGTTAAAGAGACCGCACGATAGGGTGTCACCTTGTCTGAGGCCTCGCTTAGTTTCAAAAGGTTCAGTAAGATCCTTACCAACTTTCACTGCGTATGAGTTTTGCAGGAATACCAAGCTCAGACATTGCTTCGTAGAGTTTCCCCCGTATCGGGCTATCGAAGGCCGCCTTATAATCGACAAATAGATGATAGGTGTCCATTTGTTTTTCGTGAGTCTTGTCCAGGATTTGGCGTAGCGTGAAAATCTGGTCGGTTGTCGATTTTCCAGGCCTAAGGCCACACTGGTATGGTCCAATCAGGTCAGCGATAATCGGTTTTAGTCTTATTCCACGGTAGTTGGCACAGAGACTCAGGTCACCTTTTTTAAATATTGGACATAGTACACTGAGACTCCAATCGCCGGACATGCATTCATCTAACCAAATTTTGCTAATGAGCTGATTCAGGCACCTTATCAGCTCAACGCCATCAGCCTTAAACAGCTCCGCCGGTAATCCATCGGCTCCTGCGACTTTGTTGTTCTTAAGCCGGGCAATAGCTGTTCTAACTTCGTCTTTGTTAGGAGGTGGGCAAATCGATGTCGTCGTCCAAACTGTGATCGATTGTCCCATCGTCGTCATAGGATAACTCAGATCCCACTAGCGTGGAGAAATGATCTTCCCAACATACTCTGCACATCTGCGATGAGATTTCCGTCCATGTTTTTACAGAAAAGGGGCCCTGAACCATGGCCGCCATTAGTCCCGTTTTTGACTTTTTGGTGGAATTTTCGGGCTTCGTTCTCTATGTATGTGTCAATTTTATCGCTCTCGCGCTTTCTCCACCGCCGTTTTTTACGCCGAAAGAGACGGTTCACCTTCTTTCTTTTCTCCCTATACCGCTCAGTCGTAGCTCGCGTTGCCATTGAGTGAGGCACTGCCATGCGGGCAGCGTTCTTTTCATCATTTACAATGCGACACTCTTCATCGCACCATAGTTTATTATTATTAGAGTCGGAAATGGGTTTCCACTGGGCATCAGGATCGTCATTGGGAGGGGATGGGTTCTGTGCCAAAAGTTACGAGAGTTTCCTTGAGTAGGCTGTGGCTACCTTTGGTAATTGCAGCTTTCCGCTGTCCAGCTTCCTCTACGTCTGGTTTCATACGATTTTCGCTCTACTTAATCTTGTGTGAAACTTTGTTGCTACCTCACACGTACGTCCATTACACTGGATGAGTACCTTCCATCAATTAGCTCGTGATCAATTTGGTTCTTCGTTCTTTGATCAGGGGATACTCAAGTAGTCTTGTGGATGTCTTTATGTTGAAATCTTGTACCACTAATGACCATGTTTTTTGCCGCGGCAAAGTCAATCAGTCTCATACCGTTGTCGGAACTGTCAGCATGTAGACTGAAATTGCCAATAGTTCGATTAAACACATTCTCCCTTCCTACTTTGGTATTAAAATCTCCTAGTACAATTTTAATGTCATGGCCAGGGCAGCGGTCATACGTTTCCTCTAGGAGCTCATAGAATATGTCTTTGGCATCATCATCTTTCTCTTCTGTCGGGGCATGCACACAAATTAGGGAAAGATAAAAATAGTTCGCTTTTATGGGGATTGCGGCTATACGTTCACTCACAGGATTGAACCTAGAGACTAGATGTCACAGTCTTTTTCCAACTACAAATCGGCAACCAAATTCATGTTTTTTTCTTCATGGCAACTGTAGTATTTATCCCAGTTTCTTTTTCTTGTGCAGCCATGTCCTGTCCATCGAATTTCCTGGATTGCAGTAATGTCAACCTTACAAATTTCGAGGACATCTGCTAATTGGATACTTGCACCGCATCTATGTAGAGTTATTGCATTCCAAGTGCATATCCATATATCGGGGTTCTTATTACGTTTGCGGTGGTCGTCAATACATAGGGATTGTTTATGTTTATGTTTTCGCTGTTGTATTATATTCACTGCCATTATGAACGGTGGTGGGAGGCAGACCCAGTCCACCGGCTATTTGCATTTTACTTACTGCCAGGATATTTCATTGCAGCCGCCCATTATGGATCAGAGGCTGACCAGGATGCAATATGTCGAACCTGGATTTCCTTCTTTTGGTTTCCGTCCGCCGTTGGCCCATATGCTGGGCTCATCCGCCTTCTAAGGACAAAAGACTATGACCGATAGTTTGATGAGTTTCAGTGACATCAGTCACCTACTAACTATGAGACTTATCAGTGATCGCATAACCAATCAGGCTGCTCATTTTTTTCGCCTTCTCACTCTAACTATCTAACGGAGGTTTCTGAAAAAGCCATTGCCGAGGACATACTGCGTGGAAGTAGTGAACTGCTTGGACTGCCCAATGAAGGAATCATTTCTGGCCATTCCCAAGCGAATGGCTATCAGAAACTTTCCACCTCCACGGACAGTCCCATGCCTTAACGAATCTATGTATCTATATATATACGAGGGCTGTCCCAAAACTAGTCGACCTGACGTATAGGTGGTGCCAGTAGTTTGAAAAAATATTTTGGTGAAAAGTGGCAACCTTACAAAACATATGTTTTAAGTTTCAAAGCGCCACGTTGTTGTGTATTAGTATTTGAGCCATCAAAAGTAAACGATCTCAGAGAATTTGTAAACATGGAAAAAATTGGTCACCGTTACGTAATTCAATAATTACATTTGAAGGGTCTCAGTCCAAGCAATATTAAATCCGAGCTAGATTCTACCCTGGAGGAGTGTGCTCCTTCGTTTACTGCTGTAAAATATTGGGTAGGTGAGCTTAAACAAAGCCGTAGGAGCTTCCCAGACGAACACCGTAGTGGTCGACCAGTTGAGGTGTCCACGCCAGATACGGTTAAGAAAATCCTCAAAATGGTATGTGATGATCGTCGGCTGAAGGTGCGTGCGCTAGCTGAAATGATAGGTATTTCAAAGAGTGATAGACATTGTATATTGACCGAAGATTTGAAGGTGAGACAGATGTGCGAAAGATGGGCCCCGCGCTTGCTTTCAATAGAGCATAAACAGCGTCGTGCAAAGGAACGGTCAAAGCAGTGGACTAGAGTGGGAGAAACCTGTCCAAGGAAGGCGAATACGGTTCCATCAGCGGGAAAGGTCTTGGCGTCTGTGTTTTATAATGCGATTACTAATTATCTTCAGAAAGGATAATCCACCACGGCGAATATTATGATAATTTATTGCAGCGTTTAAGTGATAAAATTGTGGAAAACAGGACGCAATTGGCAAAAAAAAGTGTTGTTTCCTTAAGTTCACACGTCCACCATTGGAAGGCCAAAATTAAGGAATTAAAGTTCGAATTCTTCATCACACACCATATTCGTAAGATTTAGCTCTCTCGGACTGTTTGCTATTTCCAAACATCTAAAAATGGGTCGGTGGTAAAAGATTTTCCAACAATAAAGAGGTGGAATATGCATTTGATGGTTATTATAAGTATAAGGAGTTTGACAGTTCTTACTATAAACAGGGTATAAAAGCTATTGAATATCGCTGGAAAAAGTGTATCGAGACAAAAAAGAGATTATGTTGAAAAATAAGGAACACTTTCAACAAATTTTTTGTGCCTTTTTGATGTGTTAACATCTATAGGCGCGTGTAGGGACTTAACTCACAAAGTGAACACATCCAAACACAGTTTGTCCGACTGCGATCACACAGATTGATTGGCGTTAAACTCCTCCGAAACGGCTAGACCGATTTGTATCAAATTTTGTGTGCATGTCGAGTAGATCTCAGAATCGACCAGCATCTATTTTTCATACCCCTAAATTTTAAGGGTGACCCACCCCTATATGGAGCACAGATTTGACCGACTGCGAAACACAGTTTGTCAGCCTGCGAAAAAAACACTGATGTAGTGGCAGCGAATAGTTGTCTTGTGTGGGTGCGGAGCTCAGAACAAACAGAATAATGACGTGGTTATACGTATATAAAAATGAGATAGCAAGAGAGCAACGAAAATTGTGTGAACTTGTGCAGAATATGTACGAACATAACAATGTATGGATGTATGTACATGTGTCTGTTGCTTTGTATTCTCTTTGTTTTTTGTGGGTATAAAATAAAAAGTTGATCGAAAATGTACTAGGGAAATGATAGAGAATAGAGACCAAAGAAGACAGGAACTAATTTTAAATCATATTTATTGATTCTAGTGACAGCTAAATTATGTTTTATGTTGTTTGCATTGATGGAAATTACACATTCCCTTTGATTTCTGTCCGTTTTATGTCCAACGAAAGTGTAAAATTGGTAAAATACAGCAGCAAATATAACTCTATGAAATGGCCCACTATCTCGTCGTCATGAAGAGGCATCGAAGAGAGTAAAGGAAACTCTTAAGTATTACTCTATGGTCAAATAAAATGTGGGTGCGGATTACTATCAGAGCAAAGAGAAGAATGACGTAGTTATACGTATTGAAAAATGATATAGCAAGAGAGTAGCGAAAATTGTGTTAACTTGCGTAGCGTATGTACGAACATAACAATGTATGTATTCACATGTGTTTGTTGCTTTGCATTCACTTTTTTTTGTGGAAATAAAACAACAAGTATTAAGCAAGAAAATAATGTCTTTAAATAATTTTATGTATTAATATTATTTAAATGTAACGTCATCATATGATTGAACGCTGTTTTTTATTTTCTAATGTAACATTTATTAATGTGTTCATAGAAATCTAACAGGTACCCTGTAACAGAAAGGTGTAAACACATCGCCCGTGACCTCGAACACTCATTGGATTTTTTTGTTAGGTCGGCTAGTTTTAGGACCGCCTTCTTATCTATCTTTATATATAAAAATGAGTTTCTGTTTGTTTGCATTTTTTAGTACCGTATAGACTTGAAAACGGCTGGACCGATGTTTTTGAAAGTTTCACAGAATGTAGCTGTGTTATCAGTGGTGGAAGTAGTGTACTTGAATTTTTGATATATCAAGTGGGCATGGCCCCACTTTTTAATTTATAAAGCCATTGGACCCTATTTTTGTCAACGCAATATCTGGAGGACTGTTTCACCAAACCCCTTGAACATTTTCGTGCCTTTGTGATGCATTTTGCAGCAAAATTCGTGATCCAATAAAATATGGGCGGGATCGGAGCAGTGGGCGTGGCATACAACTTGAAACTTTAAACGGCTGTATCTCATGAACTCTCATAAGTATGAAGATGATATTTGGTAGATATACATATACATATGTTGTTCGTACAGTAAATTACAGCCAGGGTAGAAGTGGGCGGTGCAATGCCCCCTTTTCAAAATTTTCTCTGACGGCTTTTCTAATAGACAGATTGTATTGAAAATTTCACAATGTGACCTGCTGCTAGCCCTTGGCCATAGGGAGTTTTCACATTAACCGACAACGACACCGACACGACACCAGCACGATTTTTGCAAAGTACTTACACATTACACGACACGACACGATACCGACATGCAGTTGCTGTTTGTCGATCGAAGAAATATTTTTTTAATTTATTTATTTCGCTGGCTTAACATGTAAAGGCTTTAAGTCCAGTTTTTTTCGAAATTGAGATTTTGATGCAGTTATGTTCATTAAGTAAAAATACATCGATTAAAAAAAAAAATACAGTTATCTCATTTGTAGTTGTTGTTTTGTAGTGATGAGTAAAGGCGCTAAGTCCAATTTATTACATCTTTGTGTAATATAGCACTTCTTCCAATGTTGCTATATCAACTTTATCGCGAGGAATGGTCTGAGAATGGTCCAACCAATTGATATAATATTATTTCTCACTGGCTACACTCAGTCATGACATTAATCGTCGACTGCTTATCTCTCTTTCTTTTTCTCAGCTTTTCTCCACACGTATGGAAATCGAGCAGTCTAGTGAACACGTTAATAGTTCAATCACATGTGTTAAAAAAATTGACTAAATATTTAATAATAATAAATGTACACTATTTCTTTTAAACATCAACAATCTAATACCAGATTCGTAATCGGCGACCCCAAAAAACCCCCCGAGTGACGACTTTCAAGCAACTCCAATAATATTACAAAAAATAGTTCGCCATATTGGATCCGGCATTTTGAATTTTCAAAATCTAATACCAGATTCGTAATCGGCGGCCCCAAAAAACCCCCCGAGTGACGACTTTCAAGCAACTCCAATAATATTACAAAAAATAGTTCGCCATATTGGATCCGGCATTTTGAATTTTCAAAATCTAATACCAGATTCGTAATCAGCGACCCCGAAAAACCCTGGGTGATGAGTTTCAAGCTACAAAAGCGTTCAGGCGCATTAAAATCAACTTGAAACAGTTGAAAGAAAAAGATTTAAGTCCATGAAAAAAATACAAACTAAATAACAGAAAAAGCTCTAAGTCCAAATAAGCTTTTATCTCGGCAAATAATTATTTTTTCATTTTGCTTTTACGCAAATAAAAACCAAAGAAAAATACAAAAACAAATTGCATTTACAGATTTCAAAAAAGTTTATTCCAAAAAAAGTTTGATTGTTTTTTGTCTCTCCTGTAAAATTGTAAAATATGGACTTAGAGCCTTTACATGTTAAGCCAGCGATTTGCTATTTTATTTTATTTATTATTTTATTTTATTATAGTTTGCGCTCCCACTGATGTCGTTGTCGGTGTCGTGCCGGTATCGTGTCGGCTAGTGTGAAAACGCTCATACTTGGTTGTGATTGGATAAAAGGGTGTGGTACCGCCCATACAACTTGAAATTTAAAACAGCTACATCTCATGAACTATTAAAGGTATGAAGATGAGATTTCGTAAGTATGGTGTTGGTGCAGTATGAATTACATCCAGAGTGGAAGTGGGCGGTGCCACGCCCCTTTTAAAAGAAACCTGAAAATTTCACAGTATGTTAAATTTGGCCTAGAGATATGAACACATGCGTCAATATTTGCCGGATCCAGGCAATCTATAATAAAGTTGACATTACCAATTACTTATCTTTTTCCAAACGCACGTACTTACTGGTCTACGAGTTAATTGTACGTTGTCGTCCTCTTCCTCCGTATTCTGCTCAAAATGGACGGAAATCGTCGGTATCGCATTATTTGCTTTTATAGGATTGTGTTTATTGGATTTTGTTGACCTCAAGCTGTAATAATGTGATTTATATTCTTCATTTTACTTTAGTATGTTAACCTTTTCTTCTTCTATTTTTCTTGTTTGTTTTGCTTTGCTTTCCACTGACAATCAACATTAACAGTTCAGCAGGTTTGTATTCATGCCTATACAATTAAGAAGTATTTTTTAGGGAAATTTTAATAAAAATGAAAAATGCCGATCTGCCAATTCTTAAATCCGTAAATACGTGACATTTACAAATTGACAAACGTAAGTACATAAGAGCGAAACCCTAAGAGAAAGAGAAATCCAGATTGATTCGAAATCTAGTGACTGTCTTTCGCTCGCTTATATGTTCATTCTACATCGAGAAACAATCTATAAGCGTCGATTTTTTCTAACTTTTTTAAAAACAAAAATGAATTGTTACTTAATGCAACATTTAAATAATGACTGCCTATAGTCGAATGTTTTTATCTTCGATTACCGATAAGTTAACTATCTATAAATCGAATCACAGACTTGTCATTCACGAGCATGAACATCAACTATCGTTGATGTTTATTGTCGGGTTTTCGCCCTTCTTGATGCCAAATAAGAACAACCGTGCTTTCGTGATTTCTATAAATTGAAAACAAGTGATTGAAACAACGTCGACAAGAGTTCGTGAAATTTTTCATTATATATGTTGCGTTGAATTCATTTATGACCAACGAAATTTACTAAGGTTAATGTTCAGGCTTTCTTTCGGTCGACATTTTTGTGGCCGTCTGTGGTGTGTGCTACTTCTGGATATGAATAGTGTGTGCTGCTTCTGGATATGAAAATGGGGACTCGATTCCTACTCTGAGAATCTTTCAGTTCTTCCAACTACGATCATTTCGCTTATTGACGGTAAAACTATCGAGTACTCAGCCACGAAAAAGCTTCTAGAACCGTGTTGAAACTAGAAACGCACAGCTCTTTGATTGTGTGAAGCTCTCCCCGGTTCCATTTTGGGATAAAAAGAGAAACTATTGGCGATTTCATTTCTGAGAAAATAAGCAGTAATTCTTTTTGTGTAGGTTTGTGAAAAATTCTAGTCTGAGAATGTTGTACTGACAAAGTGAAAAAATTTTCATTTTCTGGCCTCTCAGCGAGATACGGGAGAATGTTAAAAAGATAAAAATGTTTTCTATGATTTTTTTGTACTTGCTAAGCTAATTATACCCTCACCCACAGGGATGGGGGTATATATCATTCAATACAAAAAAAAATTACGTATAGAAAGAGCCATATTAAACCCCTGGACGAAATTCGTTTTGAGACTTTTTAAGACGAATGAGCTATGACCGTCCTTCTGCCTGGCTGGTCAACACGATAACTGCCGTACATCTTACTTACTTACTTACTTATCCGGTCTCGGACAGCCCCAGGGGGTCAGGCACCTTACAAAACGAAGATAACATATTTCGCCAACCAGTTCGATCTTTTGCTTTATCTCTCCAGTTGGCAATACCAAGTGTACGCAGGGATTCGTCAACCTGATCCCTCCAGCCGAGTCTTGGTCTTCCTATTTTTCGTCTTCCTTCGAGTTCGGTTTCGAAAACCCTTCGCGCTGGTTCATCTTCGTCCATTCTACTGACATGGCCTAGCCAGCGCAATCGCGTTATCTTGATCCGCTTAACTATGTCAATGTCAGGATAAAGCTCATACAGCTCATGATTCATGCGTCGCTGATACTCGCCGTTGTGCACTATAGGGCCATCAATTTTTCGGAGTATTTTTCTCTCGAAGACTCCTACAGATGTTTCGTCTGCTTGCAATAGGACCCAGGATTCTGCGCCATAAAGCAAGACAGGTTGAATGAGAGTCTGGTATAGCTGGACTTTTGTTACTCGAGAGAGGGCTTTATCTCTAAAGTGCTTGCTTAGCCCAAAATAACATCTATTCGCAAGCACAATTCTCCGCTTGATCTCAAGGCTGACGTTGTTGTTTTTGTTCGCGGCAGATCCGAGGTATATAAATTCGTCCACTACCTCGAAGTTATAACGGTTAACAACGTTCACGCTTTGGTCTAATCGCGTTCGATTATACCAAAGCGTGTTGTTAAAACCATTAATTTTGTCTTGTCCTCATTTACCGTCAGACCCACTTTTGCTGACTCCTTCTCAATTCTCGAAAAAACCGCAGTAATTTCTCTAATTGTGCGCCCAATGATACCTTTATCATCAGCATACGCGAGCAGCATGTGACTTTTGCTGCTGATGGTTTTATTCATGTTGACTTCAGCTTTTCTCATAATGACCTCCATTAAGATGTTAAAGAGATCGTACGATAGGGTGTCGCCTTGCCTGAGGCCTCGCTTAGTTTCGAAAGGTTCGGTAAGATCCTTACCAACTTTCACTGCGGATTTGGTGTTCGTCAAGGTCATCCTGCAAAGGCGTATGAGTTTTGCAGGAATACCAAGCTCAGACATTGCTTCATAGAGTTTCTCCCGTATTGGGCTATCGAAGGCCGGTTTACAATCGATAAATAGATGATAGGTGTCGATTTGTTTTTCGCGTGTCTTCTCCAGGATTTGCCGTAGCGTGAAAATCTGGTAGGTTGTCGATTTTCCAGGCCTAAAGCCACACTGGTATGGTCCAATCAGGTCAGCGATAATTGGTTTTAGTCTTTCGCACATTATACTTGATAGAACCTTATATGCTATGGATAAAGGCTTATTCCACGGTGGTTGGCACAGATACTCGGGGCACCTTTGTTAAATACGGGACATAGTACACTGAGACACCAATCGCCGGGCATGCATTCATCTAACCAAATATTGCTAATGAGCTGATGCATGCACCTTATCAGCTCATTGCCGCCAGCCTTAAACAGCTCCGTCGGTAATCCATCGGCTCCTGCGGCTTTGTTGCTCTTACGCCGGGCAATAGCTGTTCTGACCTCGTCTTGGTTAGGAGGGGGGCAATCGACGCCGTCGTCCATATTGTGATCGATTGTCCCTTCGTCATTGGATATCTCAGGTACTAGTAGCGCGGAGAAATGCTCTATCCATATTCCCAACATGCTCTGCACATCTGCGACGAGATTTCCGCCCTTGTCTTTACAGTAGGGGGGCCCTGAACCATGTCCATTAGTCCCGTTTTTAACTTTTTGGTAGAATTTTCGGGCTTCGTTCTTCCTTCTCTATGTCTCAATTTTCTCACTCTCGCGCTTTCTCCACTGCCGTTTCTTACGCCTAAAGAGACGGTTTACCTCCTTTCTCTTCTCCCTATACCGCTCAGTTGCAGCTCGCGTTGCAATTGACTGAAGCATTACCATACGTGCAGCGTTCTTTTCGTCATTTGCTATGAGACACTCTTCATCGTACCACGGTTTGTTGCGAAGCGGTTTTTCGAAACCAAGTACGGTTGTTGCGGCAGTTTTTATAGAGTCGGAAATGGGTTTCCACTGCGCATCAGGATCGTCATCGGGAGGGGGTGGGTTCTGTGCCAAAAGTTGCGAGAGCTTCCTTGAGTAGGCTGTGGCTACCTCTGGTAATTGCATCTTTCCCATGTCCAGCTTCCTCTGCGTCTGGTTTCGTACGATTTTCGCTCTACTCAATCTTGTGCAAACCTTTGCTGCTACCAGGTAGTGATCGGAATCGATGTTAGCTCCTCTGATCACTCGTACGTCCATTACACTGGATGAGTGCCTTCCATCAATTACCACGTGATCAATTTGGTTCTTAGTTCTTTGATCAGGGGTTACCCAAGTAGCCTTGTGGATGTCTTTATGCTGGAATCTTGTACCACTAATGGCCATGTTTTTTGCCGCGGCAAAGTCAATCAGTCTCATACCGTTGTCGGAACTGTCAGCATGTATACTGAAATTGCCAATAGTTCGATTAAACACATTCTCCCTTCCTACTTTGGTATTAAAATCTCCTAGTACAATCTTAATGTCATGGCCAGGGCAGCGGTCATACGTTTCCTCTAGGAGCTCATAGAATATGTCTTTGGCATCATCATCTTTCTCTTCTGTTCTGAAATTAGGGAAATATACAATTATTTCGGTTTTATGTGGATTCTGACTATTTGTTTACTCGCAGGATTGCATCTAGAGACTAGATGTCGCAGTCTTTTGCCAACTACAATTCCGCAACCAAATTGATGTTTCCCCATGGCAATGGTAGTATATGTCGCAGTTTCTTCTTCTTGTGCAGCCATGTCCTGTCCATCGAATTTCCTGGATTGCGGTAATGTCACCCTTATAACTTTCGGTGACATCTGCCAATTGAATACTTGCACCGGATCTATTTAGAGTTCTTGCATTCCAAGTGCATATCCGTAAATCGTGGTCCTTATAACGTTTGCGGGGGTCGTCAACAAAAAGGGGATGTTTATGTTTTCTGTTTCGTTTTTGTATTTTCACTGCCATTATGAACGGTGGCGGGAGGCAAACCCAGTCCACCGGGTTTTTGCATTTTACCTACTGCCAGGATATTTGACTGCAGCCGCCCATTATGGATCAGACGCTGACCAGGATGCGATATGTTGAACCTGAATTTTCTTGTTTTAGTTTCTATCCGCCGTTGGCCCGTATGTTTGGCTCATCCGCCTTCTAAGGACAAAAGAATATGCCCGATTGTTTGCTGAGCTTCAGTGACATCAGTCACCTACTAAACCTGATTGGATGCTCATTTGTTTCGCCTTCTCACTCTAGCTAGCTAACGGAGGTTTCCGAAAAGCCATTGCCCAGGACATTCTGCGTGGAAGTAGTGAGCTGCTTGGACTGCCCAATGAAGGAATCATTTCTAGCCACTCCCAAGTGAATGGCAATCAGAAACTGTCCACCTCCACGGACAGTCCCATGTCATCTTTACGGCTCACAAAGAAATTTTGTCAGTGACTTTTATTTGTCAAAAATTAATTTGGGATTGAAAATGGGCGTTTTGATCACACCCCTTCTGGTACCTCCCATACAAATCGACACATTTAGTACAAGACCATGTTTCTTCTAAAGCGTTTCCTGGTAGAAGTGATTATCTTCAACTCAAACACTGGTTAATAATCTGTAAATGTCTACTTGACTGAAGAAATTTGACGAGGTTGCCACGCCCATTCTGGTACCTCCCACACAAAAGTATGGTGGTCGTCTGGGTTGTCAATGTGATAAATCGCATGAAACAATTCCTATCTTAATCAAAGTAGGAATAAGGCTTCCAGTCATCAAACACCAGTCATTGATTAAGACAAAGTGATCTTGCCACGCCCTGCCAAAGTATGTTGTGCGGCCGGCTGGTTGGTTGGCGAGATAACTCCCTCAAAACCGAACCAATCTTTAGGAAGTTTGGTACTAGACAAAATTTAGTCAAATGCACACAAAGGTGGGCGGATGACCGGATAATCGACACGATAACTCCGGTAGACTTCAAACAATGTTAATGAAATTTGGTACTCGTCAATGTTTTCCTTAAAACTAAAGAAACATTTTCCTATCTTCCATACAAAACTTGGGCGGCTTTCCGGCTGACCAACTCGATATCTCCCGTATACCACAATCGATCTTACCAAAATTTGGTACTGTTCAATATTTTGTGTAATACTGTGTAAAAATAGATGACTTCTTCGTGTCGGTGGTGCAATGGTTAGTGTGCGCGTCTCTTTTACATGAGGTCATTGCCACCTTAAAAAAATATTTTTTTTCGACGTCGGTCACCTCGCATAGTGACGGCGACACTACCGAGTATTTAGCTACCAAGTTTTTAGTCATTGAGTGAAAACAGAAAAGCGCACAGCTTACTGATTGTGAGAAGCTCTCCCCTGTCCCTTTATGGGATGTAATGGGAACCATTTATTTTAACGTAGAATACGTTATACGGTAAGGTAGGGATGGTGATCTGAAGCACAAAATTTTGAGAAAATGTTTGTCAACTTTCACCCACTTTTACTTAAATATTAAAACATATTTTAGCAATTTTTATATGTTACTCAGTTTTGGTAATATGTTTTGTTTCGAATTACATTAAAAAAATTATATGTCTATATATAAAAGTTTTATGTAGTTAAGGAAATAAATATTTAAGAGCATGATATTTTAGACTTTTTTTGTACATGCCGCTGTTGTTGTTGGTTTGTAAATGCCGCTGTTGTTTTTGTTGTTGTTGTGAAATCAAATGATTTTGGCCTTGCTGTGCGTTGTTTATTTATCGAGCAGCGTGTAAATGTGTGTGTGTATACATTTCGTTTTGTTGGAGCGGTCGGTTATTAGTTCTTTTGGAGGGGAACATAAAATGAAGGGAGGGGAGCGTGGACACTTGTGTGTGCTTGAAAGTTTACAGATCTTTGCTGTCGTTTGTTTACTTCTGCGAGCAGCGTGTAAATGTATGTGTATGTACATTAATACAAATTATTGGCGATGTATACGCTCACTCCCAGCGGGCAAAAAACCGAGCCTTAGCTAGTGTTACGCTAAATGCTCGCAAACGGGCTCAGAAGCGAGTATTTACTGGACCAAAACCGGGGGAGAAATTAAACTCGCCCAAATATTCGCAAACTGGTTTAAAAACGGGTGCTAAACGGACGAAAAGAGAGAAACATTGTTGTCGTTGTGTCGTGCGCTAAACAGAGGCACACACGTGCAGGCACACGACACAACAACAAAGTTTTGGCTATTGCATTTTGTTTTATTTTTCGTGTTGTTCTCGCAAAAGATATTGCAAAAGTCTCGCAAACGAATCTCTTGCAAGACATCGTAAACGAAACCTTTACTGCCACAAACTGAGCGACTGATGATTCATTTTCCGATCGTTTTCGGATCTGTTTTCGAGAGTTTTACCCGCAAAAGTTTCGCGTAACTCTCGTATGCGATATCGTATACGAAGTTTTGGTCTGCTGGGCTATATCAATGGCGTTTTTCCTAAACACATTTCTGTGAATACATTGGGAAGTAGTTGGAAAGCAGCTAATCTATTGTGCTGCCATATCATAAAATGTATTGCTGTAGCTGTACTTCAAATGAAGATGTCGCTATAATGTAATACGTTAAACTAGATATAGTTTCATCCTTAAACATATGGCATACAGTCTTCGAGCACACAAACTAAAAAATAAATTAATAAATCTTGTTCAAAACTATTCCAATCGTTTAGATCAGTGGTTTCCAAACTTATTTGGGTTATCGCCATCATTTTGGTAGTTTTGTTGTTGTCTTATTTTACTAAAAATTATACTGTACATACATAAAATAACTTATCACACATAACTTATCCTATCTAAAATTAATTAACTTTAATACATGCAAACGCCTACTTATGTTACAAAAACTTAATAACTAGCTATCAGCTGTATGCGTATATATTAGATAGATTTAAATCATTTATCAAAAATTATATTTAATTCATATATTTTAATTGCAACATGACTAACGTATTCTACGTCTGACCTATGCGCCCGTGTTATCTAACACAGGCTTGTTATTTTTTTTATTTATTAACTTCGCCATGCCGGGTTTTACTATAGTTAGTTACTATAACCCGCCCTAATCACTTAGGATCGTAATTAAGTTGGGTATTGAATAATATTTAGAAAAATATTATTGGCAAATGTGGCAATATTCAGTAGAACTCGGTCGCAATGGATGACTTCGGGTGAGGGTATGTTTAAGTAGGTTCACCCGACTGCAATTTCTGTACTGGTTTAAATGTCGCCTCGTACAAGAGCAACATTATATTTTACAAACGAAATCATAATATGTATTTATTTAGTATACCAGACTTGCAGTGTATATTAGTGTGGGCCAATTTGTATGGGACCAAACAACTTGACAAAGGGTAAATCAGAAACGTAATCTACGGCAAATTCTACGAAAATGTTCCCAAGAAACCATAGTTCTAAAATCAAAATCGAGCCCGCGATTTTTCAATTGAAAATTTCTATATATATTAGCGTAAAAAATCGACCCTAAAGCCATTCTTTTGAAACTTAATACTGTTTGATTTCGATGAAATTTCACTCATCGATTTTGATTTTAGAACCAGGGTTTCTTGAGAACATTTTCATAAAATTTGACATTGATTACGTTTCTGTTATACTCTTGGTCGTCAAAAAATTGACCCTCCCTAGTGTATATCAATACATACCAAACAACTGACCTTCAAAATCTTTAGAACTGATAGCATCTGCTTGTACATATCAGGGTATTGGGCATAGGGGCACTATCTGCAAACTAAGATGTTTCAACGCAAATTCCATAATCACAATATTCCCAATTAAGTTTCTTAATAAAGACAAAAAAAAAATATTGCTCTAACCGCGAAAATAATTATTCTCAGAATTTTAAACGTCATGTTTCAAATACTTATATTGATTTATGTTGCGGTATCCAAATTGAAAATGAATTCGATTGTACCAACAGAGTTCACGAGAAATTCGGTTACAGCAAGCACATTTTTTATAAATATGTTTGTTGCAACCGAATAAAAGCCAAACTCGTTTATTCCAACAGACTTCGAGCCATATTCGGTTGTTGCGATCGAATTGATGTCACATTCTGTACTTGCAACCGATTGCCCGTCGGTTGTTGCAGCCGAATAGATTCCAAATTCGATAGTTGCAACTGAAACTATAAGAGATTTAATTGATAGAACGAATATAATAGGAAATTCAGATGTGACAACCAAATCGATTATGTATGAGTCTTCAAACCGTTAGTCTTGTGAGTGAATGCTTGTTATTTTGTTTGTAAACCAGCTGCCTGCCTACTAAATTGTAATAAGTCAGTGGAGACGAGTTGAGTTTTTTTTCTAAACCCAACTATGTTTTTCCTGCCGATGGCAACATACAATTAGTAGGGTTATAGTGTTGATATAAAAAGAAGACTTTTTAAAATATAGAAGACTTTTTAAATTATTTTGTTTGTAAACCAGCTGCCTGCCTACTAAATTGTAATAAGTCAGTGGAGACGAGTTGAGTTTTTTTTCTAAACCCAACTATGTTTTTCCTGCCGATGGCAACATACAATTAGTAGGGTTATAGTGTTGATATAAAAAGAAGACTTTTTAAAATATTTGAAAAATCTGTTTCAAATAATTGCAAGAGTTTTTTAATATCTATTAATGTTTGAAAATATGGACAAAATTATAGCGCTTGTATCACCTTAAGTCGAAAAATAACAATTTTTTGCGGGTTTCCTAAGGGGTTTGGATAACCGTAACTAATAATCGAAATTTAAATCGTTTTGAGCGAACACGCTACTGTATATAAGGTAACAGGTGGTCCAAATGCCGGTATATTCTTATTCACATGTTATTTAAACACTGATAGATTTTTCTTTACAAAATATTGACTATCAGTCAGAATCATACCTTCGCCGACTGAAATGAGTCGCTTTACGCTTGAACAACGGTGGGAAATATTGCAAATATTTTTAAATCCAATCGGACATCGAATTTGACCGAAAAATCATCTTTTCTGACGAGGGACATTTTCATCTCGGCGGCTATGTCAACAAACAAAATTGCCGCATCTGGGGAACGGAAAACCGCACTTCATTGTCGAGAAGCCAATGCATGCACAGTAAAGTGGGTCGCCAAAAAAAAAGTCCTGTTTGGCACCCCTAGTTTGAAAGGTTAGCCCAAAAGGATCTCAAAAGAAAACAAAAAAAAATTTTGCCACGCCCCAAAATACCGCCCTATTTGTTTTTTATGTCCTGTGTCGCCATTTGAAGTCCGAGCGGGACATGTGACATATCGTCGTTCATGGGTTTAAAGCAGCCTTATTTTCTTTATAGATCACATTCAAATTATCACATTCAAAGATAAATCGTAATCGTAATCGTATTCTACGTCTGACCTATGCGCCCGTGTTATCTAACACAGGCTTCATATTTTTGTTTATGCATTAAAGTAAGTGCATCAAAAGCAAAATGTTCATTATTTTTACGCAGCTTTTATAAAATATAAAAATTGTTGTACTTTAGGGTGGGTAGGAACAAAAATAAAAAAAACATTTTTTGAATTAAGCAATTAATTTGAATGTGATCTATAAAGAAAATAAAGCTGCTTTAAACCCATGAACAACGGTATGTCACATGTCCCGATCGGACTTCAAATGGCGACACAGGACATAAAAAACAAAAAGGGCGGTATTTTGGGGCGTGGCAAAATTTTTTTTGTTTGTTTTGAGATCCTCTAGGGCTTGGTGTGGATTTTGGAGTGGCCATTTTACTTTGAAAATGAGGCTGGAAACGCCATTTCCGTCAACGGCGAGAGCTACCGAGCCATGATTATGAACTTTTTATTGCCTGAAATTGAAGATATGAGCTTGGATAATGTTTTGTTTCAGCAGGATGGCGCGCAATGTAACACAGCTCATCAAACAATCGATCTTTTGAGTACAAAGTTCGGTAATCGTGTTAGTAGCCGTCCAATTGGACGCCGTGAACTTCGATTTAACCTCTTTAATTTTTTTTGTGAGGTGCCGCTAACGACTGATGCTATACGAATAATCCAGAGACGATCCATACCCTTAAGGATAATATCGTCCGAGCCAATTGTGAGACAGAATCAGAGACCGTCAACAATGTTTTGGAAAATTGGACTGTCAGATGAGCACCGCGGCAGCCACATGAATGAAATCGTGTTCCATAAATAATGAGAATATTTGTTATTACTAATAAAGCCATAATATACCAAAATAAATTAAGTTTAGTTCACTTTATTTAATTTTTAAAAAGATACTCGCATTGTGACCACCCGTTATACACTGCGTCTCACTTGAATAGCGACCCGTCTTGAGTATGTTGCCATCACATCTAATTCAAATGAATTTGGCAAAACGCTTTAACCTATGGATGTCGTGAATAATGCATCACTTTTGTTTTTTTTTAATCTCTAAATCTAAAATATCTCGAATCAAAAATCGCTAAAACGCCCTTATTCCAATATCTCGGAAAGCGAGCATCCAATCGAAGAAATAAGGGTTTCTAAGGCTTTCTCATAAAGAACTCCAATCGTATGGAAGAAATTTCGTATGGACGACTATTTTTTTTTTTTTAAATCGTCAAAATAAGAAAATCGCTAAAATAAAAATGGGTATAATGCGGAAATGGTGCGTCCAATCGCAAAAATAATAACATTGTTACCTCCTTAGAAGACTTTAACCAATGGATGTCTTTAATACTGCATCACTTATTTTATAAAATGACATGAAGTGTCAGGGGACAACCGGTTGGAACGAAGTCCCTTTCACTATATATTATGTACTAGTTAGTTCCAACACGCCTAAGGCGCCCGTTGTAAAATACGATAATTTAAATGGATTTTTATGAAAATATACTGTTTGTAAAATGGTAAACTTTTTTTAAGAAAAAAAATTTTTTATGGAATGTATTTTTTTAAAACAAAAGTATATTTTTAGTTCATTTTTTGTAAGAATATGTATTATATTTTTCCGAAAAGTTCCTTTTTAAAAGAGAGGTACTTATTTTATTAAAAAATTATTTTTTTTTAAGAAAAGGTACTATTTTTAAGTAGTAGTTTCTGTAAGAAAAGGTCACAAGAGTATTAATTTTTTTACAAAGAAGTACGTTTTTTAAGAACAGGTATTTTGCACTTATTTTCAGAAAGGCTACTTATCTCAAGGAAAGAAAATAAAGGTATTATTTTATATTTAAGACAAGGAACTTTTAGGAAAAGGAATTTTTTCTAAGAAAATGAATTTTTTTAAGAGGATGTATTTTTTTGAAGAAAATGTGTTTTTAAGAATTGGGATTTTTTTTTAGAATTGGTCCTTTTTTCAAGAATAGGTACATTTTTAAGAGTAGGTACTTATCTGAAGAAAAATTATTTTGTTTCATAAAAAAGTTGCTGTTTAAAAAGGTAGTTTTTTAAGAAAAGGCAGTTTGTTGTAAGAAAATGTACTTTTTTAAGAAAAGGTATTTTTTTTAAAAAAAAAAAACTTTTTGTAAGAAAATTTACTTTTTGTAAGAAAATTTACTTTTTTTTAAGGAAATGTACTTCTTTTAGATAAGGTATTTTTTTTAAGAAAAGTAACTTTGTTTAAGAATATGAATAGGTATTTTTTTTTTGAGAAAATTTCCTTTTTTAAAGAAAAAGGCACTTAGGTGAGGAAATGTTGTTTTTTTAACTGCTTTCACTTTGGCTTTCCTAAGTTTACCTTTTATTGGGTTCAAAACTACAATACATACTAAATATTTGCTACAGACTCCACCTAGAAATCTTCCCATTAAACAAGAAATTTCCCACCATATGGTAGTCTAGACACAAACCAAAGCAAAAGTACCCAATATAGTTGATAATACTGGGTTGTAGCATAGTAGTGTTAAAAAAGAGTTGTTAAATTTTTGTTTCAAGTTTCCCCCATCCTGCAAAGTGCGATAAGGATCGCTAACACATATAGGTAATTCCACAGTTAATAACGTTACAGTCGAAATCATTTTTTATGATTGCATTAATAATATCTCGTTATTCTGACAGGTGTTGATTTTAAGTATGTTACATAATTATTTTTATTTTTTTCGCGATTTTTGAAATTCGCGAATATTCGTTCAGACATTAATTCATCGTGTAATAGGGTGCTAAATCACACTAACCACCAAATTTTAGTAGGTTGTAAATATAGTTTTGACAACGAATCTCTTCTCTAGTCTCACTTCTGCCACGTGTCATGAACACAATGATTTTTGTGAATGTTTATCTAGAACTTTTAGGATTGGAAAACCTTTGTTATCAGAGCATAGAATCCACAGTTTCGTTTCACAAGTGTGGTGGCTCAGAAAGCTATAGACGATCTCTTTAGACATCATCTTTAGATATCACTGTACTAGACTGATGGTGATTTCGGTTGCCCTGCATTGCATTGGTGTATTTGATTGTGAAAAAGGATCTGCATTCCCAAACTTGATTTCACAAAATATGTAATATATTTTGGAACGAAGTTCCCTATCGCACGTTGCGGGATGGAGGCTAAATGAAAAAATTTTTTATCAACTTTTTTTTAACTACTTTATTACAACCCATTATTATCAACTATATTTAGTACTTTTGGTTTGGATTGAAGGGGAGTTTTCTAGCTGAAGCATGTGTATTACATATTGTAGTTTTGAACCCAATAAAAATAAATTAAGAAAAGCCAAAGTGCAAGACTGGCAAATCCATGAAATACAACCCTGAGCATGGAATTACAGTTGGCAGCACACTTACTCTTACACTCGTACTTTTGATTTGGTTTGTATCTAGACTAACATGTGTGGGGATATTTCTTGTTTAATGGGAAATTGTCTAGGTGGAGCCTGTTTATTACATTTTGTAATTTTAAACCGAATAAAAAGTAGATTTAGAAAAGCCAAAGTGAAAGAAGTTTAAAAAATAAAATTTTCTTAAGTATGTACGTTTTCTTAAAAAAAGTAAATTTTCTCATATACCCATTGATATTCTTAAACAATCTAAATTTTTTTAAAACAATGCCTAATTTTATAGAAGTACCTTTACTTAAAAAATAAATTTTCTTAGAAAAAGTATATTTTCTTAAAAAAATTATTTTTTTTAAATAAGTACCTTTTCGTAAAAAAGTACATTATCTTACAACATATTGCCTTTTCTTAAAAACCTACATTTTGTTTAAAGAGTACCTTTTTTGTAAAGCACAATAACTTTTCCTGAGGTAAGTACCTACTCTTAAAATTTTATATCTTCTTTCGTAAAAAAAGATTTTCCTTAAAAAAAAAAAATATATCTTCTCTTAAAAAAAATACCTTCTCTTACAAAAATTCTTTTTTTAAAAGCACCTTTTCTTAAAAATAAAATAATACATTTTCCTTTCTCTTCTGGAGATAAGTAAATAAATAAATAAATGGTTTCCCATTACATTCCATGAAGGGACAGGGGAGAACTTCTCACAATACTAAGCTGTGCGCTTTCCAGTTTTCACTCACTGATTGGGACCTACAGTTTTATACCGATTCCGAACGGTATTTTGAAAAGCTTTTTCATGGCTATATACTCGATAGTGTCGTTATCACTATGCGAGGTGACCGCCACCGAAAGAAATTTTTTTTAAGGTGGTCAGAGCAGGGTTCGAACCCAGGATCTCATGTACAAGAGCCGCGCACAGTAGCCATTGCACCACCGAGATAAGTAGCCTTTCTGAAAGTTAGTAAATTTTCTTAAAAAAATAACTTCTTATTAAAAATGGTAGCTTTTCTTAAAAAAATGGTAGCTTTTCTTAAAAAATCATTAAAAAACCTTTTCGGGAAAATATAATACGTATTCTTAAAAAAGATACCTAAAAATATACTTTTTTTTTTAAAAAATACATTCAATAAATAAAAAAATTTTTAATAAAAGTTTATCATTTCACAAAAAGTATCTTTTCTTAAAGATCCATTTAAACTACAGTGTTTTTCAAACAGGCGCCTTAGGCGTGTTGGAACTAACTCTTACATAATATATCGCGAAAGAAACTTCGTTCCAACCGGGTGTCCCCTGAGACCTCATGTGATTTTTTATACTTATATATTTGTATTTTTACTTATTTACTTAATTAATTTTTTTATATTAAGATCCAAAATTTGAGGACCAATTTTTGAGACTTGAGAAACAATTTTCCTAAATTTTTTTTCTGAATTGAATGGAAAGCATTTAATTTTCACACGGATTGTTTTTGCCCAACATGGAGGTTTGAAAGTGGTGCGATTTACAGTGTAAAACTGTAGCACTTCAAAAATGTTGACATACTGATTTTTTCTATTTTTCCAACGTGAAAACTAGATGCAATTTAGAAAAACTGTTCCACTGTAGTGGTCACAATACTAAGAAATATTATTAGGATTTGCCTACAATATTAAATACTATCAATGGTTTGCTGCAGCCGTTAATGGGTTAATAAGTGCTGATATTATTTGTTATTTATTAAGCTTTCAAGTTCACAATTGATAAGGAAATTTTTAAAACGAATATTAGAGAATTGACCCTAGGTTTCTCGAATACTAGGTTGAATTATGTTAGTCACAATTCATACTTGAAATAAATTAACATAGGTTATTGGTTTTTCCTACGGAGAATACTAACAAATTATTTTGATAACAACTCGCGACTCTGGAACAACAAGGTTCTAAGTGCATCAAGGATTGTTTTGCAGAAAATAAATTTGAATATTTGTGATTAATCAAACAAACTATTATAGAAAATTATGTAGTTAGAAGTTTGTTGCATTGGATATATCGGAAACGGTAAGAGATATCTTTGTGGTGATACCAGTAATCCAAAGAGCATACGCAATTTAGTACGACATCGAATGTAGATGAATTTATCAAAAATTGACAGTTAGAATCTTATTGTTGTAAGGTAGCGAACTAGACGCAATGTTGAATATAGATTTTTGACTTTTATAGCAATTGTTTTTAATTCGATTTTCAAAACCTATTAAAGGAAACTTTCAGTCGTTGACCAGATTTTTATATTAATTGTGATGTTAAAGATGGCTGTAATAAAAAAACCACTTCTAAACTACTGCAAGCAAATCAATTATTTAAAATGACTTGTGTTAGATAAAACAGATTTTACACATGCCATTTTGTCATCGCTAAACTACACGATGAAAAATCTGGATTTTTGTTGTTGTTTGGATACAAATAAAGGGTTATCCATTTTGCGGTTTCAACAGTAAACGTAAATAAAAGACATAAAATATTCTATTTCATGATATTTCTTTACGTCTTACCTTACGGTATGAGGAGTCATGTCAGGTTTTTATCGTTGTAATCTTTATTTCATTGAATTTGAGGAAACGGCTGGATGAATTTTTTTTAAATTTTTTTTGTAGGTAAATGAAGATGTTATCTTTCGTTTGATATACATTTCATATTGGTTGATATATTTCTAGTATTTTAATTTCTCAAATGAAAATTGTTTAAACACATACACTCAAACATATGTGTGGTGTTTGGTTGAGTGTTTTTGGTTGCTCAACATTGCTTAGGAACATGTATCTAGTAAAAATTGAAACGAACAGCAAGCTAATGTTGCTTGGCAACATGTATCTAATAAAAAGTGAAACAAACAGTAAGCTAACGTAATAAAGCTTTTTTGCGAAAGCTTCAATAAAGCTGTTGTAACATTAATTTTGAATTGTAAAGCGTAAAGCTTTCACACAACGCTCGAATGCTAATGCGAAGACTCGATAAGGTAAACCTTTTTTAATATTAGGGCGGCCCTCTCAACATTCGCAGAACTTATTTCAATAAAAATATTAATTAAAATACATAAATTAAATTAAGTTTAAAACAATTGAACATAATATTTTTTTTTTAAACGGACTTGAATCAAATGCCGTTGGTAAATATAAAAATTACAGCAGACAGTTGTCCGAGGCCTTCGGCCACGGACTGTCCCTGCAGGCTGTGTCAGAGACACGGCCATTAAGTTTAACGTAGAATACGCCATCCGATAAGACAGAAAACATATATAACAATAAATGATAAATAATATAACCAAATGAATTTTTTTGCTGTAATTTTTTTTATTATAAAGCTTGAACGTTGACATTATCATCCCTATTCTGTGGATATGGTAACAATCAAATTGTAACCACAAAATTGTTACAAAGTTGTCACCATTGTTTGTATCAGCTATTCTGGAAACACAGTGACAACGAAAAAGTCACCTCGTAACAAATAATTCACCTCACAATAACAAGTTGTCAAAAGCACGGACAAAAAAACAAAAACATATCGTTTTCTGCCCAAAATGAACGCGGTAAAAAAAGGAAAAGTAAGTATTTAATATATTTGTTTTATAAAAATTAATACATTATTATTTAAGGAATTTGAGCGCACCGCAAAGGCACAGCTGGAATACCGTATTGCCTTCCTCAAGGAACAGCCATAGATGCTAAGCGGAAAGAATGCTCCTGCACATCCGCGCCATATAGAAGTAGAAATTTACTTTAGCGCCAACTCTCTGATCTACATCAAAATTTCACCACTGACAAAAGCTTCGGCGGTGAATTCAAAAAGTTGTTTTTCCCCCCGCGGTCGGTCCAAATTCTTGAGATATAGATCTTTAAAGCTTGAGTATATAATCGTTCATATCTCCAGGATTTATAATCCGATCTGGTTGAAATCAGTATCATTACAAAGGTCTTTCTAAGCTCTATAAATCAGTGTATAAACACATTTATTTTTATTAGTCCACAGGGGTGCAAATTAATAAAACCTTTTTTAACCTCACTTTTCTGCTAACAATTTATTTATTTTTTTCAAAAAAATGTCCTATTATACTTATTTTTTGGTAGGTTCCGATAATACACAAGACCTTAGCCTTTTTTAAAGGTATATTACTCAACAATATCCCTTGAAAGATATTTACGTTAAAAATTTTGTAATACTTTTCGGGCATTTTCATCTATCTAATACAAAAGCAAGTTCTTTCTTCTTTCTGCTCCATTTCCATAGGACAAAGTAACAAAAGTCTTTCCTTCATTATTATGCCCTCTTGTCGTTTTGCTACAAAATGTATTAATAATTTTTCCCGTATACAGTTTTAGTTTTACTTGCAGAATTTGCAAAATGATTTTGTATCATCTTTCCGGCAATTAAAACAGCTGTCACGCACTGTTACCTCCTCTTTGGCAGGTAACAGATTTTGTTACTTTTGTCACCAAAAAAATTTGTCAGAATACCGATTTGTGACAATTGTCACATTGCTGTCAAATAGTAACCGTGGTGACTTTTGTAACCCGGCCAGAATATATCATTTAAATGACCACCACGCGAAGTGATGCAAGCATTGATTCTTTTGAGGTTATTTTCGACCACTGTTTGACACATATCGGGCGGTATCTCAGCCATAACTTGACGAATGTCGGTTCTTAAGTGCTCAAGAGTTAAAGGATTATCTGCATAAAAACGGTCTTTCGCATAGCCCCACAAAAAAAAGTATAATGGTGTCAAATCGCATGATCTTGGTGGTTAGTTGATATCGCCTCGACGAGAAATTACGCTGCCAGGAAATGTCTCTTGCAATAAAGCCATATTCGCTTGAGTTGTGTGGCATGTGGCACCGTCTTGTTGAAACCACATATTCTCCAAGTCGTATTCTTCAATAGCAGGCAAAAAAAAAGTCGGTTATCATATGACCATAACGCTCCGAATTGACGGTGACAGTCGTTCCATTGTCGATTTCGAAGAAGTAAGGTCCAATCACATCTTCGGAACAAAAAGCGCACCAAACAGTGACTTTTTCGGGATGTAATGGCCCCTCTCCAATTACTTGAGGATTGTCAGAACCCCAAAGACGACAATTTTGTTTATTAACATACCCACCGAGTGTGAAATGTGCTTCATCGCTGAAGAAATTTTTGTTCGAAAAATCGCCGTCCACCGCCTGTTGTTCAAGCACCCATTCCACGTATCTACGACGTTGTAAATGGTCAGCTGGCTTCAGTTGTTGTGTGAGCTTGACTTTATATGGATGTAGGTGTAGATCCAAATGCAAAATAGCCACTTTCACTTACAAAATACGACACTTTCACTTACAGCAGCGATATTTTCAGCGGAACGAGCGAAACGATGATGCACAGGCCTTACAATATCTGCAACCGCTCCAGTCTCTTCAAATTTTTTCACAATTTTGCCAATTGATTGCGTAGTTGGACGATTATGTAAACCATAATCTCCTCTTAAAGCACGATATGTGGCTGTGCCAGAATCACCATTTTTGTAGTACGTTTTAATAAATTTTATGCGTTGTGTGATAGTTAAGCGAACCATTTTCGTCAATGTCAGACTTTCAACTGAAAAGAAAAAAAATTGGTTTAACAACTTAATTTGACAGATGTCTAATTCCTGCCCTATACTTTTGAAACCACGAAATGGATAACCCTTTATAACGCGTTGATAGTTTGTCGCAAATACAGTATACTTGTGTCCAAACACATTGTGTTTGGTATTCAATATTAGATGCTGGAGACACAATGATTAATAGGTTATAATGGGTGTTTTCTTTAGCTGCATGATAACTTAAAATGATAATACAAGACAGAAATATTGTTGGAATAAAATTAATGTTATTACTTACAATCTGGTACATAATTTAGTTTTTTAAATATAATTTCCGGCATACGGCCGCCGCGGCTACGAGTTACATGGTCCATTTGATCAGTCCGATTTTTCCAATAAGTCTGGCCGTATAGAGTCAATGGTGGCTTGAATATTGACTTCCAATGCTTCGCACGAACGAGGGGGCCAGTGAACAGGACCACATATGGAAATAATGTTGTCAACAAATTGATTTAGCAACAAATCGATTGTTAAGCGCGCTGTATGACAAGTTGCGCCGTCTTATTGGAAGCACATGTCGTTGATGTTTATTTAGCTCGTTTAAGTAGCGTTCACAATGGCAGCAACGAATTGGTGCCCGGACTTAACGCCCCACGGCCATAACGCCCAAAAAAAAATTTGGGCCTTATGACCTCTGTATGGGCGGCCATAACGCCCAAATTCATTTTGGGTGTTGCGACCGCCCCCAAAGCGGTCAGAAAGCCCAGAGAAGAAGCGGCCGTAAAGCCCAAAAAATTTTGGACTTTATGTCCGCCCCTATAGGCTGTCAGAACGCCCAAAATTATTTTTGGTGTGTTACTGCCTCCAGTTTGTAAATAAAATATTAAAAGTGAATTGGAGCTGATGTAGGAGGATTCAGTCTCAAATTTACAGTTATTACAGTTCTTAGGTGAAGTGTGTTCATAAGCCTTTTGAGTTTTTCTTGACATGAGTACAAACGCGAACGGGAAGACCTGCAATTATTTGTATCAGCGTCATAGTACGTTGTCATACCTTTATCTAGACATGTAAGATATGAATAGTAATTGTGGATAGTATAAAGTGGGAAAATGGTGTGGACGATAGCGCCGCAGGCAAAAATGGGGGTTTGAAATAAAAATCGGGCGCCCGAAATTCGAAGAAAACACGAGGAAACCGGAACCCTTACGCAATGCCCATTTTGCCCATCGAAGACATTTACGTTTAATTTGTATACTTGAGCATATGTGTGTGAATTTTTCCTAATTATTGAATGAATTTCTGAATTATTTTGTAATTTTCCTCGTTTTATTTCACATATCACATTTGAGGGCGGTCGCAACACCCAAAATGAATTTGGGCGTTATGGCCGCCTATACAGAGGTCATAAGGCCCAAATTTTTTTTGGGCGTTATGTCCGTGAGGCGTTAAGTCCGGGCACCCAACGAATTTGTAATTCAAGCCTTCTCGTTCCCACTCACAGTATTGTATAAATGCCCTCTCATGTTTTTCGTGAAATTGGAATTCAAATTTGTCATAGAAGTAGGTTCTACTTCTACTTCAAATTGGAATTTGTTCCAATCAGCTTATTCTACTGACCGCTAGGGGCGCTCTACTTCGAATTTTGTTTTAAAACTTGAAAGTATGAATGAAAATGTAAACATTTTGTATCAAAACAAACATTTTAATAAATAATATTATCTGTAGAATCTGCCAATTTCACAAATAATTATAATTTTTTATTACCCAGAATACAACACTGTCGCTGGCTTTCGGACACATCAGCTGATGCAAATGTGAAATGTGTAGTTGTTTGTAGTAAGTGTAGTTCGCGCCAATTTTATTAATAAACAAAAGAAAAAAGTTTAAAAAAAGCTGACATTTTCAGGTTTATCGAAACCGTCCAAGGCCATGACATATTATGGAACATAAGTTTCTAAACATTTCTATAGAAAAATTTGAACACATTTCTAAAGAAAAAATTGAAAATATTTCTATAGAAAAATTTTAAAATATTTCTATAGAAAAATTTTAAAACTTTTCTATAGTAAAATTTGAGAATATTTCGATAGAAAAATTTGAGAAGATTTCTATAGAAAAATTTGAGAACATGTCTATAGAACAATTTTAAAACTTTTCTAAAGAAAAATTTTGAAACATTTCTATAGAAAAATTTTGAAACTTTTCTATAGACAAATTTGAGAACATTTCTATAAAAAATTTAAAAAAATTTCTATAGAATAATTTTAAAACAATTCTATAGAAAAATTTTAAAAGATTTCTAAAGAAACATTTTAAAACATTTCTACAGAAAAATTTGACAACTTTTCTATAGAAAAATGTTAAAACTCTTCTATAGAAAAATTTGAATAGTTTTCTAAAGAAAAACACTTAATACTTTTTGCTCCGGGTAGTGGTACAAATCTGAGGTCCGTGTCTCACATTTAATTTTTCTATTTTTTACTGTTTGCTTTTTCCATGGTTTCAATCCCCAAATATGTATACTGCTGTATAATGTGAACAATTTTGCCAGTCAGCTGTTTTTTCGAACTCATTTCGAACAAATTTGTTGCTTGCATTGTGAACGCCTGTTGAATTTGTTGCTATCATTGTGAACGAGCCTTTATTTATGGAAACAAAAATTCAATAGCATGGCTCGATAGCACTCGCCATTCGCCGTAATCGACATTGCGGCGTCTTCGTCAATACTTCACGCTACATCGGCAATATTCTCTTCAGTACTCATATTTCTTTGTCTTGTTAATGGTTTTGAATCGAGAAGAGTATGTAGTTTTACGCGTACCCTGGGGTTCAACGATAATTATTTATTAATAATTTATTTTTATTATTGAATATTCAGCAATTTAATTATTCAACTATTAGTTAGTGTGCGCGGCTTCGATCCCTGCTCTGACCACCTAATTATTTTCATTATGTTGATTCGGGCATTAAGCGGTAGTAAAAGCTTTAGTCGCATTAAGCGGTAGTAAAAGCCAGGCAGTTAGTCGTTGACTAAGCTCAGTTAGTCGGTGATTCAGCTCAGTTCCGCAAATGACTCTCGCAGGTGTATGAGCGGTTGAGTCATGAGTAGCTAACCTGTGTGCCAATAGGAAATTTTGTAATTGCTTATCCTAATCTCTTTGATCAGCGCTGACGACTTTGCTCTTGGACTCGACTAGAGTTGGGTTAAATCTTTGAACCATGCCGTCAATCCGAGGACGTAATGATGCAAAATTCCCACCCTGTCCTGAATGTAGTTCTAAAGGGACACCAAAACGATTTATCCAATTGTGCTCGATAGTTTTGCTTATTGTCCTCACGTTTTTATTCGGAATAGCGTACCCCTCAGGCCATTTACGGAAGTAGTCCATAAAGACTAGGACATATTGGTTCCCTGAGCTACTTGTTGGAAATGGACCAGCCACATTCGTGGAGGTAGTTTCAAGGATCTCCTGTTGTTCTTATGTTCAACTCCTTCACGGTGGTCCGCTAGTTGTCAAGCACTAAATGCAGCCTGCAATCTTCTCGGATACCGCTTTTTGCCGACCAACAAAACAGAAACGGTGAGGTAGTTTCTCCATAGTTTTGTCTTTACCGAGATGTCTACCGCTCGGGCCACTATGCGACTCTGCAATTATCACTTTCACTTTCAGGGCAGGTGGCAGAATTAGATTTTTCTCCGTTTTATCATCTTCACTTACACCGAATAGACATCCATCTAGCATTCTCTGGATATTTCAGTGGGCCCAATATAGTTTCAAAACTGGGCTTTCTGAAGCGATTGCAATCCGCGTTAATCCTCTATACCACATCTGACACCAATGTTACAAATTTTCTAATCGTCCTAAAAAGGACGCTTAAAAGCGTTGGTTTATTTCCCGTTAATAAAACAGTGTTCGTTGAAATTACAACAAGTACAACAGTTTTAGTTCTTTATATTCCACTTGTACAATAGTTCACATTATTAACACATTTTAACATTCACAGCAGCCTATTTCCAACCCTTTTTACTTTTACTTTGCGGTCGGTGATTACTTTGAGCGTTTAACACTGACTAAATGCTAAATGCTGCTAATCTTCTATTCATATTAGTTCCATTACTTGCCACCAGGATTTCTCGATCATTCTACCTACAATATCCGTGATATTTCATCGTCGCTATAGTCCTATATAGAGATTTCTACCAATTTCCAGAACCACTAGTACTGTCGCATCTAATTTGCACCGTATTCATCAAACTGGTTCGTTGTAAGGGTATACTTTCAGGCGCAACATTAATCGCCTTTAGAAATTAAGTATAAACAAAAGCGTTTTCTTAATCGTAACAATAAGCGTGTTTTTGTTACACCGCTTGCTTATATATTCGCTTGTTTTGTATGAAGCACTTAACGTCGAAAATCATTTGCCGAAAGTTGCCGTTTTCTTTGCAACTTAGCAAGCAACAATCGCTTGCTTGTAACCAAAACACGACTAATATGTAGGTACCGGTGGTATCAATTCAGGCACAGCCACACTGGGACGGATTTAAAAAATGACCGGACAAAATTAATAACGTCATTGTTTTTGACTTTAGTCGTGTCAAACTCATTAGTCGGTAGTTTTTTGAGGGTGCTGAGCTCATTTCTGGCATTGCTTTTTCCATTGGTTGGTGGGGTGGTGGAGTTATAGTGGAAGGGGGGGGGGGGTTAAATTTAAAAAAAAAAACGTTATGGGTATCGTTTCATAGGTTTTTGGATGGCCCGATTTCATTTTTGCCAAACATTTTTCGATCAGGATTTCGATAACTAACCTAACGGAGGGAAGAGCTACCTTTTCACATAAAATTTCGTTTCTTAACAAGGTTTAACGTTTTAAACTTTTCTACCAAATTTATTAACTGTTATAAAATAAATAAAAAGTTTGCGAAGTTTGTTTCGTAACCATACAAGATTTATTTGGGACCACAAAAAAAAACTTCGTTTAAAGAAAGTCTATATCATTACGTTCGACATTTTCATCATCGTCGTCCTCGGAACTTTCAACATTTTAGTTTCAAATTTCGGAATTTTATGGTATTGCCAGACCTAAATTCCGACAGAGTAATGTATTTAACTTTAGACTGAAAAAAATTAATTTTTACACAAGTATTTTATATTTAAATATGAAATCAAAAACTGGACAAAAGTTTAAAAAGAATAATTTCTTCAGCAAAAGGTAGTAAAGGGTACCGAAATAAATCACCGACTTCGCTTAGGGTCTGAAGTGTTCAGAAGTGAAAATCGCGCGCTGCTCCCAGTTGATCATAATTTTTGTCGGTCCACAAAAGATTAAAACATTTAATATTTTTAGTCAATTCCTTTCATTGCAATTAAACTAGAAACCTTAAGTAAATTAAATTAACTTAATATACAATTTCGTAGCTCTCATAACACAAAATAAACAAAAAAAATTTAAAACAACCAGAAACTTAACCTTCATATAACACACATCTACTAAAAATAACCCAAAATTTGCCTGCATGCATGTATTGAAAAAATACTCAACTTTGGGTCTCTTGGCTGATCAGCAACGTGCATGGAACCTTCAAAACAGTTAATTATCGACCTCAGTGGTTAAGTGGCAACTGCTTAAGTCACTTATTTTATCTGGATTACTGCTTTGATTTTGTGTGCACAGTAGTTAAAAATTAGACGATGAACTTGTCGCGGTATTTGAACTCGTTATGTTTGTTAGTGTTCTTAACTGAAGTGTCTGTTAATTCGACAAAAGCCAACAATTTTTCACATTAGGCAAATGATGCTGGCCGAATAAGCTTGTAGTATGAACTTCTCACACATTAAATTCAAATTCGAAAATATTATACATACATACTTTTATGAACTTATGATTTGGCCTTTTTAGTGTTGTTTTCTTTATAGTTAAAAAAGCAGATTCTTTATAAATTACGATAAGTACCATTGTTTTCTTTATACGTACAAATCTAACATTCATCATTTCTCTGTAGTTGGCAATGCATTTATCAGTTACAAAAGTTTTACTACTATTACCTGCCGATGTTAATTTTTACGAGTTTGAAAACAGACTGGCTCAAAGACAACCCAAGCGACTGCTTCTACCATCCCAACTATCAAACACGTATCACCAGAAAATTCGAAAACTATCTCGAGAACAGCGCCACCTGTATTCTCATATCTTAGCGAGCTCATCAACCGCTTATGGTGAGATGGTATGTATTGGCAGCTTTCAGGTAACAGTAACCACTTACTTTAAGCTTCACTAATCTGCCAAACTATTAGAACAAGCATGCTATAATACATCAGCTGTTTATTGCTACTCTAATGCAACTTTGATATACCGTTGATTGATATGGTAGTTATACTAAAAATTTAAAACATTTTTATCGTAACAATATTATTACGACATAAAAGGTTTTTTGTTTTCTTTGGGTAAAATTACCGAGATTTCCAAACGATAGCGGAAGCGAGAAGTTACATGAATTCCCGGGCGGATAATACTTGGACCAAACCCCTAAATCTATGCGAACATACCACTGTTTTACCAAAATAAAGAATCATAAAGCAACTATGGTATAGAGAAGAAAATTTACTCATGCAGTGGAATGCCAACAAAGAAAACGAGTAAAGCGCGTCGTTCTCTGCTCTCTCTCTGACTCTCTTCGCTAAATATTTCAATACACGAGAAGTTTTCTGATGATGTTATTGTATCTAGCTATAGAAATTTCAGCCATATTTAAACATAAAGTATGTAAAAAGTATGAAATAATCAAGTAATGATGCGGGAAAGAAATGCATTTGAGTGAATCGTGTCGACTTTTTTGGTTCTCTTCTACTAGGGTTGCCAAATTGCGCCGGTTTTTTCTTCCCTACTTGTACAGCCTTTTTGAAAGAATAACACAGGGTGACACAATTACGGGGTTTTCCATAGTACGGAGAGTACACGTTTTTTTTTCTCTTGAAGAGAAAACATACCTAATGAGAAACAAATTGTTGTCTTAAAGATAAATATAACGTTTGTCAAGCTAATTATTTTTTTCTCGTGAAAGTAATTTTAAGTAATTTTTAAAGTTTTTTCTCACTCACGAGATTTATATATCGAGCACTCATGCGAGACTTATATTTACTCATTGGAAATTAATTCTCACTCATGAGTTTTACTCATGAAAAGATATTACGAGGGGCAATAAAATTGACGATGTAGAATGCACATTTTCTTCATTATCAGTTATTTTTTTTAATATGAATAAGTTCATAATGTCGTTTTATATTTTTGTTTTTCCCCTCAGCCCCTTTTTAAACAACAGACACTTCGACATTTTTCCGTTTTCATCGTAAGAAAGATATTTAACGTATTCGAAACACTTCTGACGACTCATTATTTATTAACTGTTTCAAACAAAACATTAAAAGAAACTGGCCTGTGTCAATTTACAATGACAAGTGTTTTTATGGGTTTGGTCTCCCTCGCGCTGTCTTTCATTTTTATCTTTCCTTTTACCTTTCGCACTCAGAATGCAAAACAAATCAGCTGATTGTGAGTGTGTATTTTTAGTGAGCCGCAGACACATGTACACATGGCAGAAAGCAAATAATTAAATTGTCAGTTTAGTTTTCACCGATAAGTTCAATTGTGGAAAATTTATGAGCCACTTACAATTAACACTTACAACTGCATCTCTATATGTATATTTTTCATTCAACAATGCAGGCAAACATATTTAAACAACATTTGACAATTGAAAACACGAACGAACGCAAATGTAAACAAAATCGATCAGCTGGACAAGTGCTTCAACCTTTATGAATTCGCCTTGCTTTTACGAGATTTTTTTGAACGAAGTTCCATATTGTACGTTGCGGGGTCAATGAAAGAATTTTAAACAACTTTTTTTAACTACTTTATTACAACCCATTATTATCAACTATATTGGGTACATTTGGTTTGGTTTAACCCTGCTGTTAGATTAGAAAAAACTTACGAATCTTAGATTGAGGGACCATTTGGTCCATACTGCAATTTTCATCCAAAATAATAATTTTATCTTATTCTTTGTAACTATTTTGGTTCAATAATTTCTAAAGCAAGTATTTGACATATCAAAAACATCTTCTAAATATTTGACATGAATTTACATTCGCTTGGTAATGAAAAAATTTACGAATCTTAGGTTGAGGGACCATTTGGTCCATACTGGAATTTTCATCCAAAATAATAATTTTATCTTATCCTTTGTAACTATTTTGGTTCAATAATTTCTAAAGCAAGTATTTGACATATCAAAAACATCTTCTAAATATTTGACATGAATTTACATTCGCTTGGTAATGAAAAAATGTACTATTGACCAAATGGTCCTCTAACCTAAGATTCGTCATTTTGTATTTTTCTCAGTCCTGAATAAAGTTAGAAAATTTAATTTTCGCACATAACATTGTTTTATTAAAAGACCCCATTAGCAGAAAAATTTAGTCAGTATATATCACCGTTCCAAAGTTACAAGGGAAAACAGAAAAAATTTGGACCAAATGGTCCTAATCTAACAGCAGGGTTAAAGGGAAGTTTTCTAGGTGGAGTCTGTTTATTACATATTGTAGTTTTGAAGAGACCTGCAAATCAATGAAATACAACCTTGAGCATGGAATTACATTTGACAGCACACTTACTCTTACACTCGTACTTTTGGTTTGGTTTGTGTATAGACTCACATATGGGGGGATATTTCTTGTTTAATGGGAAATTTTCTAGGTGCAGTCTGTTTATTACATATTGTAGTTTGAACCAAATAAAAAGTAAATTTAGAAAAGCCAAAGTGAAAGAAGTTTAAAAAAATAAAATTTCCTTAAATAAGTGCGTTTTCTTTAAAAAAGTAAATTTTCTCCAAAAAACCCTACTCATATTCTTAAACAGAGAACCATTTCTTAAAAAAATACCTTATCTCAAAGAGGTACCTTTGTAAGTAAGTACCTTTTCTTAAAAAAGTACATTATCTTTCAACAAATTGTCTTTTCTTAAAAAAAATAATTTTCTTTAAGGAGTACATTTTTTGTAAATCAAAATAACTTTTATTGAGATAAGTACCTACTCTTAAAAAAAATACATTCTCTTACAAAAAATACCTTTTCTTATAAAAATTACCTTTCTTAATAGTACCCTTTGTTAAAAATAAAATAATACCTTTTCTTTTATTTTCTTGAAATAAGTAGGCTACCTGAAAATAAGTAAATTTTCTTAAAAAATATCCTTATCGTTAAAGAGTACCACATCTTTAAAAAGTACCTGTTATTAAAAAACGTATTCCGTTATAAAAAAAATCATACTCTTAGGCTTTTTCTTACATAAAAACATTCGCTTTTAATAAAAGAAGTAGCTAGAAAACCACACCTTTTTTGACTTTATTTAGAAAAAATGCAATTGACTTAATTTTTTTTAATTTGTATTTGAGTTATTTAAGTATAGTAACTCCAAAATTTTACAAAAGCGAAGATTTTGTATATGAAGGGAATTTTTATCTGTAGTTCTCAACAATATGAAGCAAGTATTGTCTGTCTGCTTCGTTGTGCGTTAAAGACCTGTTAAGATCTGTTATTAGTTTTACTTTTCTCTCAGCAGGATCATTAACAATAATAACGTTTTTGAGTATTTGACCGCCTTTTATGTATTCTGCTCTTTCGCTCCAATTCGACGTGTCAAAGTTTATTTCCATTCGTGAAAAAAACTTTATAGTTCTTTGTGTTACAAAATAACGTAAATCTTTACATGTGAATTCTTTCATTTGTTCAATGCTCGCACATACTTTTTTAGGCAGAGAAACGTCATTATCTTCATTACTTTCAGTCTCATTTTCTAGTCCAAGTGCCGCAACCATATATTTTTTCACATTATCGTCCACGTTGGAATCAAAAAAGGCGAGAGCAACTGCTTCCTCCGATAAATACCACAAGTGGTTTCGCATTTTGTATGATAAAGGCAAGGATATTTTTGGGTCGTTGTAACAGGCAATATTTTTAATCAGCTGCAATTTGGTGCTTCAACTGCATTAGTGATTCTGATCCAATATGGAACATAAAGGCGTACCAGAAAAATACACACATTACGGATGCCATTCATATGGCTGGAAGACATTTTAAATTGTTTATGCAAAGCAAACATTTTTAGAGCATATATCGCTTTCGACATAAACCTAGCATGCGAAGTTGCTCCAGGAGCACGAAATGAAAAATTGGGAATGATGCCACCAAAAAAAAATAAAAGTGAGTTGTAATAACTCTTTGTAGTCATGCCGAATTTGGTCTTTTGCCAAACTGTCGAAGCAAAACTCTTTGCTGGATTAACATTCATCAACACTAATAGCACGTTGCACTTCTTCATCCATGATGCCGATTTTAAAATATTTCAAATTAAAAGTGTTCCATTCCCGTGACAAACGTTCAAATATGACAACTTCGGGGCTGCTAGATTTTGCAAAATATATTTCAAATTCAATATGATGCCTGCATTGCAACCACAACAAGCTTCGCGCCAATTTTCGTTCCAGCAACATTATGTTGACCAGTGATTGAAGCAGTCATGTCAAAGCACACAATTTCCAACGAATTCATCATATTTTCTCTAAATAATTATATATTGATTGGGCGGTTGCTGCACCAGATCCAACTTCAATAATTGGAATGACAATTAATTTCTCTATATTTTCTTCCTATTAAACAATAGCTAGACGGTCCACTTTTTCCTTTCCAGCCTTTGCAGGAAGTAGTTTGCCATCCCAATGTAACACAAATGTATCAGGAATCTAAACAATGTTCACTCTGTGAAGTATTCATAACTAATCTAAAATAAACTTTAATACCTTGAAGTTCTCAATAATTTCTATGCCATGACGCCGGCGATATTCTTTGCGCTGTTTTCTCAAACTTGTACAATTAGTAATTAAGTCTTCAATATTGTGAAGCTTTTCTTGCCACGCTTCTTTTTCGGCTTGTTGCTGTTTGTCACGATAATCAACTGCTCTGCAGATTTTTCAGACTCACATTCATCTTCACCATTTACATCACATTCTACAGTCAAGTCTAAACGAAAAATATGTTGAAAGAACAAAATTACTCATTGTATGCTGAAGCAGAATGTAAGAAATACCTTGAATGCTTTGATACTGTTCCGTGCGTCGATTTTCTTCTTCTACTTTTTGCGCCTTCCGTTTTCATGCACATGTTCTTTCGTTTTCAGCACATGTTCTTTCGTGTAACGTTGGAAAATAACTGACGTACACGTAACTTTGTTTTCGATGCTTTAATGAAAAGGGAACTCCCCAAAGTAAACGCATTTATATTTTAACACTACATTTATATTTTAACAATGTTGCCATCTATTTGAACTATTTTCAGTCTAACTAAATTGAAAGGTATCAAAATAGTAGGTATGGCCAACAAAGAAATGTATACATTAGAGTGGCATTTTTTCCCTTACTTTTGAAATTCAAGGATTGCCGGGCCGCATATTATGCCACTTGATGAAAAAATGTTATGCTATAAATTTGGGGAAAATTGGACAATGTTAACACGTCGCGCCCGAAGGTCAAAGTTCAAAAATTTTGAAATTATGTTTTTCTAAGTGACAGATTGTTGCAATATAAATATTTTTCGGCAGATTTTTGCGAAACTTGGTGGGTTTGCAACACAGAAGTTACTTTGTATCTGGTAAAAATTTAGGCAACATGGGGCAACGTTAACACGTACCGCCTTTAGGTCAAAGTTTTTTTTTTTTTTTTTTATTTATTTTTTTTTTTATTTTTTTTTTATTTTTACCAGATAAACAACAAGTTCATAGTTACAATTCTACGAAGTATGTGGTAAAAATCTGGTAAAAAATGAGTATGTTGCTCGAAGCTGACTATTGGAAATACATAATTCATCAATTTTTGAACTTTGACCTTGAGGAGGTAAGTGTTAACGTCGCCCAATTTTGTCCTAATTTTTACCAGATTAAGAGGAACTTCACTGTTACATTTGTACCGAGTTTCATAAAAATCCGAATAAAAATTAGTATGTTTCTGCAAGTTGTCTATTGGAAATAGATAAATTAAAAATGTTTCAACTTTGACCTAAAGGCGCTACGTGTTAACGTTGCCCCATGTTGCCTAAATTTTTACCAGATACAAAATAAACTTCTGTGTTGCAAACCCACCAAGTTTCGCAAAAAACTGCCGAAAAATAAGTATATTGCAACAATCTGTCACTTAGAAAAACATAATTTCAAAATTTTTGAACTTTGACCTTCGGGCGCGACGTGTTAACATTGTCCAATTTTCCCCAAATTTATAGCATAACATTTTTTCATCAAGTGGCATAATATGAAAGAAAAAAAATTTTCATACAAAAAAATGCCACTCTAGTATACATACATATAAATATAACAAAAAATTTGTGTACTAGGGTTTAAACAATAAAAGTACATACATATATCATATTTTGGTAGAATGTGCAAACGTTTGGTTTGTTTCTTATGCTTATTGGACAAAAATTCTTGAGCAACAAATTAAAAAAATTAAGTCAATTGTATTTTTTTGTTAATAAAGAAGTAGACAACAGTCAAAAAATGAGTGTATTTTCTATATTTGAACTTTCGACTTATATTTGATCGACTTGAAAATTTTCCACATGAATTTTGGCATCAAATGTCGTATTTAACCAATCCCCGCAAAAAAAAATGTAGAGAAGAAAATGCCATATAAACTGCGCCAGGTCTAAAGTTCAGACAAACTCATATTATCATCATACTTCGCTTCGCTTTACGAATCATGAAAATACTGGGTCATGAAAATGATTGTGGTTTGAAATCGTGCCAGAGTCAAAACTTGTGTAGGAGTTATTTGTGTGTGTGCTGAACAGATTGGGAATGGATGAATGCGTATGGATGTAACTACGTATGGATGACGACAACATTTTTGAGACAACATGCGTGTTAGTTAACAGCCGACTGAGTGGGTATATGGAAACATCACAATACACGGTCTCTTATTCACGTAAAGTAAGCTGGTAACTAACATGTGTTCGTGAAGCGTAACATATCCTCCAAGAAGTATGCTCTAGAATTTTACTGGAATATGTATTTCATACAGCGTGTTATAAAAGTCAAGACATTCAATTTGCGAAATCATCAAACTTGTTTCTAGTAGTAGATATAAAGTGTAGTAGTTTTAACTTTAGTTTAATTTAGGTAGCATGAAAAGATATTTAATTGAATTGCTAAAGCTCAACTGTGAATATTTGTCACTATATTTGTTTCTGTGTTATAACACCACTAGTATATAGTTTGAGGTTACCTATGAGTTGTTGATTGTTAAGTGGAGTTCAGATTATCAGACGGATTTGACGATTTGTCGAATCTGAAGAAAAATTGTCAATGTGAACGAATGTTGTTAGATAAATCTGATGGTCTTCAAAACAGTTTGAAAACCAATCGATTTATTTGATTTAATTTAAGCGAAGAGAAAAGAGGAAAACTACAAATTACATAGCATTATGGGCGTTTAATGTGAAATGAACAAAATATAAATCTTCAGTGTAATTTAATTTAATCAAATGTAATATTAGTAAATAAAAAAATCAATGAGTGTTTGAACTCGCGGGTGATGTGTTAACACCTTTTTGTTACACGGTACCTGTGCGATTTCTATGAACACATTGTTAATTTTTTTTTGTGCTGAAGGCTCTTTTACTATTGCACTTTCTTTTTTCTTACATCTGCTTTAACATTAGTTGTAATATTGTTAAAATAAATAAAGCAAAATTTAGCTCACTGAAATAATTGTTTTTATTTTGTCGCAAACAGAGCGATGACAAAAAGTATTGAATAATATAGACATTTTTCCAGTCTCATGTATAGCGTCTAAGTAAAAGAGCATAAACGAGCGTTATTCTCTTTATAGAAGATTTCTGTATAAATGCACCATTTCGACAACGTTATAACAGAAAACAATACAAAAAGCATAAATGTTTTAAAAGGCATCAACGTTTCACATCAAAATTATTAATCGACCAATTATGACAAAAAGAGAGCAATACGTTTTGAATCATTCGCCAGATAACAGACCATGAAGGGTACTTACCTGTTCATACTCGCCGATTCCTTTATACTTAGTTTGAATTTTCATTATGACCTAATATACTCCGTACATATTTATTTACATACAATTATCTATATGTAGTATCATTATGTATATGATTTCAGGCATATAAAACCAATAGCTCTGTTCGAGTACATTCCCAGTAAAAATTTGCAAGAATCTACTTTTGAGAGCGAAACAACAATTTTACTCTATTTATGAAAATTTGCAAATAAAGTACGCGAACGACTTCCAGTAATAATTTGCAATGAAACAGCTGATGTTTATGTGTGCAAGGAAACAGCTGATTTTTCCGTTTGCATTTCATTAAACAAAAGCTGTAATTTTTATTTGGAAGAAATTTTTATTAAAAAAAATGAGTAAACGACAACTGGATATACAGTGTTCGCCACTGTGTTCGAATTTTTGGAAGTTACCACAAGTTCCAATTGAATTGAAAGAAATTTTATCCTTTGCCACATACATACATTCTGGCGTGTATTTCCATACCTTTGCTACTGCCACAGTTGTCCAATAATGACGTCGCCGGTTCACCAGAATTTCCTGAATGCCACTGCACATTATTGTTTTCCATTTTGTTTCTAAATTTCACAAATATATTGAATAAAATATTAAACAAAATAATTTGTACTTACCTCTGTCGTTGTTAATTTATTTTTGTGTTTTGTTTCTTTACATAAAACAGCTGATTTCAAACAGCTGTGCTATCTAGCAATTTTATGTTGGCTAAAATTTCTCCAACCAAAATTTGCAAAATCTCTAACATCGAACTGTCAAAATTTTCGCTCTCTGGCTCTCATTTACTGGACTTTTGTAGTAAACGAACAGAGTTCAGTAAAAATTTGTACAAATTTGCACAAATTTTCGAGTACTCGAACAGAGCTAATATATATAATAAGTCGATATAATTCAAAGGATAAATATCATAAGCGAAATTGAATTTAAAATGAGAGGGGAAAAAAACAAAAAACAAGTAACCAAAATGATCATTACCGACTAATGGAATTGTGTATCGCTGTAATGATCATGTTTCAAATGTAAACAATGCAGAGCATCGAATGTTGGTGATTGCTAACTAATATGCGATGAGATAAAAATCGAAACAACCAAACACACAACATCACACATACTTTGTCCGAAGTAGCTGACGTATACGTGTGTCACATAACCACATGTTTGCCATATCAACAGCAACGAAACAGCCAAACACACAACATCACACATACTTTGTACGAAGTAGCTGACGGATTAGTGTGTAACCATAACGTCGACTGCGCAAGTCCATGGGCTTGCAAATGAAATTTTGCGTGGCTATGCTTTATATCTCCGTTCAACAACAGCAACAGACACATGTACATACACACATTATTATGTTAATACATACGCTATAGACACAATTTCGTTTGCCTCACCCCTGCCACACCACTCTTTCATTGCTCTCTTGCTCGCTCAATTTTGTTTAACACGTCATTATTCTCTTTCGCAGTCGCAGAAAATCTGGTTTTAGCAGCAGCATAAAATCTGGTTTTAGCAGCAGCATAAATGTGTTGACTTTGATAGATTTAGTCCCTACTAAAGATAGATTTAGTCCCTATACGCCGCTATAGATGTTAACACATCAAAAACAGAACTGCTTGGTAAAATAAAGAAGTAGAAATGGGATGTGTGTGTGCTTAGTTTTTTCCCTATAGTTTGTGTAATTCCCTACATACAGACGCGTACGTGTGCTTTACAAATACTCTCAGCAGTGTCTCCTCTTCCGTTTCACTTGCTGCGGGCAATCCAGTAATTGTTGCGAGAAACTTGCAAGCGCAAACTGGTGATGTTAACACTGTGGTGTGTGTGGACGAAAAATCGATATTTTATCGATAACTCCTTCAGATATGTCTGATATTTTGAACTCCACTTTAAGACCTCTTGCAATCATGCTGCATTTTCAATTGAGTTACATTTACATTTTAAATTATATAAAATGACCGCATCTTTATTTTTAAATACAACTATAGCCTATAATCAACGGGATCTCTACTGTCAGTTTAATTTTCTCGGGTGAAATCTGTAAAACTTTGATGTTCTGGGGCTCATATTTTAACAAAAATTGTTTAGCTGTGCTACCTCTCCCGCAGTAGAAGTTTTTATAACTATTACTACTGGCCTTAGCTCCGTTGAGAGGCGGTTTTGATCAATTTTTGTTCACATAATTTGGTTACAAATGCACCCTTCGATACGTGGTTGGAAAAAAAGTATTTTCGACTACAGAAAATATATAAATCTTGTTTTGATGTTTAAAAAAAATTAATTTACTAGATGAATAACATACATGCTTACCTAGATGAAATTTACAATCCAACACCAAATTAGTAAACGTGGTTAAATGGCGTCATTACCGATGACCGAATGACAACCAAACTGAATGTTGTTCCCCAATCGACATGTGTTTGTTATATTGCCATACAGGGTTGAATATAAAGTACTTTCTTTTTGGCTGAATCATGAATTCGGGGTTCATGTTTTTTTAGACAAATATAACTCGCAAAATGCGCGAGGAAAACTGCGTTACAAGTAAAAAGTTTGTCTTAACTTCTGCGTTAAATATACATACACGCTGAAAAAAGGTCCAGCAAAATATTGCAGGAACCATGTATATGTTTGTACGCACTGTTTTCGTGAACTGACACAACAAAGTTGGCAATACCAAGTATACGCAGGATTCGCCAACCTAATCTCTACATCGGAGTCTTGGTCTTCCTATTTTTCGTCTTCCTTTGAGTTCAGTTTCGAAAATCCTTCGATCCACATGGTGGGACTGCTGACAATATCTACTCTCCTGCAGATGACAGCAATAGTAAGGGCGGATCAATAAGTCCGTGACTTTTCGAACTTCCCTCGTAGTTATATGAAATGCAACACTGCTCCCATCAAGTACCACCTGTTAATAAACTACTGTCAAATTTTGAGTAAGTTCCATTATTTACTTTGCGTTCAAAACATACGACGTCGTGCATTTTTTTAAAAATTTAAAAAATTGAATTTCGAGTGCTCATTAAACTTTATTTTTTGCGAAAAAAAAACCGTCAATTAACCCAAGGAAAAGCTTGATAAATACAATGGGGACACTGCACCATCGATTTTAATGGTAAACAAGTGGTTTGCTGACTTTCGTTGTGGTCGCACAAGTACAAATGACGCTGAACGTTCTGGACGGCCAGTTGAGGCCAATGCACCCGAAAATGTCGAAAACTTCCACGATATGGTGTTGGCCGATCGAAGAGTAAAAGTGCGTGAGATTGTTGATGCCAATTGGCATTTCATATGGCAGTGTTGTTTAGATTTTACATGATCAGTTGGTTTTAAGAAAGTTGTCTGCAAGATGGGTGCCGCGTTTGCTCTCAATTGACCATAAACGTAATCGTGTGACAACTTCAAAGGAGTGTGTGGAGTTGTATAACCGCAATTCGAAGGAGTTTTTTGCGGCGTTTTGTATCTGTGGATGAAACATGGATCCATTACACCAGGCAACAGAAGCCGTTTGATATTCGTTTGATCGTCGTCGTAGTCGTTCCGAGGTACAAGGAAAGAGATAGACGATGTCCAATTCATGGTAATAAATTGTGACGGCGCCCATTTAACCAATATCATCTTCTTAACTTAACCAATAAAATTCTAAAGGTACAAATAAACATAATCAAAAAACATAGTCGAAGTTTTTCATTTAGAAAAAAAATGAGAGCCAAACAACATCGGATGACTTCTTTTCTTACAAAAGAACATTAAAATATACTTTAAAAAAAAAAAACCTTCTATAATAATAAAAAATTTGAAAAAAAGTTTATCATATTACAAAAAGTAGCTTTTCTTAAAGATCCATTTAAATTATGGTATTTTTTAACGGGCGTCTTAGGCGCGTTGAAACTAACTAGTACATGATATAAGTATTTAGCGAAAGAAATGGAACTTCGTTCCAACCGGGTGTGCCCTGACACCTCATGTATATTTTCGATTGGACGTTCCGTTTCCGAGATATGGACATAAGGGCGTTCTAACGATTTTTCATTCGATAAGTTTTAGTTTCGCAATTTTTTTTTACAAAAAAGTAAAGCCGTATGAAAGATATCCATTGTTTAAAGCTTCCTATGTAGATAAAAAATTTAATATTTTTGAGATTGGAAGCATCGTTTCCGACGTATAACCATTTTTTTATTTTAGCGATTTTTTAATTTGGGTGAGTTTTTGAAAAACCTTTTTTCATACGAATTGGACCACTTTATGAAAAAGTCTAAGAAACCCCCAAAAATTAGATATTTTTCGATTGAACGCTCCGTGTGAGAAATATGGAAATTTTTTCACATTTTCGATAAAAGTGGAGATGGGTTATCTTGGGTAACCCATTGCCCATCGCCGAGGGTAATGTGTAAAGGCCTCCTACCCATTCCCCATGGGTAATTCCCCCATCGCTGTGGGTAGCTAACCACTATTTTCCCCATAACCTGTGGGTAATCGGTAAATGATCGCTACCCATTCCCCACCACAATAATAATGGGTTTGCCAGGATAACCCATTACCTATGAAATACGTATACCGGCTAATTTTGACAACTTAAGATAACTCAGTCATGGTATAAATTAAAACATTTAAATTGGCCAATGAAATTCTTGGCTAAAAGTTTCAACTAAAACAAATTTTTTTGGACTATAAATTTATTTAAATAACCAGGGAAAAATGTTGCTGACTGCATTCAGTTAGCATGTATGAACTCCATATCGCCACTATAGAGTCTGCAGGCTAGGGAAACGACACCTTTCCGACAGTCAGCGCACGTTTAATGGTGGGTATTATCTCTAGGAATTAGCCCAAAGTAGCTACATTTTGATGAAATATAAATGTGCATGGCTGACCATGTGGCCCAGTTACATATTGGGTTGGAGTTATAAGTTGAACACTTTGGCCGTATTGACCTTGTGGCGTTCTAACTGGAACAGTGTTAACATATGACATGGGCACGTTAGGTTGGCCATAACCAAAACCTTGTTGATATGGAATTGGAGCAGCTTGAACATAGGAACCGGATGGTGGAGGTTGATTATACCCTGGATAAGATGAATACGAGGGAGGATTGTTAGCGATTAGTGGACCTGTATAGCCGACAGGATAAACAAATGGTGTAATGGGTTGGCCATGGTTATGACACAAATCTGAAATATAAATTCGGGTTAATATATATATTTATATATGCAATTACTGTGGTCAAACTGCTAAACTTACAATATCCCGTTGGTCCAGCGGGTAGATATGATACCGGAGGCATTTGCTTAAGTGCTGGAGAGGGAGGTGGATAATTATAGTTGTAATTCGCAGGGACGTAACCGCCTGGAGCTGGGTAGTACGCAGGTGATTGTGTCATGACTGCGGGACGTGGAGTTTGATATGGGACATTCGTATTGGTTGGACGCCTTTGTGTGTTTGTAGTCGTGGTATAACTGGGAGTAATTCCCGGCCTGCTTGTATTGGCATTGTTGTAATTTGTATTGTACCCATTTTTATAATTGTTTGCAGTGCTGTTGGTTCGTTGGTAAAGGGAGTTTGTGGTGTGATTACCAGTTTTCTGCTTACTGTAGGTCAAATTTGGGGAATACCTATAGTTATTGTCATTCTGCCGAGCATCGACGCATACCTCCAAGCCAATCATTATAATGACCACGGCAAAGGAAATAAAAAACAATTTCATGTTGATGTTTTATTATATCAATATCTTGGATGCTAAAATTATAAAAAAAATTAAAATTTGAACATTAAGTAAGGGTGATTTATACCATTGACTTCTAGGGTTTAGATAAACTTAAATGCTAAAAAAATGTACAGTTTAACACAGATTCCCAATAAAAGAACTTCGTGCTTTTTAAAATAAAATTTTATTTTTTTCCTTATATGCCTTCTGAATTTTTCTGATGGTCATTGCCAGCCATCCGCGCTTAAAAAATAAAATCTAGAAAGAGTGTAACAAAATATCCACAATGGTCCCTGTATCTCTCTTGAAGTGACAGACATGACATTAAATGTTCTGTCTTTGTTTGTTGTTTGGATGCAAATATAACGTGTTTGTAGTGTGTCGCAATTATAGTATACTTGTATACAAACACATTGTGTTTGCTATTCAATATTACATGTTGGAGGCACAATGATTACAGGGACCAGGTTATAATACATGTTATTGTGACTCCAATGTGGCTTTTATTGTTGCAATAGGCTGAAACAACATCGTGTCAGACAAAAAAGTAACAATAGAGCAGCAGATTTTCAGTTCAAAAAGCCAATGCTTGGAATCATATACATGGTTCCTGCAATATATAAACATGTTTCCTGCAATATGTTGCTGGGGCCGTTATTTTTCAGCGTGTAATATCCGGAAAAAAGTGGAGATGTGACAATCAATTAATAAAAGCAATTAATATGACTTAAACCCTGCTGACGGTCATTTTGGGTTTACCATATCGGTCCACAATATGGATCACAAAATTCTCGCAATATTGCCTTGGTTTCATTGGATGTGGGGCAAGTATAGCCGTTCTGTCAAAATCAAATATCATTCAGTTCATAGACTTCAATGTCCAGCAGCAATCTGTTCAGTATCTTGGCTCGATTCACAATTAAGTTGTTGTCGGCTTAAGTCACTAATGGTGGGAATTACTCCATAAACATTTCATTCATGCTGAAAAATAACGGCCTCTCTAACATATTCTTGCAGAAACCACGTATATGTTTGGAACACACTTCAAGCATTCATATGTTTGCAAGTCCCAAACTCACTTGCATTTAAATGTAAACAGTATCAATTTCACTGACAAAAATGAATACATTTACGTGGAAACATGGGTTTGTCATCCCGAACATCCATATACTTAGATGGAAGCATTCGCTTGTTTCTCTCAAACCTACATATAACGGGTCCGCCAAATAACTTGTTTTTTTGAAAATGCTATAAAAAGAACTACTAAATATTTTATCAAATTTCTTTTTTTATTTGAAAGTACAATCCTTCCGGTTAATAATGGAAAATAATTTCATTCAAATGGCTGCCTTAGCTGGCCATGCAGTAGCCACACGATCGGTCCAATTTTTAAGCACATTATCGATTGTGTGCAGCTGTATTTCACTAATGGCTTCACGAATATTGTCCTTTAAAGCGTCAATTGACTCTGGCTTGTCGGCGTAACACTTATCTTTGACGGCACTCCACAAATAATAGTCCAACGGTGTCAAATCGCAGCTCCGAGGTGGCCAAACGACATCAGCTCTGCGGCTGATAATGCGATCTTCAAAAACAGGGCGCAAAACATCGAGTGTAGCTTCGGCTGTGTGGCACGTAGCGCCGTCCTGTTGAAACCAATTGTTGCCAATTTCCCCCTTTTCAATTTTTGTGAACAAAAATTCGTTCAACATGGCCCGATAATGATCGCCATTGACTGTAACGGCCACTCCTTGCTCCCTTTCGAAGAAAAATGGCCCAATTATGCCTCTGGACCAGAATCCGCACCAAACAGTGACTCGTTTTGGGTGCATCGGCTTTTCAATGTATGCATGCGGGTTTTCTGTGCGAATTGGTATGCTGCGTAGTATGCTGCATAGTTAGGCTGCATGTTTAATTTGATTGATTGCAATTAGTGTTTCATTTCATTAGTATAAATTGCAATTCACTGCAATTAATTCAAAATCAATTCAATTCAAATGAATAATTAGGAAATAATTGCAATTCATTTTCTCCAATTCGTTTGAATTGCAATTTGTTTTGACAAACTTATTTGAATTGGAAATGAATTGCAATTAAATTTTCCCACATTTATTTGAATTGATTCAAATTTCATTTAATTCTTTATTTTGGTGAAATGAATTAAATCAAAATTTACCCAATTCAATGCATAATCATTCATGCGAATTAATCCCGTAATTAATGATTCGTTTACAGTTCTGGTAGGTAATAAGTTTTTGTAAATAGTTTAAAATATAAAAATATTTTTATTTCATTTAGGTGCATTCCACAGGAAGTTTGGCAACAAACCAATTTCGGTAGCGGAGGATGTTGCAGAAAAATTTTTCCACTACGCTCATGATAAAAGTCAAAAACAAAAAAAATAAATTAACATTCTAACCCACCCACCATCTCGAAAGAAAACCTAAGCGATTGAAAGCCAGTAACTCACTTTGTAATTGATTTTGTAAATTCAAAAATACAAAAACAAATGCAAAGTGAGTAACAGGCTCGTTCGCTTATGTTTTCTTTCCACATCGTGGATTAGGCTGTTAATTTATTTTTTTTTTGTAATCAACATTTTTTTTCAATCGATTTTTACTTTTATATTTTAATTTTAAATGAACTAATTTTTTTTGCTATTTACTTTAATTTAATACGAAATGACTGAATTTATATAATAATAGTACAAAAATTAAAATTAAAAAAAAAATGTAAACTACAAATTTATTACAATCCGTTTTATTAAAAACCACGAGTCCGCAACGGTTCCGAATATGAAGTCCGTAACGGATCCCAAAAACGGACAAAAAAAATCCGTTTTTTTGGGAGGAATTTCTCCCGCTTGCGGATCTGAAACTGATCTGTAACGGATTCCGCTACGGATACGCTTTATTTAAATACACGGGTCCGCAACGGATCCTAATATGATGCCCGTAACGGATCCTAAAAACGGATATAAAATCCGTTTTTGGATCCGTTTTTTTGGGAGGAATTTCTCCCGCTTGCGGATCCGAAACGGATCCGTAACTGATTCCGTTACGGATAGAAAGTACGAAGAAGTGGATCCGTTACGGATCCGTTTGACACACTGGGGAATCACTGACTGAGACAATAATGCAAAAATACAGATCCACACTTACAAGATAGACTCTCTCGTTGTTCCTCTTTTATTCTCTTGCTCTCGAGAGAGCATAAACAGTGCTACAAACGCAACTGTATTTGCATCACAAACACAGACATATTTGGGTCGCTAACACATATATTATAATATATTAATCATTGTGTCTCAAACATGTAATATTGAATAGCAAACACAATGAGTTTGGACACAAATATATTATATTTGTGACATGCTCTAAACACACTTTATATTTGCATCCAAACAACAACAAAAATACAGATTTTTCAGCGTGTGGGATGTAGTGGGATAATAAGTGTTTTTAAACACCAGCGTTTAGGTCACCGAAGAAGTTTTCTGCATAATATTTATGACGTTTTTCACAAATTTCATTGCTATTATGGAAATATTTTCCATTTACAAATTATAAACTAAATTCATAAATTTGTTTTTATTGGAAAGGTTTGCCTGATGTTATAAACAAATTGCAGAGATGTCATTTCATAGAATCTATGAAAATCCTTTACAGATTCTGACAATTTCTTTTTTGTTGAAAATGAATGAATGATTCCATAATATGTATGCAGCAAATATTTTCAGAGTGGAGTGATTATCCATTTAAATTTCATAATGTTTTATGTTTATAATTAATAAAGAGATGTGTTGTTCCAACGAGGCAGTAAAGAGTGGCCCTATAAATCGTGTATAACAAGTTTCGGTGCAGGAACGAAAAAATCATTAAAAGATCGAAAATTTTAATTTTGTTTTGGTTTATCGGCCTTTTGGAGACTCGCGATGGAATCTTTGTCTACGCCAGAGGGTAACATAAATCGCACTCTACCTATAAAAGTGTCATAACTCAAAATTTGCAAATTTTCAGTATAGACTATGAACTGGATTTGTTAGTTACAAAGATGACAGAAAACACTCACCTATGGATGTAGAAAATGACGACAAATTTTTACAGGGGATGGAAATGGTTTCCGGATGTTCTTTCTGAACAAAGAAATAAAATTTGTAAATTTTGAGTCAACTTTTTACAGACAGAAGTTGATGACATGGAGTCGCCCGACCTTCGGTTTAATTGGGACGACGTGATATACTACACATCCCATTAAACCATCGATCTATTGCTCACTTAGTTTGGAAATCGCATAATTGATATTTTAAGCCATGCCAATATGCCTCACGGCCTCGATATTAGGCAGACTGACTACACACACCAGATTAAGGAGCAAACAACATTAACATTATTGTTTGAGCTATTCCTGCGCGCTGAAAAAGTTGTATTTTTTTGTTGTTTGGGTACAAAAATAACGTGTTTGTAGCTTATCGCAAATATAGTATACTTGTATCCAAACACATTGTGTTTGCTATTCGATATAACATGTTTGGGACACAATGATTATTAGGTTATAATATTTGTATTTGTGTTCAAAACCCCTGCTGTCTGTCACAATAACGAAACAAAAAGGAGAAAATCTTCAATTCACTATATTCAATATATTGCAGGGGCCGTTATTTTTCAGCGTGTGGGAAATGGTCCAAAAGTCATTTTCGAAATTGTTACTGAAAAAGTAGATTTAGAGGATACACTTTTGCCGTGCGAGCAGATACAGCCAAATTAAGAATACTGTATTCCATCATAAAATTTTAGGTAGACTCTGGATGCTTACAAAGCAACATTTTTCTGCCCGAAACTGTACTGAGAAAATCGGAAGGGCGAACCATTTGTGAACATTTAAAGAAATTTAACTAAAATATCAGATGAGGTATCAGGGGACATCCGGTATGAACGAAGTTCCTTTCGCTATATATTATGTAATAGTTAGTTGCAACACGCCTAAGGCGCCCCTTGAAAAATACGATAATTTAAAGGGATCTTTAAGAAAAGATGTTTTTGTAAAATAATAAACTTTTTTTATAGAATGTATTTTTTTTTAAAAGTAAATTTTTAGGTAATTTTTTGTAAGTAAACTTTTTTTATTGAATGTATTTTTTTTAAAGTATATTTTTAGGTCCTTTTATATGTATAATTTTTTTTTATTAAAAGCTATTGTTTTTTTTTAAATATAATATCTTAAAAAACAAGTACTTTCTGTAAGAAAAAGCAATAAGGGTATGCATTTTTTTTAACAAAGAAGTACTTATTTTAAGAACAGGTACTTTTTACTTTTTATATCCTTATGTTCAGAAAGGCTACTTAACTCAAGGAAAGAAAACAAAAGGTATTATTTGATATTTAAGAAAAGGAATTTTTGTAAGAAAAGGTATCTTTTTTAAGAGAAGGTATTTTTTGAATAAAAGGGGTTTTTGATGTGTTAACATCTATAGGCGGGGGTACGGCCTAAATTCACAAAGTGAATACATTTGAACACAGTTTGTCCGACTGCGATCACACAGATTGTCGTACTGCGATCACATATTGGTTGCCGTTAAGCTCCTCCGAAACGGCTCGACCGATTTGTATGAAATTTTGTGTGCATATCGGGTAGGTCTCTGAATCGGCCAACATCTATTTTTCATACCCCTAAATGAGAAGGGTGACCCACCCCTATATAGAACACAGATTTGGCCGACTGCGAAACACAGATAGTCAAACTGCGAAAAAACACACACACTGATGTAGCGGCAGCGAATAATTGTATTGTGTGGGTGCGAAGCACTCTCAGAGCAAAGAGAATAATGACGTGGTTATTCGTATATAAAAATGAGATAGCAAGAGAGCAAAGAAAATTATGAACATGATGGAATTATTAGGTGGTAGCAGGAGGAATGTGTATGTATTAGTAATACAGAGATCTGTCAAACTCAGTTGATTTTTCAATTTTTTTCTATCTTTCTTTAATTGTACAAACAACTTTTCATTTAATTAAAAAAATTAGTATGTGGTCAAACTGGATTTATATCGAATTTCTTGAAATCTGTTAAGTATTTACTAATTAAACAAACAAATTAGTTAAAATTTGACAGAACTCTGTACAACGACATGAAAAAACTTCGATCAGCTGTTCTTATAACACAACCTCATATTTCAACCATGATTATGAACTTGTCTAGCGTATGTACGAACATAACAATAAGGCTGTTTTTTTAAACCATTAAGCTATCGCCACTTACGACTTTCCAAATAAAACGATCCACACTTAATACTACGAAATGTGGCAACATTTGCTGTAATGGGTGAAAAAAAAATCCAATGAGTGTTCGAACTCACGGGCGATGTGTTAACACCTTTTTGCTACACGGTACCTGTTCGATTGCTATGAACACATTCGTAAATGTTACATTGGAAAATAAAAAACAGCGTTCAATCATATGATGACGTTACAGTTAAATAATATTAATACTTAAAATTATTAAAGACCCAGTGCAAGCACATGTGTCATTATTTTCTTGCTCAATACTTTTTTTTTATTCCCACAAAAGCCAAAGAATGCAAAGCAACAGACACTTGTACATACATACATACATTGTTATATTCGTACGATATAACCGAAGATCAACATAAAATACTTTTTTAATATTACTCCAAATTAATACTCCAAATTAAAACACTTCAATCTCGGCTCGCCGATATCGGATCGCCTTAATGTTTGGCCAAAACTCTTCGTCGAAACCCGCACTAGCTTTTTAATCCAAAAATTAATAAAATCGGCTATGAATTTCCGGAGAAAATCGCGTGGGAAAATTATATGAAAATCGTCCAATAATCACTTTCAATACAGACTGCCAAGCAACGAACAAACAAACGATGGTAAGACAAAACCGAAGATCAACAAAACACTTTTTTAATATTACTCCAAATTAATACTCCAAATTAAAACACTTAAATCTCGGCTCGCCGATATCGGATCGCCTTAATGTTTGGCCTAAACTCTTCGTCGAAACCCGTACTAGCTTTTCAATCCAAAAATTAATAAAATCGGCTACGAATTTCCGGAGAAAATCACGTGGGAAAATTATATGAAAATCGCCCAATAATCACTTTCAATACCGACTGCCAAGCAACGAACAAACAAACGATGATTTACTCTTCCAAACCTAACACTTGCGTATGTATTAAATTTATAGTTTACTGCCCTAGAGGCGCGCGTATAGATGTTAACACATCAAAAAACGATATGGCAACACGTTTGTAGCCAGTGCGAGCAAAAACATGGTAGCAGCAGATGTTGTTGTACTTGTAAGCAACAACAACAAATATTTTATTTTCATTCACCTGTTTAAAGACTATACCTGATAGATAATTTGACCATGTTCCAAATGTATAACATTTACCGCGCGTCATTGTGAACAATTTATTTCCAATTTTGTTTTCAAGCGCAAATAAAAATCTATCCTTCAAATTTAGAGATATAAAAGTATACGTAGCCTTCCATTAAACAAACTAATTTTACTTGGCACTTAAAATGTGTAAGCCATTTTGCAAATTTCTGCTTAGGAGTCTCTCCTTGATAACATTTTCATACGCAGGAAATGATATCAAGATAACTTTTTGTTGGCATTTCATGAAATTGAACATGTGGCAACATTGTCATAACTCAAGTCGGAATTTAAGTGGGAAATTGAAATGCCACTTAATATCGCTTAGATGCCCCCTACAAATTAAGCTATAATTGACTTTAGCGGGTAAAAAAAACACACTTAATGTATCTGTATGTATGTACATGGGTCTGTTGCTTAGCATTCTCTTTGTTTTTGTGGCAATAAAACAAAAAGTAATAATCAAGAAAATAATGACACTTGTCTCGAAATATTTTTAAGCGTTGTTAAGTATTAATATTATTTAAATGAAACGTCATCATATGATTGAACGCCTTTTTAAATTCTTTATATTAACTTCACCTGTCTGAATGCATATATGCCGAAAACATTTTGGATTGATTTTTAACCCTTTTCCCATGATCCAATCGAGCTGAAACTTCGCAGGCAAACTAATGGCGACGACGAAAATTAACTGTCAAAATATGGGCGGGATTGGATAAAGGGGCGTGGTACCTGCCATACAAATCACAAATTAAAAATCCATAATTTCTGCTCCTGTTAACGGTATTTGAACAAAATTGGGTATGTTGGTTAGGTGTATATATTCTAAGATCTGCTGCAAATATGGGCGGGATTGGATAAAGGGGCGTGGTCACATATAAAGAATTTACAGTCAAAAATATGTTTTTTACGGGTTGGTTTTTTATTATTGTGAAAGGTAAGTCAAATAAAATGTGGGTGCGGAGCACTCTCAGAGCAAAGAGAATAATGAAGTATTAAACGTATGTATATAAAAATGAGATAGCAAGAGAGCACCGAAAAATTTGTGAACTTGTGTAGCGTATGTACGAATATAACAATTTTGTGGGAATAAAACGAAAAGTACTGAGCAAGAAAATAATGACACATGTGCTTGCACTTGTCTTTACATAATTGTAAGTATTAATATTATTTAAATGTAACGTCATCATAAGATTGAACGCTGTTTTTTATTTTCCAATGTAACATTTACTAATGTGTTCACAGAAATCGAACAGTTACCGTGTAGCAAAAAGGTGTTAACACATCGCCCGTGAGTTCAAACACTCATTGGACTTTTTGATGTGTTAACATCTATACGCGCGCCTCTAGGGCAGTAAACTATAAATTTAATACATACGCAAGTGTTAGGTTTGCAAGAGTAAATCATCGTTTGTTTGTTCGTTGCTTGGCAGTCTGTAGTGAAAGTGATTATTGGACGATTTTCATATAATTTTCCCACGCGATTTTCTCCGGAAATTCATAGCCGATTTTATTAATTTTTGGATTAAAAAGCTAGTGCGGGTTTCGACGAAGAGTTTAGGCCAAAAATTAAGGCGATCCGATATCGGCGAGCCGAGATTTAAGTGTTTTAATTTGGAGTATTAATTTGGAGTAATATTAAAAAAGTATTTTATGTTGATCTTCGGTTATATCGTACGAATATAACAATGTATGTATGTATGTACAAGTGTCTGTTGCTTTGCATTCTTTGACTTTTGTGGGAATAAAAAAAAAGTATTGAGCAAGAATATAATGACACATGTACTTGCACTGTGTCTTTAAATAATTTTAAGTATTAATATTATTTAACTGTAACGTCATCGTATGATTGAACGCTGTTTTTTATTTTCCAATGTAACATTTACGAATGTGTTCATAGAAATCGAACAGGTACCGTGTAGCAAAAAGGTGTTAACACATCGCCCTTGAGTTCGAACACTCATTGGATTTTTTTTTTAAGAAATGGGAATGTTTTTAGATGTGGTCCTTTCTTCAAGAATAGGTACATTTTTAAGAGTAGGTACTGTTTAAAGAAAAGATAGTTTTTTAAGAAAATGTAATTTGTTGTAAGAAAATGTATTTTTTAAGAAAAGTTACTTATTTTAAAACCATTACTTTTTTTTTAAGGAAAACTACTTTTTGTCAGAAAATTTACTTTTTTTAAGCAAAGGTACTTCTTTAAGATACGCAATTTTTTTTAAGAAAAGGTACTTTGTTTAAGAATATAAATATGTGTTTTTTTTAAATTAATTTTTTTTAAAAAGGCACTTATTGAAAATGTTCTGTGTTTAAACTTCTTCCACTTTAGCTTTTCTAAATGTACTTTTTGTTGGGTTCAAAATTATAATATATACTAAATATTGGTTACAGGCTCCACCTAGAAAACTTCCCATTAAACAAGAGCTTTCACAACATACGTGAGACATCTAGTTAATTTCTCTCTCTATGACTGAAGCCGTTAGTCTAGACAAACACCAAAGCAAATGTAAACAATATAGTTGATAATAGTGGGTTGCAGCATAATAGTGTTAAAACAAAAGTTGTTTTAATTTTTTTTATTTAGCCTCCATCCCGCAACGTGCGATGAGGCACTTCGTTCAATGTTCGTTCGTTGTTTGTGTGGCGGTGCAATAGGTAATGGGCGCGGCTCTTGTAAATGAGATCGTGGGTTCAATCCCTGATCTGACAGTGATTAGCTATGAACAGCTTCTCAAAAACCGATGTAGATCCAATAAAATAAATAAATGGTTTACCACTACATCCCATGAAGGGACAGGGGAGAGCTTCTCACAATCACTGAGCTGTGCGCTTTCCAGTTTTCACGCACTGATTGGGACCTACAGTGTTACACCGATTCCGAACGGTATTTTGAGAAGCTTTTTCATGGCTAAATACTCGATAGTGTCGCCGGCACTATGCGAGGTGACCGCCGCCGAAAGAAATTTTAAGGTGGTCTGAGCAGGGATCGAACCCAGGATCTCATGTACAAGAGGCGCGCACAGTACCATTGCACCACCGACGACTACCATTGCACCAGATCCAATCAGTGAGTGTAAAACGAGAAGGCGCACTGCGCACTGGTAGTCACAAGTTGTCTCCAATCCCTTCTGTGAATGTAATGGGAAACCATTTTTTTCGTGTGTGAAAGTGAAAGTTAACCAAAGGACGATTAGAAAATTCGTAACAATATGGATGTTTGAATGAAACACGTAGTCACGTAAAAGCATGCATGTTTGTAATTAAACATACCAATGTTTACATTTAAACATAAGTGAGTTTGGTACTGGCGAAGCTATGAATATTTGGAGTGTGTTCCAAACATATAGATGGATCCTTGACGCTTTTCTTCTTAATTGACCACAAACGACAACATCCGAAAACTTCAGAAGAGTATTTTTGTTTTCAAACCGTGGATGAAATATGAATTAGTTAGAACACATCAGGTAGCTTTTTTGACATTGGGGGTACGTTTAATTATATAACACCTAATGCGATAGAATTTGCGCTATCGGCCCTTAAGTTGAATTTGCATCGAACGGGGTTGTATACCTAATGCTCACCATGGGATGTGTCGCAGCCGAGTTGGGCACCTCGACCACTACGAGGTGTATTAACAGAGGTACACCTCAACGAGGGGTCTTGTGTCCACTTCTACGGAAGCTTGTGCTGATTGAAATACTGGATACTTTCGAAAATGCGTGTGCAAAAATTGTTGAATATGCGGGCGATGTGGCAATAGCAAATATTTTAGTACCCTAAGGGAAATTCTCCAAGGTAGCTTACGGACTTTGGGCAGATGCGCGGGTGAAAATGGGCTAAGTGTAATTTAGGTCAAGAACGTGCTGGTCCATTTTACCCGAAAGTGTAAAATACCTGCTGCGGAACCTATAATTTTGAATGGTTCTGAAATTACGCTTGCCGAGAGTGTCAAGAACCTGGGTGATATTTTGGACAGCAAGCTTAGTTTCAGACCCTACATAGTGAAACGGGTGAAAAGGCGACGATAGACGTAGACACCTGAAGAGGGCTATGTGTTGCAAATGGGGACTTTGTCGGAGGATTGTTCACTGAATCTATACAGCGGTGGTGAGATCGATAATGCTCTTTAGTGACATCGTGTGGTGGCAGGAGCTTGAGAAACCCACTTATTGTGCACTACTCACTAGGGTTCAGAGACTGGCAACGATGTGCTTAACGGGTGTTCTGCATACCACTCCCACTGATGTACTGAAAGTATATTATACTTGTTGCAGGTAGATATTATAGGTAGGTTTGCCTCCATATCTGCCATCGAGCTAATGCAACTATCTGAATGTAGCATGGTAGGAGTCGGCCATGGATCAGTGCTGGAAGGTACTCCCAACATTCCTGCATTTTCTGATTACTCTAAAGTTGAACCATTATTCCTGGTTCCTGGTTCCTGGAACAAAGGAGTTCCTGGTAGAGAGAGATATGTGAATTTTTATACGGATGGTTCGAAAATGAATGAACAGGTAGGCTACGGGTCTTCTCTATGAAGCTAGTGTTATCTCTATCCCGTAGATTACCTGATAATTGTAACGTGTATCAGGCTGAAATGTTGGCTATTAGAGAAGTGACCGATTGTCTGATGGATAATAGTCCAGCAGTGTTCGGGGTCAATATCTTCTGTGGCAGTCAGGCATATATCAATACCATAGAATCAATATTACTGTATTCGACATCTGTGCAACACTGCCATAGATCTCTTAATGAGATGGTCCAGCAGTACGATATTCACCTCATGGGGGTGCCAGAGCACAGGGACGTTCCGAGGAATAGGAGAGCGGATGAGCTGGTCAGGCTAAGGAGTACCTTACATGTTCAGGAGGAATTGAAGGGTGTTGGCATACTCCTAGCGATGTCTAAGCATATTCTGTAAAAACGCTCCTATATGATAATGCTGGAGAGATTGGCGAGGGGCACATACTGTGTAAAATAAAAATAAATGGTTTCCCATTACATCCCATGAAGGGACCGGGGAGAACTTCTCACAATCACTGAGCTGTGCGTTTTCCAGTTTTCACTCACTGATTGGGACCTAAATTTTTACACCGATTCCGAACGGTATTTTGAGAAGCTTTTTCATGGCTATATACTCGCTAGTGTCGCCGTCACTATGCGAGGTGACCGCCGCCGAAAGAAATTTTAGGTGGTCAGAGCAGGGTTCGAACCCAGGATATCATGTACAAGAGCCGCGCACACTAACCATTGCACCACCGACGACCTGTGCACGCTCAAGACAAATCTGGCCCACAGCGGACAGCAGGAGATCCGTGAAGCTTTTGTCTTTAGCCAGCCTAGGGCATCAATGCTTGTTTCAGTTTGACGGGACACTGTCAGGTTGGTAGACATGCGTCGAGACTAAAGGACGGGGCAAATGCTTCCTGTAACGATGTTGAAGACGAAAAAGCCTAGACGTGCCTAGCAGTATCCAGCAGGATGATGTCCACTATGGGATCATACCATTTTTTTAAATTTGCATTGGGTTTTAATTTGGATTACTTTATCTAATGCAAATGCTAAAGAATTACCATTATTCGTAATGGAAATTAAACAATTTTGACTTTGTATTGGCTCAGGCAATGCAAATGCAGATTGTGGAATCGGATGCCAATTGTAATGAAATATGGGAATGCTTTTACTAGTTTTGAATTTATTCGACTACTGGAATTTCTGTTTTTTAAATTGTTTGATATGTAGAGGTTTGTGGCTTCGATAGGTATTGTCTCGTAGTCTTTCAAAATTCATAAACCAGTACTGTGTAAAATATTTGAAAACCACAACTGCCAGACATGAAGGAAATGATTTGAAAATAAATACAATTGCCAATGGTATTGAATTTTTTTGAATTTGCATTTCGAAAGGTAATTCAATTTAAACTACGAATTATAATTGTCAAGGATACATTATAATTGTCAAGGAAGCAGAGGACGATATCCTAGCCAACAATTTACCATGATGTCAAGTAATTAGAAAAAGAAAAGGCCATCATGTTGATTTTGGTGTCAATACCAATAGTGAGCTGGATGTGATAGCGAATAAAAAATGGGTGCCTTCCGTGACCACTGACCAAATCCTAAATTATGTGGAAAAGTACGCTAATGTAACTAGAAATCAATTAGTATGTTACAAACTTGTAAAAAAAGATGCTGATGTGAATTCTTTAACGAGAATTCCGTTTAAACTTGGTGTGTTGCGGGTGGTTATTATAATTAACAGTTCAAGCCGTCATTGTGGCCTTCTGATGTTCATGTTCGACCTTTTAAGTTTTTTCCAAAAACGGGGGCCGAAATGTAACAGATTTGATTGTCAATGCGTGTAAATTTGAAAAGCGGAAAATTTATTATCAAAATTATATTGGAGGAATGAGATCGAAATTGAATGGTGTTTATCAAGCTTCTATCCACGCTGACTTTGATGTTATGGTTTTGGTTGAAACCTGGCTCAACTCCGATTTTGCTGATGCTGAGGTTTTTGATGCTGGAACTTATATTGTTTTTCGTAAGGATAGGGACTACTCCAGAAACAATTGTGTTAAGGGTGGAGGTGTTCTAATAGCCGTTAATAAAAAGTTTATTTCCTGAATTTGAGTGTTTTCTAATGCTGATTCATTAATAGACCAACTATGTATTTCTTTAGATGGCCGTAATGGTAACCTCTTGATAATTGTTTCATATATCCCTCCTAATAGTTCTGATACTTTGTATGATGCCCATGTACAAAACGTCATTGATATTGCATCAAATAATAAGAATAGTAGACTTCTTTTGTTAGGTGATTTTAATCGTAGTAAAGTTTCATGGGCTTTTTATCCCAATTCTGATTATCTCTGCCCCATTAATGTAAATAATTTCTTTGAAATAAATGTTATTGATAGATTTCTCAGTCTCAACTTGGCTCAAATTAATAGATTCAATAATCGTTTTGGGAAAGATTTTAGATCTGATTTTCATTGATCAAGATTTAAAATTTGACATCAGCAACTGTTTAAATCCATTTAGTAAAACAGATATGCACCATATTCCGTTGGAGATATCTTTGGAATCTTACTTATATTCAAGAAAAAGTAATGTTGATTAAAAAAAAAAAATGGATTCCCATTACATCCCATGAAGGGACCGGGGAGAACTTCTCACAATCACTGAGCTGTGCGCTTTCCAGTTTTCACTCACTGATTGGGACCTACAATTTTACACCGATTCCGAACGGTATTTTGAGAAGCCTATTCATGGCTATATACTCGATAGTGTCGCCGTCACTATGCGAGGTGACCACCGCCGAAAGAAATTTAAGGTGGTCAGAGCAGGGATCAAACCCAGGATCTCCTTTACAAGAGGCGCGCACACTACCCATTGCACCACCGACGGTGCAGTATGTTTAAACAGTATGTTTTTAATTTTGAAATGAATATTAAACTGAATCCCAAATCCTTTTGGTATTTTATTAATTCTAAAAGAAATTCATCGGGATTTCTTGCTAAAATGTTCTTCGATGGCAAAGATTCTAATTCGACTTCTGAAATTGTTGATATGTTGGCGGACTATTTCAGTTCCAATTTTGTGCAGGATATTAGTAATGAAATAAGTAGTGTGAATCTAAATTCGTCGATTGACTTTGGTATTATACAATTATCAGCTGATGACATATTGTTTGGGATTTCTAAATTGAAGCGTTCTCTTAAGGTTTTTATGGTACATTTTTTAAACATTGTAACAATGCATTGGTCATTCCACTATTGATTTTGTTTAATAAGTCTTTAAGTGATGGCTTAATTCTTTATAAATGGAAAATTGCATCCATAACACCGATTTACAAATCGGGTGCAAGGGATAACATTATAAATTATAGACCCATATCTAAATTATCAAATATATCCAAAATTTTTGAGTCTATAATCTCACCCTATCAACATTGTTTTGTTAAAGGTCGATCTACAGTAACTAATTTCTTAGCTTTTTCAGAATACTGCATTTCCAGTTTCAGTCTTGGCTGTCAAATTAATACAGTATATATGGATATTTCCAAAGCTTTCGACAAAGTTTCACATAATGTGCTAATTTAGAAATTGTCTGACATTTGTTTTCATTTCATGTTCTTAAATGGATAGTGAGTTATCTTTGAACAGAATAATTTTTATTTCTATAGATTCCGTGAATTCGTATCACTATAATGCTACATCTGGTGTAGGTAACATTCTTGGTCCGTTATTTTTCATTTTATTCATGAATGATATTTCATTATTTATTCAACATTCTCAAGTTCTGCTTTATGCAGATGATTTAAAGATTCTTTTACGTACTAATTCCATTGCTGATATTTTTCGCTTACAAATGGATATCCATAATATTGTACAGTAGGGTGGGTAAAAAAATAAATTGCTGCTGTCACCACCTAAAAATGAAGTTCAGAGTGTTTAATGACTTTTTGCAAAATATTGCGATTTTGGGTTCAGCAAATTGTGAGCTATTTTGCTTTAAAAGCACCTCTAATTATCAGGTGTTTTGGGTGTAACTTTTAAGATGTTGCAGATGTTTGGAAAATTTACTATGGGTTCTAGGAGTTCTTGTTTTTATTTGTATTTTTGAAGTTGATTGAGTTGTAGAAGTTTAAATGCAGTTTTTTAATGGATTTTCGTGGAGTCCTAAGAAAAAATCAAAATAACTCCGTCATTTTTAGTCGTATATTAACACTGAAGATGTCATTGAGAAGGTTATAAATAAACTCAGCTTCGTAGCTCAGTATGATTCTTTGGAACATAACGTTAAATTATATAGCTTATTTTTATTTTTGTCGGTGGTATTTCAAAATTTTTCTAAAGTTTTCATTTAACACTACATTGATCGCAAAAAATGTTGCAAATTTTTACCCGCAGTTAAACGCGCTATTTAAAACCTTTGAAATGATATATACATAATGTATATAATGTATATGGCCGTCGGTGGTGCAATGGCTAGTGTGCGCGGCTCCTGTCGATGATAACGTGGGTTCGACCCCTGCTCAGACCACCTTACATTTCTTTCTACGACGGTCACCTCGCTTAGTAATGGCGACACTATCGAGTACTTAGCCATGAAAATGCTTCTCAAAATACCATTCGGAACCGGTGTAAAACTGTAGGTCCCTATCAGTGAGTATAAAACTAGAAAGCGCACATCTCACTGATTGTGAGAAGCTCTCCCCAATCCCTTCATGGGATGTTAAGGGACACCATTTATTTTGTTTTTGATGTGTTAACATCTATACGCGCGCCTCTAGGGCAGTAAACTATAAATTTAATACATACACAAGTGTTAGGTTTGTAAGAGTAAATCATCGTTTGTTTGTTCGTTGCTTGGCAGTCGGTATTGAAAGTGATTATTGGGCGATTTTCATATAATTTTCCCACGCGATTTTCTCCGGAAATTCATAGCCGATTTTATTAATTTTTGGATTAAAAAGCTAGTGCGGGTTTCGACGAAGAGTTTATTCCAAAAATTAAGGCGATCCGATATCGGCGAGCCGAGATTGAAGTGTTTTAATTTGGAGTAATATTAAAAAAGTATTTTATGTTGATCTTCGGTTATATCGTACGAATATAACAATGTATGTATGTATGTACAAGTGTCTGATGCTTTGCATTCTTTGACTTTTGTGGGAATAAAACAAAAAGTATTGAGCAAGAAAATAATGGCACATGTGCTTGCACTGGGTCTTTAAATAATTTTAAATATTAATATTATTTAACTGTAACGTCATCATATGATTGAACGCTGTTTTTTATTTTCCAATGTAACATTTACTAATGTGTTCACAGAAATCGAACAGGTACCGTGTAGCAAAAAGGTGTTAACACATCGCCCGTGAGTTCGAACACTCATTGGATTTTTTTTTTCTTTTATATCCGAAAAGAAATGGTCGTAATATTTGAATTTTTGTAAAACAACTTTAAAGCTTTCAGGTCTATAAAACAGTTTAATATTGAATGTGAATGCATTAAATGTTTCAATAAAATCGGAAAAATAAGAGAAATACAATAGTTTGGTAGCTTAATTGATTATGTGTCTTTAAAACCCACAATATTTACAAAAAATTAAAAAAAAATAAATTTTATTGAAACATTTAATGCATTCACATTCAATATCAAACTGTTTTATAGACCTGAAAGCTTGAAAGTTATTTTACAAAAATGCAAATATTACGACCATTTCTTTTCGAATATACATAATTTATATATCATTTCAAAGATATTAAATAGCGCGTTTTACTGCGGGTCAAAATTTGCAACATTTTTTGCGATCAATGTAGTTTTAAATGATAACTTTCGAAAAAGTTTGAAATACCACCGGCAAAAATAAAAATAATAAAAATTTAACGTTATGTTCCATAGAATCATACCGAGCTACAAAGCTGACATTATAACCTTCTCAATGACATCTTCAGTGTTAATATACGACTAAAAATGACGAAGTTATTTTGATTTTTTCTTAGGACTCCACGAAAATCCATTAAAAAATGGCATTTAAACTTCTACAACTGAATCAACTTCAAAAATACAAATAAAAACAATATGTGCAATGCAAGAACTCATAGAACCCATAATAAATTTTCCAAATATCTGCAACATCTTAAAAGTTACACCCAAAAAACCTGATAATTAGAGTTATTTTTAAAGCAATATAGCTCACAATTTGCTGAACCCAAAATCGCAATATTTTGCAAATAGTGATTAAACACTCTGAACTTCATTTTTAGGTGGTGACCTAAAAGGGATTTTTTGTTTGTATGGGATTTTACCCACCCTATTGTATAGTGGTGTTCTAAAAATCATTTCAAAATTAATTTAGAATCCATGGTTGAAATAAAAGGTTTGGGTGTTGTTTCTGATTCTAAGTTCACTTTTGTTAATCATATCAAACTGATTGTTCCTAAAGCATATTCTTTACCTGCCTTTATCAAGTGGAATTTCCATGATTTTTCCGATCCTTACACAATAAAATTAGTGTACATGTCAACGCTACTGACTAAATTAGAATATGGGTGCATCATTTGGAAGCCATTTTATGCCACTCATATCTCCCGACTTGAAAGAATTCAGAAAAAATTCATCACTTTTGCCCTCCGGTCTTTGAAATTTACATTGCCATTACCAGCCTATGTTGAAAGGTGTAGACTTGTTCATTTGAAATCTATTGAAAATAGAAGAAGTTTGTTATCATTGAAATTTATTTATAAATTAGTTTGTGGGTATATTGATTGTCCTGCCTTGCTTGGCTTGATAAAATTTAATGTTCCCACTAGAGGTTTGCGTTACAACTTTGTTTTTAATTTGCCTATTCATAGATCTAACTATTCGGCTAATGAACCTATTAATCGAGCCATAAATGAATTTAATAAAATTTCTGATCAAAATATTGATATTTTTGGTAATTTTGAATGTTTTGTTTCCATATTGGATATTATATATTTTTAAGTTAAACTTTGTTATTAGTCTTACGTTATAGTCTGTGAGGATTTTTGAATGTCCATAGACTGAATTTAATTAAATAAATAAATAATTAATTTGCCCCATGTATGGATCATTCATATTTATGGACGTGGAAGAATTAACTCAGATTCACGTATACAAGACCTTCCGCTTCTTTGACCAATCTAAATAGTTCTCTGGTGGGTCTATCTCTTAAACTCGTTCGCCCATGGTATTAAAATTAACCAGTAAATCTAAGTGAGTCGTTCATCGACTGTGACTAACGTCTGGCCTAACCTAACCTAGAACTCACCAGAGGCCGAACAGCTGTGGGTTCCCCAGGGAAGCCAATAATTGATTTTATTCGAAAGACATTTATTTATTTCAGATACGAGAAAAAATTCAAAAACGCATTTTCATATAATCGACACCAAACACCACTGGAAGTGATAAAAAATATGTGTTAATCAGTATATATAATACACACCAATATACTAATATATACCTAATATTCCAACCTACTCAACATCGCGAATTTTGGGTAGGAAATATTCAAGGTTGACGGCGGCGCGATGATTAGTGTTATGTATGAAATAGAAGACTCCGGGTTCTATATATAAAGTAAAGACAATACAAATATTTGCGACAGCAATGAGGTATCAGTCTTCTTCGCGTCGCATTTAAAGGTTATCTACAGCATAATATATTGAGAAGCAGTGTGACTTTAAACCTAAGTGTGGCTTAAAAAACATTCAAACAGGCAATTGATAGCCTATAAATCTAATCAAAACTCGAAATGAAGCACTAAAATCTTCGAAAAGATGTATGGGGGATTTGATTGATTGATTGAAGCTTCCATCTTTCACAAACGTTTACATCTCGCGAGGAATTACCTCTACACTCTGTTAGCCTTAAAATAGGAAATGGCGTCGCTGTTTTCTTGTTGGTTGATTTGAACAATTGCCTATATCTGGTATTATTAAAGCAATGCTTTCCAACATGCAACGTTCATATGCACCACACCAAACTTCGTAAATTTACTGAGTCAAATCGTTTCTCTATATGTCATTTCTCTATGGTTTGAAAGACAACGTAATTGGGAAAATTTTTTCACTTGGGACTCTATGAGCTACATCCCGATCGATGTGCTACATCTAACGATTTCTCAAATTGTGTTTTTTGATTCATAGTACATTATCTTTTTAATATTTCAATATTCATTTATAAAATATAATGTCGTTTTTATTACTTACAGTTCGATGTGAGACGTTTGATGGTTGCTTGAAAACTAAATTGATATTTAATTTGATGTCTAACTATATATCATAATTTTGTGCATCTATTTTTAAACTTCCAAAATACAAACATCGAATGTTGAAATTTTAATCACTTCTTTCTTTTAAATTGCGTATATTTTGATAGCTTCAGAACATTAGACATTCCAATAATGTATCTGTGGGTTCAAGAATTTGAAATGAGGTTATCGGAATTCGCTGTCAGTCAGGCAGAATTTTATGTCAAAAGATGTCCAATTTCTTCTGAAGAAATATTTATAAAAATAATTCTAATAATCGTTTAAACTTTTAAGAAATGTTAGCTTGAGTACGCTTTTCTATTGACGGTAAAGTACGTTAGTAATTTCGTGGAATGCGCGAATTTTCTCTAATCTGTTTGGGATTTTCCTCCGATTTTCCGGCAAACGCACCATGAATATAGGATTTGTATAGGATTCGATCTGAACTGATTTTGTAGACGATTTTAATTTATTTTTAGCTAACAGATGAACATCCTCAACGGCTTAACGTCCTAGACAACGGACCATATCATCAAGTGTGCCCCTAATTCAAGTTTTCTTTTCGTGTAAATTATTGATTTCATTACAAATATATTTTGTTCTGAGCATTTCAGCAGTCATATTTAGAATATACACCCAGAGAACTAAGTGGTTGAAAAGAGGTTGTAGCAACCGTATCAACCTCTAATGAGGTTGTGTCAACCTCCACTGCGGTTGTGACATTCTATAAATTCAGGTACGACTAATTCGGCTGTCTCAACCGAATTTTTCTGTGAGTGTACTCCAAATATTCATATCGGTTCATAACAAAATAAATAAAGATTTGGCAGCGACCCCATCAAGACATGTGTATACATAAAGGGTGTCTCAATAAGAATGCACGTTTTTAATTTAAAATAAAAACACTTACTTTTGGACATAGTTGTGTTTTTTTAATGGTGTGTAAAGAAGACATACTCACAATAAGTATGGAATCATATATCCGTCAAATGGATCCTCCAGGTTCTGATGAGAGTCCATTACTCTTTTCATGAAATTTCCCATTACTTTTTGGCAGAGATGTGGCTGTATCTCACCTTTGGCTCGTTGTATCTCGAATTTGAGCTCAGGAATTGTTTCTGGTTTATTCGCACAAACCTGAGATTTCAAAAACCCCAAACAAAGAAATCGCACGGCGTTAAATCGCATGATCTTGGTGGCCAGTTGACATCAGAATTTCTTGCGATAATTTCTGAAATTATGGAAATCGTTGCTCTCATAAATCAATTGTATCATGTGCGGTGTGGCAGGTGGCGCCGTCTTGCTGAAACCACATGTCGTCCAGATCCATGCCGTCCAGCTGATGCCACAAAAACTCCATTATCATGTACCTGTAACGAATGCCGTTCACAGTCACTGCAATTTCAGCCTCATCTTCAAAAAAGTATAGCCCAATCACGCCGCCGCACAGTGGTTCAAAAATCGCATTTATCGTGAATTTATTCAATTTTCTTACATCTAAGAATTTTGATAAATATCGTCTGAAGCCACTATTTACTAACCAAACTGTATTACAGCGTGTAAAACTTGTCATTTAAATTAGTACTTTAATGGTCTGATAACACCAAATTGAACAATGTACACGCGTGTATTTTACAACCAAAATAGGCAGCAACATTCATTGACAGATTCCGTTAACTAATTGAAATTTAATTTATTTTTGACATCGTTCATTCAATTCTGTGTACTTTAGTTATTATGTCTGCTGGAAAAACAGGTAAGTAGCCACATGTTGTTTGTTGCCAGGTAGGACCGCACTTAAAATTCATAGTGTTTTTGATGCGAATCATAAAAATACGTGGGTCTACAAAAATGCAGGTGATTGCAGGCTAAAAATACCATTGTATTAGTTAGTTCCTATATTGAACTTTCATAATAAAAATCACATGAGGTGTCAGGGGACAGCCGGTTGGAACAAAGTTTCTTTCGCTATAATTATGTACTAGTTAGTTCCAACACGCCTAAGGCGCCCGTTGAAAAATACGATAATTTAAATGGATTTTTGAGAAAAGATACTTTTTGTAAAATGATACACTTTTTATAAACACAATTGTTTTATAGAATATATATCTTTTTTTAAAAAAGTATATTTTTAGGTCCTTTTTGTAAGAATATGTACGTATATTATATTTTCCCGGAAAGGTCCGTTTTTAAAGAGAGGTACTTCTTTTATTTAAAGCTAATGTTTTTTTAAAAAAGGTTCTTTCTTACTTTCTGTTAGAAAACTCCATAATTAATTTTACAATCAAGAATTTTTTTTTGCAAAGAAGTACTTTTTTAAGAACAGGTACGTTTTAGAGAAGTGGTACTCTTTTTAGGCAAAGGTTATTTTTGAAGAAAATGGGTTTTTTAAGAAATGGGAATTGTTTTTAGAATTGACCCCTTTTTCAAGATTAGATATATTTTTAAGATTAGGTAAAGGGTTTGTCAACAGAGACGCTACAAAAGTAAATCGATAGGAACAGCAAACGACGCCATATTGTTACCCGCTCATTTGACGTTTCTCTTCAGTAAGGTTTGCCATTTCATCATGGAAAGATATACGAGCCAACAACGAGTCGAAATTATTAAAATTTGCTACCGAAATTTCGTCGAAAAACCATCTTCAGCGATGAGGCTCATTTCTGGCTGAATATGCGTTATTGGTCAGACAGCAATCCACATGTAATCCATGAGTCATCATTGCATCCCGAAAAAATTACGGACCGGCACATTACTGTGAATCCGAATCGCTACTGTTCAATGATAACCGCATATTTTTGGCCCCAATTGGATAATATGGACTTGGAGGACATGTGGTTCCAACAGGACGATGCCACAAGCCACAGAGCGAATGGCACAATCAATTTATTGGAAACCAAGTTTGGTGAACGTGTTATCTCACGAAATGGTCCAGTCGATTGGCCGCCTTGGTCGTGCGATTTGACGCCGTTAGATTATTTCCTGTGGGGATACGTCAAGTCCATGGTCTATGCCAACAAGCCAGCGACGATTGATGGACTTCGTACGACAATCGAACGTGAAATTGCAGCAGCAACGGCCGATTTATGCTTGAAAACCGTCGAAAATTGGTTCACCGTCTGGATTTCTGCAAGCGTGCCCGTGGTGGCCATGCAAAAGAAATCGAGTTCCATACATAATGGCATCAAACGTACTTTCACAGGAATAAAGAATTTCATTGGTATCTAAAACCGGTTTTGTTTTATTTAAAAAAACTTTTGTAGCGCTCTTATTGAAAAACCCGTTACTTATCTCAAGAAAAGTTATTTTGTTTAACAGAACTCCCAAGCAATGGATGACTTAGGGTGAGGGTGTGATTAAGTCGGTTCACCCGACTGAAACTTATGTACTGGTTTTTATATACGTATAATACGTCATTATTCTCTTTGCGGAAGGGGGTATCAAATATATATGGGTATGAAAAATAGATGTTGGCCAATTCTGAGACCTATCCGATATGCACACAAAATTTCATACAAATCGGTCCAGCCGTTTTGGAGGAGTTTAACGCCAAACAGTCTTTGTGATCGCAGTCGGACAATCTGTGTGATCGCTGTCGGTATTCACTTTGTGAGTTTAGTCCCTATCCGCGCCTATTGATGTTAACACATCAAAATATATATATATGTATATATAAATGTAGGTAACCCTTTTCGCCTATTTGCGTTCATCTATCTAATTAATTGTGCAAGCGTTTTATTTGAGAGTTCCCTAGAAAATTAATTATCTAATTCATTTTAATTACGCTCTTTATTGAAAGTATCTAGACCATTGTTGTTGAAGCGCTAAGTAGGCGGACGATTGTACAACCCCACATGAAGAACAATATACTTATTGAGGCTAAGAGAAAAATTATTTTCTAGTTTTTAGCGCATTTATAAATAAAACACTGTAACTTAATTTTTTTTAATTATTTTTTTATTTTTAATTTTGTAGTAAATAAATTTTTAATGTTTTAATTTTTTTTTCATATTCGTATATTGTCATCCAAATCTGACAAGTGTGCAAAATTTTAGTTCGATTGGCCAACTGCAACTGTATTAAAATTCAGTTACTAGATTTGAACAATACAGACAGACAACAAAGCAAGTTAAATAAAACACTGTAAAAACAATATAAATGTTGAAAAAAGATAAGTTTAAAATAATTTCTGGTTTGATGTCGATACAATGGCATTTTGTGTCTTTCCCTCATCTTTAAAATTTATATGTTTAATGCGACATTATGCTCGTTTATGACTTTAATATAAGATATCTCTATTTTAGCTTCATTGTAAGTCTCGTCATTTTCCCATACTGCCGGATCTATTTCCAAGAAGGAAGTATTCAAATCTATGGTTTTATGCTTTTTTCGATGTAAAATTAAAGGGCGCTTAAATGGTAGCCCATGTACCACAAGTGATCTTTAGTATATTTTGTAAGAGCAGCTTCCGAAATAGTGTAATTAATTTCTTTAATTTTTTTAATATTATTGATAAAATTTATATCATTGAAAAGGCAATGATTAGCTGCGGTACAATCATACCAATAAGGACTGTATACAAACACAATAAATAAACAAATATCACCTAAAAGATGCACCTTTTCTATATCAACAACATTCTCTTCCTTGCGATATAAATACGTTTTTAAAGCGTACACTGCTTTTTGCAGCCAAAGCGATCTTGACGTGCATCCAGGTGTTTTAATCTTTTTTCCAGAGTCTTCACCGAGGAAAACTAAAGCTAGGTTCAAAAGTTCTTTATAATCACTCCTAACTTGTTTGGCTTTCAACTGGTTTTTATGAAGAATATAGTGTTTTTGATATTAAAATCTTTTTGAATTTTTCGCTTATTGTCTGTAGCTAACAAGCTCTTATCAAAATATTGTTGGAAATTCTTTGTACCTATCACATTAATTAATCTATCACATTAATACCAACAACACAAGTATACAAATAAAAAAATAAAATAAAATAAATGGTTTCCCATTACATCCCATGAAGGGACCGGGGAGAACTTCTCACAATCACTGATCTGTGCGCTTTCCAGTTTTCACTCACTGATTGGGACCTACAGTTTAAACCGATTCCGAACGGTATTTTGAGAAGCTTTTTCATGGCTATATACTCGATAGTGTCGCCGTCACTATGCGAGGTGACCGCCGCCGAAAGAATTTTTTTTTTTTTTTTTAAGGTGGTTCCCAGGATTTAAGGTTCGAACCCAGGATCTCATGTACAAGAGCCGCGCACACTAACCATTGCACAACCGACGGCCACACAAATAAACAAATATACAAAAAAAAAACAAAATACATGTGAGTTTGACAACTTAAACGAATATTGGGATGAAAAAAATAAAATCAGCTGTTCAAACGACTTTACTTCAGAAATAATTGTAACATGTGACAAACATAATATAAAGTTTTTCTAGTTAGTTTTGAAAATTCGGTTTTTGTTTGAAAAAATCCTAGAAAACTCTAAGTAGCGAATTTTTGGGAAGTGTAAAACGCAAAAATGTTAAATATTGATAGTACTATTCAGGAAAAATATCAGCTAGTTCATTTGCGCCAGTATGTGGTAACTCGTGCCCTTGGAAGTCAGAATTTCAGCATGTTTTATTTACTTTTTTCACTTTGAGGTCCATTTTCTCGATTTCTGTTAAGCCCTTGTCAAAGCCATGCTTAAAGGTAATTTCAACGGTAATTTTGAGTAATAGCTTTTTTACGGAATTGAAAAATATTGAGCCTCTTAAAAGTTATGATTTTTTAAGTGAAAGTCTAAATTCAAAACTCCACGAAAAAGACATGAAATCGAAATTGGCTCCGGCGACATTTTTTTTTAAATCCAAAAATTGGACAAAATAGGTTCTAAGCTCAGAAAAGTCCCACAAATCTAAATACGGGTGTGTTTTTTGAATTCGCGTAAATGTGAAACAGCCTACTATAGAGGCATTTGGGAGCTCCCCAAATTTGAGGAGGGCTTGTCCCAAAAGTGAGCTGACAATTTTGGAACTACAAGTTTACGCTGATTCCGAATATTTTAGTTTAGCAATTTTTGATGTGTTAACATCTATAGCGGCGTATAGGGACTAAATCTATAAAAGTCAAAACCTGCTAAAAAACCCTGCGAAAGAGAATAGTGACGTGTTAAACAAAAACGAGCGAGCAAGAGAGCAATAAAAGAGTGGTGTGGCAGGGGTGAGGCAAACGAAATTGTGTCTATAGCGTACATATGTATTAACATAATAATGTATGTATGGACTTGTGTCTGTTGCTGTTGTTGAACGGAGATATCAAGCATAGCCACGCAAAATTTCATTTGAAAGCCCATGGGCTTGCGCAGTCGACGTTATGGTGACACACTAATACGTCAGCTACTTCGTACAAAGTATGTGTGATGTTGTTTGTTTGGCTGTTTCGTTGTTGTTGCTATGGCCAAACAAAGCGAGTCATTTGATGTTCAACATTGCCCGGTGTATACAAAAACAAGTAGAAACGGTGTTAAGTTCGGCCGGGCCGAAGCTTATATACCCTCCACCATGACAATTTACACTCACACTCCCCACTCTTTGCATTCCCTTAACAGTTTTTATTTTAGGTACCCCCCTACACACACCACCCACACAAACACTCCTCGACACAGAAAGCACAAATAAACCACCAATATATCAGTAGTAGTAGCTGTAGTAGTTGTTGTTGTTGGTGTTGTTGTCCAATAAAATGTGGGTGCGGAGCATTCTCAGAGCAAAGAGAGTAATGACGTATTAAGGGGCCCTTAGACCTGTGGATCAGTTGCAGCGACTTCATGTTGGCATTAACTTATGCATGGTGTAAGGTGAAGTTGGCGGTTTGTACAAACTAGTTGATGTAAAATCAAAGCGATTTTGATTTTTTGAAGTTGATATCAACTTATCCATCAGTGTAAGGGGGAGTTGCATCAACTTTCATACGCATTTCGATGAGAAACGTTCATGAGGAAACATTATCGACAGAATGTAAATAATTTAACCAAAAAATAAATAAATTAAACATTATCGGAAAAATTAACTAAATAAATATGATTTCTAGTGATATTTATAAATATTTATAGAAAATAAAAATACCGTTTTTTCGTAAAATTTGTGATATTTTCGCAGTGCGCTCACCACCTTTCATTTCGACATCTGACAAGAAAATGAAGTTGCCTCAACTAGTTTGAGAGTGTAAGGGCAAAATCGAAGTTGATGTCTAGTTATCGAAGTTGATGTGAACTTGAAGTCGAGCAACTTATCCACAGGTCTAAGGGCCCTTTATACGTATATAAAAATGAGATAGCAAGAGAGCAACGACAATTTTGTGAACTTGTGTAGCGTATGTACGAATATAACAATGTATGTATGTATATACAAGCGTCTGTTGCTTTTGCATTCTTTGACTTTTGTGGGAATCAAACAAAAAGTATTGAGCAAGAATATAATGACACATGTGCTTGCACTGGGTCTTTAAATAATTGAAAGTATTAATATTATTTAAATGTAACGTCATCATATAATTGAACGCTGTTTTTTATTGTCCAATGTAACATTTACGAATGTGTTCATAGAAATCGAACAGGTACCGTGTAGCAAAAAAACACACCGCCCGTGAGTTCGAACACTCATTGCATTTTTTTTATAGCTTATTAATTACTTGGCAATGTTGCCATCCCGAAGTGAGGAAAAGTTGTCAAAAAAAGTTAGGTGGCTACTAAACATTCAAAGTTTATTAAACATTCAATTTCAGAAATCTGTAATATTAAACGTGACAATTCACCTCCTTGCCAATTCGGCCTAAGATAATTTAGCAACCCATTCCAGGGTTGCCAAATAAACTAGTGCACATTTATTGAGGACAGGTTTTGTCATTATCCGTGTGAGACATTAAATGCACTGTGTTGAACATTTGGGTATGCTGAATTAGGCCACACAGGGTAAGATTGATATTGTCCGGCTGTATTAAACGAATTATTGGTGCCAGTTGGATAGACTCCGTATGAACCTGGTTGTATGTTTGGAAAACCTGGTGAAACATTAGCAGGATACGACTGTTGTACAAAGCCTGGTGGAATACCCGCAACTCCAGGCTGATTATACACAAATGTACATATCTGACCATTGGGACCATAAATATATGGTTGCTGAGTTACAGGTACAATAGGTAGACCGTTTACATAGCCTTGTTGTGTTGCAGCGACTGGAGCGGGATTGTTATATGCAACGGGGGTGCCAGGATGACCAGGCACAAAACCTTGTGGGTAGGTAGTTGGTGCAGCAGCTTGAAAGTATGAACTGTAATTGCCAGTAGGGTTATATGAAACAGGTAAGGCTTGTTGAACATAGCCTTGTTGGTTAGGAACATATGAACCATTTGTGGCCACTTGACTATTTCCATAGTATTGTGGATTGGTATATACCGGAGCTTGAACATTTCCCGGACCTTGGGTTGCATTAATAAAGCCATAATTAGCAGAGTACATGGGGCTGCCCGGTTGGCCGTTACTAAAACCTTGGGGAGTTTGACTAGTTTGGACGTATGAACCGGGTAATCCTTGGCCAGATTGACTAAAGCCTTGTGGCTGTGCCACATATGACCCATATGTTCCTGCTTGACCAGCCACTAATCCAGGTTGAACGTAGAACCCTGTATTGCCAGCTTGACCATTTACAAAACCTTGAGGAATCGAACCAGGTTGACCAATGCCTTGTTGCGTGACCGGTTGGCCGTTTCTAAAGTTTTGTGGATTATAAAACGGGTTGGTTTGGGAATTAATAGATCCTTGTTGGGAAGCAGGTATGCCAGGTTGTATATATGATCCGGTAGTGCCATTATAGGTGTGAGAAGAGTTGTTGCAAACATCTAAAACGAGGAAGAAAAATCATCATTGCAATATATATTTTTAATCGAAGCTCCTAACTTACAATATCCGAATGGGCCACCTGGTAAGTATAAGACCTGAGGTGATTGATTCCGCACTGGGCTGGAAGTATTACGGAATGGAACTAATGGCGTGTACGGGTATGGAGGCGGCGGAGGAGTTGTAATCGGTATTCTAGTTGTGGATGGCGGGTGTCGATTTACTTGCTGTTTCTTTTTTGTTATTGGTTTCACGGTGGTCGTTCTAGATTTTGACAATTCCTTCTGTAGAGAATCTAGAAAGCTCTCGGTAAAACCGGGTTCCTTTTTTTTCTTTTGTTGTCCGGAAGTATTGGGATGCTGATTTGGAGTAGTTCTGGTAGGATATACCCGTGTGCTATTGGAATGCCCATGATTAATGTGTGTACTATTTCTATTGTGTGTTGGGGAACCACGATTTGGTAGAGTAGTTCGTGTGTTATTGAAATGGGTTTGATTAATGTGTGTGCTGTTTCTATTTGGGGTACCACGATTTGGATTAGTAACCTTTGTACTATTGGTATGGCCATGATTACGTTGGGTATTAGAATTACGATTTACAGAAGTAACCCTTGTACTATTCCTATTGTTGTTGGTGCTAGTGCTGTTGTGACTTCGGTTGCCAATACGTGTGTTATTAGTTCTCGATTGGGAAGAGTTAGTATTGGTAACATTGTAACGCCAACCAATTTGGTTGGTTAAGCCACGGGTACTGTTCGTGTCAGTTTTGTGTTTCCTAGACGCCATACGTTGACTATTTTCAGAGCCCATAGTCCGTTCTGCTTCAACGCATATCTCCCACCCTATGGTTAGAATAACCAGGGCAAGAATTATAAAGCGCAGCCTCATATTGTTTGTTCTACTACCGATTTTGCAGTGTCTGGAATAATAAGAAGAAGAATTCAAAATTAAAAAAATAATTTAGGAAAAAGAAATAGCTTCAGGTTTTGTGCTCAAACCCCTTTTTATTCGGATATAAACTATGATGTGATTTGGTCTCTCTTCCATTTAAATTTGTATTATATCAGAATACTATTTATATTTTATATTATATTTGTATAATATCACACTGAAAGCAAAGCGTAGTTACATAACTGCATTTATTCGTCGTCTCAATGAATATTTTCATCGAAAGTGACCTAACACACAGATTGAGAGCTGAACAGAAGCGAACGAAAAACGTTCGTCCTTCATTACCTCGATGCAGTACTAATGAATATTTTACATTGTTGTTATGGATATGTTTCAAGCCTATTTTGGAAACTGAATCGTCGGTATATAAAGGGTGTTTAGACATTAACATCTAACGCTTATTTTGTCCATTTTATAACTTCTTCACACAAAATTTAAACTTTTTATTTTTGGAACGAAATTCCTTCTCGCACTTTGCGGGATGGGGTCAAATTGAAAAAAAAAACCAGTACATAAGTTTCAGCCGGATGAACCGACTTAATCACACCCTCACCATAAGTTATCCATTGCGTGGGAGTTCTGTTAAATAAATAACGCCCATACTCAAAAGTGGCCATATTCAATAGCAGATTGGCATGGCTCTAAATATTATTGAATACCCAAATTAGTTAGTTTCCCTGCTAATATTTATATGCGAGGTACCTCACCCAAAATCATCCATTGCGTGGAAGTTCTGTTAAAAAACGCCCATACTCAAAAGTGACTATATATTATATTATTAATTAGTTAGGATCCAAAGTGGGTTTGGAGAATGTGTTTGACTCCCCAACCAATAGCTCTCCCAATATTTGTAAGCGAGGTACAAAAAAAGGGGCATGGCAAGTTGTTGCCAAAATTTTGATGAGTACCAAATTTTATTAAGATCGGTTATGATTTATTGGAGATATCGAGTCGACAAACCGCAAATACGCCCAACTTTTGTATGGGGGGTACGAAACTTGGCATGGCTCAATAGTCAGGTATTACTTACACAGTAACTTTTAGCAAAATATTGCCTAGTACCGAATTTTATTAAGATCGGTTGTAGTTTACGAGAGTTATCGTGTCGATCAACCGGTCATCCGCCCAACTTTTATATGGGAGGTACCAGAATGGGTGTGGCAAAACAGCTTATTTTCTATAGGAGAGTTTCATTTGTATAAATATTGACTAGTACAAACTTTCATAAAGAGTGGTTCGGTTATACGGGACTTCTCGTGCCGACCACCCAGACGGCCAAACAACTTTTGTATGAGAGGTACCACAATGGGCGTGGCAAAATCACCCTTGTTTTAATCGGTGATTGGCGTTTGATAACGAGAAGCCTTATACCTAATTTCATTAAGGTCGGAAGTGTTTCACGCGACTTATCGCATTGACAACCATGACGAACACCCTGTTTTGTATGGGAGGTACCAGAATGGGCGTGACAATCTCGCCCGTTTTCTCCAATTAACTAGGCATTTACAGGTTATTAACCGGTGAGAGAGTTGAACCTAATCACAGCTACCAGAAGAAAGGTTTGAGATAAATATTATTTTGTGGTAAATGTGTCGATTTTTATGGGAGGTACCAGAAGGCGCGCGGTCACAACGCCCATTTTCAATCCCAAACTCAATATTGGCAGCTAATAGTCACCGAGAAAATTTCATTGTGATCTGCAAAGATTTACGGCAGTGATCGTGTTGACCAGCCAGCCAGCCCGACAGACGGACATGGCTCAAACGTCTTAGAAAGTCCTAAAACGAATATCGTCCAAAGATACTAAGGGTCTAATATGGCTCCTTCTATGTGTTACACTTTTTACGTATTAAATGATATATACCCCCATCCCGGGTATAATTAAACAACTTCTGTTTTAACACTATTATGCTACATCCCAGAATTACCAACTATTACCAACTATATTGTTTACTTTTACTTTGGTTTGTGTCAAGACTAACTAGATGTCTTACATTAGTTGGGAAATTTCTGGTGTAATGGGAAGTTGTCTAGGTGGAGCCTCTAACCAATAGTTAGTATATATTGTTGTTTTGAACCCAATCAAAATTAAATTTAGCAAATCCAAAGTGAAAGAAGTTTAAAGAAGAAAATTTTCTTAAATAAGTGCCTTTTCTTAAAAAAAATAATTTTTCTCAAAAAAAAAATACCTATACTCGTACATATTCTTAAACAAAGTACATATTCATAAAAAAATACCTTATCTTAAAGAGGTACCGTTACTTAAAACAACTAAATTTTTTTACAGAAAGTACCTTTTTTTAAAATTTTTTTTTAAAGAAGTACCGTTTCTTAAAACAGTAAATTTTTTTACAGCAAATTGCATTTTCTTAAAAAACTAGATTTTCTTTTGAGTACCTTTTTATGAAACAAAATCACTTTTCTTGAGATAAGTACCTACTCTTAAAAATGTATCTATTTTTGAAAAAAGGACCACTTCTAAAAAAATTCCCATTTCTTAAAAAGATCTTTTATTTAAAAAAATACCTTCTCTTAAAAAAATTAATTTTAATAGAAAAATTCCTTTTCTTAAAAAAAAAACCTTTTCTGAAAATAACTAGATTTTCTTAAAAAACTATCCTTTTCCTAAAAAGAGTACCACCTCTTTAAAAAGTATCTGTTCTTAAACAAAGTACTGTTTGTAAAAAAATGCATACTCTTATGGCTTATTCTTACATAAAGTACTTCTTCTTAAAAATAGTACATTTTCTTAAAAAAAAACATCAGCTTTTAGTATAAGAAGTACCTCTCTTTAAAAAATTACCTTTTCTGGAAAACATAATGCATATTCTTACAAAAAGGACCTATAAATAAATTTTGTTTGAACGAAATACATTCTATAAAAAAATTTTTTCTCTAAAAAAAAGTTGATCATTTTACAAAAAGTATATTTCTTTAAAGATCCATTTAAATTATGGTATTTTTCAACGGGCGCCTTAGGCGTTTTGGAACTAACTAGTACATAATACATAGCGAAAGAAACTCCTCTGACACCTTATGTGATTTTTAGTTGAAATTGTTTTCTATACTTTAGAAATTCGTGGAGAGCCAAATGGAATTTATTTATTTATTTAAGCTGGCACTTGGCGCCTCTGGGTAACTCATTTTATGCCGGGTAACTTTATGAAACTGCGTGAGCTTATTACATATTGGGCAGTGTGGAAAATTTGGAGTAAAACGCACAACGTGAATACGAGGAACATCGAGTTCAAAGTTTATACTTTAGTACATTAAGAACTTTCCAAAATCAGTTTCTAAAAAATAACTTATTTATATGATTATGTTACTTTAATCAGAATTTAACTGGTGAAAATTAGGCGTAAATGGGGCAAGTTTAACACGTGGCGCCTGAGGCCAAAGTTCATATTTAATGAAATTTTGCATCTTCCAAAATCAGCTCTTACATACTCACTCATTTTCTGTCGGATTTTTATAAAACCTGGTAGTAGTAAGAAGCATGCAATTATATTAATAATAGCTAAAGCACCCCTCCCGATGACGATCCTGAAGGGCAGTGGAAATCCATTTCCGACTTTAATTGGTTTTGAAAAACCGCATCGTAACTAACCATGGTTCGATGCAGAGTGTCTCATTGCCAATGATGAAAAGAACTCGTCACGTATGGCAATGCTTCAGTTAATTGTAATTATGCGTTAGAAACGGCAGTGGAGAAGGCGCGAATGTGAGAAAATTGAGACATACAGGAGGAAGAACGAAACCCGAAAATTTTACCGTAAAGCCTGAATCAATGAACATGGTTCAGCCCCTCCTTCTGTAAAAACAACCATGTGCAGACTATGTTGGGTATATGCATACATCGTTTCTCCGCGCTAAGGGTACCTGAGATATCCAATGACGATGAGACAATCGATCACAATTTGGACGACGACGTCGATTGCCCCGCTCCTAACCAAGATGAGGTCGGAACATTTATTGCCAGCTTAAGAGCAACAAAGTCGCAGGAGCCGATGGATTACCGCCGGAGCTGTTAAAGGCTGGCGGCGGTAAGCTTATAAGGTGCAAGCATCAGCTCATTAGCAAACTTTTGTTAGATGAATGAATGCCCGGCGATGGGAGTCTCAGTGTACTATGTCCCATATTTAAAAAAGGTGACCCGAGTTTCTGTGCCAACTACCGTGGAAAAATCCTTTTATCCATAGCATATTTCAATATTTTATGAAGTATATTGTGCGAAAGACTAAAACCAACTAGTGCTGACCAGATTGGACCAAACCAGTGTGACTTTGGGACTGGAAAATCGACAGCTGACCAGATTTTCACGCTACGCCTAATCCAGCAGAAGACCCACGAAAAACAAATCGACACCTATCTTCTCTTAGTCGATGATTATAGGGGGGCCTTCGAAGCAATGTCTGAGTTTGGTATTAGTGCAAAACGTTCTTGAAAAAATGTTATGAATTATGAGAAAAGCTGCAGTCAACATGAATAATACCATCAGCAGCAAAAGTCACATGCTAATCGCGTATGCTGATGATATAGATATCATTGGGTGGACAGTGATAGAAGTTACTGTGGTGGTTTCCAGAATTGAGAAGGAGTCAGCAAAAGTGGGTCTGACAGTAAATGAGGACAAGACAAAATTAATGGTTTCTACCGACTAAAGCATGAACGTTGATATCCGTTATAATTTGGAGGTGGTAGACGAAATTATATACCTCGGATCTGCCGTAAACAAAAACAACAACGTCAGCCTTGAGATCAAGCGGAGAATTGCTCTTGCAAATATATGTTTTTTTGGGCTAAGCAAACACTTTAGGGATAAAGCCAAAAGTCCAGCTATACCAGAGTCTCATACAACCTGTCTTGGTTTATGACGCAGAATACTGCGAATTATGGCTAGCACACGAAACATCTGTACGAGTCTTCGAGAGAAAATTGTTCCGAAAAATGTAAAGCCCTATAATGCTTAACGGCGAGTATCGGCAACGCATGAACCATGAGCTATATTCCGACATTCACATAGTTAAGCTAGGCCATGTCGGTAGAAATGGATGAGACGAACCAGCACGAAGGATTTTCGAAACCCAACTCGAAGGAAGAGGATAAATAGGAAAAACAAATCCCTACTGGAGGGATAAGGTTGACGAATCCCGGCGTACACTTGGTATTACCAACTGGAGATAAAGTTTGTCTTTGTAAGATTGCACTTTTTAAATTTAATGTATTTTTTTGTGCAAGTAGCATCTTTGAAATTTGACAACTGACATATACATTTATTTCGATTATTTAAAATGGAGCGCTTTACAAAAATTTGGGAAGTTATGCTGAGACCGCTCGCAAACTTCGAAAAATTTTCAGTCGAGAAAGTGCATCTCAAATAATTTGCAGAAACTGGTTCAGTTACGGAAAGTAAGACTCCTGTGCGACAACGTACCGGCCGGTCTCTTAAAAACATTATTGCTGTAAACCAGAGTGTCGCCGATAACGCGAAAATATCAATTCGCCATCGTTCTCAACAATATCAAATTTCACGAAGAACTACGCATCGAATTTTGGCAAACGACCTCCACCTTCATGAATACAAAATTCAGCCTACTCAGAAGCTCAAACCGGCCGACCATGGAAAGCGCCGTCAAGTCGTTCAATGAGAAATGGAACAAAGTGAAGTCAATGCCAATTTTTCAAAAAAAAAACATCTCCGGTGAAGCGCATTCCCATCTGAATGGCTTCGTGAATAAACAAAATTGTCGAATTTGGGGCTCCGAGAGTCCTCATGTAATCTATGAGTGCAGATTTTGATCAGGTGGCGTAATTGGACCTTACTTTTTTGAAAATGAGGCCGAATTCGTTACAGGAACATGACAACTGAGTTCTTGTGGCCTCAGCTGGACGGCATGGATCTGGACGACATGTGGTTTCAGCGATCGATTTATTGCAGCAACTATTTGGAGATCAAATTATCTCAAGAAATACTGATGTCAACTGTGGGGTTTTAAGAAATCACGGGTTTATGCGATCTTACGCGTCATCGGTGAGACACAGTCACATCTCTGTGAAAAAGTCAATGAAAATTTCATAAAAAGAGTAATGGCCTGTCATCAGAGCCGTGGGTGCTATTTGACGGATATTTTATTGCACACTTGATCGGAATATGTCTTCTTGACAATCAATAAAATATCATATCTACATATCTCAAGAAATATCTGTTTTTATTTTATTATGAAAAAGTTCGTGTGGCCGTCGGTGGTGCAATGGTTAGTGTGCGCGGCTCTTGTACATGAGATCCTGGGTTCGAACCCTGCTCTGACCACCTTAAAAAAAAAAATTTCTTTCGGCGGCGGTCACCTCGCATAGTGACGGCGACACTATCGAGTATATAGCCATGAAAAAGCTTCTCAAAATACCGTTGGGAATCGGGGTAAAACTGTAGGTCCCAATCAATGAGTGAAAACTGGAAAGCGCACAGCTCAGTGATTGTGAGAAGTTCTCCCCGGTACCTTCATGGGATGTAATGGGAAACCATTTATTTTTTTTATGAAAAAGTTCGTACTTACTGAGACATCCTTTGTAAGGCAAAATATTGAACTGGTTGGCGAAATATGTTACCTTCGTTTTGTAAGGTTCTTGACCTCCGGGGCTGCTCGATACCGGATAGGTAAGCAGGTCAGTAAGTAAGTACTGATGACTTTGTAACAATCTTACCATGTTTCATTTAAATTCTCCGTAATATGAGTGAATTCCTAGATGCTAATTGTGGAAAACGCATAATTTCCAAAAACATTAATGTTGACTTCACGGCGCCATACAGTGGAAGATTTGTTGAAAAAATGTGGAAATAATTCACCTAATTTTTAAAGGTATCTGAGAAATGTATCACCACAGTTTTATCAATACTAGAGGAATTTGTTTTCAACCATATGCAGTTTTTATAATATAAACATAACTAAATGCTGACTAATTTTATGCGATTTCTATCTTTCAGACAGCTTTCTCCTGAGCCTTCGAAATTCGGTCGATATAAAATGAAAAAATCATATTTGGCTGAATCTCTTATATCTCGACGTGCAAAGCTGCCTAACGCTTTCTTTAACCTAATTATGATAGTACCATATATTCCAACAAAGCACGTTGAGAAGCTAAACTACCTCGAAACATAGGTGTAAGTTCCTACAATTTTCTAAAAAATCCCATTACTGTCGATTTTTTACTTTATTTTTAGGATACTGGGATTGTGTTGGGTTGTAATGAGTATTATATGAGTAAGCAAACTGTTAAATTTGGTTGTTATATATCATTTCGTCCTATATTTTTTAATTACTCAAATATGAATTAATTTCGAAAATAACTACGTTCTATTAATTAATTAATTCCGAAAATAACTAACTTTTGGAATGAAGTTCCTTATCGCACGTAGCAGGATGGGGTCAAAATGAAAAAAAATAAAAAACTCTTTTTTAACAGTATTATGCTATAATCCAGTATTATCAACTATATTGGTTACTTTTGCTTTGGTTCGTGTCTCGACTGACATATGTTGGGAAATTTCTTTGTTTAATGGAAAGTTTTCAAGGTGAAGCTAAATGTTTCTGAAATGTTTCAAAAGGCATCAATGTTTCACATACAAATTAAGAATGGATCAAGGTATGACAAAAAGAAAGTAATGCGTTTTGAATCATTCGCCAGATGTCGCCAGTGCCATTGAGTCATACAATTCGTTCGATGAGTTCTCTATACTATTCAATACTCTCTGGCTATAACGACCTGCTTGTTTGTTCGCGGCCGCTACATCAATACCATCATACTTATTTTCAGGTAGAGATAAAGATAAAGATAATAATAATTTTCGAGAAGCTATTTGTTAAAATATGTGATTTTCCAATATTTGAATTTTGACTTCGAAGCGCCACGTTTTAAGGTTGTCCAATGTTCTCCAAATTTTCAGTATACATATTTTGCACCATCCGTCATAATGCTCGAATTTCAGAAAAAAATAAAAATTCTCATACAGAAAATGGCATTCTAGTATACATGTTTTAGCACAAGTTTTCGAAAAAAAGTACTAATGGAATATAAACAGGAATGGGGTAATGGGCTAAATTCCTTTAAATCCCTTTCATTTTAGCAAATATATTTCCTCTACTTGGAGTGTTTGACAGAACACTATGACAACTAAATATCAATTAAGTGTAATACAAATGACAATACATTAAGTTGAAAGCACTAAACAATTTTAACCCAGAATCATTTTGATTAACTCGCTTCTTTAAAGCAACGATTAGATATTCCCACATACGAAACTTTTCAATGTAAATACACTAACGAAAATATTTCAAATCAAATCCACAAAACAATATTTTAAATCTTTGATTGAAGCATAAAATAATTTTCTAAAAAAGTTGGTTGTTGGTTCTACGGCCCCGACAATTTACAATTAACAATTTACTGTCCCTTTGATACAAAATAAAAACTAAATTTCTAATTTTATTCACCAATTAACTTTTTGCACAAAATTTTAACACAAGATGAGTTTTAGTTGTTTAGTTTAAAATTTGAAAACTTCAATTCGAAACTTATATTTTTTTTATATTCGACAACGAATTTGCTTTGTTACGTTAACCACGAGACTGTTTTGAAATAACTGATTAATTTTTGGGAAGATGAATTTCATTAATTGAACAATTTGAAGAGCAATCTGGTGATAACCCAAGTCAAATTTGTTATTGAAAATTGCTAATGTGTTTTTAATTCTGATTTAAAATGCGTACAAATACTACGACAAAAACCTAACTAGATTGGCAACTTCTTCATACCAAATAACAAGAATTGTGGGATCGCAGAAGATTTAAAAATTTCAATACAGTGAAATTTAGCAATAGCTTTATATATGTTTTGTTTATAAATTTTCATTGATAAAGCGGTTCTGGAGAAAGCGTGAGAGTGATCAAATTGAATCTTACAGACGCAAGTGAGGTTCGTAAATTCTACCAAAAAGTACAAAGCCAACCCAACGGAAATGGATCAGGGTCCCCATGTGTGGAGATATGGATGGACATTTTGTCACAGATGTGCAGGGTATGTTGGGAATATGGATGGATCACTTCTCTGCTTTACTTGTTCCAGGAGACTTAAATATAGATGAGAGTATTGAGCACGTACAGGACGATGACATCGACTGTCGCCTCCCAGCCTAAGCGAAGTTAGAACTGCAATTTCTCGGCTGAAGAACAACAAAGCCGCTGATCTTGACCATGTCAACCATTCCGCGTATTGTAAAGAACTTTGTAAATTTGTATACACTGGGAGATAAAGTGTAGTCTGGCCGAACTCGTAGCGTACGTACGACACAAAACATTTCTGACGTGAAAGGCAATGTAAATGAAAGCCCAGACACGCCAGTTAGGCACGGTGCAAGAGAATTGTAAATGTCATCGTCAAGTTTGTTCAAAGTATTCAAAAAAGTTTTGCATTTATTTATACCCGTATAAAATTCAACTGGTTCAACAAATAATGGAAAATGACCATATTCGCAGACGGTAGTGGAGTAAAAAAGTTTTGCCGCTCATCGGCCTGGAACATAAAAAAACACCGTGTACAAACACCGTGTACAAACTATTAATCCATCGTATACAAGGTCCTCTCGAGCGTTATGTTTGGAAGACTATGTCCGTTTGTTGCAGACCTGATCGGACCTTATCAGTGTGGCTTTAGACCCGGAAAGTCAACCATCGACATTACGACAAATCTTGGAATCAAAACCAAGGAAAATCAAATCCATACGCGCTGAAAACTATATTTTTGTTGTTGTTTGGGTGAAAATATAATGTGTTTGCAGCTTGTCGCAAATATAGTATACTTGCGTCCAAACACATTCTGTTTGCTATTCAATATAAAATGTTTGGGACACAATTATTAACAGGTTATAATGTTATGGGGCATTCCACGTCAAATCGGACGGCTTGGAGAATTTTTTTTTTAGATTTGTTTTACTTTTTAATATATTGATGTTCCTTTTCAACAGCATAACTCAGTAAGTTTTCAGATTTTTTCGGCTACTGGTTACAGAGATATCGAATTTTAAAATAATCGCTTTATAAGGAAACTGTGTTTAAATAAATACTCATAACTTTTTCAATGTTAGTCCAAACAGAACAATTTTTTTTTTGTATTTTTTGTTTTTTGTCCACTATCTAATAATAAATAGAAAAAAATTGTGCACAGTGGGCTTGGATGCGATTTTTGGGATTTAATATTTTAAATGCATTTTTCTCACTGTTATTGTTCTTCGATTTTCTTGAAATTGTTTTATATTAAACTTCGATTTTTTTCACCCCATTTCAGCCCCATTTGGTAGTGGGTTTCGAAAAACTACTATTTTTTCTGTTTTTTTAGAATTTGGTTAGAAAATATTTTCGCTGTAAACCACTGTGCAATATTTTTTAGTTTATCAAAAAAACAAAAATTCAAATTAGAATACTCGAATCAAAATTATTATTGTTTTTTATTATATTGAAGTATTTTTTTTAAAAATTTTAAAAACTTTTTCATTTTTTGATCTGCAAAAGTTTTTAGCAATTATTGTACCAGCATTAGTAGGAATTATTGAATGCAATTTTTGCGTGCCCGGAATAAATTTAGCCGTTTCATATCGAAAATCCAAAGTTTCTTTTGCATCAAAATAATGCTGTTGTGGAGAAAATTTTACTTTAATGTTCGGTAAATTATTCGGCTCGGAGGAGTCCCATTCATACAATTCCAGAGCAGTAGTTATTTGCTTATCAATCTGTCTCTGAAAACTTACTCTAGTGGCGATTCTTTTCAATGTACCTCCAATTCCGTCGCATGGTCCCTTACCATATGCTGTTGCAAAATAATGCCATTCTGCAGCTATCTTAAAGTCTTCCTTGTGATAATATATATGTTTACAAAATTTTTGAAATTTTTGAATTGCTGCGAAGCGCCATCAGAAAAGTAAAATATTTTAGATGCATTTGATAATAATTCTTTTACAAAGTCAGTAATAATCCTCAGATACACGAATACAGCTATTGCATCGTGATTATTGCCATCAGAAATTATGACCAGACTTCGGTGAGTGAGCTCTTCATTATACTTCAAATAAATAACTATCGGGAATATCGTTGCCTGATCATTGTTCCAATGAAAACTGACTGAAGTCCTTGCTTTTCCATTAAGTGTTTTGACACAACTGTCATATGCTTTGTGGCTCCCATGACATCACAAATCTTATTTATGCTCCAAGAAACAGGTAATATTGTCAATATTTGCATTTTTTGATCTCCATTAGTGTTTTCATCGTTAAATTTTTCTTTTAAGCTTTCAATAATGTCTTTAAAATGGAAAGAATTCTCATAAAGATTCTCTCTATATTCCAGTCCTAAAAGCGTTGCAAATTTAGAGCAAATTTCCTCATATTTTTGTTTTAAATATGACTGCTTATTTACAGAATTTTCATCTATTATAGATATATTCAACAAAGGTAAAGCTTGGTTTACGACAGGTAATTGTGTATCAATACTCAATTCAGAGAAAGGACTTATTACACTTGCAACTTCACAATCAGCATCACCCAAAATTTCGAAAGTTTCTTCTTCACGATTTCTATTCGTTTCATAAGTTAAAGCAGAGGAAGGTGTTTTTAATGAAAGCAAACGTTTTCTACAACCTGAACATAGATAATGTGAACGGCTAAAGCCCCATGATTGCTGCAATTGTGCAGAAGCTCGTCTCAAATCTTTGTTTGTCCGATGCTTTTCTAAATTTAATGGGCTGCAGCATTCATTAAACCGATTTTGGTGTTCCATATTGAATTAACTATTCACGGAAAGCTTTATACAACTTTGAAATAAAACTCTAGGTTGCAATTATAACTTTGAAGCACTTTCACTTATGAAATTTATATAATTTTTTAAAGAATTACAAGACCAAAGCAAAATCCAAAAAAAAATAATTTTTGACATTTGCTTTGAACGGCGCTACGAACGAACCCCCCAATGAACTAAGGCCCCAAACCCAAAATGAACTAAGCCCCCAAATTTGGGGGCTTAATTCATTACGCAATAAACCCCCAATGTAAAAAATGAAATAAACCCCCAACAAAGTGTAATAAACCCCCAAAGTAGAGATGAACTAAAACCCCAATATTAAATTGTTTTTCATAATGAACAAAAATTGTATTAAAAAAGGAACTAACCCCCCAATTTTTTTTCTTTTACAAAGCAAGTAACATAACATTTATTCATAGAAAAATACCACAAATAAAATTCATTGAAAATATAAAAAAAAATGTAGAAAATAAAAGAAAATTAAGTATATACTTGCAAAGAATCGTTTACAACTCCTCTGCAATACGGGCAATTATAATTTTGCATGCCTTTAGATACAGCATCAGCCTGTAATCTGAGGTTGCATACATCGCAAATTTTTAAATGCTTACAGGGTAGGAGGACTATATTAGGGATTTTAACCGTACAAACTACGCACTCATTTGCAATATTGTTTGATGGTGGTTCGTCAAGGTCTTCAGATACATCGTCGTCCGAAGATTCTTCTTCAAAAATATTCATCTCCGGTACCATGTTAACACATATGTCATTTCTTTCGTACACCATCCGAGAGAGAAATGTAGTCACTGTAATTTTAAACTTTTTTCAATAATAGCGAGGCGTCCTTAATTTTATTGCTTTTTTCTACACTATTTTTCCTTTTCTTTTTGGCAAGCCCTCTTCCACTTTCGACCAACATTTCGAAATGTCGACTTTTAAAGAACTCCTCACCTTGAATAAAGCGCACGAATTTAAAAAAGTGTTCATTGTTTCCGCCACAGCACCCAAGGATTCCGTTATAAGCCTCAACGGCAGATGTTGTTCGCGTATCCTGATTGTGTACTGTGAAGTTTTTACAGCCAACCTACAACATTGTATATATGTTAATGTTATTCCCGCAAAAGGGGATGTATATTCACTCTTACCTTATTAATCCACTGGTTTTCGAAATATTTTAAAAACGGTAAATATAAACAGTTGGTGTCCATTAAAACTATTTTGGATTTTATATCATCAAATGAGGCCTTTATTAACTCAGGCGGTAATAAAGGAAGTGCCAAGATTTTGTGGTACAATAATGATGCATTTTTTGAAGACCTAATATATTCCAATAGGGATTTTTGCTTTGTCATATTACACCTAACAGCCTGGCAAAAATGAAACCTAAATGTAAAAGAAAGAAAAACATGTTATGCAATCTTTTCACATTAATAAAATATTTGAAACATTGTTTTTTATATTTACATCTATTATTAATAATACAATAACAGCAGTAAGTATATCCAATGACTTAAAGGTTTTAGTGTTTGGAAAAAAAATTGTGAGTGTTAGCGGGTTAAAAATGAAAAATTCGCGCGAATTGGTCATTGGCTAATGGCGAATTATGGCATAAAAGAGTAACTACTTTCGGTATATATGTACTTACCAGCATCCTACAAGTTTTGCTCTGGGGAAAACCAAATTTACTGCATTTCTTAACCCCTGTTCGTAATCGGTTACGAATGTGGAAGGTTCCAAATCAAATATGTTATCCGTAATGTACTGAAGAAGTGCTTTGTATATTTCGGTCGTTTTTTGGTCATCAAAATGAAAAGTATTGGAAAAATCTATTAAAGAAATATTATTCACAGCGCTAGAAAGTCATTAACTTAATTCACCTCTTCAAAGTATTCCACATAAATGACCAGAAGCTGCTTAAAACAACCATGCGGAACTATTTTGAAGTAGCATCCATTAGATATGTCCGTTTAGTAGGAGGAATGTGTTCTTTTATTAAATCAATTGCTTTCAATGACGAAAACAAACAGAATGAATAATTTCCTCCATCAATTGCCGCTGTGAAAAAATGTCTAAGTTCTGAATTGTCTTTTGTCCGACCAAATTCGTTCCACACATTTTCCAAATTGAAAGCTTCAATTACTTGGAGTGCATTTTTGGGAGATGTCACTAAGTTGTTGCTGACGATCTTCTGCAAGCCTCTTTGAAGTTTTGAGAAATTTAAGGTTTTCGTATCGGTTTGATTACTATATAAAAAGAGTTAATATGAATATTAATAACAAAAACAATTTTGTGATATATACTTACGTTTCACAAGTCCTTCTGAAAGCTGCTCTTATAGTACTAAGATTGGTCTTAGTGGCGCCAAGAGCTCCTGCCATATCTTGGCAATCTTTTTTTATGTTATTTTAAGCCTTCAACTCTCTGTAAGCTTCCTCCTCATGTTCGTGGTTGTGTTGAACGTATTTTTTCGCCAGAACACATTTTCCTTCTGGAAGCAAGTTTATTCTCGCTTTGCAACTTTTTTGTCTGCATTCGTATTCAGATACGCCTTTGTACACCGATTTTATAGCATATATCATTTTTGCTCGGGTATATATATCAACTCACTATTTCTTCTCTTACCACAAATTATTTCAAAATCCATTTTTAGATGTTAACAAGTTCACGTTGTATCACAAACTAATTGCTGTCGGTGAACAATGGACAATGATTCAAAACAAAAAAAAAATCTTTCACTAATTCTACGGGATTCACATTGACATTTTATCATTCAATTTAATTTTTAAGCAAATGAACTAACCCCCCAAAAAATGTTTTGGGAGTTTAGTTCATATATGGAATTTGGGGGGTTAGTTCATTATGAACAAACTCCCCAAATTTGAATATGAACTAAACCCCCAAAAACAGGAACGAAACCCCTAAAATCGTTGTTGCTATTCGCTGTATACAAATTTGGGGGCTTAGTTCATTTTGGGTTTGGGGCCTTAGTTCATTGGGGGGTTCGTTCGTAGCGCCGCTTTGAACCAGCAATGCAAATTTGTACAACTTTTTTTTACTACTATCGCAGTTCAAACCTGTGCTCTCTCTCTTTTACTATGATTACATATATTGCCCAGTGGTTTAAAGCGAAAAATATTTTCTAACCAAATTTTAAAAAATCAGAAAAAATAGCAGTTTTTCGAAACTTAAATGGGGTGAAAAAAAATCGAAGCTTAATATAAAAAAATTTCAAGAAAATCGAAGAACACTAACAGTGAGAAAAATTTATTTAAAATATTAAATCCCAAAAATCGGATCCAAGCCCACTGTGCACAATTTTTTTCTATTTATTATTAGATAGTAGACAAAAAACAAAAAATACAAAAAAAAAATTGTTCTGTTTGGACTAACATTGAAAAAGTTATGAGTATTTATTTAAACACAGTTTCCTTATAATGCGATTATTTTAAAATTCAATATCTCTGTAACCAGTAGCCGAAAAAATCTGAAAACTTACTGAGTTATGCTGTTGAAAAAGAACATCAATATATTGAAAAATAAAACAAATCTAAAGAAAAATTCTCCAAGCCGTCCAATTTGACGTGGAATGCCCCATATGTATTTATGATCCAAACATGGTGTTGTTTGTTGAAAATTGGTGAAAACAAAAACGTTACAGACAATAAAGAAACAAAAGGCAGCAGATTTTCAATGCACGAAAACAATGCTTCCAAGCATGTACATGGTTCCTGCTAAATGTTGCTGGGCCCGTTATTTTTAAGCGTGTATCCACCACCTCATGTATAAGTCCGTGACTTTTCGAACTTCCGTCGTAGTTATATGGAATTCAACACTGCAGTACTACCTGTTAATAGACTACTGTCAAATTTTGGGCAAGTTCCGTCATTTACTTTGCGTTTAACAGCTGTGCAAAACATACAACCTCGTGCATTTTTATAAAAATGGAAAAAAGTGAATTTCGAATGCTCATTAAACATTACCGTCAATCAAAACCAAGAAAAAGCTTGATCAATAGACCGTTCTGGATGGCAAATTGAGGTCAATACACCCGAAAATGTCGAAAAAATCCACGATATGGTGTTGGCCGATCGAAGAGTAAAAGTGAGTGAGATTTCTGATGCCACGGGCATTTCATATGGCAGTGTGGTTTTAAATGATTAGTTGGGTTTAAGATAGCTGTCTGCAAGATGGGTGCTGCGTTTGCTCTCAATTGACCATAAACGTAATCGTGTAACAACCGCAAATTCGAAGGATTTCTAACTGTGTATAGAACATGGATCCAGTACAACACTCCGGAGATCAAACAACGGGTTTATCCGGGTGAACCGGCTCCGAAGAAGGCCAAGGTAAATTTGTCGGCCAATAAGGTTGAGGGGATGAAAATATAAAAAAATTACAAAAATTTAACAACTTAGAATTTTATTCTAAAATGGTGACTTGATTTGAGATTCGCTATGTATACCATAAAACACGTCTTATTTGTATGTATGCAAAATGCAACTGTATTTACTTTCGGCACAGTATGAAGCATCAAGCTACATATTATTGCAGTTTTCAGCAATTGCCGCTACATTTAACATTGTAAGCAACTCAAACAAAAATGGGTTTACAATTCAAGTCATGCTTATCTTTAGTTCAATTAGTGGTAGTTTTAACGTTTAGTAAAATTCAAATTTAATATTCAATAAAATTCAATAAAAAAAAACAATTAATATCTGAGTTATTATTTAAAAAAAAAAGATACACCAAAAACAAGTAAGTATTTTAAAAGATGAATAGAAATGTGGAGAAAACCAGGTTCGGTAAAAAACTCCACGTTGACGTGACCAAACAAAGGTGATGGCAACAGTTTTTTGGGATGCACGCGGGATAATCCACATCGATTACCTTCAAAAGGTAAAAACAATAAAGGGCGAATATTGTCACAACTTATTGGACCGATTTAACGAGGATTTAAAGAAACGAGGCCAAGAAAAAAGTTATTTTTCATCAATATAATGCTCAGGTGCACACGTGTGTAGTAGGGTGTCCCAAAAAAATATTATTTTTGGATTTTCATGGGTGCCCGAGCATTTTTTGTAATCTTATAGGGTAAAGTATTTTTGTGATTTTTTCCAGATTTTTCGGAAGAGGTTTACAGGTCGCTAAAGTCGAATTTTACCCAAAAATCGGAATTCCCGGACATTTTTTGTGTTTTACTTTTTACTTGGCGCATAACCACGATTTTCTTTGTTACAAAGTCAATATTTTAAAAGAAGAATGTCAAGCTTTATTTTTCTGGGTAGAAATCGTAAGTTTCGGTAATTTTTGGGTCCCCTTAATGAAATTTTTTCGTAATTTTTGCATAAATATTGAAAGCAATGCTTTGTAACTTGTAAAATTTCTATCCAAGTTAAAAAAAACTAATAACGCAGTTTACAATGTGGATAAAAATATTGAATTTGCTCTTGCCGTTCCAAAGTTATACCCTTTTTACGCTATATATAAATGTAACAACTTCTGAAACAGACTTTCAGAATTTATTGCAGGGCATAGAATTACATCGCAAAAGCTGTAATAAATAATTGCAAGGCAAAAAAAAATAATTTTTTAATTTATTTTGGGAATTGGGAAGTAAGCTGCCTAGAGCTTGCGGGGAGTTGCAAAAAATTTAATAATCAACCATATTGATTGTCATTGCAACAGAACCACCCATATTTAATATTGGAAAAGAACAAATTAAAACTGACATTAAAACAAATCCGATGCATAACTGGCAAAAACAATTTACAATATTTTTAATTTCGCAAAACGGGTACAAAGCGTAAAAAGGGTATAACTTTGGAACGGCAAGAGCAAATTCAATATTTTTTTTAAATGGCTCAGCTTTTATAAACATTTTAAGCGGCGTCATTAGTTGTTTTAACTTTGATAGAAATTTTAAAAGTTACAAAGCCTTACTTTCGACATTTATGCAAAATTTACGAAAAAATGTTATTAAGGGGACCCAAATGGGCAAAAAAAAATTACCTAAACTTACGATTTCTACACAGAAAAGTAAAGCTTGAACATTCTTCTTTTAAAATATTGACTTTGTAACAAAGAAAATCGTGGTTATGAGCCAAGTTAAAAGTAAAACTCAAAAAATGTACGGGAATTCCGATTTTTGGGTAAAACTCGACTTTAGCGCCTTCTAAACCTCTTACGAAAAATTTGGAAAAAATCACAAAAATACTTTCTACGTCAAAAAATGCTTGGGAACCCTTTTTTTTTTGGACACCCTAGTGTGTAGTCTCAATGGCAAAATTTCATGAATTGGGCTACGAATTGGTACTTCATCCGCCATATTCTCCGGATTTAGCCCCCAGTGACTATTTCCTATTTCCAAACCTAAAGAAATGGCTCGGTGGAAAGAGATTTAGCTCCAACGATCAAATTATTGATCAAACAAATGCCTATTTTATGCACCTCGAAAAATCATATTTTTTGGAACGGATACAAAAATTGGAGAAACTTTGGACTAAGTGTATTGAAGTAAAAGAAGATTATGTTGAAAATTAAATTTTTTTCCCAAAAAAAAAGGTGTTTTATTCAAGAAGTCACGGGCGTATTTATCCGCCCTCGTAGATTATAAGGTAAGCCTTCGATGGGCCGATACGGGGAAACTGTTCCAAGCTATATCAGAGGTTGGTATTCCTGCTAAGCTGACACGACTTTGTAGAATGACACTGACCGACACGAAGGCCTCAGTAATGATTGGTAAATAGCTCACCGAACCACTCAGTACGAGGTGATATCTCAGGCATGGAGACACCCTAACATCCGATCTCTCCAACATATTAATTGACGAATCTGCGAGAAGTTACTGCAGTATTTTCGAGAATTGAGAAAGAATTAGCAAAGGCGGGTCTAGCAGCAAACGAGGACAAGACAGAATTAATTGATTCGACAAGCATATCATCGATACCATTGGTTGAAAGGGTGAACGTTGATAGCCGTTGTAATTTCGAGGTAGTGGACGCATTTATATACCTCGAATATGCCGTCAACAGAACTAATATACCAGCCTATAAATCAAACGGGGAATGGTGATCGCAAATACTTAGTAGTTATTTAGGGCTAAGCCAGCACTTTAGCGATAAGACCCTCTCTCGAGTAACGAAAATCCAACTGTATCAGACTCTCATACAATATTTCTTGCTTTATGGCGTAGAATCCTGGGTCATATCGCATGCCGATGAAACATCACTGGGAGTTGTCGAGAGAAAAATGGTCCAAAAAAATATATGGTCCTATAATAATAAAAATGGTGAGTATCGACGACGGATTAATCAGGAGCTGAATAATCTGTATCCCGTCGTCAAATTAGTTATGCGTATCAACAAAGCGCGATTACGCTGGCTAGGCCATGTCAGTAGAATGGACCAGAATGAACCAGTGCGAAAGGTATTCGAAGACGTACTCAAGGGACCTCGAAAAATATGACGACCAAGACTTCGCTGGAAAGACCAGGTCTAATACTGCCTGCGAGAGCTTGTTATTACCAACTGGAGGAGAAACATGTTATCCTCATTTTGTAAGGCCCTTGACGCCTCAGGGTTGTTTGAGGCCACCTAGATAGGTAAGTAGCACGTATTTCATATTTTCAGAATATATAAGTATAATATCTTTACAAACAACCACGTATGTATGCATATTATTGGAATGTAATTACTATTACAATATTATACATATGGTTTCTAGAAAATAATGTAATTTTTGTACACATTTGATTGTTTTGCGCCCAAAACTAATATTTTGACTGTGGACCAAAAATAACTCTTATTGAACATAAAAGAACATAAAATTTGTTTGAAATACTTAAAGTGAATCAAATCACTTGTTATGACTCAGTTTATTCTAAAATGCTATAAACTGATTTTTTTTCTTCTTACGATAGAGTTTGTAAATATGTAATAATAATTTCTCAATTTTAGTTATCTAAGATCCGGGTTATTTTTAAAGTTATAATTCCTTTTAAGCTAACAAATCATGTTTTTTCCGGTTAGTGAAAAAAATTTAAAAGCCGCGGGTGGGTTTCGGACTCACCAGCGTCAATCACGTTAAGACCCTGCAGTGTGTATTCACACTTTTCATTAACCGAAGTCGATTATCATGTAGAGTGGTAATTTGGCACTACCCTTTAGTACTGGGCAGTAGTTCGTAGCTGATGAAATCTCTACTTACTAGGGAACCACCTCTACTTTCTTTACCAAACCTAAGCAATGCATTTCATCATTTCCGCAATAGGGACATTCGCCACATTGTTTACCGCGAACTAGTGAAATGGGTCCCATGAAAATGGTACTGACATAATTACCCATGCTAGGGGTGGTGAAATGAGTACCCACCTGTAAAAAAAATAAAATCGTTTTAGTTTGAAATTGATATTTTTGTTTATTCTAAATTCAAATTTTTATTGTCTTCATTGGCCAATAATTCCAGATAAAACTATGCCTTTCACTATACATCTTATGTTGTTAATTGGATTGATATATGATTGTCGTACCTTTGTTGTTAATTTCTTTAATAATATAGTCACTGTTGTTTATTTATTTAATGATATTTCCACGTTATATTTGCAATTGCTTTGCTTCATTCCTCTAAACTGCAATACTCTCATGATTGTGAGAAATTTATATCTGGTCAATCGGCAAACGCTGGAGCGTTCGAGCATTGCGAACGAGCAGCAAGCAAAACGAAAACAAACGGAACTGGCAACACGATTGTTTTTGTAAATTCAGGAACAAACAGCGACAGAAAGGGTAATCGAAGTTTTGTTATTTCTGTCATCTACTCGCGAAACAACAAAAAGAAACGTGATGCTAGACCATTACTTTTTATTTCCGAATTCTTATATTGTAGTTTTGAACCCAATAAAAAGTAAATTTAGAAATGCCAAAGTGCAAGACTGGCAAATCCATGGAATACAACTCTGAGCATGGAATTACATTTGGCAGCACACTTACTCTTCCACTCTTACTTTTGGGTTGGTTTGTGTCTAGACTAACCTATGGGGAGAAATTTCTTGTTTACTGGGAAATTTTCTAGGTGGAGCCTGTTTATTACATATTGTAGTTTTGAACCGAATAAAAGGTAAATTTAGAAAAGCAAACGTGAAAGAAGTTTAAAAATTAAAATTTTCTTAAATAAGTGCGTTTCTTATAAAAAGTAAATTTCCTTAAAAACAATACCTTTTCACGTTCTTAAACATAGTACCTTTTCTTAAAAAAATTCCTTATCTTAAAGAAGTACCTTTGCTTAAAAAAGTAAATTTTCTTACAAAAAGTACCTTTTCTTAAAAAAAGTACTTTCATTAAATAAATACCTTTTCTTAAAAAAGTACAATATCTTACAACAAATTGCATATTCTTAAAAAACTACCTTTTCTTTAAAGAGTATCTTTTATGTAAAACAAAATAACTTTTCTTGAGATAAGTACCTACTCTTAAAATTGTACCTGTTCTTGAAAATAGGACCAATTCTAAAAAAAATTCTCATTTCTTCAATAAAAAAAACTTTTAAAAAAAAAATACCATCACTTAAAAAAAATATCTTTTCTTAAAGAAATTACTTTTCTAGTACCTTTTCTTAAAAATAAAATAATACATTCTCTTTTCTTTTCTTGAGATAAGTGGCCTTCCTGAAAATTAGTAAATTTTCTTAAAAAATAAACTTTTCCTAAAAAGAGTACCGCTTCTTTAAAAAGTACCTGTCCTTAACAAAAGTACTTCTTTGTAAAAAAATTCATTCTCTTAGGCTTTTTCTTACAGAAAGTACTTCTTATTAAAAATGGTACCTTTTCTTAAAAAAAACATTAGCTTTTAATAAAAGAAGTATCTCTCATTAAAGAAAGGGCCTGTTTGGGGCTATATTTCTTGCAAAAAGGACCTAAAAATATGATTTTTTTTAAATACATTGTAGAAAAAAAAAGTTTTTTATTGTACAAAACGTACCTTTTCTTAAAGATCCATTTAAATTATCGTAATGGGCGCCTTAGACGTATTGAAACTAACTAGTACATAATATACATATAGCGAAAGGAACTTCGTTCCAACCGGGTGTCCCATGACACCTCATGTAATTTTTTACCCGGTGATTCGGCGTTCGCTTACCATACGGTCAGTCAAGTAAGTACCCATGTAGGGAGTAGTGGGATAGTAGGTCAAGGTAGGCAGTTCAAGCATGGCTAATTGACGCCTCCAGAACTGCAGGGTAGTTACACGTTGCTCTCCTATTTACAGACACTGGTGCTGAAATTTTGAAAATTCTATATATTTTATATTTTTATTGTTGTAGTTTTTGTTTTATTATATCATTTTTAGAAAACCGGAGCTGCGAAACTGATCCGGTAAGCAGATCAGGTTCTGATGGCTGTTTACTGAAATGGGTTTCAAAAAACGGTTACAAAAATGGCTTATACAAATTCGGTTTCAAAAACTGTTTTTGTTGGAACCAATTGTTAGTTCCCGTCACAGTTAAAAAAAGTCGTCTAATAGGTTTTGCGGTATGGGAACCAAGATATTACAGCTGCTTCCACTTCATCCACAGCTTAATAGGGCGATGATGATCAGTAGGAGCACTGTCCAAGGACCCTTAAGTGAGGTTTTAATCTGGTAATGGCGGCTATTAGGTTAGGATGATGAATCATTCCGAACGATAATTTTAAATAAATGGTATTCCAATATTCACAAAGGATTTGAATTTCGTGCCATTTGTACGGTAAAGTAATCTTGTTAATAAAAACAGGACAACGTGGCAGCTGGTAGTTCAGGGTTTTTTTTTTAAATATGGAGCGTTATACGAAGGAGCAACGCATTTTCATTGTTGAGCAATATTATGAAAATAATGAAGGTTTAACAATTTGGGTTCGCTATTCATTATCTTCAGCGATGAGGCTCATTTTCATGGCTTCGTTAATCGCCAAAATGTTCATATTTGGAGTTCAGAATATTTTCGGGAGATTGTTGAGACAAAAAAGCATCCCAGCGTGTCACTGTTTGGGGCGTATTTTTGGCTCGATTTATCAGTAATTTTCAGTTTTTGTGATCAGAGGTGATCGTCCAGACCATTCCATATAAAGACGGATTTGACGATTTGTCGAATCAGAAGAACAATTGTAAATGTGAACAGCTTTGATTAGATAAATCTGATGGTGTTCCAAACAGTTTGAAAATCAAAACGATCGAAAGACAAATAGTATTTTACGTTAAATGACTATAAATAAATCTTCAGTGTTGGTGAATTTAATAAAAATACAATTTTAATAAATAAACCGTTTTATTCATAACAAGTTGTGAGAGGTTTGAGAGCCTGTATCTCAAACCTCTCGTAACTTTTTATGAATATGGCCGAGAGAATATAAAGGCTTGTCAAAATAAACAAATTACACATAGCGGAGGAAGCTGGAATGTGGGTGTGCTTATTTTTTATTCGTAGAATTTAGTTTTTAAAATCATGTGTATAACAAATTTTCTCAGCATGGGTTCTCAGTGTCTCCTCTTCCGATTCACTTTCTGTGGACAATCAAGTAGTCATGGTAGAATAAGATTACTTAGATTAATGGTTGCAAGACATTTGCGAGCGCCAGCCGTTGATATTAACACTGTGGTGTCTTGCTTCAAATGAAGTCTGTCAAATAAATCTTTCTGTGTGAACGGAAACTCGATATTTTATCAATAACTCAGCTTGATATGTCTGTCAGATTCAGATATATCTGAAAATTTGAATTCCACTTAATGCGAGAGGACATTTTCTTTCAGATTTCTTGACGTCTTAGGTTTATGCCGAAAGCCCACGCCCAACTTAACACTCACAATTACTCTACCTTCAACCCTTTTACTATTACCTGACATTATCAGTCACAACACTCCCCATCGTGTAATTCAGATATTACCCGGTAGTATCTCAATGTTGAAGTAAACGGTGTTAAGAATCACTCATAGGAAGTTTATATGTTCTAGAAAGTAGTTTATTGAGATCGTAGGTACATTTTTGTGGTTGATTGTTTCCTTGAATCTTGAACCGTTTTCTACTTACGGACCTGAACACGGGACAAAATGTAAAAAAATCGAATTTTTTAAAGTTTTTGCGATTTTGTCCTTGAAGATGAAGTTTTTTGATTTTATATGTTCACAATTTTTATTCTTTATGACAAGAGCTACAAATCAAAATTCCGAAGATATGAGCCTGACAAAACAATCACTTACAAAAATGACACCGAGGCCCCAAAACTTTGAGGCCCATAAAAAAACGTTGACTTTGTCAAAACTAGGAGACACGGGTCTTTTTTGGTCTTTTGCCACGTAGTGGTGTCCGTATATGGGTATATGTTTTCGTGTTGCACTGTGTAATCGTTCAATTGTAAAAACGCGAAGATTTTCCGGGATATTTTTGGTTTAAAGGTGCCGAGCAAGTCAACCATTCAGCGTCTTGTAAATAATATTGAAATTTTGTATACACTGGGAGATAAAGTGAAGTCTGGCCGAACTCGTAGCAGACATACGTTCACAAAATAATTCAGACACTAAAGAACAATATTATTGACGAAATTGGAGAAATAACACTCGTAATATGCCAAAATGTTATGCAAAATTTTGGTTAAAAGATCATAAATCACTGCAGCGGTCATTTTGCCGATATTATATTTCATACATATTTGCCCTCCGTGGTTCAATGACTAGTGTGCGCGCCTCTTGTACATGAGATCCTGGCTTCGACCCCTGCTCTGACCACCTTAAATTGTTTTCGGCGGCGGTCACCTCGCATAGTGACGGCGACACTGTCGAGTATTTAGCCATGAAAAGCTTCTCAAAACACCGTTCGGAACCGGTGTAAACAGTAGGTCCCAATCAGTGAGTATAAAACTAGAAAGCGCACAGACCACGGGTTGTGAGAAGCTATCCGCAATTTCTTCATGGGATGTAATGGGAACCAGTTGTTTTATATTTACAAAATTGCTATAAACCAAACTTTCACGCAAGAAAACATTATTCATAAATATTGTGGCGTTTAGCGAGGACTTACTTAGTGACGTAATGGGCATGAAGCTTTACTAAACCATTGAAACAGTCAAGATGCAATATATACGACACACTTGTTCGTTGATATTGCAACGCTGACTTAACACAATTTTAATAATGTTAGCGTCTTTACATAACAATATTAATTTCGGGATTGTCACTGAAGAGATGACAACAACTTGACAAATTTTTCACAATTTGTCGTTATCAAATTGGCGACATATCGCCTCCATACATCCATAGTGTTTCCCCTAACCTTCCCCGGGTGTAGCTTTCACTCACATTTTTGCTACTCAGTGCTACATTTTATTTGTCAAATGCGAATAATATGTTTTGCATAAAAAAACCACACAAATTATTCTAATTCTACGGATCAATGTAGATTATCGTGAGAATTTTTATCGTTTTTTTCAAGAAAATTCTTATCACATTTATTTTAATTTCATGGTGTAAAGAAAATGGTGGTGCATTTGCAAGGGGTTGGTTGAGTCGTACTTGAAATTTATTCTAATTTTGTCTTTTTGAAATTTTTCTTGTTTATTTTTTGTAAAGCAACTTTTGTTCGATTAATCGCTATTTGAGTAATTTATTATTCGATTAATCGCTATTTAAGTAATCATGAACTCACAATGCTAATCTTTGGATTAACGATTAATCAGAATAATTTGAGGCGATTAATCGTAACTACATACATATACATACATAACACGGTTTCTCGACTTAGCTACAATTCATGGCAATGCTCATGTTCAAGTCGGAGAATGTTTTAACGTGAAATCGCGAGGAGTGGTTAAATTATGTCTAGACATTTCATTTACAAAATGTCTTTGAACCGTAACAACAACTTCATCTGCCGTACACTTACATTTTTGTCCAATTTTCTCCCACGCTTTTCTTTTCGTATCCGTTATTTTATACTTTTGACTTTTGCAGTTCCATAAACACTTATACGAGTATTCGCCATATACGTACATTAGGGTGGGTAAAAAAAAAATGCTGCTGTCACCACCTAAAAATTAAGTTCAGAGTGTTTAATGACCATTTGCAAAATATTGCGATTTTGGGTTCAGCAAATTGTGGGCTAGTTTGCTTTAAAAACACGTCTAATTATCAGGTTTTTTGGGTGTAACTTTTGAGATGTTGCAGATATTTGGAAAATTTATTATGGATACGTAGACCTTTAGGAGTTCTTGCATTGCACATATTGGTTTTATTTGTATTTGTGAAGTTGATTGAGTTGTAGAAGTTTAAATGCCGTTTTTGAGTGGATTTTCGTGGAGTCCTAAGAAAAAAGTCGTATATTAACACTGAAGATGTCATTGAGAAGGCTATAAACTCATCTTCGTAGCTCGGTATGATTCTTTGGAACATAACGTTAAATTATACAGCTTATTTTTATTTTTGTCCGTGGCATTTAAAAATTTTTCGAAAGCTATCATTTAAATCTACATTGATCGCAAAAAATGTTGCAAATTTTTACCCGCAATAAGACGCGCTATTTAATACCTTTGAAATGATATATAAATTATGTGTATCCGAAAAGAAATGGTCGTAATATTTGCATTTTTGTAAAACAACTTTGATGCTTTCAGGTCTATAAAACAGGTTAATATTGAATGTGAATGCATTAAATGTTTCAATAAAATCGGAAAAATAAGAGAAATACAACGGTTTGGTAGTTTAATTGATTGATTATGTTTCTTTAAAAATCACAATATTTACAAAAATTTAAAAAAAAAAAATTTTTTTATTGAAACATTTAATGCATTCACATTCAATATTAAACTGTTTTATAGACCTGAAAGCTTCAAAGTTGTTTTACAAAAATGCAAATATTACGACCATTTCTTTTTGGCTATACATAATTTATATATCATTTCAAAGGTATTAAATAGCGCTTTTTACTGTGGGTAAAAATTTGCAACATTTTTTGCGATCAATGTAGTTTTAAATGATGAAAAATTTTGAAATACTACCGACAAAAATAAAAAATAAGCTGTATAATTTAACGTTATGTTCCAAAGTGTCATACCGAGCTCCGAAGCTGAGTTTATAACCTTCACAGTGACTTCTTCAGTGTTAATATACGAGTAAAAATGACGGAGGTATTTAGATTTTTTCTTAGGACTCCACGAAAATCCACTCAAAAATGGCATTTAAACTTCTACAACTCAATCAACTTCAAAAATACAAATAAAACCAATATGTGCAATGCAAGAACTCCTAAAGGTCTACGTATCCATAATAAATTTTCCAAATATCTGCAACATCTTAAAAGTTACACCCAAAAAACCTGATAATTAGAGGTGTTGTTAAAGCAAACTAGCCCACAATTTGCTGAACCCAGAATCGCAATATTTTGCAAATAGTCATCAAACACTCAGAACATCACTTTTAGGTGGTGACCTAAAAGGAATTTTTTTGTACGGGATTTTACCCCCCCTAACATACATATATTAATGAAATTAATAATTTCGCTTTTATTTAAGTTGCACCATTTTAAGATACTTAAACGTCAAAACGAATGAAACTTCAAAGTAATGGCAGGGTTGATGGCGGAATTTGGATTTTTAAGTCATGACATGAACATTAGCGGTCTCCACTAGCCATTGCCATGAACATTGCCATGAATTTTAGCTAGTCGAGATACCATGTAATATACTAACTGAACAAGTATCTATTTACAACGAGGGTTGCTGTCTACATTTCTGGCGTAATAACGAAAAACAAATCTAAGATAAATATTCTTGTACATGCGTTTGAACCAATTTTCGAAGGACTATTACCATCCCGAATGATGTAGCCCCCAAAAATGCGTTTTTATCGCAACAACTGATGCCAAATCGAGGAGGTATGGCGGATGACTATCTGGTTGTAACCAAAAAGCGGGACACAAAAGGTAAAAATTATAATTTTTTTGGTTGTAAATAACAAATTAAAGAAAAATTCATGTATTTTTGTTAAAATAAGACTCATATGCAAAATTAAACCACTTATTTTCCATATATGTAATCATTTTGCAAATTTCAGATTAGATTGGAGACCTGATCGGACTTTAAAGTCACATGCTGCTCGCGTATGCTGAAGATTTAGACAACATTGATCGAAATATGTGAGAAGTTACTGCAGTATTTACGAGAATTGAGAAAGAATCAGCAAACGTGGGCTTGACAGTAAACGAGTGCAACACAAAATTAATGCACGCTGAAAAATATCGGCCGTCGTACCATATTGCAGGTACCATGTACATGTTTGCATATGATGTCTGCGTGAATTGAAGATCTTTTGATTTTTGTTACTTTTTTATCTGTCACATTATTATTTTCAGCAGTTTTCAACAAACAAAGCCACATCTGGGTCACAATTACATATATTGTACCCTATTGATAATTCTGTGCACAAACATGATGTATTGAATAGCAAACACAATGTATTTGGACGCAAGTATATTTGCATCCAAACAACAAAAACAAATTTTCAGCGTATGGTTTCGACAAGCAGACCATCCACCTGATTGGATAACCGTTGAAGGGAGTGGACGAATTCATATACCTTGTATCTGCCGTAAAGAGAAGCACACACTCGCTTTATGACGCAGAATAATTGCTCGCATGCTGATGAAACGCCACTAGAAGCCTTCGAGAGGAAAACGCTCCGAAAAATATATAAACCCCAAGCTGCATAATCTGTATTCTGATATCGATGTATTTATGCACGTCAAAACAGTGCGATTACGCTGGCTAGGTCATGGTAGTGGAATGGATCAGAATGAACCAGAGCGAAAGGTAGTCAATGACGTACTCGAAGGACATCGAAAAATGGGACGATCCATATTTCGCTGGAAAGAGCTGCCGGAATATTCCCTGCGAGAGCTTAGTGTTACCAACTGGAGGAAAATAGCTAAAGATCGAGCCGGTTGGAGAAACATGTTATTCTCATTTGGTAAGGACCGTGGCTCCTCTGGATTGTTTGAGGCCGCCTAAAGAAGTAAGTAACTGAATTAATAATAATTTCGGTTGCGGTGGCAGAATTCATGAGAAATTTTGTAGCAGCAACCACATTTGTCATAAATAAAATAAATAAATAGTTTCGCCTGAAGGCATAGGGGAGTTCTTCTCACAATCTGTGAGCTGCGCGCTTTTTATAGTTTTATACCCACTGATTGGGACCAACAGTTTTACACCGGTTCCGAACGGTATTTTGAGAAGCTTTTTCATGGCTTACTTAGCTAGCTAGGTAGTGTCGGTGTCACTAAGCGTCGTCGAAAGAAATGTAATGTGGTCAGAGAAGGGATCGAACCACGTTCTCATGTACAAGAGTAGCGCACACTAACCATTGCACCACCGACGGTCATATGTACGGTTGTTATTTTGCATTTAATGCGATTGGTGGAACCGATAAAGAAATACTTAGTTGATACGACGAAATTAATTACACATTCGGTTAAAGCAGGAGAATCAATTATGAGACGAGGTTGTTTACAAAAAGTATTTCGGTTGTAGTAACGAAAGTCAGTTGTGGCAACCGCAATTTAGTTGTGGCAACCGCAATTTAGTTGTGGCAACCGCAATTTGGTTGTGGCAACCACAATTCGCTGGCAACAGTTGAATTTGAGTGTACCACAACCTCGTTTAAAACAATCTGTTCAGCGAGAGTAGGAGATACGCACCTCATTACTTCTAAAGTGTGGTATAACAGGTTCTCTTTGTAAAAATGTTCTACAGGATTTTATTGTAGTCAAATAAGAATGATCCATAACATATGGCGTTGGTCACTCCAACTTGATAATATGGAACTTATGTGACATTAAAATGTTACTCCTATTTACTATAGACACAATCATAACACCACGGTTAAATATATTGAGGTCCTTCAGGATCAAAGCTGGAATATGTCCACCTGTGTATTTTTTTAAAATTTTAGCTTGATAGTCTTCGTAGTGATAACTTATAGTGAAAGGCGGAATCAGAAATATAGAATTTAAAAATCTCAATTAGACAAAAATAAAAACCCAAAATTCGAATTAGTTACTACTTTGTCAGTAAGGATCGGTAGACGTGCATGTGACTATTGACACACTTCGCCCAATGAGGACCATTGTGATGCCAGGAGAAGTCATGTTACGTCCCCATTGTTGAACCTGTAAAATTACCTGGTGTGGTTCCTTAAGTTAAAACAAGCAATGGTTTTTTAGTTTTTTTTTTTATTTGTAATTGGTGTAAAGTATGTTTGAGCACAGAATCATGCTGCTTGGTATTGATGTTGAAGTTGCTAAATATTGATTAAAACAGAAATTTGTATATCAAAGACTGTTGTTGACATGAAATAACTCATATGTAATGTGGAAATTATTGTATTTGGTTAAATAATTAAATTTATTTTAAAACTGCAGTAAATCGCTTAATAAATCTGGCAACATGAATTCATCACCGGATGGCCTCGGTCTCCGATTCCCGTCATTGTGTCTATTATAATCTCTGATTGTATCGTAATCTGTTTTTTCCTTACTGCCGCCTCTAAAATGTCCATGTCTTCCAGAATATCCTGAAGTTCCCATTGGAATAACATAGGGTGCAGGTACATTTCCAGATTTCCATTTACTCCCATACGAGCGACCCCACTGATGATCATTACCATCGCTGCGACTAGAGGAACCTCGTCGACCACCCACACTACGTCGACGACCACCATCTCCACTTCTATCAGCTCTGCCGCTACTTTTACTGTTGCGAACACCGCCACCAGCTTCAAGATATGGTATCCAAAGAACTAGTAGTAATATCAGTAAGGATATGCAAATCCTTCTCGGCCAGTACATGATGTACCCGATATAATATTTCCAATGCCTTTCATTCACTTTAACAATTTTCAACGTAATGACCAAACATTTCTTAGACTGTTCATTTGTTCCGGAGCGCCTAAGCGATAAGTCAAATTATTCTCTTATTTTTATATACTTTAGTATAAGTAATTACGTTATAATGAAGATGTATTACTTATTATACTATGAATAAATTCTAACTATCTCTGTACAATCGGTATATAGTGACTACTAATACAGCTTTTGTGTGGCAATTTGTTTTATGTCACATTTTTTCCTCGGTGCATTGAAGCAATTTTTGTGACGAAACTTTTAAATAGAGAAGGTGCCAGCAATCGAGTGAAAGCGTCCACAATTCAAATTACAGGACCGAAGAAAACAGAACTTTACAGCTTCTGATCATTTTTGTGTGTAATGCATTATGGACTTTGAGGTAGTAGGTCTCTATGTCAGTGGGTTCCTTCAATAAAAATTCATATTTGTCCAGTGACTAATTCAGTCACCCGTTGAGCAATGCAGATGGGATGTAGTCAATCGGTACAGTGGAATTCAACGAATACGTGTGTGTCGTCACTCTTAATTGATTTCAATCTAGACTGGTGATTCATGTCTGGTATACAGTTTTTGATATTACACAGTTTTGTACAATTTTATTAAGTCGCTTTAGAAAATGTTTGTTTGCCACGCTTGATTTGTCATCGACCATCGTTTTGGTGTCCACCTAAAAATTTACCTTGCCATATTTTTAAAAACTTCTCAAGTTTCGCCACCACAAAAAATATATTTATTGACTTTAAGATTGATTTTTATATTGGAACGAAGTTCCTTATCGCACGTTGCGGAATGGGGGCTAAATGAACGAAAATAAAACAACTTTTTTTTAACACTATTATACTACAACCCAGAATTATCGACTATATTGGGTGCTTCTGCTTTGGTTTGTGTCTAGACTAACATTTGTTGGGAAATTTCTTGTTCAATGGGAAGATTTCTAGGTGGAGCCTGTAACCAATGTTTAGTATATCTTGTAGTTTTAAACCCAATAAAAAGTAAATTTAGAAAAACCAAAGTGAAAGAAGTTTAAAAAATAAAATTTGTTTAAATAAGTGCCCTTTCTTAAAACAAGTAAATTTTCTAAAAATCAATACCTATTCATATTCTTAAACAAAGTACATATCTATTCTTAAAAAAAAAAACTTTATCTTAAAGACGTTCCTTTGCTTAAAAAAGTAAATTTTTTTACAAAAAGTACCTTTTATAACAAAAAGTAATTTTTTTAAAATATGTACCTTTTCTTAAAAAAGTACATTTCCTTACAACAAATTGCCTTTTCTTAAAAAACTATCTTTTGTTTATAGAGTAAATTTTTTGTGAAGAACAATAACTGTACTTGAGATAAGTACCTATTCTTAAAAAAAAATCAATGAGTGTACGAACTCACGGATGATGTGTTAACACCTTTTTGTTCCACGGTACCTGTTCGATTTCTATGAACACATTAGTAAATGTTACATTGGAAAATAAAAAATAATAGTTTTTTTGTATACACCGGGCAATACTGAACATCAAATGACTCGATTTGTTTGGCCATAGCAACAACAAGGAAACAACCAAACACACAACATCACACATACTTTGTCAGAAGTAGCTGACGTATACGTGTGTCACATAACCACATGTTTGCCATATCAACAGCAACGAAACAGCCAAACACAGAACATCACACATACTTTGTACGAAGTAGCTGACGTATTAGGGTGTCACCATAATGTCGACTGCGCAAGCCCCATGGGCTTGCAAACGAAATTTTGCGTGGCTATGCTTTATATCTCCGTTCAACAACAGCAACAGACGCATGTACATACATACATACGCTATAGACACAATTTCGTTTGCCTCACCCCTGGCACACCACTCTTTCGTTGCTCTCTTGCTCGCTCATTTTTGTTTAACACGTCATTATTCTCTTTCGCGGTCGCAGAAAATTTGGTTTAGCAGCAGCATAAAATCTGGTTTTAGCAGCAGAATAAAATCTGACAGTGATAGATTTAGTCCCTATACGCAGCTATAGATGTTAACACATCAAAAAAGGACCAATTCGTAAAAAAGTTGCGCTTTCCTAAAAAAATCTTTTCTTCAAAAAAAAAAAAAAAAAAAAATCAATGGGTGTTCGAACTGACGGGCGATGTGTTAACACCTTTTTGTTTCACGGTAATTGTTCGATTTCTATGAACACATTAGTAAATGCTACATTGGAAAATAAAAAACGAATAGTGTTTGTGGTGAAAGATCTCTTGGTATTGCACTTTCGTGTTTCTTACATCTGCTTTAACATTAGATGTAAAATTGTTAAAATAAATAATGCAATATTTAGCTCACTGAAATAATTGTTTTTGTTTTCTCATAAACAGATCGACGACAAAAAGTATTGAATAGTATAGAGAACTCTTAAACTCATGAAGAGAGTCTGAGTAAAAGAGCATATACGAGTCTTATTCTCTTTATAAGATATATCAGTATAAATGCACCATTTCGACAATGTTATTAAATAAAACGATACAAAGTATAAATATTTCTAAAGGCATCAATGTTTCACATCCAAATTATGAATGGACCAAGTTATGATAAAAAGAGAGTAATATGTTTTGAATCATTCACCAGTTGTCGCCAGTGCTCTTGAGTCATACAATTCCTTTCACGAGTTCTCTGTACAATCCAAAACTCTTAGGCGATGACGACCTGCTTGTTTGTTCGGTGCCGCTACATCAATACCATCATACTTATTTTCAGGCAGAGACTATCGTTGTACAATAATCACGTATGTGATGCTAACGCTGTGTGTTGTTTGCATGTGTTCACTTTGATAGATTGTCCTACCCGTGCCTGCATGTTAACACATCAAAAAATGCCTTCTCTTCAAATAAAGCCTTTTCTTACAAACATTCCATTTCTTAAAAGGGCTTTTTCTTCAAACTAAAATAATAAATTTTCTGTCCTTTTCTTGAGATAAATAGCCTTTCTGAAAATAATTAAATTTTCGGAAAAAAATAACCTTTTCCTGAAAAGGGTATCACTTCTTTAAAAAGTACCTGTTCTTAGAAAAAGTACTTCTTTGTAAAAAAATTCATACCCTCATGGCTCTTCTTACAGAAAGTACTTCTTTTTAAAAATATTACCTTTTCTTAAAAACAACATTAGCTTTTAATAAAATATTGCTGCGCGAAATTATAATACATATTCTTACAAAATGGACCTAAAAATATATTTTTTGTTTGAAAAAAATACGTTCTATAAAAAAAACTTTTTCTTAAAAAAAGTTTATCATTTTACAAAACTATCATTTCTTAAAGGTCCATTTAAATTATCGTATTTTTCAACGGGCGTCTTAGCCGTGTTGGAACTAACTAGTACATAATATATAGCGAAAGGGACTTCGTTCCAACCGGGTATCCCCTGACACCTCATGTAATTTTTTTTTAATAAATAACAAAGCTGAAATTAAAGTTCAGCTAAATTATTTTGTAATAGGCTTTGCATAAGCTTCGGCCAAATACACATACATTAATGTTTAGAAAGCTCTTACAATTGTATTGTGTTGAAAAGTACACCGAAAAAATTTTTATTTCGGAAGCTCCTCTTGAAAATTCATAACTTCAGCTAAGTTTATTTCTCTATCATAAATTTTTATGCGTAAGAGATCTGAAATATAATTATTTGATAAACTGTGCCGGTTTTTATTTAAAATTAATTTTAGGAAAGAAAATGATGAGTCACAATTATACGTGGAACCAAACATTGAGTACAATTTAAATATCTCATTTATTATTTTGGGGTACTTTTCATTACAAATTTGCTTCCAAAATGTCTCTCCTTCATAAGTTTTAATTCTTCTTATACTACTATATTTTGTTCACTTATATTACATATAAGCGGAAAATTGTGGAAATCTAAAATATTTTTAATTGAATTAAAGTCTTCGAATCTTTTTTCATAATTTTCATACAATCTTTCAATAATTCCAGGAAAGCTATTAATTTTGTGTGTATTTGGATTTTCTGCAAAAACTTCAGCAGTTTTTTCTAAAGTGGAAAAGATTTTCTCTTTTAAGTTGGCAATAAGTATTTTTAATTTTCTTCCAAAATGATCGACTATTGAAACTAGTTTACATATATTTTTATTTTTCCCTTGTGGATGTAAGTTTAGCTCATTGAGCTGTCTAGTTACGTCACCTAAAAAACCTAAATCAATATTAAGGTCTTTACTTTTCAGAGCCAAAATAAATTCGCCATCAGTTGGAGTGGAATTATGTTCAAGAAATTCGAGAGCCATCATTCCTTAAATTAAAAAATCTTTCCAGGCATTTACCTCTACTTAACCATCGCACTACCGAAAATAAAAGCAAATCTCCGTAATCAGCTTCTAATTCCTGAAGGAAAGCTTTAAATTTACGGTGTGTCAGTGCGTTATGACCTCCTTTTATCCTATTTATTTTTTTGACTGTAATTTCCATTGCATAATTCATACCCAATTCTTTCGAAAAAAGCTATTGTTGATGAATGATGCAATGGAAAGAAGGAACGTTTATGCCATTTCTATTAAGGAATCCCACCAAACCCTTATTTTTACCAACCATAACCTTAGCTCCGCCGGCGTAAATGGCGCTTAATTTATTTTGGTCAAATAAATTCAGGACGTTGCTTTTAACTGCATCATAGATCGTCCCCCTCTGACATGACCATGAAAGGTTACCACCGAAAGAATTTCTTCGAATGTTTGGAGATTTTCGTTTACTGATTTTGCACATATGATTAATTGACACATATTATTTATGTCTATGCTCTCATCCAAAGTAATTGAAAAATATTTACAGTTAAGCAACCTTTGTTTCATCAAATTGTAAATATAGGACCAATTTTTTCGGTTCGGCGTGCAACTGTCTGCCTGGACAAAGGAACAGAGTCATAAATTTTAGATATTTCCTTCGCTTTATCGCCAAATCATTGAAGCACTTCTTTTGAGAGCTCTTTGAAAAACATCCCATCCTCAAAAGGTCTGCATCGCTTTGTGAAGCCTAGCGCAACAAAAACTTCAAAACTTTAAGAAATTTTTTCTTAGAAATTTGTATCATATTGGAGGTGACATATTGCGATATTTTTCTGTTGAAATTTCAATTTTAGATCATTTACTAATTTCGGTCTATCAGAATTATCGTTTAAAATTTTTTTCCGGCATATACGGGTGATTCAGGAAGTTCCGGACAAATTCTCCAGCGGATTCCTTGGCCAATTTCATGAAGGAAAGTTCACTAGGACCATGTCCGAAAATGCAAGGGTGCGAAATGGCAGCGGGTTCAAAATTTTCGGATTGGTGGTCGGAGGGTAGTAGGGTAAAGTTGCTAACATCTGAGCCAGTGGACGCATTTTGGGCATTTTTTGGGCTTGTTGAAAAGGTCTTTAAGAGGCCTTTGAGAATCAATAAAAAAAGTAGAAAAAAGTCAAATCGCCGAATTACAGAGCTTTCAGAAAAAAATGGGGGAAAAAATTCACCTAACCTCAATTTGCTCAGCCAGATGGCAGGTAATTTATGTTTTTTTTTGGAAAGATGGCGATACCTCATACCTTTCCAAAATGACCTAAACGAAGCCCAGAGGTCTTACCGTTACAAAGTTATGAGCATTTTACTGAAATGCAAAAATGTTTGTTTTTGTTTTTGGAAGCGAAATAACAGCACACATTTATTTGTTTTTGTAAATTAACACGTTTAGGATTTTATTTTATTGAAATTTTTGGCTGAAGAATCAAACACATAAGAGAAAAAAACATTTGATGTTAAAGGAAGGTTTCAATGTGGTTCCCATTTTCTACTAAATACAATTGCAACCGTTTGCGAACCACATCTGCCACGTTTAGTTCACTCATCTTTTCACGAACTTTCACCGCAGCTTCCGCAATGCGTGCAAGGAACTGCTCGCGGTTGTGGATCTGCACAGAATACACACAATCTTTCATGTAGCCCCAGAAAAAGAAATCAAGTGGTGTGAGATCTGGAAATCGTGGCGGCCAGGCGATTGGTCCAGCTCGTCCAATCCAAAGTCGAGGGAAAAAAACATTTTTGCATTTCAGTAAACTGGTCATAACTTTGTAACGGTAAGACCTCTGGGCTTCGTTTAGGTCATTTTGGAAAGGTATGAGGTATCGCCATCTTTCCACAGAAAAAAAAACATAAATTACCTGCGATCTGGCTGAGCAAATTGAGGTTATGTGATTTCGCTCCATTTTTTCCCAAAAGCTGTGTATCTTTGACTTTTTTCTACTTGTTTTTTTTATTGATTCTGAAAGGCCTTTCCAACAAGCACAAAAAAAAAATCCAACCACTGGCTCAGAAGTTAGCAACTTTACCGTACTACCCTCCGACCACCAATCCGAAAATTTGGAACCCTCTGCCATTTCGCACCCTTGCATTTTCGGACATGGTCCTAGTGGACTTTTCTTCATGAAATGAGCCAAGGAATACGCTGGAGAAATTTGTCCGGAACTTCCTGAATCATTCTGTATTATAATGCCTTTCAATATTAAATTTATGATTACGCTTAGCGTTGTAATCACAAACCATGCATATCGGTTCGCCGTTTAAATTTTCAGCAAATTGAAAATTCATTCTGATTAATGCGTAGCATAATCTTACTTCCATGAAGTTACAATATCGACTGTTCATTGTTTTCTTAGCTAAGTGAGAAAGCAAGCATTGTTTGCCGCGATCTGATTGGCTGATAGAATCATGATGATGACTCATAGCTATAGTCGGTGTGAAAGCACAAAAGCTCTTTTGTAAAAGTTGCTCAATGAGGATATGGCTTGGACGTAGCTGCTTTACATTATTTTCGTCTTTACTAACGTTTGAATCCACAGGTTGTCAAAGTATCATTAGAATGTCAACAAACAGTGAGTGGTGTGTGTAAAGGGGGCCTTAGACCTATGGATGAGTTGACCGACTTCAAATTGACATCAACTGCTACTATTTTTACATCAATTCTTTATAATTTTAATTCTATATAAGTATTTCTAAATAACACAACAATTCATTTAAATTTATTTAATATTTTTCCATTAATGTATGTCCTATTTATTGTTTGGTTTATTTATTAATATTTTGCCGATACTCTTGCCTCATAAAAATTGCGCTTCGATGGGCATATGAAAGCTGCTGCAACTTCCACTTACACTGGTGGACTAGTTGACGTCAACTTCCAAAAATCAAAATCGATTTGATTTTACATCAACGAGTTTGTACAAACCACCAACTTCACCTTACACCATGGATAAGTTGCTGTCAACATGAAGTCGTTTAAATTCCTTAATAGCTTGAATGTTCTAGCAGTTTGGTAGATTAATAAAGATTAATGTCGATAAGTAGTACTCGTAAGTAAAACAGTTTCCCATTGCATCCCTTGAAATGATTGGGGAGAGCTTCGCACAATCTATTCTCACAACTTCTCGTAAGTGGCCGAAGTTAATTTAAAAGCTACAATATATGATCTCACCATGAACGGTTGATGAATTCGATAAGACCTCTTGAGCAATCGTGAACAGATGGCATTACTGGGACAATCAAGAACAGATGACGTTACTACGAGATGGGTCTGAAAATGGTTTGTGAGTTATTTATGATATTAATGGTTGATTGGAGATAAAATGGGATCAGTTGTATTAAGCATATTATGACTGATAAATTTTATTATTGATTATAAAGTAAATACGAATGTTGAGGTTGTGTAAATAAAAACAACTGTTGTACATATTCTAATTTAAAACAAATCATTTTATATGAATGGGAAATAAAACAGCGCTAAAACCATTAGTAAACTCGTAACTTATATTACTTGTTAAGGTTTTAGAGTAGTTGGTGATTGCTCACTGATGTAGAGCCAAAAAATTGAAAGGGCGCAGATCATTTAATGTGAGAAGCTTGCCACTTTACGTATTCCTTCCATGGTATGAAATGGAAAAATACATATTTTATAATTTATTGCTACTCTTGAGCTATGATGTTTTTATAGTTTGCACCGCGACTGTTATACAAGGAATTATAGGTTGATATTTAGATTCAGATGTTTTTAAAATCCGTATTCTTATTCGATTTAGGGATATTCCCTTCTTTAGCTGTCCGGTTGAAGCTGGTAATTAAAATTGATTAATTGAAGAAGCTCTAGTTTGCTTATTTAAAGAGCAAGGGCATGGTAAAAATATATATATGTAGATGATAGGGAGATGTGATCCAATCCCAAGAGAGATTACTGTGAGGAATCTTATTAGATGTAGCTGCTGAGTGGACTGTATTTATCTTGTTTCGGATCGCCAGTGGAGCTAGTGGAACCTTTGTAGAGAAACTATAGGGGTTTTCAACAGAGACGCTACAAAAGTAAATCGATAGGGACAGCAAAAGACGCCATATTTTTTCCCGCTCTTTTGACATTTCTCTTCAGTAAGGTTTGCCATTTCATCATGGAAAGATATACTAGCCAACAACGAGTCGAAATTATTAAAATTTACTACCGAAATTTGGAGTCAGTGGCCTCAACTTTAAGAGGCCAACTTTAAGAGGCCTCAACAATCAGCGATGAGGCTCATTTCTGGCTGAATGGCTTCGTCAATAAGCAACATATGCGTTATTTGTCAGACAGCAATCCACACGTAATCCATGAATCATCATTGCATCGCGACAAAAATACGGTTTGGTGCGGTTTATGGGCCGGCGGCGTCATTGGGCCGTACTTCTTCCGTGATGATCAAGACCGGCACATTACTGTGAATGCGAATCGCTACCGTTCAATGATAACCGAATATTTTTGGCCCCAATTGGATAATATGGACTTGGAGGACATGTGGTTCCAACAGGACGGCGCCACAAGCCACACAGCGAATGCCACAATCAATTTATTGGAAACCAAGTTTGGTGAACGTGGTATCTCACGAAATGGCCCGGTCGATTGGCCGCCTCGGTCGTGCGATTTGACGCCGTTAGATTATTTCCTGTGGGGCTACGTCAAGTCTATGGTCTATGCCATCAAGCCAGCGACGATTGATGAACTTCGTACGAATATCGAACGTGAAATTGCAGCAGTATCGGCCGAGTTATGCTTGAAAACAGTCGAAAATTGGGTTCAGTGTCTGGACTTCTGCAAGCGTGCCCGTGGTGACCATGCAAAAGAAGTCGAGTTCCATACATAATGGCATCGAACGTACTTTCACAGGAATAAAGAATTTCATTGGTATCTAAAACCGGGTTCGTTTTATTTAAAAAAACTTTTGTAGCGCTCTTATTGAAAAACCCGTTAGTTGTTAGATTTGCTTTATATAATTTCTCAAGTAATGAGAAAGTAAGAAAAATAAAAAGAGTACAAGGGAGCAAATTAGTAGAATCCAATGGATTTTATTGAGGGATGATAATGTCACACCAATATTTGAGTGTAGAAATGCAGTAGAATACAATGTAAAGTACATAATATGATTTAGCGCCAGTACGTGTAAATGTAAAGTGTTTGATATCGGAATTTTAGTCTTAGCATGTAGCTTTTCATTTCATTCCATTTCAGTTTCATATGTTAATTTAATTCACAATAACTTAATCTATGTGGTTTAAGATAAAAATATACAATTCACAATACTTTAATAAGTATGTACAATTTAGGTTTAAATTTGTAAATTTTAGGCTTAAATTTGTACAGTTGTCATGAGTAGATATGTTTCTCCACATAATTTCTGGAACTATTTCATGAACTAGTGCAGTACCATTTGCGACATATGTATCGGACCTTTTCAGACACGAATGTTCTTTGCGAACCTGAATCAATAAGCGCCCTTTTATTATAGAGATCTGCACTAATCTTAATTTTGACTAGAACGGTATGTAAAAGTATAGTGTCATCATTGGACGAGAAATGGGCGTGTATATTAGAGGACATATCAAATTAATTCGGAATTTTAATTTCTCGTATTATCAAACATTATAGGAGAGTTGATTACAATAATAAATGTCTGCAAATTGCAGACTAGATCTATTAAGTGTTTTTGAATTTTGTGACCGTTTCTGTTAGATTTTAGTTAATGTATGAGAAATTCATACTACAAACTTACAAGGTCAGGAAAATTTTTCTAATTGAAAATTGGTTGGTTTTTATTGGAAATAATAGACAATTCAGTTAAGCACACTCACTGGCATGACTAGTTTCGAACTCCGTGACATGTTCATCATCGCATATCATAAATCGTATATATATAAACTCAGTTCTGCAATTTACATGTGGGAATTAGTATCGACCGAAGATCCCTAAGTATCAGCACACACTGAAAGGCCTATAATTCCAACACAAGAACAGACAGCTTTTTTCCACCATGTTCTTATTTTCCTCATGCGTCCTCGCATTGTTGCAGTGCTTTGAGGTGAGTTTTTAATCTATAGCACAGAGTTGTATTTTTCTGTGGTATAGCTTTTAGATGACCGGGCTAGTGTCAGTTACGTTTATTTGAATTTGAAGTTTTTGACCGATTTTCTTAGATTTTAGTTAATGTATGAGAATTTCATTCTACAAGGTCAGGAACATTTTTCTAATTGAATGGATAGAGTGTTCTATGGTGTTCAATCGATAAACGTTGCGTCTTAGAGCATAATTACAACTTCAGGTTCATCCCTATTCTATAAATTAGTAGGCAGTGATTGCGAAAATAGATTATGATTGATAATATTACCGAAATCAATCAGCGATTATAAGGATACAATTGAATATCATGATAATGGATCGATTTATTGCAAGAAACGAATTGCCTTATACTATGTTTATGTTATATAGGGTGACCATGAACCTTGGTGACTATAGTGAACACTAAACTGCGTGATATGACTTAGAATTGAATTAGATTAATACAAAGGTAAACTATAGTTCATCGTCGACGGTTGTTCTAGTTATATTTATGACTATCACGTACATGGTGATGATTGTTGATGCTGTAGGGAGGTAATTAGAAGTATAGTGTTTAAGTGCTTGTAAATTAATTGAATTCTAGAACAAACATTAAACAATTTAAGTGTAGTTATCATAAATTTAATTTAAATTTGAAGACTGCATCATCGCAGTGCGGCATATTATTTGAATTAAATTTACCCAATCAGTATTTCTGAAAAATATTCCCTGCGAACGTTGACGGTTTGTAGAAATAATTTATACAGATATAACATAGAATGGCATTCAAGTGGAAACCGACGAAAAGTATTTCATGTATATTCAAATAATTTTGTAAATTCCAAATATATATCATTCATTCCATGAGAAAACGCCACAAATCTGACCGAAGGTCTTCCGATTTTCTTCAAATTTTGTACGGAGAGACTCTATGGAGCCAAATATACATTTGCGTTTTTAGAGTTTTAAAATTGTTAAAGATCGCGATTTTATTAGCGTTTTTCATTTTTCAAAAAGTTAAAAAAATGGAAAAAGTAGTGAACTATGAAGAGCCACATTTCCATAAGTGGACCGAATTTTTCAAAGATTTAAAAAGTTTCTGAAAGCTGTTTTTGTCTATTTTATGATTTGCAGTTTAAAAGTTACCACTATAAAAAAAAAAAAAATTGTATGCAAATGCAGTTTTAAAGTGCATTTTGCAGTGCGCTTTCCCCCTTCGATTTTCAAAAAAAAAAATATTTTTGTAAAATTTAGAATAGTATTTATTAAATAAATGTTCTCTTTTTCTGGGACAAAGAATTTTTCTACTTTTAATGATTTTTTAAAAACAACATGTGAAATATTTCATCTAAAAAGTTGTGCTACTTTTGCTTGTCACAGAATTGTACACACATATGTACAAATGTGTACATAGGTGTGTATACACGCTGAACACTATACATGATGAAATAGTGAAGAAGTATTTCATCATCCAAATCTAGTAGCATGTAGTTTCCTAGGAATAAGTATTTGGCATCAAAAAGTAAAAAAATAATAGTAATGCGACAAAAACTGTTTAAAATATACCAATTCAAAGTTACATACCAAATAAATTTCTTTCATATTTTGTACAAAAATTTTAAAAATCCTAAAAAAAATTTAATTTTTTTTTTTTTATATGAAAAATCAAGTCTTTTTTTAAAAAATCATTACAAATAGTAAGCTGTCATGTCCCAAAAAAAGATTACATTCAAAAAGTGCAGTTGCTATAAAAATGCATTTCTGAAATCAAGCCCTCATTTTTAGAGTACGGATTCTACAAATAGACAACCGTATCATTCAGAAACTTTTTAAATTTTTGAAATAGCCCATCTACTTAAAAAAATATAGCTCTCCAAACTTCACAACTTTTTTAATTTTTTTAGGTTTTTCAAAAATGAAAAACGCGAATAAAATCGCGAGTTTTTTAAATTTCAAATATCTGATAATGGGATTCTCTTAATGGCTCCATAGAGTCTCTCTGTTGTCAATATAAACAAAATCGGAGGATGTGAATTCAGAAAATCACTTATTTTCAACTTTCTTTCCTGGAACGAATGATATAATACAATCTTGTTATAATTCCGTAACTGGTAGTATTATTCATCAGCTTAAATTTTGCTGATCAAGGTTTTCATTAAATATCGACATATTAAGCCTGTATGTTTATTCCCTGGTAAGCTAATTTGTCGACTACTTATCGCTTAGTTTTCCATACAAAGTTAGTTTAGCAGGGAATAAAAACAGGCTTAATGTTAACATATGATAAATATCAACTGTACATAATTTTTGGGTGTATTCGAATTCCAACTGAGACTTCCAATGAAAGCCTTTCGTGTCTTTTCTTGGGCGATGGGAAAAAATTTACTTATCACTCTGACACAGGTTTCCTAATAAGATTCAATTCTATTAGTTAGCGAAACTATAATATATTTAGTAGGGTAACCATTCAATTAATCATTATTCGGTTAATCGATTAATCGTGCTATAAAATTAACCGAACATTTTAATAATTACATTTTTCGATTAACGATTAACTCGAACAAATCATAGCGATTAATTGATTAATAAAATATAAGTATGAGTTTATGGCAAGCAGTCCGTCTTGAAATACTCCTACAATGTGGCAACTCATATGACAACGATTTGCGAACAAATTTCATAACTTTACACACATTTCGAACAGATTTGATAGTTTGTTGAGAGAAAGCGTCGCACAGTGCTTTGGCTCATAGACATACATAATAAAATTGTCTCAAAATTGGTTCATTAAATTGGGTGTAATGTATGAGTTTATGGCCAGCAGTCCGCCTTGAAATACTCCTACAATGTGGCAACTCATATGACAACGATTTGCGAACAAATTTCATAACTTTACACACATTTCGAACAGATTTGATAGTTTGTTGAGAGAAAGCGTCGCACAGTGTTTTGGCTCATAGACATACATAATAAAATTGTCTCAAAATTGGTTCATTAAATTGGGTGTAATAGTCTGTTGAAATTTCAATACCCACTGGTCACTATGTATGGGGGGTTTCAAAATACCTGGACCGATTCTGCTCAAACTACATACAATAAGAATTATAGTCAGAAAATGTCTTTTTGCAAAATTTCTTTTAAAAATTAATCAATCCATTAGGGTGATATAGTTTCAGGTGACCCTACCCTTTGTATGGGAGGTACCAGAAAGCGTGGCACTTTTCGGTCCAAACTTTGAGATTTTTTTTAATTTTGGCTTGGTATCCAAAGCCATTAATTTCATGTAGCTGCAACTACGATTTGAGAATTGTACCTACCATATATTTTATACTTTATAATGAAGTTGCTTTTATTACGTTTTGTGCCTAGTACAATTTTTTCTTTTATTCGAATAATCGATTAAACGAATAATTTGATTGCGTTTTGTTCGGTTAATTGTCAGATTGAAATTTACGATTAACGATTAACCGATTAATCAAAAAACCCGATTAAATGGGTACCCTAATATTTAGTAAAGAGAAATTCTCACGATTTTATCTGTTATTTTTCTGTTTTTCTTGAGTTTATATACGTTACTAATATCATTTATCGGGGGTATAACCCGCCAGAAAATGTAACTGGTATCCAGCTACTAAGCAACCACCACTAACTACCTGCCAATCAACTCTCCGTGCTTCCAACTGGCGAATTTAACATGGAGATGCCCTACGAGGGGGTGAATTTACCCCTTTCTGCATTACCATTCTACAGTTATGTAGCGGGTTCTCCATTGTCAACTACTTGTATAGTTGGAACACTTAGACTACGTACACAGAAAAAAATTATTTTTCAATTCAATTAAAAAATACGAAAATTCAGACAAAATATTAATTGAAAATCCTGTGGTAAAACAAATCACATATCATATCACATATTTGTAGGTTGTTTATTGGGAAAATATTATTTTCCAATCGATGCAATATTTCACCCATCTACGAAAATATTTGTACGTTATTTATCAAAAATATTTTCGTTTTTAGTCGGAGAAGAATTTCAAATATTAACTAACTAAATTGTATCTCAGTTTGCGTTTTGTCTTCGATCCGAGGTATTTTTAGAAAGTTTGTTCATTAAAAAAAAAATTAAATAGCCGCGGTTGGATTCGAACTCACATCCACTGGAAGATGGTTTCGATGTTTATGACACAGCGTCGTCGCTACCATCAAACTCATATTTCTTATACCCTCACCCATTGGGATTGGGGTTTATATCATTTAATACGAACAAAAATGTAACACATAGAAGGAGCCTTATTAGACCCTTAGTATCTTTGTACGAAATTCGTTTTAGGACTTTTTAAGATGTTTGAGATATGTCTGTCTGTCTGTCTATCTATCAATACTGAGTTTGGGATAAAATGGGCGTTTTTGCCACGCCCCTTCTGGTACCTCCCATACAAATCGACACATTTAGCACAAAATTAGCTTCACCTCACACACTGGTTAATAAACTGTAAAAGCCTACTTAACTGGCGGAAATGGGCGAAATTGTCACGCCCTTTCTGGTACCTCCCGTACAAAACACGGTGTTCGTCCGGGTTGTCAATCCGATACAACGCGTGAAACACTTCCCACCTTAATGAAATTAGGTATAAGTCTGCACATTATCAAATGCCAATCAACGATTATAACAAGGGCGATTTTGCCACGCCCATTGTAGTACCTCCCAAACAAAAGTTGTTTGGCCGTCTGGGTGCTCGGCACGAGAAGTCCCGCAAAACCGAACCAATCTTTATGAAAGTTCACACTAGCCAAATAAAACCCTCCAATAGAAAATGAGCTGTTTTGCCACACTCATTCTGGTACCTCCCATATAAAAGTTGGGCGGATGACTGGTTGATCCACACGATAATTCTCATAAACAACAACCGATCTTAATAAAATTCGGTACTAGGCAATATTTTGCTAAAAGCTACTGTGTAACTAATAACTGACTATTGCGCCACGCTCAGTTTCGTACATCCCATACAAAAGTTGGGCGTATTTGGGGTTTGCCGACTCGATATCTCCAATAAATCATAACCGATCTCAAATTGGGAAACCCTTTATTACCAACCCATATATAAATTTGATGAAGTAGTTTGATGTTACTGCTTAAGCAGCGCAGGTTTTGAGGAAGAAACTGTCAGCGCAATGAATGTTAGCTGTAGGTAGTTCGTTTACCTTTTGATCTTTACTTGATGTTCTCTACATATAGCTTCATATATGTTCGGTAAATTTTCGAGCATCACCAAAATTTTACAACAGCACTCCTTAGGATGACCTTTTTTTGTATTTAAAATTTTTAGCTTTAAATTTATTTGTATGATTTTTAACAAAATTACTTTAATTTTTCCTTTTCCCAACGGAAAATTTTTCCATATTTCACAATTTTTGCGGTAACAATGATGGATTTTCTTACTTTACCCGCACCTTTTTTAAATGTCTTCCTCAGTTTTTCTGTGTTTTGCCCTGACGCACACTGGGATAGATTTAAAAAATGACCGGACAAAATTCCAAAAATCGAAGCAGTAATCCACATAAAATAAGTGACTTAAATAGTGGCCAATTTACCACTGAGGTCGAAAATTAACTGTTTTGAAGGTTCGCTTCACGATGCTAATCAGGCAAGGGGACCAAAGTTGAGTATTGTTTCAATACATGCATGCAGGCTAATTTTGGGCTATTTTTAGTAGATGTGTGTTATATGAAGGTTATGTTTCTGGATATTTTAAACTTCTTTTATTTATTTTGTGTTATAAGAGCTACAAAAATGAACATTCAGTTAATTTAATTTATGTAAAGTTTCTAGTTCAATTGCAATGAAAGTAATTGACTAAAGATATTAAATTTTTTAATCTTTTGTGGACCTAAAAAAATTAGGACCAACTAGGACCGGCGGCCGATTTTCACTTCTGAACGCTTTAGACCCTAACCGAAGTCACTGATTTTATTTCGTTACCCTTTACTAACATTTACTGAAGAAATTTTTTTTTAAACTTTGGCCCAGTTTTTGATATCATATTTAAATATAAAATACTTGCGTAAAAATTTATTTTTTTCAGTGTAAAGTTATACACATTACTCTGTCGGAATTTAGGTCTGACAATACCATAAAATGTCAAAATGTCGTTCGATTTTCAAGAGTGATCTTAGAAAAATTTTGGGTGTTGGAGGAAATTTTGTTATCTGTGGTGATTTAAACAGTAATCACCGAGATTGGGGATGTCACAGAGCCAATTCTTAGGGTAATATTCTATCTGAGTTTACTTTAACATTTCCGTTTACAATTCGTTAGCCTAATAATCCAACTCACATTCCATGTTCATCTAACTCACGGCCCTCTACAATAGATTTGGTTTTGACGAACGTACCACATTTTATGAACTACCCTGTTGTGGTCAATGATTTAAATTCCGACCACTTTCCAGTTCTGTTTTCCGTGTATACAACATAATTATTAAGAACTCAAAATCTTCAATACGATTTCAAAAGCACCAACTGGAAAAAATTCAAAACACATTTAAACAATTTCATTTCAGCTAATCCATTATTGAACAATATAGAAAACAGTGCCAAAGTTGAAGAATCTACTAATTTATTAAACGATGCTATTTTAGCTGCAATAGAAGTTAGTACTCCTAAAAAGAAAATAAGCTACAAGTTCGTTAAGTTGCCTAGTTACATTTTAAATTCAATTAAACAAAGAAACTATTTCAGACAGCAGTGGAATAGATACAGAAATCGGAACGATTTATCTATATACAAAGCATATGACAAACTCGTCAAGTACGAAATTTTTTGCTTTAGAAATCGAAGTTGGAATAACACAATTAAAAATCTTGACACTCGTTCAAAACCGTTGTGGAATATATCCAAAATGTTGCGTAAAAAACTTAACAGTTTACCATGTTTTTTAACTCACTCAAACAGTGTCCTGGTGCAGGATTCTGGGAAAGCAGATGCTTTTTCCCAACATTTTCTTTCTAATCATAACAACTCCAATACTATTCGATGTGCTAGCACTGAAGAGCTAGTGGCAAACGTATTAACAGATTTCAATAATTCTGTTAATCCTACCCCTGATAATGAAGTACATGTGTCCGTTGACATCATAAAATCTATTTTAAGGCAGCTTAAGACGAATAAATCTTGTGGTTTGGACAATATTAAAAATCTGTACTTGAAAAATTTATCAAATGTTGCAATTAGTTTTTTTATCAAAGATTCTGAGCTCATGTCTTAAATTTCAATATTTTCCAAAATTATGGAGAAATACTAAGGTAATCCCAATACCTAAGCCAGGTAAGCCACGTGAATTAGTAGGCAGTTATAGGCCTATTAGCCTTTTAAACAACTTGAGTAAAGTTTATGAAAAAGTTTTGAAGGAAAGGCTTTGGAATTTTTGCGACACTTCAGCTGTACAATTTGGATTCAGAGCACGTCACGGTACAACTCACCAGATTAAGCGAGTAACGCAGTACGTTAATCACAAACTAACATCAAAGCTTTCTGCCGCCATGGTTTTATTAGATATTGAAAAAGCGTTTGACACTGTGTGGCATGACGGGTTGATCTTCAAACTGATAAGGCTTAATTTTCCTACTTATTTGATTAAAATTGTACAGTCTTTTTTAAATGAAAGAAGTTTTTGCGTTCAAATTGGTAATGAAATCTCTGACTACGTAAGTGTGCCTGCTGGAGTCCCACAGGTATCAGTCCTTGGGCCACTACTTTACATCATATACACATCTTATTTTCCCACAGTTGACAATTGCACTTACGCGTTTTTTGTGGACGATTCGGCTATATTGTGCTCAGGTTTGCTAGCGACCAATATTCTTTCGAGCATTCAGACAGCCTTAGATCGGGTAGATGAATTTTCCAAAAAATGGAAACTAAAGGTAAATGCTGAGAAGTCCCAAGCTATCTTTTTCACTAGAAAAAGGAAGACTTGTTACACTCCTCAATCAAATCTTAAAATGAATGGTATAGATATTACCTGGTCTCGCTCTGTGCGATACTTAGGTGTATTCCTGAATACTCGTTTAACTTTCAACGATCATGTCTCGCACATTTTAAGTAAAATAAATCTGGCCATTAAGCTTCTTTATCCATTAATAAATGGAAAATCTGAATTAAATTTTGAAAAAAAAATCTGCATTTATAAATCAATATTTCAGCCAATAGCTCTTTATGCATGCCCTGTGTGGGGTGCCTGTGCCAAAACTCACATTAAGAAAATACAAGTTTGTCAAAACAAAGTTTTAAAGCTAATGTTTAATTTACCTTGGCATTTTAGCACTCGAAGGCTCCATGAATTGAGCAGGACTGAACTAATAAAAACGAATATTTCTCGTATTTCAAACAATTTTTACATTTTGTGTTCCCATAATGAAAACATTTTAATTTCTAATCTAAAGAATTCAATGTAATGTAATATTCATTATTTAATAGAGGTTTTTGTTAACTTTTTCCTTTTCTTGAATACATTTTTATTTGTAATTATTTATAATTTATTTGAAATTTGTATTAATAATCTAGATGTAAGGTTGTATATAACCATCTCTTAAATTAATAAATATTTAGATCTTAAGATAAATACTGTTTTAAATAAAAATTTAAATAAAAAATTTAAATAAATGATATAGATTTTTTTAAACGAGGTTTTTGTTTTGAGGTCCCAAGTAAATCTTCTATGGTTACGAAACAAACTTCTCAAACTTTTAATTTATTTTGTAATTCCCAATAAAGTTGGTAGAAAAGTTTAATACGTTAAACCTTGTTTAGTAACGAAATTTTATGTGAAAAGGTAAAATTATACACAGGTTAGTTATCGAAATCCTGATCGAAAAATGTTTGCCAAAAATGAAATCGGGGCATCCAAAAACCTATGAAACGATACCCATAACGTTTTGTTTTTAAAATTCAAACCCCCTCCACCGATGCAAAAAACGAATGAGCTCAGCACCCTCAAAAACCTAACGGCGAATGAGTTTGACACGGCTAAAGTCAAAAACAACGACGTTATTATTTTTGTCCGGCCGTTTTTTAAATCTGGCCCAATGTGTGACGGTTTTATATAAAGGGTCCGCCATCTAACTTTTTTTTTTCAACTAGTGCTTATTTCGGGAATGGTAACACTTAGCCCATGCCTGATTTGACAGATAATTAATTAGTTTTATCCTTCCGCTGAACGAATATGGTTGTGTATATGCTTGAACAACGCTGATAAATATGGGAAAAATGGGCCTGCGATCGACTTATAGAAGATGCCGATATTGCAAAAAAAAATCATCTTTACAGATGAAGCTCATTTTGATCTTGGCAGGTATGTAAACAAGCAAAATTGTCGTATTTCCCTGCAGTTTTAAAAGTAGCTAGTGGATCTATGTAGTCAGTTATTTCGTTAGCGAAAAGCCTGAGTAGCTAGTCAGGATACAGTGGATACAGGTAATGCTAGAGTTCGCCGTTTGATTATTATAAGTATGAAAACAAGGAAAAAACAATACACTGAACCGTTATGATTTGTTGGTTGCTTGGTTATTTTTTTGTGTTGCCGTCAGTTGCTATTAAACGTTCGTAGAAGTAACATCATGACAGCGTACGTGGGTCAGAAGTATAAAAAAAGTGAATTTTAATATTTAGAACGGTAAAATGACAATCAAAAGACAAATGAAACGGTTAATAAAGAATGAAACGGAACAAATTGTGTGCAAAAGTTTGAAAATGTAGGAAAATAATGTGGTGAAGATAATGAAAAAGATTTATTCATAACATTAATTCATTATGGTCCGGCGAATTCATCAACCGGATTGAACTAGTCAAGTAGTTAGTACAATGTTGTTAGATATTTCGTCAATTACATGTAAGTGCAGAGGGTAGCCACTGACTACCGTCAATGACATCCCCATGTTAAATTCGTCCGTGTGAAGCATTTCTGGTAGTCTGGCGGGTAGTTAATGGTAATTATTGGTAGTTAGGGAAATAACTAACAATTCGTCAGCTACGTCGACTGCAGGGTTAGGACACAGGAAAACCCGCACGCATACATTGAAAAGCCGATGCACCCAAAACGAGCCACTGTTTGGTGCGGATTTTGGTCCAGAGGCATAATTGGGCCATTTTTCTTCGAAAATGAGCAAGTAGTGGCCGTTACAGTCAATGGCGATCGTTATGGGGCAATGTTGAACGAATTTTTGTTCGCAAAAATTGAAGAGGAGGATATTGGCAACATTTGGCTTGAACAGGACGGCGCTACGTGCCACACAGCCGAAACTACACCTTATGTTTTGCGCCCTGTTTTTGAAGATCGCATTATCAGCCGCAGAGCTGATGTCGTTTGGCCACCTCGGAGCTGCGATTTGACACCGTTGGACTATTATTTGTGGGGTGCCCTCAAAGATAAGTGTTACGCCGAAAAGCCAGAGACAATTGACGTTTTAAAGGACAATATTCGTGAAGCCATTGGTGAAATACAGCTGCACACAATCGATAATGTGCTTAAAAATTGGACCGATCGTGTAGGCTACTGCATGGCCAGTCGAGGCAGCCATTTGAATGAAATTATTTTCCATTATTAACCGGAAGGATTGTACTTTCAAATAAAAAAAGAAATTTGAGAAAATATTCAGTAGTTTTTTTTATAGCATTTTCAAAAAAAAGAAGTTATTTGGCGGACCCGTTACATGTATTTGTTTTCTCGTACCTGTTATTTTTCTGCTCCGTATTATTCTTTTCCGCTGTTTTTTTCTCGATTTTTATGCGAATAACAGAACTTCCACATTAAATCTTTAGGGTGATATTTTGTATTATTTTGTTTGTTTGTTGTAAAAAATTTTAGTTTTAATTTTGATTGCAAGAATCTACTTTTAGCAAAAACTCGATTCCTTTAACAAAAAAATAGGATTATGTTTTTCTTAGAATTTGCAATATTTTATCTGCACTACGATTTTAAATATTTTCCTTTTATATGTATTCAAAATTAAAATGTTCGAGCGTTTGGTCGCTTTTTTAATTAATTTTATTCTTCAATATTTCGCTGCCCTTTGCGTAGCGTCGTCAGGAAGATAAATCACAATTATTAATTAAGAATAAAATGAATTAATAATCCAAAATTTTCCTTACGTCATTTGAAAAACAACACCAAAAAAATTGAAAAAATTAAACAATTGAAGAAATTTTCTTGTCATATGAAAAATGTTTTCCTTTTATAAATTTTTACTGTTTTCAACTACTATTATTTGAATTATCTGCACACTTATTTTTATCACATTATTTGTGGGTTCTTTATATTTATTTTCCCAGTAGCTCTGATTTTAATTTCTTTTTTTCATGAAAAGGCACATTTAACTGAGTAGCGTATTGTCTCATACAAATACAGGCGTCTATCATAGACTAAACAATTATGGGGTTTGTTTAAAGTTACCTCATACCGGTTGGAAGTGGATGATGTTATTTATATTTGCTGGTTCTCTTTGATGACGAAGGACCATGAATAAGCTCTAGTTTGTTTATTTAAAGAGCAACGGATTGGTAAAAATATACACAGATGATATTGAGATGTGATGCCATCCCAAGAGAGGTTGCTGTGAGGTATCTTATTATATTTAGCTGATGAGTGGACTGTATTTATCTTGTTTGGAATCGCCGGTGCGGCTAGTGGAACCTTTGTAGAGAAACTTGTTGTTAGATTTGCATTATATGATTTCTCAAGTACTGAAGAAGTACATGGAAGCTACACAGACGATCAAGAATTAGACGACCACAAAATGTGCGTAATTTGGCAACCCTTGTAAAAAAAGAGTGGTCGCAATTCACTCAAACGCTTTTCGCTCTCGCGTCATATCGTGATTATTCCATACTTTTTGCATAGTTTATGTTATTTTACTACAACATTGTAGGAAATCTGTCAGATACTCTGCACAAGTTGCCTACACTGATGCCGATGTCGGTCAGACAACGAACAGAAAATCGTATGGGCGGTTGACAAGAATCCGGAAAGTTTTGTCGGAGGAAATTCGGAAGAGTGTGAAGAGTTATCGGACAGACTTCTGTGAGAGGGAAATTCCGAAGGAATTTGTGACGTAGCTGAACAAAGTCGGCATAAAGTCTAAATAAATATTCGATAATGGTCCGATTTACCCGATCATTTTCTGACCCTTTGTCCGAGTTGTCTTCAATTTCGGAGAGAAATCTTAAAAATCATCCAATAATGGTCCGCATTTTCCGATCGTTTTCTGACACCTTGTACAATTTGTCGTGGCAATTTCGGAGAGACGTCTGAACAAACATGCGAGAAAGTTCCGACTTTTCAGATCATTTTCTGACCATCTGTCAGATGTTTCGTACCAACTAATTATACAAATTAATTATAATTTTTATTTGACGACTGCGACGTCTTAAGCACTTGCTTGCTGGTTTGTAACTGAAGGCAACAAACAAACTGATGCAGACAAAAAAAAACAATTTAGTTCACCGAAACTATACAGCAAACACATCTTCGGTGAATTCCCTTATTGGCGCATGGTGACGGAATGAATACAAAATCAAATAGCATAAAAAATTCCCTTCAAAAAATGTGCAGAAACGTCGCATGATTTTCGTATGGAATTTCAGAGAATGTTTAGAAACTACTAACAGAGAATGTACAGAAAACTCGTTTAACTGATTGAAGGAATTTCAGATATTTCGGATAATTGTCTGATAGAATTTAAGAGAACTTACAGACGTCCGACACTTCGGAAACAATTGTTTACTGGGTATATAGAAGCTGCTCGTGTATTGAAATATTCAATGAAGAGAGTAAGGGAGAGCAGAGAATGATTAAGGCTTCACTCGTTTTGTTCGCTGGCATTCGAGTGAAGAGAAATTTTGACTGTCTACTTAGTACATCGTTTTTGAGTTAGTGTAGTAAGAGAAATAATGAATACAAGGGAGCAAATTTGTAGAATACAATGGGATTTTTTGAGGGTTGATAATGTCTCACCTATAATTGAGTGTAGGAATGTAGTAGTAGTGTAATGATGTAAATTGATATGTTTTGGCGCCAGTACGTTTAAATGTATAGTGTTTGATTCCGAAATTTTAGACTTAGCATGAAGCTTTTTATTTGATTCCATTTCAGTTCCATATGTTAATTTAATTCACAATAACTTAAACTATTTTTTTTAAGATACAAATTTTCAAATCACAATATTTTAATAAATATGTAAATTTTAGGTTTAAATTTGTACATTTTAGGTTTGGTAAAATACAATTTATTCAAACTTAAATAATTTAATAAGAATGAATTGGCGTGTTTAGACATAATTAAAGTACAGTTTTTGCCAAGAATTTGTAAGAATAGGTCCACGTTTTAATATATCGTAGCCCCCACGCTTAGTTTCATCGAAATTGAGAGCAATTTAGAAGCAGTCGTTAAAATAATGCACAAAATAACTGAGCGAAAAAATAGTTTACAAGGGACCACATTTCGGTGTTACCCCTACAGAACACCGAAATGTGGTCCCTTGTAGTCACAAATTTGGTTGTTTGAATCTGGGTGGGAGTGCCCAACCGTTTTAATTGAAATTGAATTTGATTTTGTACCGACAATTGGAATAACTGGATATTCTCACTTTTTGATGTCGCTCCCATTCTGTAGAAATAAGTAAACAAACGAAGTTAATCATCTATAAGTATAGAACAATGGTTAATGGCGGCACCACTATCGAGTCACAATCTCTAAAAAGCCTGATAATTCAGAACAATTCGGAATCGGTGAGAAGTCGCGGAGATACTTCTTCAAACTCTCAAAACTCCTTAATATTGTATGGGTTGAATACCCGAGCCGTACATGTATTCCACGAAAATTATATCTGGCTTTGAAGCGATACGAGCAACAGTTTTCATTTTGTTGAGGTTCAGTAACTTCTAGTACGTGGATTAGTGAAAGGGTCCCTAATGACCTTGTACTACTATTAGAAGAAATTGCTAATGAGTTTTGTTGAAATGTGTTGTTTTTATGTGTTAACATCTATAGGCACGGGTAGGGCAATCTATCAAAGTGAACACATGCAAACAATACACAGCGTTAGCATCACATACGTGGTTGTTGTACAACAATATTTTCTGCCTGAATATAAGTATGATGGTATTGATGTAGCGGCAGCGAATAAATAACCAGTTCGTCGTCGCCAAAGAGTATTGAATAGTATAGAGAACTCATGGAACGAATATGACTCAAAAGCACTGGCGACATCTGGCGAATAATTTAAAACGTACTAGTCTCTTTTTGTCATAATTTGGTCCATTCATAATTTTGATGTTAAACATTGCTGCCTTTTGAAACATATATTCTTTTTGTATTGTTTTATGTAATAACATTGTCGAAATGTTGCATTTGCATTGAACTACTCTATAAACAGAATAAGACTCGTTTATGCTCTTTTACGCAGACTCTCTGCATGAGAGAGGTAAAAGAGTGCAATAAGTTCTCTATGCTATTCAATACTTTTTGTCGTCGCACTGTTTATGACAAAACAAAAACAATTATTTCAGTTAGCTAAATATTGCTTTATTTCTTTTAACAATATTACATTTAATGTTAAAGCAGATAAAAGACAATATAAAGTGCAATAGCTAAAGAGCCTCCAGTACAAAAACTATTCTTTTTTTATTTTCCAATGTAACATTTACGAATGTGTTCATAGAAAACGAACACGTACCGTGTAACAAAAAGGTGTTAACACGTCTCCCGTGAGTTCGAATACTCATTGATTTTTTTGTTTGTACGTCGGTCAGTTAGTTTACAAAACAGAAAGCACACAGCTGATTGATTGCCTTCAAAAAATATTGCTCAGAAGCTAATTGATCTAACTCCAGATTTCAATAGCATCGTGAGTTTAATACTATTAGAACTAAAACATTTTAATCTTGTCATATTTATGTTAAAAAGTTCGATTCTTACTACGCAATTTTAAAATTCTGAACTCCGACTCCCACTACTACCCCGACTTCAACTTCACAACTAAACCAAAAGAATTTAAATATTTTAATAAATCCCTAGATGTATTTATATATAGATCTGTTATCCGTCTCATCTGACGTTTCTCTTTGCGCTTCTTCAATGAGGTAACGAACTTCTGTCAGTAACATTGAAAAAATGCACAATATTTATTTTAATGCATTCACGATGTTGATATATTTACATATTTTGAACATTCACAGTAACAACTTCAACTGTGTTTGTCAAAACTCAGCGAAAGAATTCTTCTCTTGACATTCAAACACAAGTTTGCTTCCCGTAAATCAATAAACCAATGAGCAAGTTGACAAATCTAAGTATAAATTAATCTATGACTAAATCAAATTATAAAGAAATCCGTGATTATAAAAATTATTTATTGGCTCTTTCCAAATTTCATTGCATTGCTAATACAACAAACATAATGGCACTTGATCATTAAACCAGTCTTAAAATATATTTTCCGACACATGATGGCTGGAATATAAAGTCAACACAAAAAAACCAACCCGTAAAAAAAATAGTTTTTGACTATAAATTCTTTATATATGACACATGGATTTTTTATTTTACCCATTACTCTAGATATAAACTTTAAATGACAACCAATCCCGCCCATATTTGCAGCAGATCTTAGAATATGAACACCTAACCAACATACCCCCACACAAAGAAAAAGCTCGTTCCTCCCAAACGAAATCTCAGATAACTGAAGTTCGTTTTGGGACTGTAGTTGGGAGAAACGAACTTCTGTTATGCCATACATGTTATTTCGTTTGGGAGAACCGAAAAATGGTTGCAGCAAACAAGTTCTGAAAAACATAAGCTGAAAGAACCGTTTCTGAGAAACGAAAAACGGTTCCGCCAACTGTTCCCTCGGTTACAGCAACCGAGTTGTAGTTGATCCTAACTAAAAAAGGTTTGCGAGAACTGAAAAACGTTTGAAGTAAACGACTTGTTAAAAATTAAAGCTGAAAAAACGTTTGGGAGAAACGAAAAACGGTTCCCCCAACTGTTCTTTCGGTTACAGCTACCGAGTTGTAATTAAAACTTTTATTTGTGGCTTCCATAAGCTCTTTTTTGATTAAATTGCTAAAGTTTATGATTTTGATTTTACCCATAAAGTTTGTTTTAAAAAAAGTTGAAATTGTTGCATATTTTTCACTGTATACCTACACGTCTGTCTCACTTTGGATTCATCCCAGATATATTGACAAGGGCGAAGCATTGGAGTGTGTGATCACTTGTATGTGTATGCGCGAGAGTGTAAGCCAAACGGGTGGATAAGACTCTGTATACAGTCGACAGAGTGAGAGAAATTTACGTTATTCGTAATCTGTACTCTGATTAGAAAAATGGCTAACTTCAGTTATCGCAAACATTTTTTAATTTGTGGCGAATGTAAATTTGTACGCGTTTGATGCAAACGAGAACTCTTTTGAAACAACATGATACCAATTTGCGATATATGAGTTTATTTGGGAGAACTACATGAACGATTGCGATTAATAAATTAATACAAATCCATCAAAGTATTGTTGTGGCAACCGAGAAATAAACGTTTTTTTCTTTGCGTGAAATTTTGTTCAAATACCGTTAATTTGTGATTTATATGGTAGATACCACGCCCCTTTGTCCAATCCCGCCCATATTTTGATAGTTCATTTAACTTTTGGTTTGATTTTTAAAACTTCTCCAGTAATCCAATCAAGCTGAAACTTCGCAGACAAACTAATGGCGGCGAAAATGAACTTTAAAAATATGGGCGATATTGGACAAGGGGGCGTGGTACCTCCCATACAAATCGCAAATTAAAAATCAATTATTTCTGCTCCTGTTAACGGTATTTGAACAAAATTGGGTTTCTTGGTATGGGCGGGATTGGTCAAAGGGGCGTGATACCTTCATATATAAAGAACTTATAGTCAAAAACTATGTTTTTTACGGATTGGTTTTTTAAACTTCTTTCACTTTGGCTTTTCTAAATTTACTTTTTATGGGGTTCAAAACTACCATACATACTCAATAGTGGTTACAGGCTCCAACAAGAAAACTTCCCATTAAACAAGAAATTTCCCAACATATGTGAGACATCTAGTTAGTCTACACACATACCAAATCAAAAGTAAACAATATAGGTGATAATGGTTTGACGCAACATAATAGTGTTAAAACAAAAGTTGTTTAATTTTTCTCATTTAGCCCCCATCCCGCAACGTGCGATGAGGAACTTCGTTCGAAAAGTTAGTTCTACAGTTCTTGTAATACTGTAAGTTAATTTTGGTCGAATTTTTTCTCGTTTGCACAAACCTACGACGAAGAATGAAACGTAGAATGAAACTTCGGACGAGAGAATTAAATATTCTATTCTAATTTCCTCTATGAGCTGGAAAACAAACAAAACCTATCTATATATGAGTTGCGACATTCTAATCAATTTTTTATTAAAGTATGTACCCATTTCAGTACAAAAACCTCAACTTTGCAGCACCTGTAGACACTGTTTAAATGGCGAACATCAACTTCATGTTTTTGTTTTGAACAAAAGCCGCACAAACACCATGCGAACCATAGAGTAAATCTTACTAGAGAGAATATTTTGCTCATCTGACGTTTCGTTGCACACTCTTCTTGATGCGGTCGGTGTGATAGAGAAATGTTCGATGAAAAGTGGCATACACCAGGTGGAATTACAATATCTTCTGCCTTTAATTTTTCATGACGTTTTGGTGAAAAACTGTGAAATTTGAATCTGTTTTACACCTTTTTATTGACTGTTATTGTTAGCATACATTTGTGTTGTATTTAACACAGTAATTTTAACACACAAAACGAAATGCAGTTGTTGTTATTTTGTTGGTTGTTTTGAAGCATTGCCACTGTCTGGTATTATTAAAGCAATTTTTACGACATCCAACGTTCATATCACACCAGGCCAAATGACAGAAATTTGCTGAGAGAACTATTAAGTCTACTATAAGTATTAACTAGTCTATGATGCGAACCATAGAGTAATTCTTATAACTATAGCTTTTCTTTCGCTCAGAAAATTTCTGAGCGTTTTGGAAACTACAAATTGCAATCTACTAAAGTATTTATCTATTTATCTTTCGGTATAATAATTGTATTTAAAACAATTTTCGTTTTAGCCAAGATTGAAGAGTTGATTACGGGAACGTCAAAATTCTTTTTACCAGGGTACCTTTAGTTCCCTACCTGCCTTTAAACATTTGAATCCAAGTGTATTTTTAGCAAAACAAAAATAATGTTATTGATGTGGGACTAAATCTATCAAAGTCAAAATATGCTAAAACCAGATTTTATGCTGCTGCTAAAACCATCGCAGTCGATGTTATGGTGACATACTAATACGTCAGCTACTTCGTACAAAGTATGTGTGATGTTGTGTGTTTGGCTGTTTCGTTGCTGTTGATATGGCAAACATGTGGTTATGTGATGTGTGTTTGGTTGTTTTTATTTTAGGTACCCCCCCTACACCCACTACCCACACAAAAACTCCTCGACACAGCAAGCACAAATAAATCACCAACATATAAGTAGTAGTAGTTGATGTAGTTGATGTTGTTGGTGTTGTTGTTTTTTTATTATAGTGAAAGGTAAGTCCAATAAAATGTGTGTGCGGAGCACTCTCAGAGCAAAGAGAGTAATGACGTATTATACGTATATAAAAATGTACGTATGTACGAATATAACATCGTATGTATGTATATACAAGTGTCTGTTGCTTTGCATTCTTTGACTTTTGTGGGAATAAAACAAAAAGTATTGAGCAAGAAAATAATGACACATGTGCTTGCACTGGGTCTTTAAATAATTTTAAGTATTAATATTAATAATATAATTTTAAGTATTAATATTATAGACGTTACTCATATGATTGATAACATTTACGAATGTGTTCATAGAAATCGAACCGGTACCGTGTAACAAAAAGATGTTAACACATCGCCCGTGAGTTCGAACACTCATTAGATTTTTGTTCAAATGGCGTGTCATTGCGAGTATTTGGAAAAATGTATTTTAAAAAGATTGAGGCGATGATATGTTTTTATCGATTTTTCACGTGTGTCTCAATGAATTTCGCGAATTAGCTTTTAGTGAGATTTATTGCTTGTATTTGATAGTTTTTCCATGTAAATTACAAAGTAAAGCAAATTGAAAATTGAGCTGAAAAATTGGGAAAATATATTAGGCTTGAAATATTCCAAAATGCTACCGTGAAAAAAATACTGTTGAAATTTTTGCCATAAAAATTGTATGTTTTGCCAAGATTCACTAGGAATCGAAACTTCAATGACCGCTTGGGGACTAAAAGTCGTATAATAACTATTTGGACGATCCCGTAAACAGCTCTTGAGTACCCATCTATTGAGATTAGAGTATCCAAAATACTGGTTTTCAATCTTTTAATATGATTAATATCTGACACTGGATCTCCACTAGATACATAAAATTCCTGTAATATAGTCATACACACTTTGAAAAGTCCCTGGCCGCCCTCTGCCATTATTTTAATCACAAAGTTACCAACTAAACTTCTCCTATCTATCACTTCATCCAATATTGCGTCTGAATTACACCATATTACGGGTCTCTTCTGTGGGATTTCGTTCTTTTCTACATTAAACTCTGGCATCTCATAACTGTACAAATCTTCCTAAATTCTAGCCCTTTCAACAACTTGCTTAGAATAATTAGCTGGTATTGATTTTCGACCAGCCGTAGCTCGAATAAATGTCGGTAATTGCTTCATTTGTTGTCCTGAAGAGCCCGAATGAACCTGGTAAGTATACAATTCTTCGTGGGAAAACTTTACATTTTCAAGAGGTTTTTTGAAATACAATTGTCTCGTACGCCCCCTGTACTCAGAGCCAAGGTATCAACCTTACATTCTGTAGATAATGCAAGGCTGTTTACTGTTTGCTTGATAAGCTCGCTGCAAACCTCGCTGCAAACCTTTTTGTTTTTTGAAATATCACTTTTTCGGCAACTCTAAATTCCTCCCTTAAAAATGGGCCGCTTAGCCCCACATGAACAGCTACGGTTTCAAGGTGGAGTTTTCCGTCTCTGGGGATCCCAAGGAATCCCCGGAGACCTATCAGAATTTTGGTCATCGTGGTAAAACTTTTTCGGCTTTATATTCCAAACTCCTTAAAGCAGACAACAGTTTAAAGTTATATTTATTGGGTTAACAATTGTCCGCAGTTTTCAAATTTAATATAGACACATTATATTTTAGTTATTTTTTCGATCTGAAAATGGCAACATTTTAATCAGACATCGATACGATGGGAAGGATGTTGTATTCCAATATATTAATTTAAATGAATGTCAAATCATCAGCAATAAATATTATTATGTTTAGATACAACTTTGGTTTAATGTTCCACAATATCTCCCGCTATTTCCACTGGTTTAGATTTAATTTCACTTTGAATCGCCGTTGCAGGAGCTGGAGCTGGATAGCAAACTATACGTTCGACAGGAACAACATTTCCGCTAGCATTTGTCTCATTAACAATTAAGGGCATACAAATTATGCCATAAGGAGGTGGTGAAATTTCAGGCGCAGAAGAGCTATTTGCAGCCGAAGTGAAGGAAGTGCTGCTTAAACTCGTCGATGTTGATGGTTCGTCCGGTTCTGTTGTTGAATCAATAGGGCTTGCTGTTAGCCTTGATGCAGTCGGCGTGGAAATGGACGATGATGGCAGCCCATATTGCTGTTGATTGTTATCGATTATAATGACTTTTGATGAATTTGCGTTATTAACTGATGATTGATTAGGAGTTTCCTGATAAACATGGGATATGTATTGATGAGATGGGTAATAGGGAGACATGCCCATGGTTAATAGACGTCCGGTAAGGTAGCCGGTTAAGAAGTCACCAAATTCTATAAAAAATAATTAAAACTGTGTGAGTCATATTAAATTTTTTAGTGGTTGCAATATATTTACCTGCTCCTCTGGGTGGAGCTTGAGCTATATAAACGGAATTTGCTGGCAAGGTGGCAGTATTCGTGTAGTAAGATCCTCCTGCGGGTAATGGCGGTGTATTGTATTTACTATTAAACGGTTTGCCATTTTTTCCAAATTTTTCTGCTGCCTTCTTTTCATTTAGAGCTTTTGTAATGGGTGTGTGTACGGGTGAGCTGCTAACTATACGTCTTGAACTACCACCTACGCCTGAGGAAGGCTTTTTGTACTTACGCCAGCTGCCAAAGAGGCCTCCCATTGAACCGCCACGCCTACCTCCACGTGCATCACACACTGCGACCATCAGTATGAGTGTGATAATGCAAAGATGTAGTACCCACATTGTCGTCAGCATAATTGTGTTATGTTGTTGCTCGTATCTTGTAGAAATTTATTTCTTTAATTTATTTCAATTTATGGACCTTCCAGTGTAATGCGATCATTCCACTTTGATGCCACAGAATACAATGAGAGTCGTTCAGTGCTCAGTCACATCTTAAAAACTAAAAGGCCGTTTGTCGTGGATGATGTAGATACGAACATGAAGATCTTTATGATCGTACAATGCACCAGTAGTATCATGAACGCCATCATCAGCATCATCATCATCCCATAAAGAACACAACGTTTGCTCAATAACAATTTAAGGCCAGACAGATGTGGGTTTTGCAGCGATCTGAAGATGTTTATGTTACAGAGATTGTGGATATAAAACGACCCTAAATGACCCTAGATTGAAAACAAAGATTAAGGTCACAAAGTTTGGGAAATATTTTCTCATCAAATCTTGAGCCACAGTTAGTGCTAAAGTACCTAAAAACTATATATTTTAGTTGAACTGTCTGAAGTGAAATAATTTTATCGGTTTAATTGTAAAAAATAGTTTTAACTGATAAATTTGGGGTTACATTTGCTGATGTCGGCTCAAATTCGTACAGAAGAAAAAAAAAGTGCTGTTGAAACGAGTTTGGGCCTTTTTCATGTCTTGCCTGTTGTCGCATTAAGATTGTGTTGGGATGAATAGAAAGGTAAAAATATTTTACCATACAGCTTGAGGCATGGAACAGGTGGTATTTGTTTTCTCTATGTTGGTGTTTTAAACACTATGTAGAAGGTGTTCGATGGCTTCAGTTTCCTCCCCATCTTAATACACATGGTGGTAATGTAATCAATTCTCTCATTAACTCGCTCTACAGTCGGATTTCTAGGTGCTGATCAAATTTACCCAAATGTATTTGCTAATAAATCTAGTCTGAATCCAGAATTGATCAGGAATTCTTATGGTTTTTTGAATAACTGCCTTGGCAAACCAGCCGGAATTGATGTAACGATGAATAACTGGTCAAAAAGAACATACAAGTAGCAAATTAGTCACACAAGTTCTGAAAAACAATAACACAACACACTCTGATAAAAATTGTCCCAGAAACATTTTGCAGGAAACATGTATATGCTTACAAGCATTAATTGCATGAATTAAAGATCTGCTGCTTCTTTGTTGTCTGTCACTTTGTTGGTTTTAGCAGTTTTCAACAAACAGTCACATTTGGGTCACAAATAGAGTGTCCAAAAACCGGAATTTTTTTGAAACCGGTTTTCGGTTTGTTCGAAAAATCTATTTTTCAAGAAACCGGTTTTCGGTTTGTTCGAAAAATGGATTTTTCAAGAAACCGGTTTTCGGTTTTTAATTTTGGCAAAAACCGGAGGAACCGGTTTTTCGGTTTTTTGGCTTAAAATTAAAAAAAAATGGTTTCCCATTACATCCCATGAGGGAATCGGGAAAAGCTTCTCACAACCAGTGAGCTGTGCGCTTTCTAGTTTTATAATCACTGAATGGGACCTACAGTTTTACACCGGTTCCGAACGGTATTTTTGAGAAGCATTTACATGGCTAAATACTCGATAGTGTCGGCGGCACTATGCGAGGTGATCGCTGTCGAAAGAAATTTTAAGGTGGTCAGATCAGGGATCGAACCCAGGATCTCAAGTCCAAGAGGCTCGCACACTACTCATTGCACCACCAACGGCCAAATTAAATTACACATGTAGAACTTACATTACATTTGTTTGACGTCCATTTCATAATCTTATTCGTGTTGAAGACACAAAATTTCACAACTGTATTTAATTAATTACGTTTCAATTATAATAATAACAACAATATATTTAAAATTAAAATGTTCGAGCGTTAGGTACATTTTAAATTATTTTATTCTTCAATATTGCGCTCACCATTGGGTAGCATCGTCGGGAAGTTAAACACAACTATTAATTAAATATTAAATGAAAAAAGAGTAATGAAATTAAAAATTAAAATGAAATTTTTAATTAATAATTGTGCTTAATGTTCTGACGATGCTACCCAATGGGTAGAGAAATATTGAAGAAACCATTAATTTAAAATAGACCTAACGCTCGAACATTTTAATTTTAAATATAATAATAATAATTTTTTTATATCATATTCCAATTTGGAATGCGTATTTAATATAAAATTTAAAAGTTTTATTCAATTTCGCATTAAACTGATTTAAAGTCGAAAATCATATTCAATTTGAAAAAGATTTTCATGTATGAAAATCTGATTAAGTTTAAAACATTTATCAAAATATTTTTATCAAAATATTATCAAATAATTTTAATTTCGAAATTTGATAGAAAAAATGTTTGAAAAGCTTAATTCATTTTTAATTAATTTTAATTCAAATCAAAAAATCATTTTTAAAATAAAAATTGTTTGGATATGTCAGTTGGATCATATTTCAAAATGGAAATCATGTTTCTTAATTCCAAAATTTCACTAAAATTTGAAAATTAAATCGTTTATTATTAATTTTTTTAAGGATATTAACACAAATTAAGTAAAAACCGATTAACCGGCGTCAAAGAACCGGTTTCCGGTTTGTTCGAAAATTAGGTTTTTTAGAAAACCGCACACGTTTAATAGCAAAAAAACCGGTTAACCGGTTTCCCCGGTTTTTCGGTTTCGGTTTTGGACACTCTAGTCACAAATACATACATTACAACCTTTTAATCATTGTGTCCCAAACATGTTATATTGAATAGCAAACACAATGTGTTTGGACACAAGCATACTATATTTGCTGCAAGCTACAAACACGTTATATTTGCATCCAAACAGCAAACAATTACAAATTTTTCAGCGTGTACTACGAACACGACACTGCTATTACTTCTTAAGGCCAGTTTTGAAGAATATGGACAATGTAAAAACTATTTTACAAAATAGAAAAAAAACAACTAAATCACGGTAAAAGTCAAGGCATAATATAAATAGGCATATTAACATATTAATAGGCAAAACGAGTATCTACTCGACAACTTCAATTCCATAACATCTTTTTGTTGAAGAAAAAACTTCGTTTCAGACTTCGCGAGCCAAAATTTAAGTTCAAACTAAAATATTAAGGACTTAATTTTCAGTGTGATAAGACCAAATTTTTCTTTTGTATGCAGCGCCACTCTCACAAAAAAGATTTCCTGAAACTTCCAAAAAATTACTCAGTTGTAGTTTATTTGTAATTAAAATTAGGAAATTGACAAAAACCATAGAATATTTTACTTAATCATAGCAAGTGTTGTTGTTGATTTTTTTATTTGCATTGGATATTAATTTGCATTACTTTATTTAATGCAAATGCGAAAGAACTACCATTGTTCGCGATGACAATAAAAAAAATTTAGAATTTCCATTTGCTCAGGCAATGTTTAAGTAGAGGTAAATCCAGGTTGTGGAATCGGATGCCAATTGTAATTAAATAGTGGCATGATTTTAATTATTTTGAGCTTATTTGACCGTCATTCGCAAGGGCTTCCGGTTGCAATGCAGGGAAGAGTGATCGAAAATTGCACATTCCGAATGGACCCCATACAGCGTAGTCGCGGCCAACATTTGGAAGAAATTATCCTTAAAAAGTAAATGTCAGACGTTGTTCTTTCGGGGCATAATAAAGATGCCGACATCCAATTCAATTTCAAGTATTTTATTTAAAAGTAAAAAGAGGTCTAAATAAATCACCCTTTATATAGAATGGTTTTAAGTATTGGAAAATATGTATTAAATTTAAGAACCATTTTACTTAACTGAAGTAACAATACACATTAAGTGTCGTTATTCAGGGTAGATCATTTGGTAAATTACCTTCTCAATTCTCATTTAGTTCATGGCAGCTCTCTTCGAAATTTTAAACATTTATTATTGACGGTCCCACCCACCGAAGTTTTATTGCCCAGTCTTATCAGTCCTTATGAGGACTGGTAATATTTTTTCAAGGCAATGAAAACTTTATTAGCTCTGCCATTCTGATTTTCGAAAACCTTACACCAGGTTTGAAATTAAAAAACTTCCTACGGAGCTGATATATTTTGGAATTTACATTATTTTTGTTTTCATGGACACCATATTAAATCAGCTTTTTTGAATTTTTAAAACCTGATTTGAGATTCGATATCAGCCACACCCAAATCTCTTATGTAATGTAATAAAGTTTTGTTTTTGATTGTTTTAGTTTTGACCAAAAATCAGTGATCCTGGTCCACAGTGCAGTGGATCGACTTCTTTTTAATTTGCAGTGGATTTTAATTTGCTTACCTTATCTAATGCAAATGCAAAAGAATTACCATTGTTGGCACTGGGAATTTAAAAATTGAATTTTCCAATTGTAGTGGAATATGGGAATGCTTTTGATATTTTAAATTTGTTTGACTGCTGGAAATACTGTTTTTCAAATCAGTTTATATGTTGGGGTTTATGGCTTCGATAGGTCTTGTCGCGTAGTACTTTCAAATTCATAAACCTGTGTGTATAAAATATTTAAAAATCCAATGAGTGTTCGAACTCACGGGCGATGTGTTAACACCTTTTTGCTACACGGTACCTGTTCGATTTCTATGAACACATTCATAAATGTTACATTGGAAAATAAAAAACAGCGTTCAATTATATGATGACGTTACAGTTAAATAATATTAATACTTAAAATTATTTAAAGACCCAGTGCAAACACATGTGTCATTATTTTCTTGCTCAATACTTTTTGTTTTATTCCCATAAAAGTCAAAGAATGCAAAGCAACAGACACTTGTATATACATACATACATTGTTCTATTCGTACATACGCTACACAAGTTCACAAAATTGTCGTTGCTCTCTTGCTATCTCATTTTTATATGCGTATAATACGTCATTACTCTCTTTGTTCTGAGAGTGCTCCGCAACCACATTTTATTGGACCTACCTTTCACTATAATAAAATAACAACACCTCCAACAACAACAACTACTACTACTGATATGTTGGTGATTTATTTGTGCTTGCAACATCACACATACTTTGTACGAAGTAGCTGACGTATTAGTATGTCACCATAACGTCGACTGCGCAAGCCCATGCGCTTGCAAATGAAATTTTGCGTGGCTATGCTTTATATCTCCGTTCAACAACAGCAACAGACACATGACATACATTCATTATTATGTTAATACATACGCTATAGACACAATTTCGTTTGCCTCGCTCATTTTTGTTTAACACGTCATTATTCCCTTTCGCAGTCGCAGAAAATCTGGCTTTAACAGCAGCATAAAATCTGGTTTTAGCAGATTTTGACTTTTATAGACTTAGTTCCTATACGTCGCTATAGATGTTAACACATCAAAAAAAACTGTCAGATATGAAGGAATACTTTCAAAATAAGTACCATTACCGATGCTAGTAATATTTTTCGATTTGCATTAGTAGAAGTAATTCAAATTAAACTACAAATTATAATTGTTAATTTTATATGTTAATTTTGGCAAATTATCATACAAATGAACCGACAAATTTTTTGTAAAACTATTTTCTAACCCGGCTTTTTTGTTCGATGCATCAGGAATATCAGTACACTCAAAGAAAAATTCGGTTGAGACAACCGAATCAGCTGCGATCGAATTGGAGGTTGTCATAACCACACTAGAGGTTGTCCATCACAGCCAAATCAGAGGTTGTCATTGTAGAGGTTGACACAACCTCATTAGAGGTTGACATAACTTCATTAGAGGTGGGCACAACCTCGTTAGAAGTTGACACAACCTCGTTAGAAGTTGACATAACCTCATTAGAGGTTGACACAACGTCATTAGAGGTTGACACAACCTCATTAAAGGATGTTACTACCGAATTTATATAGTCTCACAAATAGTGTATTCAAAACCGAAACCGGTTAACCGAATTCCTGCCGGTTAACCGTACGTCGGTTTTTTAAAAAGTGTTATTTTCAAAGAACCGGTTTCAACGGTTATTTCAATTCAATTAACCGGGTTTTTCGGTTTTAACACAACTACTATAACAATGCAGAATTACTAATCTAAATCGTTTTTCATAGCTCACTATGGTTACTAACCCCTTCAGCCAGACACAAAATACTTTTCCAACGAATTATTTCGCCAATAGTTTTCTAAAATAAGTTCTCCAAGGCAATAGAAGTCATATCTACCAACTCCGATGTGGATGGAAGTTCCGGAACGAATGACAACACAGGTTGTGTGTTAGCAGAAATGCATAAAATAATAAACAGTATTCACTATCCAGAAAGAAATTAAAAACGTCAAATGGAATATTTACTCAACGATGACTTTGCCTAACTGGGGAAGTCCAATATTAGAACAGATAGGTTGAATAAAATAAATAAATAAAGGGTGGGCCATGTGAAATTTGGAATAAAACCCCCAGTTGTATCGAAGCAGATGACAAATTTGACATTTCTAAAGTGACAGATTATTAGAAAAAGGTTTGAAAAAATTTATAATATTAAAAACTTTCATCACAATTTCTGAGTCTTCAACCCAAACTGTCAGAAATCCACGAAAAAAGTTCGATAGGACTAGAGTTCTATCAATCCGGGTCGTTATTGAACAAAAGAACTTGTCTACGTATTCGTCCAGTGGAAAATATTGGCACTGTAGCTGAAAGTGCTGGAACAACCATCAACATCAACTAGCCAGCGTTTGCAGCAATTGATCATTTACCTCGGTACGAAGACTTAAATTAAAATAGTCCAAGAATCCAAGCCTCGTGGCCATCCGATGCGTTTTCACTTTTTTTAACTGAAAAATTATCTTCTCCGATGAGGCTAATTTTTACCACGCGTCTACGTTAACAAACAAAATTGTCGCATTTGGTGCTCGGAAAATCCACACGTCGTCGAGGAGAAGGCGATTCATCGACAGCGAGTGACTTTTTGGTGCGGTTTTTGATCCATGGCGGCATCATAGATCCATTTTTCTTCGAAAATGTGCAAGCAATTGTTCCAAAAGATGACATGGGCGAAGTATGGGCGATCTTTTGCATACTGTGTTCGAAAACAGCATAATCAGCCGAAACTGGGAAGTCCATTAGCCGCCTCGCAGCTGCATTTTGAACCAATTTGACTATTATCTCTGCAGCGCCATGAAAGATAAGTTTTACGCAAACAATATCGAGAACACTGAACCCTTAAACACGAAACAGAGGCTCAAACAATGGACAATGTACTGACAAATTGTGTTGTCTATATCAGTATTTTGTTAAAGCGAAATAAATTTCAAATTGTACATGGCCCACACTTTAGTTTCCCATTACATACTATGAAGGCATAGGCTTACACACTCTGATTGGGACCTGCAGTTTTACACCGGGTCCGAGCGGTATTTTGACAAGCTATTTATCTGCTCGGTAGTCGATCTCAAAATTCAAAATGACTGAATTAAAACTAAACGACGTTTACAAAAGGCATAGTTTACCATTTTGTCATAAAAACCGGAAGCGGTTTATGCACCTCGGTTTAACCGAAAACCGGTTCCGCTAAAATCGGAATATTCGAAGAAACCTAAAACCGACATTTTTGAAAACCCGGTTTTCTGAATACACTTGTCACAGATAAACTTTAAAAGTTTTTTTGTATTATTAGATGATGATTTACTTTGCTGTACTCTTATAAAAAAGTTGAAAAGCCAGAAAAGGAGTCATTTGAAACTACAAAGCTGTTGGTATCTGCTTAAACATATTCTGCAAAATAAGACGTTTTATTACAATAAACATAATATCAATATTTTTACCCACCATTCTGTGTATCCACAAAAAAATATGACATTACCCTGACATCAACAATTATACAATCCCTAACTTTTTTTTAGGTAATATTTATTTTTAAAATTTTAAACGTCAGGTTTGAAATACATATAATTACCTTGTGGTAATTGAATTGTAAAAAATTCGGTTACAGCAACCGAATTGACGCCAAAATCGGTCGTTGCAACCGACTTCAGGTTAAATTCGGTAACTGTGACGATACCAAATTCCATAGTTACAACTGAATTGATGCCAAATTCGGTTGCTGCACCTGAACTGATGTAACATTCGGTTCTTGCAGCCGAATTTGTTACCAATATCGGTTGTTGCATCCGAATTAAATCAAAATTCGCTTGTTTCAACCGAAATGTTAGAAAGCTTAGTTGACAGAACAAATATAATAGAAGATTCAGTTGTCACAACCGAATCAGTTTCGAATCGAGGTTGCTTCAACCAAATTTCAGTTGTGGAGACTAAATTCAGTCACGAAAACTCCTTTTCGGTTGTGGTAGTAACAGTCGAAACCTACTTGCTACAACCTCTTGTAAAACAATTATTTCTCTGGGTGTAGTTTCTTATTAGAGTGTAAAAATAATATTTACTAACTGCATTTAGAGCATGACAATTTTAGTTTATTCAGAAGCAATTCTTCAGTAATTTTTCTGTATCTTCGCTGCAAAAGCATGCCAAATTGTTTATACATTCTCGTAGTACATCAATGTCCAGGTTTTTTTCCTATTGGTATTAAAATTTTAGAAAATACAGAAAATTTGTATAAGGGTATGAAATGTTGATTGTGATCGATAAACAAACACGTTTTTTTTTAAACTTTTTAAAGATTGTTTCATGCAAATTTTGCCTTCACAATTGTGATAATTTTGATTGCTATGAATTCATTCATGCCAACGAAAATTATTTCGGTTAAACCATCCGAAAAAAATTGGTGTAACCAGACATGCCAGAATACTCTCAGATCCAAAGAGGACGCGTTCAGAGACTGGCGTTCTAATAAAAATGTTAATACTGAACTGCTACGCAAACAGGCAAGATCCAAGTGAGCGAAAGTACTTCAACGCGAAAAGTTTCTTCACGAACAGGGTGTTCGTGCTAAAGTCCTTTATTTCCCTGGAGAAGAAAGAGCTTTTGGTCATTTGCAAGAAGTGTAAAGGATAGTCCTTCCTCTTTCCCAACTATTGATAAAGATGGCATAACATTCACTGAACCGGTTGATAAAGCTAAACTGCTGGCTGAAATGTTTGTAAGGAACTTTTTCTTGCGGGATATCAACCAACTACTTCCCGTGATCAATTATGTACCAGATATTTTTTCGAACACGAGGCGTTAAAAGGGTTCTTACGAATCTCGTAGTAAATAAATCCCCGGGCCCGGATCGCATATCAGCACTGGTCTTGAGTAGGTGCTCTTCGACGCTGCCACGTCCACTGCGTAACCTGTTCAACCTTGCATACCGTGCGGGAGACTTAACGGCGCGTTGGAAGGTTGCTAATGTCCAGCTAAACCCTAAAAAAGTGATGCAAGTGACCCTGCAAATTACCCCCCAATTGCAATTTATTCTGCACGCTCGAAAGTTGAGGAGGGCATGGTTAACCACCATCTTGTGAAATATCTTGAGTCCAATGATCTTCTTAAGGATCGGCAGTATGGCTTCCGTAGAATGAGATCTACTGGAGACCTGATGGCGTTCCTTCCAGTGGAGTCGATCCATCCACCGGCTTGGTGAGTGTAAGGTAGTGGCTCTTGATATTTCCAAGGCCTTTGACGAAGTATGGCACGATGCACTCTTGTCAAAGGTCGCTGCTTTTGGTGTCGGTGATAATTTCACTCGATTTATATCGAGTTTTCTCAGAGATCGCACTATACGAGTTGTTGTAGATGGGGTTTCATCCGACGAGCATAAATTGACTGCAGGTGACCACAGGGCTCTGTTCTTTCTCCATCTCCTTCTCTTTTTCTTATTTTCATTGACGATCTACTTGGTCAGACTGTGAATCCAATCTACTCTTTTGGGGATGAGAGTAATCTCTGTCATTCTTATCCATTAGAGATTGAAGTCAAACGCCGGACGGTGAATGAAACACTCGTCCGGGATCTGGTGTTTATTGTTGAATGGGGTCGAATGAATAGAGTAGATTTTAAGGCAGATAAGACCCAGTGTTGTTTGTTGTCGCATAAGCGGATTGATGACCCAGGTGTGTTGTCATTTTCTATGGACGGTGTGGATATTGATGAATCAGGGGCTCTTGATTTTCAGGGTATGAAAATACAATGTGATGTCCGTTAGGCAAAACATGTATTTGATGTATCGAAAGATGCATTCAAGTGTCTAGGCTTTTTAAAGTGGTGCAAGAATTACTTCACTCTATCTTATCTTCTTAATATCTACACCACCTACATCAGGCCAAAGATGGAATATAACTCCCATATATGGGCAGGTGCTCCTAGGACATCTTTGGTGCTTCTCGACCGTGTCCAGAGGAGAGTGTTGGAGTTGAGAAGGGATAGTAGGTTAGGCAACTCTATTGCCTCCCTTGTGCATCGTCGAAATGTGGGTTGCGTGTCGCTGTTCTATCGATACTTCGAACAACACATACCGAAGTACCCCGCTTTGTAGGAACTCTCATCCGTTTAGTAGGGTGTGGTCGGTTGACCGCACTGCACACGATTGAGGAAAATCGTTCTTCATCCGTACCGTCCGTATGTGGAACAAACTTCTGGCTAGTGTATTTCCCACAAATTGTGACATACAAAGATTCAAGGCAAATGTCAACAGGCACTACTTCCTCTTCCATCTCCTACTACCTCAATTTTCCTTCGCCAACACAATGCACTGCATTTATAGGGGGCATCAACTGAGTGTTGGATTGCCCAAGGCTACGCTGCACGTAGTCCATTCTGATAGTCCAATTTTTCCACACTTTTCTAACATTTCAGCCGGTATCTCACCAATGATACTTATAATGTTGTCTTCCAGGGTAGAAATAATGGTTGGCTTATCGCTACAGATGAGAGACTTCACGTGCCCTTACAAAGAATAGTCTAGTGGGATCAAATCGCATGAACAAAGCGGCCACTTGACAGCGCCACAACGTGAGATTATTGCTCACCAAACTCGCCTCTCAATTGGTTCATGGTATTCTGTGCATTGTAGCATGTTGTACCATCCTGTTGAAACCACAAATCAAACAAGTCCAATTCTTCCATTTTGGGTAAAAAAAAGTCCGGACAAAAAATGACGATATCATTGAATTTTCTTAATGTAAAAGCCAAATTATCGCAATATCAATGCATCCCAAAATATGGACGCGTTGGTGAGGTTTATTGACTGTGAGTAAATGGTCGAATTGACGTCCCCAGAAGAGTCCGGTGCGAAATAGCGGCCAACGAAAGGCTTTCATTTCAAAAGTTCGTGACATTAGTCTAGATAGCATTTCCTTCTAATATAATGGTGTAGCATGACGTACACTGGCGAAACAATCGACTTATAAAAGGAAGAGGGTAAAGATTATATTTGTCGACGTTCACTGTAGCTCCCATAAAAGGTCAACTAGACATGGAACCTTAACCTGTAACAGTCATGTAGATCTAGCTTTAAACTACCGGATTTCCCTTTTACATTTATTAAGAGTTCATATCTTTTTCGTTCATATTTTCCAATTTTTGCGGATCTCTATCAAGACGAGAGTCTTAGAAAATTTATTCCGTTTGAAATTTGCAACAAACAATCGTCATGTTTTATAGCTTTGTTTCATGTCATCGGATGATCGGCATATGCTTTTAGAAATGTATATATCAAATTTTAATTCACTTTCATGGTAGCTCTGGAAATTGTTTGTACTCCTCATGTATGCAATGCTAATTGATTAATGTAAATTAATTTGAATTAATCTGTTGACAGTAAGACATTTCGTGTGCATGAATTATGGGAATGATGAGTGAATTTAACGAAACTCACTAGAATGAGATTTACTCTAATTGTGCTTTATTACTGTGGAAAGTTTTTTTTTTTATTTATTTTTTTTGTGAGGGTGCCCACGATTTTGATAAATTTAAAAAAAAATTTGCGTTTTACGAGGTCTTAGTAATTTATTCCGCATTCCCTATTTATTTGCCAAAATTTAGTTTGGAATTAAAAAAGTTTATTTCGAAACCTTGTAATAGCGTAGACAGACGACAGCGTTAATTTGCATTAAAAGCTCACTAATGTGAATTATCATTTTGCCATGACAGACGAGAGTTTTTGCATTTAGTAAACAGCTGTTTGTTTGTAAACAACTGTTTGTTTGTCAAGTATTTTTTTGGACTTTTACGACGTCGAACTTTCATAGAAAAGTTAGTGAGCCGTATGGTGTGGTCGTCAGTCTATAGACCCGTAAAACATAGGACGTATCCACTGATGTACCATTTGGTACCGACTAATTAAAAGTTGGACAGACTGCTAGACAGGACAAATACCGAAATATTTAACAGACAGTTATTAATTATACGGTAATATTTCGGCAAATGCTAGTATGGGCGACGTGTGACGGCATCTAAAACACATGCAAATTTATATCGTCCTATTTTACATTATTTCAAAATTTGGAACTGCCATTTGAAATTAAACTCTGAACCAATTAATGACTTAATGACTTAGGCGGAGCGCACGGTTAAGTTCGTACCCCCGGGTGGTACTTCTGATTTTGCAAAATGGTCAAAATGATATTTATATAGCAATGAAAAATATTCTTATAGCGTAACCGTGCGGAGACGGTGTAAATCTTTGGATCCGAAAATTGTAGTGCAAGCTATTTTTATGTAATAGAAATGGCACAAATTTGTTCCGAGTGATAAAATCACAAATTTTGAACAGGAGAGGGGCATTTAATAAAATTATATCTATAACCAAGTTCGGATTGTGACTACAATCATGCGGCCATACATACCGAAGCACAGCGGTTCAGGATCGTTTTCCATCAGAAAAATTCAATATATTTTGATCTAGTAAACATTTTTAAGTTCTGTATAAAACCGCTTGTAGGCAAGGAGCCAGGGACTATGACGATATATCAACATTGAAAATCGCACAGTGGGATAAATTTGAGAAAAATTTTAAATTTTCCTACTTTTGGATTTTTTCGATTTCCAAGAAAACAAAAATATTGGGTTTTCCTTTTTATGTTTTTTTTTTTAACATATTTTGTCATAATTGTTCACAATGCGCACAAAAAATTTGAATTTTTTTCGCAACACGAATTTTGAAAATCGAAAAATTTTGATTTCTTTTCTCGAATTTATTGAACTATATCTCATTCAGTGTTAGAGATATTGCACTTAATTTTTCTTTGTTATAAAGAGTGACTGCTTTCCTCTAATATAGCGACGTAGTTTTGTTTATACCAATTACTGTTTGGTAGTACCAATTATTTGAAAAAATATGTTTTTTGAAAAAAGTTTGGAATTCGGACCAACACAACACAACTTCTTTGCTTCAAAAGCGTCCAATGAATATGAGTTTGAAAGACTTATCTGTTCCCAAATTTCTCAGGGTAACTTTTAACAAGCAAGATAGTGCTAATTTAATGAAAGAATTCTGCTTTTTTTAGTGCCTAAACTTGAATAACTATTTTGTCCTCAACAACTTTAAAAAAGTAGGTACGCAACTGAAAAGGTGATAAAATTCTATTTCACATTTTGGTATTTTTTATACTAATCGGAGTTCATTTGCCTGAGTAATGTTCGAAACATTCCTTACAACAAAACATTTAGCATATAAATCGAATTACGGCGCTGAATTGCATACAGGTGGTACTGTAATTCATCAAATGGCAAATGTTGGCATTATTATAATGTTTTTCTACCTGAATACTAATAAAATTCGCCCACAATAGCAGCTGTGCGCCATTTTCAACCCTAGTTAAATGCTGGAACTTAAACCGTTCTTGAAACAACTCCAAGTACGATATTCTGCAGTATTTTCTGAAAAAAATTAAATATAAAATGTTGAAGTAACGCGGGGATTCGATTTTCCTTTTATTATGAAATATCAATATAGGAACTAACTAATACAATAGTCCTTTTAACCTGAAATCGCCTGCAATGTTTTGTAGCCCCCTTTAGTTTCATGTTTGTCATCAAAAATACTGTTAATTGTAAGTGAGGTCCTACCTGGTAATTAACAACATGTACTTACCGTCTTTTCCAGCATTATAATAATTAAAGAACTCAAAATTCAACGAATGATGACAAAAATAATTTAAATTTCATTAAGTTAACGGAAGTTGTCAATGAATGTGGCTTTCTATTTTGGTTATAATATACAATTTGGTGTTACCAGGCCACGAAAATTCTAATTTTAATAACAAGTTTTACACGCTGTAATATAGTTTGTCTATTAAATATTGGAGTCAAACGATATTTAACAAAATTCTTAGATGTAAGAAATTTGAGTTAATTCGCGTTATATGTGAACTTTGAACAACTTTTGGGTGTTGATAAAGTGGTCGAATTCGTATGGATTCTTAAATACGAACCCTGCGGCTTTGTCGATTGGATGATTATCGCTATGAGTAATGGGTAATTCCTCACTATCATGGGTAACTACCCATTTGGTTCCCTATACCCCACGGGTAATGGATTTCCCATGGTAATACGTTACCAGGATAGCCCAGAGTAACACATTACCCACGAAAAATTAACCCTGTTGATAGTACAAGAAGTTATGTTATTAATGTCGTTTTGAAATTTGATATTTGTTGGAGTGTTTTGATTATTGACTAATTCATCCCCTGAAAATTTCTCAACTTAGAAGATGCAATATTTGTGCACTACTAGTATTTGTAATTACCTTTCCCATTACCTCCAAGAAAGGAGGGAGATACAATGAATTCGAACGTTCTTTTTAAGGATCGGCTTCAAGGCCATTCATTCGAAAGTGTTGCCATTAATAAGAGAGGTGACTGTCGCTGGATGAAACGAAAAGTGGTCAGTGCGAGAATTGAACTTGCATTCATACGGACAAGTGTCGCAGTGCTCGTTAGCCCTTGTACAACCGACTGTATCACATTTGTGTTAATGTCAAAACCCCTCCAGCGCTTAAGAATTATCCTTTTTGGTATTTTGTTGATACGTTTTGCGGTACAAATGTTGGTTTCCCTTTTACTTAACTGCTTTATGCAATTTGTGCAACGTGTTCATGCTTGGTAGGACGCTTGTGCGCACATAATACGAGTCGAACATGCAAAAAATACAACAACCATTTTTTCTTGTAAAGCGAACTACTTAGTCTTCCGGTCCCCAGACAATTGCCAATGTTACCTTTTTGTAAGTCCGGCTCTGTGTTAGATAGATTTCAAATATGGCTCAGTCCAGATAGGTATAAAAAAAAAAATGGTTTCCCATTACATCCCATGAAGGGACCGGGGAGAACTTCTCACAATCACTGAGCTCTGCTCTTTCCAGTTTTCATTCACTGTTTGGAACCTACAATTTTACACCGATTCCGAACGGTATTTTGAGAAGCTTTTTCATGGCTATATACTCGATAGTTTCGCCGTCACTATGCGAGGTGACCGCCGCCGGAAGAAATTTAAGGTGGTCAGAGCAGGGATCGAACCCAGGATCTGAAGTTTAAGAGGCGGGCACACTACCCGTTGCACCACCGACAAAAGCAGCAGATCTGAAATTCATGAAACCAATGCTTGCAAACATATATATGGTATACATTTGTCTGGGGCCATTGGTTTTCACCGTGAGCACTTCTTGCAGAACAGCCATTTTCATAAAATGTTTGGATCACTTTAACGAGTTAAGCAACTGAGTATCGATCCGAGACTAAGTGTAGTATCAGTTGTCTGAAAGAAATGAAGACATTAATATATCACAATTAACTGAAATCAAAGATCTGCATTACAATTGAATCACACTCTATACATATTATTGTAAAGTATATATCTTTTCCAAAAGCGCAAAAAGCTTAATTAAAATTTCCGATATAAAACACTGCCATCATATCTTTGGCCTATGTCATTAAACGGACAAGCTTACATTTTTCGTGATTGTAGGTTTCCGCGTTTAGGAAGCCAGGCAGTGGTTAAGGCGAACATGAACGTGTAAGATGTCTTATCGATGGAGGTGGATATACAAACGTAGAGACAGTCACAGATAGACAAGCGGCGATTACGCGATATCGTGTTAGATCGCTTACGTTACTCGAGTGCAAGGAGGAGGTGACCAAAGTCGCCACCACTGGTAGTCTTGGGATTATAAGTATATTGATTATACGAATGCGCAGACGAGCTGGCAAAGAACGGCACCGCTCAGCGAACTATGAAGAATGAAAATCCGAAATAATATGTGAGAATACCCCACACTAGATTATGAAACGTATTATACTTCAGCAGATGGGAACTAAACCAGGAGGCTGTTAACACTGTACATCTCGAACTGAGCCGAAACATGGGTGTCCTAACTGGACTCTCCACCAGTGTTGCCAGTTTAGAGGATTTATCCCCAAATTGGGGATTTTTTTTCATAACAGGGGATTGTTTTTTTGGTGTAGGGATCTGGGGATTTTTGGGGGATGAAAATTCAGGATGCATTAAAAGCGCTTCTTTTGTATCATTGTTTGAAAGTTTTGATCTGGCTCTACCTAAATCAAAGCAAGCAGACACAAACAAATAATATTTAATTCTGCGTATATGTGATTGCACAAACAAAGAGAAGAAAGTTAGTGTGGTAAGTCTATACACTGAAAGAACAACGCATCGTCGCATGGATGAAACATTTTCGTCAATGTTTTTACGTTGCTACAATGAAAAGACGCGTATATCAGCCAATTTGGTAGTCGCTGCAACGAAAACTTTCATACATGATTTCTTTAACAATTTTTCAACTTGCAACAACTTAATTTTCGTTCCTGCAACAATTTTATTTAATTTCTGTTTTGTAGAAAACTGAATTAAACATTAAAAAAAGTAAGTGCATGAAATTTAAACTACTAATATTTGGTTTATCTGAAGCAACTTCATGGTTGTAATGAAGCAAATTCATTGCAGCCATGAAATAAGTATGCAGTAGCCATACATTCATCGCAGTGACGAACAATTTGCAGTTGATGATTACATTTTCGTAGCGGGAAGTTGTTGGGGTGATGAACATTTTCATCCCTGTGACGATGCTTTTCCGTTCAGTGTACTGTTTTATTTGCGCTGCCTGTAAACACTTGCAAGGTGTTATTGCTAAATGTTGTCAGCAAAATATGCATACACTTGTCCTAATTACTCTACTATACTTAACAGTTCTCTCAGGAAATTTATGACATTTGGCCAGGTGTGATATTTACGTTGGATGTTGAAAAGAATTGCTTTACTAATACCAGATAGAGGCAATGGTTCAAAACAACGAACAAAATAACAACAATGGCATTTCGTTTTGTGTGTTAAAATTATTGTGTTAAATTCAACACAAATGTGTGCTAACAATAACAGTCAATAAAAAATTGTAAAACACATTTAAATTTCACAGTTTTTCACCAAAGCGACATGAAAAATTAAAGCAAGAAGTTATTGTAATTCCACCTGGTGGATGACACTTTTCGTCAAACATCTCTCTATCACACCGACCGCATCACGAAGAGTGTGAAAGGAAACGTAAGATGAATCAAATATTGTCAGTCCCTGAAAATATCAAAATGATTTACTAGGAAGGCTATAACAAGTAACAAACATTTTTGATATTTGGCGCTGCTGAAAAGAATAGAAGCAGCGGAAAAAAATAACGAGAAATACTAAAACTATGTACAAAACAAATAATGAAGTAGATGAATCTGAAGATTATGAGACTGAAGTATTTGATATACTAAGTCTTAATGACTTTTAACAATGTGCAGATCAAAATCCAGACCTCATTTGTTATAATCTTTTTGTTATAACTAATAATGTATTATTAAAATAATAATAATATAATATTTATAATCTAATAATAATATAATAATTTATAATTTTTAAATTTTTCAATATTTAAGTTTTCGTTTTGTTTGTTTTGTTAAACTGAATTCTAAATAAATTTTTATTTTCAAACTTAAACTTAAAACTTTCTAGAACTTCCTTTTCGGGGATAAAAAATAACAATTCGGGGATTTCGCCTAAAAATAAACTGACAACCCTGCTCTCCACTCAGTGGGAGTATCCCTACAATGTTAAGAGGGCGTATGCAAAAAAGTGTACACCATGTGGGGAAAACATCAAAAAAATGGAACACTCTATCAGCCATTGTATCGCCTTTCTAGAATTAAGACTCCAGCGCGTTTCGGGTGATACAGTAAGGTAGACACTAAATAATTCACTAGATAATTCTGATGCCGAAGCACCAATTGAAATGGCAAGCGAAGAGAACACATAAATGTATGAAAAGAAATGTGTCATGAATCGAGACACATATGCATCATAACCTCTTTCTCAAACTACCCTAAATCAAACCTAAATAAAATAAATCAAACCTAATTCTCCGCTAAAGTACTCAAGGTCTTAAAGTGCTTTTGAATTGTATTGCACAAGTAATTCGTGTAAGAGGTTTCACGCCGATTAGTTGGGTATACTTTTATATGTCTCCTTCCAAAATTTAGCAAAATGTAAAAAGGTATAACAAAGTTTTAGTATGTGCAATATCGGTAGCTCATCATGATAAGTTTTCTCATTTAAATTGAAAAAAAATCGTAAGATTTGTAATTAAAAGTTTGTAATTAAAAGTGTGTGTTTCTGTTTATGGCGTAATTTAGAAGATTATGATGAGACAACGGATATTGAACATAAAATTGAAAACAAAACGCTTAAATGACTACAATCCAGCTTTATGACTAAAAGTTTGACGTCAGTTCTTATAGATACTAAAGCCATATGAACAAGAATTATAATATTTATTATTTGTGACTCGTTAGAGGAAGAATCTTTCTACGAAACGAATACTAAGCCGGTAATAAATCCTGTTTGTGTTGTTACGTTTAGAAAATATGACTCAGAGTGTGTCGATACATCAGTAGACTTTAGGAGGACACTGCGCTCCAAGTACAAAATCGTAAAGCAACCGCGAAGCACTGTGGTGGCAGTGTGATAGTATGTGGTACAATAACAGCGCGAAATCATATTTCTGTTGAACGTAAATGAGTCTTTACATATTTTAACGATTTTCATCTTGCTTTACAACATGAAATATTTTTTTCAAAATTAAACTTGTTTTTCGGTTAGTCACGATATTCTCAAGTAAACAGAAAAAGTAAGCAAAATGTTCCCGACGGTATGTTGAGATATTTTTTCATGGCAAATTGCTCGACAGTGTCGCCGCTACTAAGCGAGGTGACAGTCGTCAAAGTAAGTTTAAGGTGGTCATACCAGGTATCGAACCCACATTCTATCGTGCTAATAGCCGCGCCCACTAACCATTGCACCACCGACGGCCACACCTAATACCTACCGACAAAATATAAAAAGAAACCAGTACATACATTTCAGTTGGGTGAACCGACATAAACATACCCTCACCCTAAGTCATCCATTTGGGGTGTTGTTATAATTGCTTGGAGCGTTAACAGGGGGACACCGCAGGGGGGGAGTTATGTCTCCACTATTATGGTTAACTTCTGTCAATGAACTGCTTCTTGAATTGGACAGAGCCGAATCCCAGGTTTTTGCCCATGCCGATGATATTGCTATTATCTGTACGAGTAGAAACCTCAATTTACTTATCATTCGTACAACCAGCCTACATAGTCTGATTTCGAACTGAACCGCTAACAACGGTCAATCACTTAACCCACTTAAAACCGAGCTTATATTTTTCTCTCGGAAATATAAAACTGCCGTCAGTTAATGGGGTGCAATTACAGTTGACGGAAAAGGTCAAGTATCTGGAGATAATTCTCGATAGAAAACTGTCTTGGAAACTGCTTTAAAGGGGCGATAGGAAAGCGCTGGGGACTGTCTTCTAGGATCACCATGTGGATGTATACGGCAACAGTCAGACCAATACTTCTCTATGGCACCGTAGTTTGGTGAAGGTCCATCCAAAAGAAATATATTCTGAATTCCTTGATGAAAATTCAAAGACCAGCACTGATTAGCGGTAGTGGGGCAATGGGCATGACGTCAGGTACTGCACTTAGTGCTATCCTGAACATCTGTACTCCTGATATCATGGCCGAATCGGCAGCCGCTAAATCCCTGGTGAGAATCAGAGATTGTGGCATTTTGATATCGGGACATTCCGGACATGCTGAATTACTACACCGCATCAACTCTATTCCCGTAAAAACGGAATTCTGTATACTCTACCTTCTACCAGCAACAAATCTAAGGACTTCTATTCAAAACAGGAATACCTGGGAAAAGTCACTGTAAGGGGACACCAGTAGTATCAGATTTTTCACGGATGGATCAAAGTTGGACTAGCAGGTAGGCTATGTGGTCCATTCACGGTACCTAAATATATATATCTCCTTCAAGCTGCCCGATCACTGTAGTGTATTTCAGGTGGATTACCTCCATACTGGAGGTTGCTGCACTACTGAAAAGTAGTGTCGCAACCCTCCGGAGAATATGTATCTACACCGAGAGCCAGGCTGCCATTAAATCCCTGGAAGCCATGTTTGCTACGTCCCTGTCGGTGAAAGAATGCCACTCATCGCTTAGGGTGATGGCAGGGTATTTTGACATCAGGCTCATCTGGGTACCGGGACACAGCGACATTCCAGGAAATTGCGTAGCGGATGCGTTAGCTAGACAGAGTACTACGGCACAGGTTCTTCCGGCAAAACAAGGTGTTAGTATGCCAATCTCTAACTGCCGTTTGCAGATCAGGCAGTTGGCCAATAATATGTTCAAGGACAAGTGGAAACTTACTTCAACTTGCAAACAAGGCAGGGTCCTCTGACCACAGGTGGACAGGAAGAGGATTAGGTAACTACTTAACTTGCCGAGAGGCAGGTTATCCACAATGATATGAACACTTACAGGACATTGTCTTGTAGGAAAACACGCCCTAAGATTGGGACATAGAAACTCCACTCTCTGTAGATGCTGCATGGAAGAGGACGAGGAAACATTGAAACAGGTTCTCTTGGATTGCCCTGCTCTGGCAGGACTGAGAAGCGTAGCGCTACAGGATATTCCTGTAGGTCTTATAGACAAATTCATTGAAAGGGCAAATTGGCTAGACGACTACTCAATAGTTGCTATAGAGGAAACTGCAGGTATCACAATGGGCTTCTTTAGCCTACGTGTGCTAGACAGCGTGCTGCCTTGCAGCCTTTTCAACCAACCAACCAATCAACCTAGTCATTCATTGCGTCGGAGCTCTCTTAAAACACATCTTTATTCACCCCTACATTAAAAGAATGGGCGTGGCAAATTCGCCTGTGTTCCACCGCAGAGTGACCTTGCGCAAAACATTATCTAATAAGCAACTTAGATTAGGATCCTAAGGGTTTTTGGGAATTTTTGTGACCACCAACCAATTGTCAGCTCAATATTTATATGGGAGATACTAAAATGGGAATGGAGAAGTTGTTAATTTTTTATTGCAGAGTAGGTTTTGCCAAAATATTGAGCAGTACCAAAATTTATAAAGATCGGCAGTGGTTTAATGGAGATATCGAGCCGGCATACCGGAAATACGTCCAACTTTTGTTTGGCAGGTACGAAACTGGACGTGGCACTGTAGTGACTTGGCACTGTGTAGTGAATTATAATAAAATTAAATAAATGGAATTAATACCGAATTTCATTAAGATTGGTTGTGGTTTACGAGAGTTATTGTGTCGATCAACCGGTCATCCGCCCAACTTTTATATGGGAGGTAACGGAATGGGGCATTTCACCAAATGTTTTCCAGAATAAAATTTCATTAAGATTGGTTCGATTTTGCGAGACTTCTCCTGCCGAACATCCAGATGGTCAAACAACTTTTGGATGGAAGGTACTAAAGTGAGCTTGGCAAAATTACCCTTGACTTAATCGGTGGTTAGCAGTTACTGACGTGAGGTCTTATACCTAATTTCATTATGATCGGAAGTGTTTCACGCAATTTGTCGGGTTGACAACCCGGAAGACAACCAAGCTTTTGTATGGGAGAGGTACCAGTATGGGAGTGACAATCTGGGTTACTTCCTCTAGTTAAGTAGAATATTTACAGATTAGACGAGCTACAGTCCAAAATACCTGGGAAGTGATACTATTTTTCTTCTAGGTGTTGTGGAGTGAAACAAGAATCTGCTTGTGAAATTTGCCAAACACCCCCAAAATCTTCAAAACAGCTAAAAACCCGGTTTTGCGTACGTTTCAGCACTTATAAGCCCATAACTTAGTCGATCATCAACCGATTTTCACTTTCTCAACGGATTTAAAAAGAATAAACTTAGGCCTTTCAAACTATATGTACGCTATTTAAGAAATTATGAGAAGTCTGTGTGTATTTGTCCAGCAAACATATATTTTTTATGATATAACTTGTAATATAATTTTGAAAATCATCTTATTCATTCATGATCTACACCTTCAATCGATGCTGCAATTTCTGGAATGGAAAAAAATCTCCTGCCAGTGTTTCCATCATTTAAGTTTCCTTCTCTTTGTTTTGGTTGGTCGATTAAGAGGCCAAGCTGAAGACATTTTTCTTGAATTTGATTTTTTCTTGGCTTTCATTTATTCCCCTAACCCGACCTTACCTCGTCATCAACAAACCAAGACTTGGGCAAGAGACTTGCGCAAGTAACTTGCCGAGTGTGAAACGGGTCTAAGCTTCCTCGAAACTATCGTCTTTTGTTGGGGCTTGGCGTAATTGACTTGATGTCTGTTGGCATATAATGCAGCTTTGCTAAGACTTTATTTCAGTTAAAGCTTGTGCAACTTTTCCGTCAATCATTGTGAGACACATTTTAAAATTTCCTACCATGTCTTGGACATCAAATTTAAATATTACCGGTTGAAGTTCTTTAATTTGGAATGTTATTTTTTTAACTTCTTCTCTTATGACATCTTTTGTTTTCTTTTTGAATGCACATTTTATTGGTCTGCAATACTTTGTTGAATAGGGTATTTAATTTTTTCAAACATCTGTTTCCGTTGCTCTACTTGTTGGCGGCTCTAAGCCAACATTGCATTGGAACGAAAGATACCATAAATAAATTAGTATCTGATGAATTTTCGGCATTATATTGTTTCTATTGTTTCTAGCCAGAAGAACCATCATATCCTCATTTAGAAATTAAAGTCATACTGCTATTTCCGAGATTGATCATTATCAAGCGCATTTAACAATCGTTCTGCAGTATGTTCCAAAAGATATTGCAATTTTATTTCTGCTGATTTGAAGTGACACTTATAGCAGATTGTGAAGGTAAGCATTCCTTTTTGACAGAAACTAAATCTCGATTCTTTGGAAATATCCCACAATTCTTTCCATTCATTCGCTTCCGTTATTCTTTATACTGAGTTTTTTCAATTTAAAATCCAAAAATAGTGCGCTTTTTGAATCACCTTTGTGAGCTCGATTCCGCTATTTTTCCAATGATTTCAATTCTATTTTGTTGAATTTGGTACATAAATGAATCCTTAGTGACATGTTTAGAAAGTCAAAAATTAAAACTCCGTCAACTCGTTTCGCTGGTAGACCCTTTTTCCAACATCTTTGAAGGTTGACTCTCAAAAATAAAATTCTTTGGTAACCATTCGTGGTGATGTTTGTACATCTTTCCGTGCTCATTTTTGTTCAAAATAAATACTTAGCCATTATTCAAACTGCAATGAATAATAATTATGAAAACTTTATTATAATTATTATTTCTTGAAATTACCTGAAATAGATAAATGTCAGTAATGCGGAAATACATGACGTGACCATAAGTAAGACAAATAGAACCTACAGACAAACAAACAGATTTTGGCAAATACGGTGAAAGGGCAAAATAACAGAGTTCGTATTTACCCCCCATGAGTAACACAAACACATCGTCGTGGGGAATGTGTATTGAACGTTTACACATTACCCGCAGGGTATGGGGAAAATAACGGGTAGCTACCCACGAAAATGAGGAACTACCCATCACGATTACCCATTACCCTCAGGGAAATGGGGAAAAATAATGGGTAGCTACCCACGACGATGGGGAATTACTCATCACGATTTCCCATTACCCTTAGGGAAATGGGGAAAATAATGGGTAGCTACCCACAACGATGTTCAATGGTTTACCCAGGGTAACTCATCCCAATTTTTGATCGATAGTATGAAAATATTGGAAAACATATCTATATCTCGGAAACGGAGCGTCCAATCGAAAAAATAACCAATTTTTTACGAGTTTCTAAGGGGTTTCCTTAAAGTGGTCCATTTCGTATGGAAGAATTTTTTTTCCGAAAAATCGCTAAAATAAAAAAATCGCTAAAATAAAAAAGTGGCTATAACTCGAAAACGGTGCGTCCAATCGAAAAAATATTTTGGCGGTTTTTCGAAAAAAAATTCTTCCATACGAATTGGACCACTTTATGAAAACTCTCAAAAATTGGTTATTTTTTCGATTGGACGCTCCGTTTCCGAGATATAAATATGAGGGCGTTTTATCGATTTTTTGTAAGAAAAATTTTATTTTTAGCGATTTTTTTTTTTTTAAAAAAAAGTGTTGCCATATTGGAGACACCCATTGGTTAAAGCCTCCTCTGGAGGTAAATTTTTTATTATTTTTTCGATTGGACGCACCGTTTTCTAGTTATATGCACTTTTTTATTCTAGCCATTTTTTAATTTTGGCGATTTTTCGAAAAAAAAATTCTTCCATACGAATTGGACCACTTAATGAAAACCCCTTAGAAACTCACAAAAATTGGTTATTTTTCAATTGGGCGGTCCGTTTCCGAGATATAGACATTTTTTATAATATTTTCATATTATCGATCAATAATTGGGATGAGTTACCCTGGGTAACACATTGCCCATCGTCGTGGGTAGCTACCCATTATTTTCCCCATTGCCCTGAGGGTAAGGAGTAATAATGATGGGTAATTCCCCATTTTCGTGGGTAGCTACCCATTACTTCCCCCATACCCTCCGGGTAATGGGTAAACGATCGCTACTCATTCCCCACGGCAACAATAATGGGTTTCCCTGGGTAACCCAGGGTAACTCATTACCCACGAAATACGAACCCTGCAAAATATCTACCTGCTAACACCCACGCTACTATACAAACAAAAAATAGACAAAATCGTAAACAACCCAAAATGGACCAAACAAAGTTACCTCCAGATTACTAGATAAGGAAATTAAACGACGAAAAACAAATTAGGAAAATTGGGTGGGAAATTAGGGAACGCAACTGAATATGGGAAAAGAAAGTTGTTTTTAGATTGTGTTCAGGGAATCGAAAAGAACCATAGGAGGTGGGTCTTGCTGTTAATGAAGGCAAGACAAAATTGATGGTGTCAGGAACTAGACAAACCTCTCGACTTGGTCCGCATTAATTTTGAAGTGGTAGGTCAATTTATGTGGCCATCGGTGGTGCAATGGTTAGTGTGCGCGCCTCTCATATATGAGAACCTGGGTGCGATCCCTGCTCTGACCACCATACATTTTTATCGGCGGCGGTGCCCTCGCATAGCGATGGCAACACTGTCGAGAACTTAGCCATGAAAGAGCTTCTCAAAATACTGTTCGGAACGCGTGTAAAACTATAGGTCGCAATCATAAAAAAAAAATAAATGGTTTCCCATTACATCGCATGAAGGGACTGGGGAGAACTTCTCACAATCACTGAGCTGTGCGCTTTCCAGTTTTCACTCACTGATTGGGACCTACAGTTTTACACCGATTCCGAACTGTAATTTGAGAAGCTTTTTCATGGCTAGATACTCGATAGTGTCGCCGCCACTATGCGAGGTGACCGCCGCCGAAAGAAATTTTAAGGTGGTCAGAGCCGGGTTCGAACACAGGATCTCATGTACAGGAGACGCGCACACTAACCATTGCACCACCGACGGCCAATCATCGCAATCATAGTATGTAAAAACTAGAAAGCGACATCTCGCTGATTGTGAGAATTTTTTTTTTATCAATTTATACTTATAAATTCACCCAAGCTCAAGACCTTTTTAAATAATATAAAGCTTATTATCTTTATATTACTTTCAAAAAAGTCGAGCATAAAAATGTTCCAATGATACCAAGGCTGTCTGTATAAGTATTGGGAACAGACCGGATAAAAAAATTCCCTTAAGGGAAATGATGAAAGTTTATCAATTTATTTACGTTGGATCCGCCATGACAAATACAGCAACGTCAGCCTGGAGATAAATAGGAGCATTGTGCTTGCAAATAGATGCTATTTTGGGCTCAGCAAACAGTTTAGGAACAAAGCTCTCTCGACAGACAAAAGTCCAGCTATACCAGACTCTCATTATACCTGTCCAGGCATATGGCTCCCAAACTTGGATCATATAGCAAGCGGATGGAAAACACCTGATAGTATTTGACAGAAAAATTCTCCGTAAAATATGTGGTCCTGTTAAAGAAACGGTGAGTACCGACGTCGCTGGAACCAGGAGCTATATGATTTGTATTTCGACGTGGACATAGCTAGGCGAATCAAATTAGGCCAATTGCGTTGGCTAGGCCATATTATCAGAATGGCTGAAGATGAGCCACCGCGAATGGTTTTCATAACGTACCCGATGGAAGCAGGTAAAGAGGACGACCTAGATTCCGCTGGAAAGACTAGGCCTAAGAATCCCTCCGTATCGTTGGTGTTACCAACTGTCTATTTGTCTGTTTAATTAATATGTGTAAGGCATCTGACATCATGAGGTTTTAAAATGACCAAGAAAAGAAAGAATATGTTTTATATCAACACCTGTTATTTCATATGCTCTTTCGGGGTCTTTATAAAATCTTTTTGCTGTATTCCGATCATACGTATTGCCTAATCCTTGTTTTAGTTGATCTGTAATCAACCCACATTGGAAATATTCATCGTGAACATCCGTGTTGATCTCCCGGCTTAGGTCGCAGTGCGTTCTTAGGTAGAATAAAAATGGGATAAAAAACCAAAAGGGCTGAAAACGGGCTAAAACCATTGAAATCCTAAAGCTGAAACCAAAGAATTCTGATGTACAGTATATCACACGTGAAACATTTAAAGCTTTAATATGTTTAGAATATTTTATTCCTCATAGTATTAGACGATGTCTTAATGCGGCAATCAATGGGAAAAATAGTGGTATCACGTGGAACCTCCAAAACCAATTAGAAGGTTTGGTATACACAGATGACATATGTCTAATTTCAGCAAGACTTGAGGATATACAGGACAAAATCGCCACACTTATCACTGAGTCTTGTAGTGCTGGCCTTAGGCTTAACTCGGCGAAGACTAAAACACTGAAGATAAACGCCATCAACCTTGCCGCAACATTTACAGCTGGAGATGACGTCGTTGAATGTCAACTCATTCACGTACCTAGGTAGCGTCATTTCCGCAGATGGCTGTGCAGCAAACGACATTCATTGTAGGATATCTAAGTCTCAACGTATCTTTGCAGAGCTGTGGAAATTTTGGAGATCGTCGTCGATCTATACCGACACTAAACTACGTATTTTCAATTCCAATGTAAAATCGGTGGTGTTATACGGACGTGACACCTGGTTGATGAAGAATGCGCTTGTTAAGAATCTTGAAACGTTCATTAGCAAATGCATAAGGAATATTTTAAAGATCTAGTCGCCAAATACTCTATCCAATAAACAACTTCTTGAGACAACTTCCTTGATATAAAATGAAATCAAGAGGAGACCATGGAACTGGATTGGACACATCTTGCGAAAGCCATCAACCGAAATCTGTGGACAAGCCTTAGACTGGCACCCGAAAGGCAGCAGGCGACGAAGAAAACCAAAACAGACATGGCGACGAACTATTAGAGAAGACATGAAACGAATGGGATACAATTTCAACTGGATAACATTAATCGCACGAGGTAGAAGAGCATGGCGAAACTATGTTGAGGCCTTATTCTCCACTGGAAGTATAAGGAATTAAGAAGAAGATGCTTAGTATATGTTCTTTAGGGCGGGTCGATTTGTAGGGAGTGAAAAAGTTCACCAATTTCCCTATGATTTCCGTATTCTATGGGTTATTCCATGAAAATTTGCCGAACGAACCATACCTCTATCGTTAAAATCGAGTCCCCTACTTTTTGTTGGTAAAAAGTTACGGGCATTTTTGTCCAAATTTTGGACTCTTTTTTTCATGATTTTGTCCAAGAATATTACTTTCATGGCCATTTTTTGGCTCAATCCATTATTTAATTCAATTTACAATTCAAAACGAAGAGTTTAAGCCCAAATTTATCGAATTCGGTTGATTAATTCATGCGATATTTCTAAAACAAAATAACACATACAACCAACTTTTTGATTTTTTTTCCCTTTTTATTTTTTTTTCTACAAAAATTCAAATTAAGAGATAATAAAGTATCTATCAACCTATTATCAAAAAAAATATTCAATTTGAGTGTAGTAAAAGACAAAATATGAAAAAAAAACATTATTTTTTCTGAAAGTCTTGTTTGCTTTCAAGTCTGGGTGTTTTCGTACTGCTCTCTAATGTCGTCGCCATAGCGCCTTCTACATTCTTTCCTGCAACTCGTTTAGCAGTGGCAGCCAGCAATTGGACATATCTTTCCGTTCCTTGAATGTGTAAAGGAATTTGTGGATCATCGAACGGTGGCACTTCGTAATTTAAATATACCTCCAAATGTTCATACGAATAACTTTGCGTAAACGGTGGTTCGAATAAAATGGTATCGTCATTTAAATCAATCATATTTGTATATTCCGTACAGTTCAAGTTTATAAGAGATTTTTTATAAACTCTAAGTTCCGGTGGGTCGACAATATCTCTTCGGTAATGTAAAATCTTCTTTATATTAATGTTTCGTTTTTCCATTCTCTCATCAAACAACATAGATAGCAAGATATTTTCTGAGTGTGCAAAATATGGATTATCTTGAATTACTGTATTTACAACTCCAAGTAAATTCGGTGGTAACAATCGTGTCCAAGTAATACATTTAAAAAGTAATGTACTACCGTATGCGGCAGAGCTATAATACTTAACATTGAAATACATTGGCGTGTATACTTTTATTATATAGTTAGCCAGAATTTTTAAATTTTAATTTTTAATTTTTTAATCTATTGGCTTTGGTCAGCCAACGAGAATGTGCAATTGGCCCTGGTTTTATGTGAGACAAATCAGCAGGAACCACACCATTAGAAATTGCATTGGCCATTAACATTAAGTACCTCGAATCGGTAGATAATTCTTCTGGATTTAAATCACCAGGAGGCATATTTTCCAAAGCGATTTCCTAAAAATCGGTTACCACCTGAAAAGAAAACATAAAAGCTAAAAAATAGAATGAAAAATGGTAAAGAATCAGCTATAAAAATTACATACCGGAAGATTTTCACAATCAGCAATTTTTGAGCTCAACTTTCCGGTAGTTGATCGTGGTCCAGTGGTGGTTGATTTGTCTAAAGTGTCAAACAAATGTCTAAACGGAAGCTCGTTAAAGGGCAGAAGACACACAAACCAGTGCAGTGGTCTCTTTAACTGTTTTTCGAATAGTCGCAAAATTCCACCGTGTACGCCAGTATTTGTTGGTTCACCATCAGCGCATATGGCAATTAATGAATCGAGAGACAATTGTTTTTCTTGGAAGAATTCGATCAATTTGTTGACTTTGCTTGCCGCAGTTTCACTTTCTAGTTTTGTGTACCCTATCAATTGAGATTTTGGTTCCCTCAAAACAACTAGATGAATTTCTTTAACCATCCTTGGATGCAACTTCTCATCAATTTTTTCTACAGTTAGAGCATCATTTTTCCTGCCGTCGAATGAAAATCATATCAAATTCGAGCCATCATACCGCTTACGGAGTGCGTCTTGTCTCTATTTTTCTCTTTGTCTACGAGGTTTACTTTTATCCATGATGACAAGATTGCCATGAGCATCTTTTACGCCCAGGTCTTCCATCAGAGCTGTTGCCAATGCTGATCCCATTCTATCATGCACACCAAATCTGTCACACATCATTGCATAGTTTTTAGTATTGTATCTGGGAGTGTATGTTTGTGGTGGTAGAACTAATTCTGAACCTCCTCTCACATCAACTTCCATTTCGTCATAATGTGGTTCGTATGTAGGGATTGTTGGTATAGTCGTTGGTATCGTCTCTTCACTTCCACTATCGTGTTCCGGTATCGTTTGTATTCTGTCATTACTATATTGATCGCGCATGAAATCTTTAAGTTTTCTGGGATAGATCCACATGAGCAGTCGTTTTCTTTCAAGTTTGTTGATTCTACGAATTTTTTTGAATTCAGTTGCGCGTTTTACTCGTTGTTTATCTGCATTACTTTATGCGTCAAGCAAATTATTCAATTTTCTAATGATGTTACCTTTGAGTATAAGTTCAATATTAAGTTGATTCCAAATTTCTAACAATCTGTCTGCTAGTTGGGGAGTAAATGTTTTATACGAAAACATTTTGTTTTGGGCTTTTGAACGTTCGGCCAAGAAAAAATAGTACTTCATTATATCTCGTTTAGTTGACAGATTAATATCAGGTAATTAACAGGCCACGCCAAAAGAAAAAACATCATGAGAGACCAAATGTTGCAAACTACTGCGTTGGGTATCTGTTGGATTTTGCGATGAACCAGGCTCTGAATCCATTTTTAAACCGTCACTAAAAGAATTAAATATGTTTTTCATAGAATAATAATATAACTATTAACTATAATAGTTAGCAATGTTTATACACTTACCTTTAAATCTATTCTAAATTTCAAAATAGTTTGATTATTTGTTAGTTATTTCAAGTAACACTCCACTGAAATGACGCTCAAACAAAACTAGCATACACTGGAATATTATAAACAAACAAAAATAAAGAAGTCTATAAAGAAACTAAAAACTAAAAGAAATAAACAAACATAACACAGGGTGTGCACCCTGTGAAAAAATATGCCAATAATGTAAAGCGCAAATCAGTCCAGTCGTAACGTAAGGTTCGTAAGCTTTGTAAGTCAAAAAAATTGAGCCAAAAAAATGCCCATTCTTGGACAAAATCATGAAAAAAATGGAAAAATGCTCCAAAATTTGGACAAAAATGCCCGTAACTTTTGAACCGTTGGACCAATGTTGAAGATTTTTTTTTTGTAAATTGATCAAAATAAGCTCACCTTTCCAACGCGCTTACTGGCGATTAGGATTAGGTGTAGGTAATATTTCATACGAACGTCAATTAGGGAAAAAATCTACCAACAAAAAGTAGGGGACTCGATTTTAACGATAGAGGTATGGTTCCTTTGGCAAATTTTCTTGGAATAACCCATAGAATACGGAAATCATAGGGAAATTGTCGAAAAATAAATCGAACCGCCCTAATGTACATTGATGTTGTTATTAAAATATTTATATTTCTTTAATTCATACTTCGTAAATGTTTATGTAAATGGTTAACGTTACTCTAACGGTACAACGGGTTCAAGAGCTGGATAACAGGCAATTCTCTCTATAGTGAGATTTACGCCAAATTCATTTACTTCGTTGTATACAATTGGCGAACAAAATAGGCCGTACGGTGTGGATATATCCAGATTTGCTTCCTGAGCAGACTCAGTAGTTGCTGGTAGCGTTTCCCCAGGAAAAGTCTTAGACGACGATAAGAATTCACCATTAAGGAGTTTCGACAACTGGGTATCCACATTGCTGTCTTTGTTGTCAGCCGTGGCTTGATTTTGAAGTATTGATGAAATCATATCTAAACTTATTGTAGTTGACTCCGTGGTGGTGTTTCGTAATTCAGTAGTAATGTTGGGAATATCGCTTGTTGTACTCGGTGTTGACAGCGTAGTTTCATCAAGATTTCGCCATACGTTCGTAAAATCTATTTCTTGCATTCTATTCAGGAATGATTCGGGTGATTCATTTGCATGAAACGTCAATTTGTCAAGAATATCTGACATTCCATGTATACTCATTTCTGTATTGGTTGTTGTCCCCGTTGGTTCTGGCTGATCATTTGTTGTAACCAAAAGCTTCGGATGTGTAAAGCCATTATTGGAGATGTCAGGCATCTTAGATTCCTTATTTATGTTAAAACTATTCTCTAGCATTCCAAAAGAGGAAAAATCATGAGATAACAAATTGCCTGTCATGTAACCATGCAAATAATCTGTTGAATCTGCAATTGAAAGAGTTGTTAGTTTCCGCTATTTGCATTACATCAATTTAAGCCGCACCTGATGTTTTGGGAATTTCATAATTGGTAGTATGTTGATAGTATGGATATGGGTTGTAGCTTAGTTGCTTAGGAGGGGTCAAATTCGACGACGACGACGACGACGATGATGGTGATGATGAGTGAAATGACGAGGATCTACGACTGTTTCTTGAACTACCAAAAAGTCTACTCCAAAAACCTCCTCCTCCACTTCCACTGCTTCTAGAACCACTTCTTCGACCTCCTCCACTGATTCTGCCCCCGCCGCGAGCTTCAATGGTTGTTGACAAAACAAAAGTGATGATTAAAATTACGAATCCGTAATTATTCCAATTCATATTAGATCCGACTGAGTTCCCGTTGAAATTATAAAATTAAAAATATAAGAAATTTGAGTGTTTTAATTCTGAATGTGCTCTCCGTTGCTTAAAGAATCGTTATGAGATCAGTAGCGCTATTCTGTTAATTTATATGATGACATAGTTAGTCAGTTTTAGTAGCTTGAACAGATTTTCGAGCACAGTACATGCAATATATTTGAAATTTTAATGAGTTCATTAAACTTAAATGATTATTCAATAATGTGTTCCATCAGTAATTCATATCAACATTACACGCTATATTTACGTTGGGCTAGCTGGTATTTTCAGGTAAATAATACTATCCTAATCGACATTCTGGTATGCTCACTAATAAAACATTCTCAAAAGATATTTTATTCACTAGGGCGAACAACCTCCTCAACCTACCTGGACAACATTTCAAAATTTCTGTTATAAATTACATGGGCATTCAAATATTCTCTTCCCGGGACATACATATAAAACCTTTGGCTTAAACAGTCGCCTGCAATGCATAGGGAACTCGTACAACGATATGTACACTGATCGAATTCTGGAGTATAGGAGTTCAAGCACTGATAAGAATGATTCTGATACGGTGTCGCATCAAAAATCCGGCGTATTTTCTAAAAAGATTTAATTATTTTGATAGCTTCAGTAATAAATTGCTGGTAAACATCAGGCATGGTACGTCCTTGATATATGCCAAGCGTTTTGAGAATGGTTTGTGATTAAAATTAAAGGTAATTCCCAGAAAAGTCTCAAAATCAGCCAGCTTTCGAAATAAGCTTTAGATATAAGTATATTCAATTAAGACGCAGTTTCGTAAATGTTATGATGCTTATTAATTCTAGTCTGGGGAATAAATACAATTGTAATCTTTTGCTTTAGTATTAATAGGCCAATCAAATTAGACTTTCGCCTGGAAATAATTGGTGGAGTTCGGGAAACAGTTTTAATCATTTACTTAGGCCTCTAATATGATTAGTTTGAGTTTTGCCTCAATTTCCCAGTTGAGCGTATGTCGTGACGTTCGAAAAACCTCGAAATTTTCGAACTTTTCTAGGTTTTTCTCGAATAGCTCCTAAACTAAGCACTTTATCAATAACTTTGTTATGTTCAAAAGTGTTAAGCACTAAATTCTGCTTCTAAAAAGTACTATCACATTATATTTTGATCAAGCAGTTTCATAGCAACGTTACATCGAAATATGCCAAATTTGTACACTTTTTGAAAATCACATTTTATTTCTACTATAAAACGTAAAATATGTATGAAGCTACGAGCTTAAGATCGATATTAGGTTAAGATATTAAAAATGCATAAATACTCACAATTGTCATCAAGTAATTATATAAATTTGGTTACTGAAAAATTTAAATACTTTATAGGCTTAATTTTATTATGCTACACTCCGGTTCACTTATCTAACGGCACTAAAATTCCATATTCAGCAGCCTGTATCTTTTGCAATTTTTTTTTGAGCAATTTATAAGAAAAAGTTCAAAAATGTGCTACTTTTTTTGGTTCACTTTAACTAATTTTAATGAATTTATTTTTTAATTTAATTTATTTATTTTATTTAATTTAATTTACTTTAATTTATTTAAGAACTATTAGTAATGGGTACAGCCCCCTTTGTTTATAATAATTTCAAATATACGGGTTTTCATTGAGAGATAAAGAGAATTTATGTAATCCAATGAAATTTGGTTCCAAGCATCCTTAATGGCCTGAATTAGTGACTGCTTGTCATCAAATTGTCTACCTCCTGCATAGACCTTACGAGATAACCAACACCAGACATTTTCCATAATGTTTAGATCTGGCGAATAGGGTGGCCAGTCAAGAATATTAACATTTTGGCTTCCAATGTACTACTTTACTACTCTGGCGTTGTGTACAGGGGCATTAGCCTGTTGCAATATCCAAGATATGTGACCAAATAGTACACTGAACTTCGGAAAAGCCAATTCCAATAACGTTTTATAGCTTGCACCAGTCATTTTTGCATTTTGAAATTCAAGCCATACTACGTAATACCACACCATAACGAAGCCCTCTCGGCTGTGATGTCGTTTCAAAAAACGCGTTCCTTTGCACAGATCATGGAAATAATAGTTGTAGCCTTCAGGCCCATCCAAATTATACTTCTCCTCATCCGTAAGTAAAACGGTTATCCAGTCATTTACATGACCTCTTGGCTGCACATCCCATACCATGTAGTCTCTTGCGAATTGAAGCCGCATTTCCTTACGAGGAGCATGAAGTGGAGGCTTTTTTTTTTAATTTCAGGTATTTAAGATACTCACAGCTCTTAAATACTCTGCGTACTGCTGACTTGCTCGCTTCCACTCTTGCTTGAGCTCTTATTTTCGGCAAGGATAAGGCAGAATTATAAGTAATTCTTATAATTTTTATTTTCTCATACGCAGATAAAGACAATGAAACCCTTCCTTTAAAATTTTTTCCATACCGCTCGGGGTCCTTGATGTAGTTGTCTTTCCGATAGATTTAAATTTTTTTGTTTTGCCATTTTGACTCGTCAAATGATTAACATGTAATAAATTGTAATAAACAAATGAAATTCACATTACATCCCATGAAGGGACAGGAGATAACTTCTCACAATCACTGAGCTGTGCGCTTTAGAGTTTTCACTCACTGATTGGGACCTACAGTTTTACACCGATTCCGAACGGTATTTTTTGAGAAGCATTTTCATGGCTATATTCTCGATGGTGTCGCCGTCACTATGCGAGGTGACCGCCGCTGAAAGAAATTTTAAGGTGGTCAGAGCAGGGTTCGAACCCAGAATCTCATGTACAAGAGCCGCGAACACTAACCATTGCACCACCGACGGCCACAATAAACAAACGCTCCCTACAAAATATCATCGCTTACTTTAAAAACAATATAAAAACAATGAAGTGCCTTTATTCAAGTGAACCAAAAAAATAGCAATTTTTTGGACTTTTTTTTATAAATTGCTAAACAAAAATTTCTTTAGTTGAGAAACTACTATGGTCATGATTTTTTTATATCTCAAGATGTCTAGCTTCGATTTCCATTTTAAAATTCTGCAATCGGTTACAAATTACAAAAGATACAGGCTGCTGAATATGGAATTTTTAGTGCTTTTAAATTATTTAATTGAGTGTTCTAATTTTTAAGACGTTTGAGGAAGTTGGTTGTGGTAATATGGACTCTAATTCTTCCATTTTTAAATCATCATTAAGGTCCTCCCTACTTCCTTCCTGCAGGTAATCATCATAATCTACGTCGAAGCCGTCAGTACTAAGAATCTGGATTTCTGTTTCGGCATTTCTGCACGACCGGCTTTTGCATAATTTACAACTGATAGTGCACTTCATCCCATTTTTTCTGTATGAGCAAGTTCCAAGGCAGCCTTTAGAGCATGTGCAGCATATCGTTTTCAGTAGTTCCAAAGGTGCTACTCGTACTTCTTCAGTAGTGGTTACTGGCCAAAGGCCTAAACGTCCCGTCTTCCATCCCCATTGAAGTGGGTTGTTTTTCCAAGCTTTTACCTTAACATGCGCTATTTATAATGTTGTATAAAAAAACTTTAAATTAATTAACAAAACTATTGTATGGGCAGTAGAACTACAAATGTGTGGACAACTGTATTTAGACTTAATTATAATAATAAACGTGGGACTCATAAATTAATAACTAAAAATATTACTTATTAATAACTAAAAATATTACTTATTAATAACTAAGAACATTATAATATTGTTATTACCTGTAAATACGTCCTCAGCGAGTGATGTCGAGCAGCTGCTTCAGTTGGTGGCAAAGAGGCAAGATTAAATGAGGTCTTGCTTAATAATTTTTCGAACATTTCGTACCGCAATATATTTAATTGCTTGCAGTAATTTCCATTAAGGGCTGCTATGCATTTCTCCCTGCCTCGTCAACCTCATCGACAGTAGTATTAGGTTTGAGTTCATTTCCAATGCCTTTAGGAATTTCAGTTTTCCTTTACCGACAAATGATGACGTAGTGTCGCAGCCACTAAAAGCATGGAGGAATAGTATGTTGTTTTTCGAAACTGTGGAAAACTGGTAGTGGAAGGGGGAATAGACAACATCGTCCGCTTGCCTTTGCCAGGCTTTAGTAAAAAAATTTTGGTACACATAGGGGATGAAGCAGTCAAAATTACAAGAAGATCAGTGTTCTCCCCAACAATAACCACACACTCATGAGACTGCTGAGCAACTTCAACAGCACTAGCAACGATTAAATGATCAGCATCCTCAGCAGCTTGTCTAACTTTGAAATCCTCCGCTTTAAGTTTTGAAACCAGTATTGAAATTAGGCACTTTTTATTTTGTTCATTCAAAAGAGATACTTAATCTAATAGTACTTTGTAATGGTCTTGCGAAGTCTCTCGGATGATTTCGTATTTTTGTCACACACTGCATCAGGGTATCCATCAAAACATAATATGTTGCATCAGCAACATGCAGATTTGACTTAGTAACAAGTTGACAAATAACAGACAAACGACAAATGTCAATATGATGGTTTACGACTTTTATTCTATGACATTTTGCTCTAAAGTTCGTAGTTTCATAGATATTTGAGGATTTATAGTAAAAAAATGTGTTTTTCAAAAGGTGTACAAGTTTGGCATATTTCGATGTATCGTTTCTATGAAACTTCTTGCTGAAAATATAAGGTCATAGTACTTTTTAGAAGGAGAACTTAATGCTGAACACTTTTGAACATAACAGAGTTTTTGATAAACTGCTTAGTTTAGGAGATATTCGAAAAAACCTAAAAAAGTTGGAAAATTTCCATTTCCATTTAACTATTTCCATTTAACTATTTCCCAAATTTGTAGAAATTTTATTAATACATTGTGGAAATCAGTTTGAACAAAAGCGTCATCAACTTCTACACCGACACCTAAATTCCAACTCCAATTCCGTATCCCTGGTTGCAAAGCCATGGGTATAATCTTCAATTATAAATGGTACTTTTTCTAAATACTAAAATACTAAAGGCTTGAATAACCAGAATAAGCGACATTACATTTACGAAACTGCGTCATAATTGATTAGATTTAAAGCTTCTTTCGAAAGCAAACTGATTTTGAGACATTTCTGGGAATTTACTTTAATTTTAATCACAAAACATTGTCAAAATGGCAGACACATATCAATGACGTACCATGCCCGATGTCTACCTGCAATCGACAGCCGTCAAAATATTTAATTCTGTTGGGAAAATACGCCGGTTTTTGATGCGACATTTCAACAACACAGTATCGGAATCATTCTTATCTGTGCTTGAACTCCTATACTCAATAATTCGATTAATGTACATAGTACCCTACGAGCCGCAGCGTTTGGTTAAGCCCGGGAAGAGAATTTTTGAATGTCCATGTATTTTATTACAGAAATTTTTAAATATTCTCAAGGTAGGTCGAGAAGTTTGTTCGCACTAGTGAATAAAATATCGTTTGAGAATGTTTTATTAGTCAGCATACCAGAATGTCGATTAGGATAGTATTATTTATTCTAATTGTACTGAGACCAATGATATTTCAGTAGTCAATCTGAAATACCAGCTAGCAGAAAGTAAATATAACGTGCAATGTTTATATGAATTATTGATGGAACACTTTATGGAATAATCATTTAAGTTTAATGAACTCATTCAAATTTCAAATATATTGCATGTACTGTGCTCGAAAATCTGCTCAAGCTACTAAAACTGACTAACTCTGTCTTCATATAAATTAAAAGATTAGCGCTACTGATCTCATAACGAGTCTTTAAGCAACGGAGAGCACATTCAGAATTAAAACACTCAAATTGTTTATATTAAGTTCAACGTGTAATCATTCGGATCTAATATGAATTGGAATAATTACGGATGCATTATCTTAATCATCACTTTTGTTTTGTCAACAACTATTGAAGCTCGTGGCGGCAGAGGCGGCGGAGGCAGAAGCAGTGGAGGTGGTCGTAGAAGTGGCAGCAGCAGTGGTTCTAGAAGCAGTGGAAGTGGAGGAGGAGGAGGATTTTGGAGTAGTCTTTTTGGTGGTTCAAGTAGCAGTAGTAAATCCTCGTCGTCTCACTCATCATCATCATCATCGTCGTCGAATTGGAAACCTCCAGAGCAACCAAGCTACAACCCACATCCATACTATCACCATACTACCAATTATGAAAATGGCTACGGATCAAGACCACCCAAAACATCAGGTTCGGTTTAAAATAATGTAATACAAATAGTGGAAACTAACAACAGCACAATTGCCTTTTCCAATTTCAGATTCAACAGATTATTTGAATGGTTACATGACAGGCAATTTCTTATCTCATGATTTGTCGTCCCTTGGAATACGAGGGAATAGTTTTAACACAAATTCGGAACACAAAGTGCCTGACAGCTTCAATAATGGCTATACCCATCCACGACTTTCGGTTATAACAAACAATCAGCCAGAACCAACGGCAACAACAACCACTACGGAAATGAGTACACAAGGAATGTTAGATATTCTTGACGAATTGAACAAACCATTTGATTCAAATGAATCACTCGAATCATTCTTGAACAGAATGCAATCAATAGATTTTACGAAGATATGGCCAACAATTTATGCAACTGCACTGTCAACACCGAGCACAACAAGCAAGGTTCCCAACAGCTCTACTGAGTTACCAAACACCACCACGGAATCAACTACAATGAGTTTAGAGTTGACTTCATCAATACTTCAAAATCAAGCCACGGCTGACAACAAAGACAGCAATGTGGATACCCAGTTGTCGAAACTCCTTAATGGTGAATTATTATCGTCGTCTAAGACTTCTCCTGGTGAAACACTACCAGCAACTACCGAGTCTGCTCAGGAAGCAAATCTGGATATATCTACACCGAATGGCCTCATTTGTTCGCCAATTATATACAACGAAGTAAATGAATTTGGCGTAAATCTCACTATAGAGAGACTTGCCTGTTATCCAGCTCTTGAACCCGTTGTACCATTAGAGTAACGTTAACCATTTACATAGACATTTACGAAGTATGAATTAAAGAAATAGAAATGTTTTCATAACAACATCAATGTCTACTAAACATATTAAAGTTTTAAATATCTCACGAGTGGTTACACTATACAACAAATCTCTGCAGACTTTAAAAAATCTTACAGATTCTTGCAATTAATGCAAAAATAAAATACCCATGTCTCCCAGATGTTCTGGATCAGTCCGTTTCCTTTTTTAAGGTTTAGTTTATATGGAAAAGTTACTTTCAATCACGCTGCTAATTGTTGATCAAGACGCCTTATATGTTGTTATACTGTTTGCAATTACGGGGATTGCTGGTTATATTTAATACCCTTTTCAAATTGTTCATAAATCCTTGAAAAAAAAATTCATACCAGCAAAGAAACAAATTCATTATATCAATGAATAAAATTCATTGCAGCAATGAACCAAATTCATACCAGCAATGAAACAACTTCTTAGCAGCAATGAATTTGTTTCATTGCTGCTATGAATTTGATTCATTGCTGCTATGAATTTAGCAGCAATGAATTTGTTTCATGAATTTTTTTAATTACTTGCTATGAATTTGGTTCATTGTTGCAATGAATTTGATCCATTGATATAATGAATTTGTTTCATTGCTGGTATGAATTTGTTGTCAACGATTTTTGAAAAATTTGGTAAGAGTATTAATCTTCATGGAGAATATTTTGAAACAAATTCATTGCTGCAATGGCAAAAAAAACATTTTCTCTTGATGAACACATTTTCGTAGCGGGAAGCAAATAGCTCATCTTTGATGACAAAAGTTGGTGCGACGACAACTTTCATACCTGTGACGAAGCCTTACTGTTCAGTGTGGTCGCGTAGGTGGCAAATTGGGGCTGTAAGGCTGATGATACATCTAATAAATGATTTTGCTATTCAAATGACTATTTTTACGGGGTTCGCTTTTCTCAGTTCACAGAAAACTTCCGTCAAAAAAGTGGTTATACTTTACCTATCAGAATAGACCATGCTACGCTACTCTAGTGGTACTGTCGTCACATGACGTGTAATGCCGAAGAAGCGGACAACCATTTGCTTTGAAGTTCTACAAGCGCGAATCACTTATTTCTGATGTGTTAACATCTATAGGGGACTAAATTCAAAAAGTGAATACATCCAAACATAGTTTGTCCGACTGCGATCACAAGATTGTCAGAGTGCGATCACACAGATTGTTTGTCGTTAAACTCCTCCGAAACGGCTGGACCGATTTGTATGAAATTTTGTGTGCTTATCGTGTAGGTCTCAGAATCGCCCAACATCTATTATGTATAGCCCTAAATGATAAGGGTGACACACGTCTGTCCGACTGCGAAACACAGATTGCCAGACTGCGGAAAAAACACACACTAATATAGCGGCGGCGAATAGTTGTCTGGCGTGGGTGCGGAATACTCTCAGAGCAAAAAGAATAATGACGTGGTTATACGTATATAAAAATGAGATAGCAAGAGAGCAATGAAAATTGTGTGAACTTGTGTAGCGTATGTACGAACATAACAACATGTACATGTGTCTGTTGCTTTGGATTCTCTTTGTTTTTTGTGGGTATTAAGCAAGAAAATAATGACACTTGTGTTTAAATATTTTTAAGTGTTATTAAGTATTATTATTGATGTGTTACCAACTAGAGGCGCGGGTAGGCACTAAATTCACAAAGTGAATGCATCCAATCACAGTATGTCCGACTGCGATCACACATATTGTCAGACTGCGATCACACAGATTGTCCGACTGCGATCACAGATTGTTTGGTGTTAAACCCCTCCGAAACGGCTGGACCGATTTGTATGAAATTTGTTGTGCATCTCAGAATCGGCCAACATCTATATTTCATACCCCTAAATGATAAACTGGCCGTCGGTGGTGCAATGGTAGTGTGCGCGGCTCTTGTGCATGCGGACGTGGGTTCGATTCCTACTCCGACCACCTTAAATTTCTTTCGACGGCGGTCACCTCGCTTAGTGAGGGCGACACTATCAAGTATTTAGCCATGAAAAAGCTTCTCAAAATACCGTTCGGACCCGGTGTAAAACTGTAGTTCCCAATCAGTGAGTGTAAAACTAGAACGCGCACAGTCCGGTGGTTGTGAGAAGCTCTCCCTAATCCCTTCATGGGATGTAACGGGAAACCATTTATTTATTTTTAAATGATAAAGTCGACCCACCCCTATATAGAACGCAGATTTGTCCGACCGCGAAACAAAGATTGTCAAACTACTAAAAAAAACACACACTGATGTAGCGGCAGCGAATATTTGTCTTGTGTGGGTGCGGAGCACTCTCAAGACTCAAGGGACCAACGAAAATTGTTTGAACTTGTGTAGGGTATGTAATAAAAATAAAAAGTATTAAGCAAGAAAATAATGACACTTGTCTTTAAATATTTTTAAGTATTATTAAGTATTAATATTATTTAAATGAACGTCATCATATGATTCAACGCTTTTTTTTGTTATTGTGAAAGATAAGTCAAATGAAATGTGGGTGCGGAGCACTCTCAGAGCAAAGAGAATAATGATGTAGTTATACGTATATAAAAATGAGAAGAGATCAACGAAAATTGTGTGGACTTGTGTAGCGTATGTACGAACATACCAATGTATGTATGTACATGGCTCTATTGCTTTGCCATTCACATTGTTTTTTGTGGGAATAAAACGAAAATTATTAAGCAAGAAAATAATGATACATGTGCTGGCACTGGGTTTTAAATAATTTTAAGTATTAATATTATTTAAATGTAACGTCATCAAATGATTGAACGCTGTTTTTATTTTGCAATGTAGCATTGAACACTCATTGAATATTTTTAATATTTCAAGTGGATCGTTCGTACGTGCCTGAACCCTGATATATGATAATTATGAATTCTAAGCAAAATATAGACCTCTTCATGGAATTTCCAATGCCTGAATATATTTCTAACTACTCCTTTTCCTGTGTGTAGGTAAAAGCTGTGGACTTAAACCTAAACCCGAATATGATTGCAAGTGCTCAGTGACGTCAAAAGGCTGCGAATATATGTATAAGCAGCTTGGGCCATAATTTAGATGACTGCGCGAGATGGGGCGCTGCCAAAAGCGCACTTGACTAGGGCATGCTAATATGTTCCCTGAAATGGAAATGCCTGATCCGTATGGATAGTTGAGTCGAGTATGTGTGGCCGTCGGTGGTGCAGTAGTAGTGAGCGCGCGGCACTGGTACATGAGAACGTTGGTTCGATCCCTGCTGTGACCGCGCAACATTTCTTTCCACGGCGGTTACCCCGTGTAATGACGGGGACACTGTCGAATATTTAGTCATGAAAAATCTTCTCAATAATACCGTTCGGAAGCGATTTAAAACTGTAAGTCCAGGGAGTGTAAATCTAGAAAGCGCACAGCTCACTGGTTGTGTGAAGCGCTCCCCAATCAATTTATGGGTCCGGAAATTACACAGTGCAAAACGAAAAATATAGCCATATACGGACGCCACTACGTGATAAAAGACCAAAAAAAAGACCCGTGTCTCCTAGTTTTGCCCAAAGTCATGCACTTTTTTTATTGGACCCCAAAAGATTTGGGGCCTGGGTGGCATTTTTGCAAAAAAGTGATAAATATGTTATCTATCTTGCAAACCATGTCTTAGCCAGTTTCGAGTTGGCTATATTCATGGACATATGTAGTTACAAAGTAGGGACCAAGACAGTTGACTGTTTTGACAGAATAGGTTAGTGGTGATTATAACACTATGCAACAAATGGAAGGTTTTTGTTTTGTTGTATTTCTACATCAGCTCTGGAGCTTTAAATTCCATTGATGCTTTTTGGAGCGATTTTCACACTCGTTATTTAAAAGCTCAATAAATTTTTCACATTACTGAAATTTAAATGAGAAAAATGGGGCATTTAAAGTCCTTTAAATCGAGAATTTTCAACCGTGAAATTGGGCAGTGGTCTATTTTGTAAAGTTGCGAAGAAATTTGTGGGATATATTCAAATTCAAAATGACATTTTTCCATATGTATGCATTAATCACCTTCCTCGGATATTGGAAAAATTTTTGAAATACTGTCAAATATCTATCTCTTTAGGATCTATTCTATTGAAGTACAACCAAAACGTAATCCTCACACGCGGCTGAAATCTTCCAGAACTATAAAGTACAATTTATGTATAGACGCAGAAAATGATATGGGTTTGTGAAATAATGTCCATGTTCTTTAATTATTTTGTTTTGTTTTCGTAACCAGCGGTGACTGATTAGTTGCTAAAGCTTATCTGAGTAATATTTCTGTGTTGTAACTGTTCCGGCTGCTGAGGCTTCTGCTACTGATGATGTTGTCGTTGTTGATGCTTAGCAGGCATTATTTGCAAAAACGTTTAATGTATTGTAACAAATTTATCATTGGATTAGTAACACTACTACATACACACTAGAGTGGCATTTTTTTGTATGAAAATTTTTTTTTCTTTCTACTCAAGGATTGCCGGGCCGCATATTATGCCACTTGATGAAAAAATGTTATGCTATAAATTTGGGGAAAATTGGACAATGTTAACACGTCGCGCCCGAAGGTCAAAGTTCAAAAATTTTGAAATTATGTTTTTCTAAGTGACAGATTGTTGCAATATACTTATTTTTCGGCAGATTTTTGCGAAACTTGGTGGGTTTGCAACACAGAAGTTACTTTGTATCTGGTAAAAATTTAGGCAACATGAGGCAACGTTAACACGTAGCGCCTTTAGGTCAAAGTTGAAACATTTTTAATTTATCTATTTCCAATAGACAACTTGCAGAAACATACTAATTTTTATTCGGATTTTTATGAAACTCGGTACAAATGTAACAGTGAAGTTGCTCTTAATCTGGTAAAAATTAGGACAAAATTGGGCGACGTTAACGCTTACCTCCTCAAGGTCAAAGTTCAAAAATTGATGAATTATGTATTTCCAATAGTCAGCTTCGAGCAACATACTCATTTTTTACCAGATTTTTACCACAAACTTCGTAGAATTGTAACTATGAACTTGTTGTTTATCTGGTAAAAATAAAAAAAAAAAAAAAAATAAAAAAACTTTGCCCTAAAGGCGCTACGTGTTAACGTTGCCCCATGTTGCCTAAATTTTTACCAGATAGAAAGTAACTTCTGTGTTGCAAACCCACCAAGTTTCGCAAAAATCTGCCGAAAAATAAGTATATTGCAACAATCTGTCACTTAGAAAAACATAATTTCAAAATTTTTGAACTTTGACCTTCGGGCGCGACGTGTTAACATTGTCCAATTTTCCCCAAATTTATAGCATAACATTTTTTCATCAAGTGGCATAATATGCGGCCCGGCAATCCTTGAATTTCAAAAGTAAGGGAAAAAATGCCACTCTAATACACACGTTGCAAAACTTATGTATATCTACAACATCGTAATGCTTCATATGCCAGTGGAAAAATTAGGATGGCTTTACAAAAGAGGGCCTTCATCGAAGCCTCATGACAGATTAGGTGCACGTTGAGATGTACGATCTTGTAGAAAGCCTTCAGTTAGGCTTTCTTTCCGAAATTCTCATGCACACTACATCCTCCCATCATTTGAAACGCCTGGTATCATGCCTCACTTTGGAAGGAGAAACAAAAGCAGTGCAAAATCTTTTGGATGAGACGCAATATCAATACTTCCTTCGTTTTGGCATTAGGCGTTACCGGGTTCACAGCCCAGCTGGCATATTTCTGATGTGTTAACGTCTATAGTCGCAGGTACGGCCCAAATTCACAAAGTGAATACATCCAAACACAGTATGTCCGACTGGGCTCACACAGATTGTCAGACTGCGATCACACAGATTGTCCGACAGCGATCACACATTGTTTGCCTTTAAACTCCTCCGAAACGGCTGGATCGATTTGTATAGAATTTTGTGTGCATATCGGGTAGGTCTCAGAATCGGCCCACATCTATTTTTCATACCCCTAAATGATATGGGTGACCCACCGCTATATAGAACACAGATTTGTCTGACTGCGAAAAAACACACACTGATGTAGCGGCAGCGAATAGTTATCTTGTTTGGGTGCAGAGCAAGAGAGCAAAGAAAATTGTGTGAACTTGTGTAGCGTATGTACGAACAGAACAATGTATGTGTGTTCATGTGTCTGTTGCTTTGCATTCTATTTGTTTTTTTGTGGGAATAAAACAAAAAGTAGCAAGTATTAAAGTATACAACACTCATCGGATAAATCTAATCAATCTTACATCCTTAGGAAGACTTCTTTTGGAAGGCATGTCAGAAGCTATTTAACAATTTGTGGATTAGACGCAATATCAGTTTTTTTCCTCGTGTATAAAAGATTAGGTAGTAGCATGTCACAATACCTGTGGCCGTCGGTGGTTCAATGACTAGTGTACGCGGCTCTTGTACGTGAGGACGTGCATTCAATCCATGCTCTAAACACCGTACATTTCTTTCGACGACGTTCACCTCGCTTCGAGATGGCGACACTATCGAGAACTTAGCCATGAAGAAAGCTTCTCAAAAATTCCGTTCGGAATCGGCGCAAAACTGTAGGTCCCAATCGGTGAGTGTAAACCTGGAGAAGCTCCCCCAGTTCCTTCATGGGATGTAATGGGAAACCATTTTTATTCATGCCAGAATACCACTCCAAAATTGGCACTTTCTCTAGTTTCAGTATTACAATTGACAAATGACCAAGTAAAATTCTTCTGATGACATTTACATATATCAGGGAAAATTTACAAATATGTAGAAAATACGTGAGGAGTTTACTATATTTCGGGTCTTAGGAATCGAAATGCATCACCAGTAGGAATTGGTTCACGGTATTTCCCGCCCAGGTATTGTCGGAAATTTCAGTTGTTGTTCTTTCCGCTTTTTAGGGTAATTTCCTTCGGGATTTCCGGAAATTATATTAATTAAAATATTAGTGCCAAAACATTTTTATGAGGAGCTTGAGATAAATTGATAATTTGTAAAAACTAACTCGTTACAGCAAAGGTTCGGACAAGGATAAACAGAGCGAACATCGTACAGCTGCAGCTGCCCCCGCCTCATGCTCCTGAAGCGCAGTGGACGTACATTTCCCACTCTATGAAAATTGCTGCAGAGACCGTACTTGGTTATGAAACCCCATGGCAAGTGATGAAAAGAACGCTGCATGTATGGCAACGGTCCAGTCAGTTGCAGCGCGAGGAGCAACACAGCGGTATAAGGGGAAGAGGATAGACGAAATCCGTTCGTTTAAGAAGAAAAATTGGAATGAGTAAATTGAATCTTACAGATAGAAGAATGAGGTCTGTAAATTCTATCGAAAAGTACAAAGACAAACCAATGGTCATGGATTAGGGTTCCCTTTTGATTAGATATTGACGGGAATTTTGTCACAGATGTGCAGATTAATTTGGGAATATGGAGAGATCACTTATCTGCATTACTTGTTCCAGAAGAGTTCAGTATATATGATGGTGTTGAATAAATATGGATGGCGCGGACTGCCCCACCTAGCCAAAACGAAGTTAGAAATTCAATTTTCCGGAGTAAGAACAACAAAGCTGCTGGTGGTAATGGGTTAACGGCTGAGCTTTGTAAGGCTAGTGGCTGTAAGTCGGAAACGTGCATGCCTCAGCTCATATGCAAACTCTGGCTGGACCAATGCAGGCCCAACTATTGGAGTCTTAGAATACTGTGTCCGGTTTTAAAAAAGGCGATCGGAGTATATGTACCAACTATCGTGGAATAAGCCTTTTATCCTCTCGAGCGTAATGTGCGAAAGACTAAGTCCGGTTATTGCGGACGAGGGCGGACCTTATCAGTGTGGCTGTAGAACTGGAAGCTCAACTATCGACTATCTCACATTACGGCAAATCCTGGAGAAAACCCATGAAAACCAAATAGAGACCCATAACCCCTTTATATATGAGGCTGCCGTCGATAGCTCCGATACTGGGAAAACTGTACCAAACTATGTCGGAGCTTGTATGCCGGCTAAACTTTGTAGAAAGACACTGACCGACACGAAATCCTCAGTAAATATTGGTAAAGATCGCACCGAACCATTTAGTATGATGCGAGGCCTCAAGAAAACCGACAGGGTATCATGCGATCCCTTCAACATATTAATCAACATCATCGTGACAAGAGCTGCAGTCAACACGAATAAAACTGTAGGCAGCAAAAGCCCAATGCTGCTCACGAATGCTGATGATTAAGACGTAATTGGGCCAAATCTGCGAGAAGTTACTGTACTATTTTCGAGAATTGAGTAGGAATCGGCAGAAAAATACAAAAGTTCTGAAATTTTCAATTTTAAAACCGCAACAACAACAACAACTTCAGGAATTTTAAATTTATTTTTTGTGGAGTTTTATATATTGACATAACCTTTAAATATATGGACCAAATGTCAAAATTTTCGATGTTCTCCGAGTACGTCTTCGAACACCATTCGCACTGGTTCATTTTAATCCATTCTACTGACATGACCTAGCCAGCGTAAAGGCGCTATGTATTTTGATTCGCATAACTACATCGATGTCGGGATTAGGATGTCCAAAACCGAAACCGAAACACCGGTGAAACCGTTGAACCGATTTTTTTACTCTTAACCGCGTGCAGGTTTTTTAAAAAACGTAATTTACGAACAAACCGGAAGCCTGTTATTTGACGTCGGATAGCCGGGTTTAACTTAATTTGTGTTCATATCCTTAAACAAATTAATAATAAATTATATGATTTTCGAATTCTAATGAAGTTTTGGAATGGAGAAACCATGGCAAAATAAGTAAGGTAGAAGCAGTAGGAATTGAAGGAATTTAGTTTTCATTTCAGGAGCCGAACTTGTCAAATTCAGCCGATCAAATTGTCAAGATGTATTTATTTCAGGTTATATCAGAAGGAATTTTTGTAATTTTCGGCAACAACCACAAGGACAACAAAAATTTAATCTGCTGTTTTAACGCTACCACTTGGAATTGGTATAAACAACATTTGACAAGGTCGGAGCTCAATGACAAGAAAATCATTAAATCAGATGTTCTAACGCTTCCATCTGTAATATATACATCTTAGAAGAAACATGATTTCAATTCTCAAATATTATTTTATGTTCCAAAAAGTTATAAATGACATACATTTCCAAAATTTCAAAACGATTTTATTACTTGAATAAGAAACAGTTGAAAACATTGCATTTTCGCCCTTTAGGTGTAAAGGTTGAGATATTTTCAAATATCTCAAGTCTTTTTCGAGATATAAAATTTTGAATAATTCAGAAAAATACCAAATTTCTTAAGTTTTCAATTCTGAAATTACAATAACTTCAGAAATTTTACAGGTATTTTTGTGGAGTTTTATGTATTGATATAACCTTTCGATATATGGACGAAAGGTCAAAGTCCCTGACCCACCAGGTTACACTGCTCCTGGCCTGAGCCAGGTGGAAGATTGCCTAAGAGAGCTTGGTGTTACCAACTGTAGGAGAACAGTTGAAGATCGAGCCAGTTGGATAAACTATTTATCCTCCTTAAAAATTTTCCGGGAAAAGAAAAACAGAAAAATCAGAATTCAGCTCGTTCTTAATATAAAACTTTCATACCGAGTTTAAAAAAATTAGAATCTCGATCGAATTTTATTTTTAAAATTTCTGATTATTTGAATCGTTCCCAAACGAAAAGGATGAAAAAGTTAAAAGTAAAATTTGTTTATCTTTTTTGTTGCATTCATTCAGATCGTTGTCTTTGACTTTGAGGATGCCAATTTCTTGCTTTAATAGGCATTGACCTCAAGTCCCTCTTGTAGTACTTACCCATAATATCTCAATTTATACAACAGGAATTAAATAAATTAAGATAAAATGAAACCAATGGTTTTTCGACATGATGGAAACGAGTTGTGCATAAAAGGGTTCCAATGTTAGTGCTTGGTATTCTTCAAACATTTGTATAAAGGAAATCTCATTACTATCATGAGTGTTTCCAGATATATATTTTTTTGGATGAATTCACCGAAAACATACCAAAAACTTCTCCTTATGAAGATCTTGGCAAGATCCGAAATAGCTATACAGACATCTTTGGTATCATTGGAACATTTTTGTGCTCGACTTTTTTGAAAATAATATAAAGCTAATAGGCGCCTGCTGAAAAATACTGTAATTTAAATGGATCTTCAAGAAAATATACTTTTTGTAAAATGATAAAAATTTTTTAAGAAATTTTTTATTTATTGAATGTATTTTTTTAGGTCCCTTTTGTAAGAATATATATTACATTTTCCCGAAAAGAGCCTTTCTTTAATGAGAGGTACTTCTTTTATTAAAAGCTAATGTTTTTTTTAAGAAACGCTACCATTTTTAATAAGAAGTGCTTTCTGTAAGAAAAAGCCTAAGAGTATGAATTTTTTCTACAAAGAAGTAGTTTTTTATAAGAACAGGTACTTTTTAAAGAAGTGGTACTCTTTTTAAGAAAAGGTTATTTTTTAAAGAAAATTTACTTATTTTCAGAAAGGCCACTTATCTCAAGAAAAGAAAAGAAAATGGATTATTTTATTTTTAAGAAAAGGTACCAGAAGGAATTTTTGTAAGAAAATGTTTTTTTTTTAAGATAAGTTATTTTATTGAAGAAAAGCTTTTTTTTACGAAAGAACATGTACACTTTTATGAGTAGGTACTTATCTCAAGAAAAGTTATTTTGTTTTACAAAAAGGTAATCTTTAAACAAAATGTAGTATTTTAAGAAAATGTAATTTGTTGTAACATAATGTACTTTTTTAAGAAAAGGTACTTATTTAAAAATAATACTTTTATTAAGAAAAGGTAATTTTTTTAAGAAAAGTTCCTTTTTTAAGCAATGGTACTTCTTTAAGATAAGGTATTTTTTTAAGAAAAGTTACATTGTTTCAGAATATCAATAGGTATTTTGTTTTGAGAAAATTTACTTTTTTTAAGAAAACGTATTTACTTAAGAAAATTTTATTTTTTAAACTTCTTTCACTTTGGCTTTTCTAAATTTACCTTTTATTCAGTTCAAAAATACAATATGTAATAAACAGACTCCACCTAGAAAATTTCCCGGTAAACAAGAAATTTGTCCCATATGTTAGTCTAGACACAAACCAAACCAAAAGTACGAGTGTAAGAGTAAGTGTGCTGCCAACTGTAATTCCATGCTTAGGGTTGTACTTCATGGATTGGCAAGTCTTGCACTTTGACTTTTCTAAATTTACTTTTTAATGGGTTCAAAACTACAATATGTAATACTCAGGCTCCAGCTTGAAAACTGCCCTTTAAACCAAAAGTACCCTATATAGTTGAAAATAATGGATTGTAATAAAGTTGTTAAAAAAAAGTTGTTTACAATTTTTTCATTTAGCCCCCATCCCCCAACGTGCGATAATTAAAATTTTAAAATTGTCCTTCTTAAATTATCGAAATATTTCCTAAGGTAAAGTTTATTGATTTTTCGTGAACTTAAATTGTATAATATTGGGGCGGTACATTCGGGTGGTATGAACTGAGATAACGTGGGTAAATGCTACAACGGGGATCTGACGTCAATCGCCCTTGCACCAAAACCTTGGTATCCTCGAGACAAAACCATCGATATATCACACTTTCAATTGCGACTGTAAATGACGAAGATATAATGAAAAATGTAGAAAGGTGACCCCTCCGTTCGGCAAAAAATTAATTTTTTTTTCGAAATTGGTTTCCAAAAATATGTCATATTCGAAGGTTTACGGCGCACTTTTTTTTGCCTGTAAGGTGGTACGGTCTAGTCTATATTAGGGTGTCCCAATAAATTGTTCTTTTTCGATTTTCATGGTTGCTCAAGCTTGATTGGAAAGCTTATAGGGTAAAGTATTTTTGAGATTTTTTTCAAAATTTTTCCGAAGAGGTTTAGAGGTCGCACAAATCGAATTTTGCCCAAAAATCGGCTTTTTTGAATTTTACTTAAAATATTCCGGATATATTTCAAGCAATTTTCTAGGAAATAAATTTTTATTTTCTGTTACTGTTCCAGACTTATACCAATTTAAAGCTTTTTACCTATTGTATGAACCTAAAAATATAATACAATTTTTGTCATTTTTGCCTCGGATTTGCTTTAAATCTCTATGGAAATTTAAAACACTAATGATGCACTTTGAAAGACGGATAAATGCGAAGCAATTTTGTAGAACAGATTTTGAATTTGCAGTTATTGTTCTAGAGTTATGCTATTGTAAAACTCGTTACCCATTCTATGAGACTAATAATACTATAAACTGTTTTTCAATTTTTCATCGCATTTGCTTTAAACATTGTATTCCTGAAAAAATCTACATGCAGAAAAAACACGACCCCAGCAACATATTGCAGGAAACATATATATGTTTGCAAGCAATCATATATATGCTTCCTGCAATATGTTGGCGGGGCCATTTTTTGATGCGCGTAATTCTTTGTCGTTACTTAGCGCATGTAGATTGTTTTCAATAACACAATGTTTAAAACAAATCCGATGAAGAAGACAAACAGTTTATACTATTATTAGGTTCATGCAATGGGTAAAGAGTTTTCAAGTGTCATAACTCTGGAACAGTAACGGCAAATTCAACATTCTTGTTTGCAAAATTCCCATCTTTTAAAGTGCATCATTAGTATTTTAAAGTTTCTTAGAAATTTAAAGCAAGTCCGATGCAAAAATAACAAACAGATTATAATATTATTAGTTTCATACAATGGGTAAAAGGCTTTAAAATGGTGTAACTCTGGAACACCAACTGCAAATTCAAAATTTGTTTACAAAACTCCGTCTTTTAAAGTGCATCATTAGAATTTTAAATTTTCATAGGAATTTTATAAGATATAAAGCATTATTTCCAAAATTTAAGAAAAAATTTAGTACGTGGTACCTTATTGAGGAAAATCCTTGCCAAAACTGGTGGTTTGTGCATATACAATAAAAGTTTGGACGTTTAGCTTCAAAATTGTTGACTTGCAAACTACGAAAATCGTGGTTATTGACCGAGTTTCAAGTAAAATTTAAAAAACGCGCGGAATACCCGATTTTTGGGGTAAATTCGATTTGTTTTGAAACTTCGAACCACTTCCGAAAAATCTGAAAAAATTCTCAAAAATAATTTACCCTATAAGATTTCAAAAAAAGCTTGAGCAAAAAAAAATTTTTATTGATGGAACACCCTAGTGTACATATTTCCTATATATATAATTCAAGAATATTCAGCAATTTTGACTCTCGAATCGTTATTTTTGAATTAAATCGGGAGCGAGCAACATTTTAAAATCTTTGCAAATACAATTTCGGTTCCCGAGCTGAAAATAAAACTCGGGAGTTGAAAGGATTTAAATCTTAAACGAATTAAAAATTAAACTCCATTACCGATTTAACTTTTTCGAGTGAATCGAAAGTGAATGGCTCTCCTTACTCTCAGAAAAACCCCAGTCATCAGTTTTTTGCCTATATTTTTCCCGAAATTTGTTGTTTTGTCAAAGTTTTAACAGCACATATATGGAGAATGTGTAGCCAATATAGTTTGTCGCCAAGCTTGAGCTATGTCGTCTGTTGCGGGCCTGATATCGGACCTTTTTCTAAGGCTTTTTTCCAAGACTTCTCAGAGAAACACAAATGAAAGTCATCACTCTCCCATCTCAGCATCTGTGATTGACAGGGCTATAGACTACAGGCCCGTTAGTAGGCGTTTCAAGTTATACTTCTTCCCTCTTTAGCATTCGGATAAAAGAGTTTACTTTAGTGTATGTAATTGTTAGACTTTCATAATGAATGAATGCATCTAAGCCCTAAAGAAGTCTAAGGGACGTAACTTTCTAACTTGAGATTAAAAACTATTAGTAGCCCAACGAACAAAACTCAAACATTAAAATGTGCATGTGTTTAGTGTGTATTTGTGTACGTATATGTATACTGTACTATGCTATAAACTAATGTATGTGTTTGCATGTTTTATGCACGTGTTAGTCAATGTATGCACAAATATCTACAAAAGATTGCATATGCTTCGCTATGTGTTGCAAGTACAAATTTAAGCTAAAACTTCAACATTCTGTATTAAATTACACAAGTTGCATCACTCTTGCACAAAAGTGTGTTTGAATAGGGTGGCTTCATTTAGTAAACGATTGCTGGAAATTTTACCTTGATCTCCTATTTACTTCAAAAATATTCCGGATATATTCCAAGCAATTTTCTAGGAAATAAATTTTTATTTTCTGTTACTGTGCCAGAGTTATACCAATTTAAAGCCTTTTACCTGTTGTATGAATCTGAAAATATTATAAAATTTTTGTCATTTTTGCAGATGGTGAAGAGTTTCTTACGGACAGTTTTAGTTTCACAGAATACATTTTTGTTTTTAACGATTTTTATTCCATAGTACCACGGACAACAAGGCGGCATAGTAGATCACTTCAGTGTTGATTTTTGTGGTCTTATTTTAACTGAGTAAATATATTTTTGTATTTCATGTTTTAATTCAAACCCAAGAAAATGCTCCTTTGCATCCCATTGTAGACACTGAGTACATTAGGGTGTCCCATTAATGAAATTTTTTTTTGCTCAAGCTTTATTTGAAAGTATTTTTGGTTTAGAGGTCGCACAAGTCAACTTTCTCCCAAAAATCGGGTATACCGGACGTTTTTTGAATTTTACTTCAAACTCGGTCAATAGCCACGATTTTCTTACTTTGTAGGACAACATTTTTACAGCAAACAGTCCAAACTTTTATTGTATTTGTACAAACCACCAGTTTCGGTAATGATTTTGCTCAATAAGATACCACGTATTCATTTTTTTCGTAAATTTTTTTTGAAAATTTTGTAAATAACGCTTTATATCTATTAAAATTCCTATGAAAATCTAAAAGACTAATGATTCGCTTTAAAAGACGTATGAATTCCAAGTAATTTTGTAAAAAAAATTTTGAATTTGCGGTTACTGTTTCAGAGTTATACCATTTTTAAGCCTTTTACCCATTGTTTGAAACTAATAATATTATAATCTGTTTGCTATTTTTGCGTCGGATTTGCTTTAAATTTCTATGAAAATTTAAAATACGAATGATGCACTTTAAAAGATGGGTAAATTCCAAGCAATTTTCTAGAAAAAATTTAATTTTTCAGTTACTGTTCCAGAGTTATGCCACTTTAAAGCTCTTTACCCACTGTATGAACATAATAATATTACAAACTGTTTCGTCTCTTTCCATCGGATTTGCTTTAAAGTTTGTATTATTGAAAAAATCTACATGCGCTAAGTAACGACAAATAATTACAAGTAGCAAAAAATGGCCCCTGAAACATATTGTAGGAACCATATATATGATTGCATGCAAACATATATACGTTTCCCGCAATATGTTGCTGGGGCCGTTTTTTCTGCGTGTAGCTCTTTGTCGTTACTTAGCGCATGTAGATTTATGCATGAGTATAGTGTTTAGAGCAAATCCGATGAAAAATTGGCAAAGACTTTATAGTATTATTAGTTTCATATAATAGGTAAACAGTTTTAAAATGGCATAAATCTGGAACAGCAACTGCAAATTCAAAATTTTTTCTACAAAATTGCTTGGCATTTATCCGTCTTTTAAAGTGCAGCATTAGTGCTTTAAATTTTCATAGAAATTTAAAGCAAATCCGATGCAAAAATAGCAAACAGTTTATAATATTTTAGGTTCATACAATGGGTAAAGAGTTTTAAAATGGCATAACTCTGGAACAGCAACTGCAAATTCAAAACTTTATTCAACAAAATTACTTGGAATTTATACGTCTTTTAAAGTGCATCATCAGTTTTTTAAATTTGCGTAGGAATTTTAAAAGTTATAAAGCGTTACTAATAAAATTTATCTAAAATTTACTAAAAAATTTAATACGTGGTAGGAGGAAGGAAAATCATTGCCAAAACTGGTGGTTTATGCATATACAATAAAAGTTTGAACGTTTTGCTTTACAAATTTTGACTTACAAACTCAGAAAATCGTGACTATTGACCGAGCTATAAATAAAATTCAAAAAACGTCCGGAATAACCGATTTTTGAGGGAAATTCGACTTGTGCGACCTCTAAACTTCTTCCGAAAAATCTGAAAAAAATCTCAAAAATATTTTACTCTATAGGCTTTCCAATGAAGCTTGAGCAACCATGAAAATCGAAAAAGAAAATTTTTTTGGGACACCCTAGTGTACATGTGTCTTTCCAATATTTCTATTCTATACTGATGGAAAGTGACCAGACCAGCCAACACGCCAGTCAGTAAGCCAATTGACTTAAAAATATTATAGGAAAAAAATATTTCATTTAATCACATAAGTTCTACACATTTGATGTCCTTAAGGAAACACCATTTATATGAATCCTCATATCCTTGCAAAACGTCCCTGTATTCGTGTCTAAAGTACATATATGTGTATGTTTGTACATGAATTCATGTAAATATTTCTTCGCACACAGATTAACAAAGTGGGTGTTGTAACTTTAGCTATACTTGAGTATATCCATGTAAACATACATATGTGTGTGTTTGCGACTGGGCGTGTGTGTGTGTGTGACGTTATAGTAGCTGTATCCATTTTAAAGAGGATCATTTAATATTAATGTTTATCTCATTGTATTTTATTTCACTAAAGTTGTTTCATGTTTGTTTTTTTAAAGAAGGAGGAAGGGAGGAAACAAATGTCTCTGTTGCATTGCTTTGTTTTCGTTTTTTTTTTGTCCTCCCAGTTGCATCTGAAGTTCTTGTGTTTAGTTTGTTCCTTCTTGTGTCTTGTGTAATGCAATTTAAACATTTGAGTTTTAAAATCTGGAGTGAACAAACTTAATTTGAAGCTATTACAATTATCTATGGTTGGTTACGTGTTGGAATTTATAAAATGTCAACTTAAAACTTTAGCTTCTATATACAAAACGAAATGTTAAATTCTGGATGTATAGTCCATACAACGAGTGTGTAACTTGAGTGTTTACGTTTTGGCTCAGTAACTTGTTAGTCAAAAAATCATTCATAGCAATTTTGTGCCTACTGTCTAACTCTTTTATGAACATGCCTGTTTTAGCCAAATATAATGTTTGTAAAATGAGAACTGTTCATGATCTCATTATTCGATCGCTTGGAGGCACTCGTTGGACAGAGGTCAGTCGCAATGTTATTGTATTATAGGTGGCTAACTTATGGGGGCAAATGGTTTTGTGAACGCAGAGATGCTCGGTCGTCGGTGGTGCAATCGTTAGTGTGCGCGCCTCTTGTACATAAGACCCTGCGTCAATCCCTGCTCTGACCACCTGGAAATTTCTTTCGGCGGCAGTCACCATGTATAGTGGCGACGACACTATCGAGTATTTAGCAATGAAAAATCTTCACAAAATACCGATCGGAACCGGTATAAAACTGTAGGTCCCAATCAGTCATTATAAAATGCACAGCTCATTGGTTGTGAGAAGCTCTCCCCAATCCTTTCATCGGCTATAATGGGAGACCATTTATTTTTTTAGAGATGCTTGGAATGCTTGCACGTACTAGATATCTGTAAAAGACGTCTTGAATGGTCCATTCAAGATATTTGCTTTTTTTCAAGACATGTACTGAAGCGAAGTTGCGACAACCAGCTACTTCGGGGTACTGTCGACAAAGCATGCGAGTATGTGTGTGTACACAAAAACACAATATGATGTGAAGCGGAGTAGAAGTAGTAGTATTGTCTGTTCGAGCTCTACAGTTTCACAGACACAAATCAATGATATATTTGATGTGCGAACATCTACCTATAGGGACTAAATTCACAAAGTGAATATATCCAAACACAGTTTGTCCGACTGCGATCACACTGATTGTCCGACTACGATCACACAAGATTGTTTGGCGTTAAACTCCTCCGAAACGGCTGTACCGATTTGTATGAAATTTTGTGTGCATATTGGTAGGTCTCAGAATCGGCCAACTTCTATTTTTCATACC